>CM053590.1:73370217-73429007 GCA_028646515.1 Pseudochirops corinnae | reverse complement strand
CTTCCTTCTTTCTTTTCTTCCTTCCTTCCTTCCTCCCTTCCTTCCTCTCCTTCTTCCTTCCTTCCTTCCTTCTCTCCTTTCTTCCATCCTTCCTTCTTTCCTTCCTCTCTTCCTCTTCCTTCCCTCCCTCCCTCCCCATTCCTTCCTTCCTTCTTTTCTTCCTTCCTCTCTCCCTCCCTCCCTTCCTTCAAGCCTAAAGATGCCTCTTAGCAACTTCCACCCATGACTTTTCATTGTCCTCTGGGATCAAGGAGGACAAGTCCAATCCCTCTTCCATGGGACAGTCCTTCAAATACTTGAAGAGAAGCATCACGTGATCCTGTGGCTTCTCTTCTCCAGGTTAAACTGACCCGACCCAAATGTGGCACAAAGTCCATAGCAAAGCTCTTACACTAACCTGGTCTCCTTCCTCTGGATATTCGTCAATGCACACTCCAAACAAAATTCTAATTCTAAAAATATGATACAATATGAAATGATACAATATAGCATAACATGTTATTTATATATATATGATGTGACTACTATAAACATGACAATATAGCATGAAATAACAATGTAATATTATCATGTAATTACAGTGACATGGCTTGTTTCTGCATGTGTGCACACACACACATACACACACTCACACACATGTACCACTTACCCCTTCTTTTAATTTTGAGTAAGAGATCACCATTTGGAACCCTATTCTGGTGAGCCAACTTTCAGTCCTGTGACCCCAGACTTCCCCCCTTTCCTCCAGTTCATCTTGCTGATTGGCCATACTTTGTTTATTAGAGGCCATTCACTTCATTGCTGGCTCCTTTCTTCTATTTTGTCCCATATGGATTTCTCAGCATTTCAAAAGCTGTTTGATCACCCCACATTATGATTATTCCCTGTGGTGTCTAGCATGATGGATATAATGAGGTAGTCTTCTCTGTTCTCCTTCCTTATTATTTTAAAGCCTTTTTGTTTAGACTTGGAAAACTCCAAGCAAATCATATTATTAACTGCTCTTGTTGGGTGCACTCCATCTCCAGGCAGGAAGTCCCTGATTCCTACATTTTAAGCCAGGGTCCAGAAATCCAAATCCCATTCTCATACACCATTTTCTTAACCAGACCCAGTTCTCAATTGCCTCCTTTCCCCTCTTAGGGCTTCAGTTTTCCCATCTATAAAATGGGAGGAGAGGACCAGGTCTCTTTGGTCTCTTCCAGCTTTAAATCACTTGATACAAAAACCCTCTCTTCATCATGAAAGAAGTTGTAGCTCCCAGAATGGACTCCTACATTGTTCATTCTTCTCTCCAAATGTGATGCATGGGGCAGTGAATATGAGGTCTAGGTCTAGAGTGGGCCATGGAAGATTCCTGGTCCTAACTCCCTGACCCCTGGGTCAAGCCATCCCAGAACCTGGCTCTAAGTCTGACCTCACCTGACCTCGAACCCTGACCATATCTATCCCTAAAAGCTGCCAGAGGGGGAAGGTTGTTACTTGTGGAGAATCAGGAAATGTTCTGCCCTCTGGAGACAAATAGAGCAAGTCTAATTCCTGTTCCACATGAGATCCCTTCAAACAATCGAAGACAGCTCTTGTTCCACCCCCAAGTTGTCTTTTCTTCAGGTTGGACATCCCCAGTTCATTCATCTAATTCTTATGAGGGATGGGCTTCAGTGCCCACTCTATGGTCACCATCTTTTAGTCCTCCAGTTTGGCAGTGGCCTGCCTAGAATATGGTGCCCACAACTGAGTCCAATACCCTAGATATGGTTTGACCAAGCCAGGGGACAGAGGGAGCATCTGTCACCTCCTGTGTACAAACACTGCCTCTGTAGACAAAGCCTACCTTGCATCAGCTCTGTTGACCACCACATTGATGTTGAGTGTTGGTTCATACGTGTAGAGAGAAGGCTAACAACCAGGGAAGGCATACACATATTACATGCACACACATATATATCTATATACATATACATGCACATTTGCACTAGCCGTGTCTTTGTATTTATGCACATGTATACATATGTGGACACACCTATGCAGACAAACATGTGTGTTCTTATCTAAACATAGATGTACACACCTATCTGCATGGTACGTTATAATATACATGTATATGTACATGATGCATGATAATAAGCATGTGCAATGTCTGAAAGCACTTCATACACAGCATGTGTGGGCTAGATGGGTCCTTTGAGTGGCTCTGGAGGCCTTGATGCTGACTGAGTGGAGAGGATGGAGGATACAGTGCTATCTAACAGGACAGGGCAAGGCAGGGCTAAGAGAGAGCAACTCCACGCAGCTGAGCTCCCCTCTGGGGCTTGCCCTGAAAGCTCCAGACCTACATCTCACCAGCGGCATGACTCCCCCATTCATCTGTTCCCCTGTCCATCCCACAGAGCTTTCAAACTCACTGTGTCCAGAATCAAAGTGAAATCATAGGAGGCCCTTAGAGTGCAGGTTGTTAGAGCCAGCAGAGGCCCCAGGGGTTGTCTGGACCGACCAGACCCACGACCCTATCTCTCCGCTTTTATTTCGTTTGCTTTCTCCTTGACTAATAATAATAAACACAACAGCTAATGAGTAATAACCAATCATTAATAATTAATAATAGTTATTAGTCATTAATAAGTAGGACTTTAAGGCTTGCCAAGTTTACAAACATTATTTCATTTATCCTCACAACCACCGTTGGAGGCAGATGCTGTCATCATCCCCGTTTAGTTGTTGCTGTTGTTCAGTCATTTCAATCATGTCCAACTTTTTGTGACCCCATTTGGGGTTTTCTTTCTCCAGTTTATTTTACACATGAAGAAACTGAGGCAAATAGAGTTAAGTGACATGATCAGAATGACACAGCTAGTAAGTGTTTGAATCTAGATTTGAACTCAGGTCTTTTCTGACTCCAAGTTCAGGATAAAATCCAAACTCCTTAACCTTGACCTTCAATGTCTTCACAATCTGGTCCACTTCTCCCCAAATAGGCAGAGCTTCTCATATTCCGCCTCTAACCTTAGTGGTAACTGCTCCCATTTCTCTAGCATTTGGGGGTTGTTGGGGTTTTTTTCTTTGTGGAGGGGGGAAGGCAAGTGAATTGGGGTTAAATGACTTGTCTAAGGTCACACAGCTAATAAGTGTCAAATGTCTGAGGCTGGATTTGAACTCAGGTCCTCCTGACTCCAGGGCTGGTGTTCTATTCAGTACACTACCTAGCTACCCCCCATTTCTCTGGCCTTTTAAAGATTACAAGGGGCGGCTAGGTGGTACAGTGAATAGAGCACCAACCCTGACCCTGGAGTCGGGAGGACCTGAATTCAAATCCAGCCTCAGACACTTAACACGTAATAGCTGTGTGAGCTTGGGCAAGTCACTTAATCCCAATTGCCCTGCCTTTCCCCATTTAAAAAGAAAAAAAAAAGATTACAAAGTACTTTCCTCCCAACAATCTTGTGAAATAAATAGGACATGGGTTCTTTTCCAGATGAGGAAACTGAGGCTTAAACCAGGGAAATTATTTGTCCAGAGTCACCCTGTTAGAAAACACCAAAGCTGGAATTCAAATCCAAATTGACTTTTTTCAATATAAATGCTTTATTTATTTATGCTCTTTTTTCAATATTTTCCGAATGACTCCCCCACCTCTTCCACTGACACCACCTGTAGAACTGTCCCTCGTAACAGAGAAGCACAGTTAGCCAAGTTTATATGTCTCATAAATGGATGCCTCCTTCTATTTTCCTAATCTACCAAATCCCAGCAAAATTGTGGAACTGACGGTATTAGCCTTGGGACAGAGAGGGCCCGAGTTCAAATCCTGTTTCAGGTACTTCCATAGTCATGTGACCTGTTTCCTTATCTGTAAAATAATAGCACCTACATAACAGGGCTGTTGTGAGGATAGAATTAAATTATATATATATGCATATGTATATACATATATCTACACATATATGCATGTGTATATACATATATCTACACACATGCATATGTGTATACACATATGCATTGCATACATATACACATGTGTACATACATATATCTACATATATGCATGCGTATATATCTACACATATATGCACATATACGCTTATGTATATATATATATCTACACATCTATGCACGTATATATACACATATATCTACATATATACATACATGCATGTGTACATACATATATCTACACATATATGCATATGTATATACCTATATCTACACATACATACATACATGCATATGTATATGTATATATCTACATATATATCTATACATATATACACATGTATAATTGTCTTGCAAACCTGAAGGTGCTATGTTAGTGCTACCTGTATCAAGAAGGAGGAGGCAAGCTGCACCATCAGTCCTCTGAAGCCATGCTGGATCACTGTACTCACTGATCAATCTTTCAAAGTCTAATGTCTTTCACAGTGGTTTTCTTTACATTGCTGTGGTCACTATGTAAATAGTTCTCCTGGTTTTGCTTACTTGTTTCATCATCCATTCACATAAGGCCTGCCAGGTTTCCCAGAATTCTTCATATTTGTCTTTTCTTGTGGCATAATAAGATTCCATCACGTTCATATGCTGTGGTTGGCTCAGCCGGTCCTTGATCAGTGGACACCCACTTTGTTTCCAGTTTCTTGCTCCCACAGAGAAGTTCTGCTGTCATTATTTTCCAACTTGCTCCCTTGCCCACCTCCACACTTCCCCCACAAAACATAGAGAACCAAAGAGAAAAATTTGAATTCTTGGTTTATGAATTTCCTGGGATGTGTTACTGGGTGAAAGATTGTTCCAGAGGAAGAGTTTGGTGTTGAAGGAAGACGCAGAGGAGGGAGGGGTGCAAAGGTCTAGGAAAAGGAGCTTCCAAACACTCTCTTCTACCAGGCAAGAAAAATGGATTTGGAGTCCGCTTTGGTCACTGTGTAATGTTAGGAAAGTTGCTTCTCCCTCTGGGCCTCAATATGCCCCTCTTTTCTTGGCCTGGAGTCTATGGGCTTCCAATATGGAAAGATTTCAGGAGGTCTGTGATTTTGGATAAGAAAAAAATAAATATATCTTTATTTTCACAAACTTCTAGGTCAGTGGTTCTCAACCTGTGGGTCACGATCCCTTTGGGGTCGAACTGGGTCGCCTAAGACCATCAGAAAACACATATTTATGATGGTCTTAGGAACCGAGACACCACTCCTTTATCTGTCTCCAGGTGGGTCCGCCCACATGCAGATATGCCGACATACGTTAAAGGGTCACAGCATTAGGAAGGTTGAGAACCACTGCTCTAGGTGGTGCTATGAATGAAGAGCTTTGAACTTGCCTTCAGGAGGACCCCACAAACCCTTACTAGCTAGGTGATCTTAAGCAAGTTATTTACCTCTTTCTGCCCCGCTTTCTTCTTCTGTACTAGGAGGATAATAATGGTACCTATCTCCTGGAACTGAAATGAAGATAAGATGAGATTATATTTGCAATAAAGTGCTATGGAAACACCATATGAGTGAATTCCCAGCACAAGGGACAGATGCTGCCAAGGCATGACAGATTGAGTGAAGGAAATGGCCAACAATCTGGAAGATGGAGTGCCTTTGGGAAGAAGCAAAATAAGGTGAGACGAGGCTGGAAAATGTTCCATGTGCACCAGGGCGTGGAGGGCCTGGAACATTGGGCTGAAGAGTCTGTATTTTATCCTAGAGGCAAAGGAAGGTCTTGAAGCTGTTGTTGCCATTGTTACTTTTTATGGGAGAGTGACGTGGGCAGCCCTGTGCTTTACAGAGATCCTTGTGTGGGCAGGGACTAGATTGGAGAAATGCCCAAAGCAAGGAGACTATTTAGGACATTAATGCAGTAGTCCAAGTGAAAAATGAGCGCCGGGATTCTTCATCTTTTTGTGTGTGTCAAGGACCCCTCCAACAGTCTGGTGAAACCTAGAGACCCCTTCTCAAAATGTTTTTAAATTAAATTTTATTTTTTTAAATTTTCAAGCATTTTTTTTCTCTTTTCCCTCTCCTTCCTCCCCAAATGTATGTGGGATGTAGGGAAGGGGAGGGCAAAGAAGGCGGACAAAAATTCTTTATAACAAATAACCTATAGTCAAGTATACCAAATTCCCATACTGGCCACATCCAAAATGCACATCTCATTCTGCACGTTAGCCCATCACTTTCCTGGGAAGGGAGGAAGAGAATAAAGCATTTATTAAGGACTTAATATATGCCTGGAACTATGCTAAGTACTTTTAAAATATTATCTCTATAGAATAATGTGCTTTTTTAAAATCCATAACTGAAGGAAATACCAAATTTCAGCTAGAGTTTAGTGAAAACAAAGATCCAATTTTTTTCCCATCCAAGTTTATAGACCCTGTAATCTATTCATGGACTCCAGGTTAAGAAACCTTGGGTAGGGAGAACCTGAATCCCAATGCTGATTGTGTTAAGTGGAGAGCAGGAAATGGATTCCAGAGATCTTGTGGAATGGAAGAAGGATTCATAGGACTACTGGTACCTTTTAGGCTGTGGAGGGTGAGGGAGAGAGAAGAGCCAATGGTAATTCTGTGGTTGCTAGCCTGAGTGACTAAGGAGGATGGTTGTTTGGTCAACAGAAATAGGAAACGAGAGAAGAGGATCAGTTTTAGGAACGTTGGGCAGTGAGTTCTGTTTTGGACACGTTGAGTCTGAGATGCCAGTGGAACATCTAGGTAGAAATGTCTCCAGGCAGTTGGCAATGGAAACCTGGAATTCAGGGAAGAGATTAAAGATGAAAATTATCATAGATCTGAGTGTCATCAGTTCCCTCAATCTATAAAATAAGGGGGTAGGATTGATGATTTCCAGGTGTCTTCCAGCTCTAACAATCTAGGAATCTAGGTGGTGGGCACAAATGCGGCCAGTCTGTCTGTGGAGCACTGGAAAAGCCTGCAGGGATGGACTGAGAACTCCCCAGCTGGCTCAGCTTCCGACTCATCCAGTGTATATTTGTACGTACATAGTGATTTGTCTGTTGTCTCCTACATTAGACTGTGAGCTCCTCAATGGGGGGGACTGTTTCTGCCTTTCTTTGGATCACTGGCAGCACCTGGCACACTATAAGTGTTTCACAGAAGCTTGTTGACTTGACCTGTTGACTTGAATATGATATACAACATAGAATGCGGTAGCTAGGTGCCAACAGTGGATAGAGTGCTGGGTTTGGAATCAGGAAGAAGTCTTCCTGATTTCAAATTTGGAGTAGTACGTAGCTAACTAACTCTATTTGCCTCAGTTTCCTCATCTGTAAAATGAGCTGAAGAAAGAAATGGCAAATCACTCCAGTGACTTTGTCAAGACAATCCCAAATGGGCTCATAAAGAGTCAGACATGACTGAAATGACTGAACAACAGCAACAACAGAATCTAGAACCCATAGGTTCAGAACCAGAAAGGTCTTTATTGAATAAAATGACATAGCTGGAACATCAGAGCTAGAAGAGATTTTAGGAATATAACTTGTTAAAGCTTGAAGAGGCACAGAATGTCAGGGCTTGATGGTCATCTAGGCCAACTCTATCATTTTCCATGGAAACTGAGATCTTTGTAGAATGAGGAGGAAAGTCTCCTGCCTGTCTCTGGATGTACCCATTGACTTTGGGCTACCCAGTCAGTTGCAAGATTTTTGCCTTGCCTACTTTATAAATGGCAGCTTGGATATTGATCTCTGACTCAGGGCACCTTGAAGGAGCCAGCCTAATTAACACCTGCCAGGTCAGACACTAGGAGATCCTCAGATGAAAGCTTCTTAGCAGATGCCATGCTGGCTTAGGTACCAACTAGTGGAGGGGAGGTAGGGAGGAAAGAGAATGGCACATAAAGAATTGTTATTAGACCCAAATCAAATACCAAAGCAATCAATAATGATTTGCCTCCACTAGGGCAAATGTTTCCAACAGGAAGGGTTTGGGGAGGAGGAAGGCCAAGAAAGAGAACAAGATAAATGATAGAAAATACAAAGAGATGGGTTGGGCCATATTCCCAAAAGGGGAGATTGTGAAGAATTGGACAATAGATTCATGCCAGCCTCTACTACTGCTCTTGACCCTTGACTCACATGAGTGGGGTACTCCACTGGGCAACGTGAAAACGTTAAAGGAAAGAAGACACATCATCTTTGCCAGATCTCTCCATTTAAGTAGACATGAAGAGCCAAGGCTATACGGGACTCGTAATTGCTGGATGCTACTAACTGTTGGCTGAGGAACAGGGTGCTGTGACCTTTATTAGAAAGAAAAGAAAATAGCACGGAGGCTGTAATTACCTCTTCCCAGACATGAAGGGAGCAGATGGAGGAGCTGCAGTGGCGAGAACCATTGTCTATCTGCTCCACATAGGACTGACCCAGAGGGCAAAAGTCTCTTATGGTCATAGGAGGAATTTCGTGGATGCTGAGAATATGAGAGCTGGAAAACATAGAATGTCAAAACTGAGAAAGGCCTGAGAACATAGAATGATGTCAGGACTGGGAAAGGCCTGAGAACATAGAATGATGTCAGGACTGGGAAAGGCCTGAGAACATAGAATGATGTCAGGACTGGGAAAGGCCTGAGAACATAGAATGATGTCAGGACTGGGAAAGGCCTGAGAACGTAGAATGTCAGGACTGGGAAAGGCCTGAGAATGTAGAATGTCAGGACTGGGAAAGGCCTGAGAACATAGAATGATGTCAGGACTGGGAAAGGCCTGAGAACATAGAATGATGTCAGGACTGGGAAAGGCCTGAGAACATAGAATGTCAGGACTGGGAAAGGCCTGAGAACGTAGAATGTCAGGACCAGGAAAGGCCTGAGAACATAGAATGATGTCAGGACTGGGAAAGGCCAGAGAACATAGAATGATGTCAGGACTGGGAAAGGCCTGAGAACATAGAATGATGTCAGGACTGGGAAAGGCCTGAGAACGTAGAATGTCAGGACTGGGAAAGGCCTGAGAACATAGAATGATGTCAGGACCAGGAAAGGCCGGAGAACATAGAATGATGTCAGGAATGGGAAAGACCTGAGAACATAGAATGATGTCAGGGCTGGGAAAGGCCTGAGAACATAGAATGATGTCAGGACCAGGAAAGGCCTAAGAACATAAAATGATGTCAGGACTGGGAAAGACCCAAGGACCTAGAATGTTAGCATTGGAAGGAACCTGAGAGATCTAGTCTGAGCCCCCACCCCCATTTATTTTACAAAGAAGCAAACCCTAGACTCTGAAAGAGGCACCAACATCCATGACTCAGGGCAAATCAGAAGCTAAAATGGTCTCTTGCCTCCCAATTTAGCACTCAAGCATTTATTTTATTGCCTTAGCCAGACAACAGCAATTGATATCCATTGGAGCTTACTGTCAAGAGTGAAGGGACCTTCTTTTCAAGGTGCTATGAAGAAAAGAGAAGTCAAGTTTTACCCAGGGGTTGGTTCTTTTCCAGAGGCAAGTTCCTTTTGATGATGGTTCAAATACTGTTCTCGTGATCTGTGTGTGTGTGGGTGTTTGTGTATGTGTGCGTGTATGTGTTTGTGTGTGTGTTTGTTTGTGTGTATGCGTGCACATCTGTACACTGTGGGTAGAAAGAGAACGAGAGATGATGGCCCAATGTCCTAGGGGCCTTCCCAGCTCCAATCTAAAATTGCTTTTTAATCTAGAAGTCATTCTACATTGAATTGGAGGGACTGAGGAAATCTAGCCTGCAGAAGAGATATTGAAGAAGGGATGTGGAGGAAAGGCAGAGTCATTCAACAAAGATTCAGTAGCACCTACTGTGTGCTAAGTGCACAAAGAAAGGCAAAAAACAATTCCTGCCCTCAAGAGTCCATGGTCTAGGGGGCAGAGTCAAGATGGTGGTGTAGAAGAGTTCACGGTCTAATGGGGGAGACAACGTGCAGACAAGCAATGAAGTGGATAGTCTGGAAATAATCAAGAGTGGGAAGGCACTAGCATTAAGGGGAATCAGGAACGGCTTCCTGTGAAAGGTGAGATTGGAGCTGAGCGTGAAAGGGAGCCAGGAGGTGGAAATGAGGAGGGGAACGTTCCAGGGGTGGAGGACAGCCAATGAACATTCCTAGCAGGGGCCAAGCTAGGGACGGAAGTGGTCAATGGTAGCTCTCTCCAGGTATTTGAAAAGCTAATCTAGAGAGGAGATGGTAGTAGACTTGTTCTGCTTGGCTGTAGAGGTCGGAACGAGCAGGAATCGACAGAAATGGAAGAAAACCAGATCTTAGAAGTACAAAGGAAAAAACTTCCCAACAGCTAGGGCTCTACCAAAAATAGAATTGGCAGGGGAGGTCATCTAGTAATGAGTTTCCTGTCCCTGAAGGTGTTCAACCTGTTGGGTAGGAAGTGACCTGAACGTCTGTGATGCTTCTTCCAGTTCTGAGAATCTGAGACGCTAGGCTTGCATCTTTCCCTGCTCCCTTTCCCTATCTGGGCATCCTCGAATTGTGGCATAGTGACAAGAGCACTGAATTTGAAATCAGAGGGCCTGGGTTTCATAGACTTAAAGGTTTCAAACTGGAAGAAGCCCTTAGAGGTCATCTTGTTCAGGCCCCTTATATTTTACAAATGAGGAAACTGAGGCCCAGAGAGCAGCTTGCCCCTAGTCACACAAGGAGTCAGTGACACAGGCTGGATTCAAACCCAGTTCCCCTGAGTCCAAATCCAGAATCCTTCCCTCTGTACCACCCTACTTCTGCAAGGATGACCTTGATCAATTCACACCCACCAGGCAGCTACCTCCCTAGGAAACCAACCCTACACCTTGTTTACCTTTGCTGGAATGGGTTAGGAGGGAAAAGAGAGGTGACTCCTCAGACCCCTGCCTAGAGTCCTGGACTTTCTCCCAATTTGGGGGCTGGGATGGGGATGGGGAAAAGGGAGACAAGGTGGGGAATGAGGAGGAAGAAACCCATTTCACATGCCATTTCCAAAAGTCTGGAAAATCAAATGCTTCCCTCCCTCCCCCTAGCCCTACCCCCAAGCCCAGACTGGAGCACCAGAACAGGTCACCAGAAAAGTGATCTTGTGCAATGGAAAGAGCATTGGATTTGGGGAGCTAGTTATGGCTCTTATATCTGTGACCTTGGGTAAGTCACTCACCCACCTTCTTGGGGCCTCAGTTTCCCTATATGTAAAATGAGGAGGTTGGATTAGATGATTTCTAAGGTCCTTACTAACTCTAAATCCTTAAATCCCCCCTGAGGAAAGTTTACAGCCTCTGACCCCCCAAAGGGAGGAAATGGGGCGGGATTGGGGCCAGTTCACAGGTAGTTGAGACAGGAGGGGAATAACCATATAAAAGAGACAACAATGGGCCATGGGGGGGGCCCAGGCTGGGGGTCTGCAGTCCCTTCCTGGACTCCCTGCCCCTTCTCTCCAAACCCCACCCCTGAAAAACCTCACACCCATAGTGCCCAGGAGGTGGGGGAGATGTGGGGCTGGAAGCAGCTTTGATGTGGCCGCTTGGGGTAAGCACCCAGGGTCTGGGGTCTGGGACCTGGGGCCTGAGAGGAAGGAGGCCAGGTCTCCATGACAGGCTTGCAAAGTAACCCTGAGACAATTCCACCTCAGCATACCCTGTGCCCTTCCTGTCCTCTTCTTACTCTTTCACCTCTTTCTTTACCGCCACTCTCTCTGTCTCCACTCTTTTCTTCTGTTTCTTTCCTACTTTTCTTTAGGCCCTTGGGTCCTCTCAAGGATAGGGAGCAGACTCCTAGCTACTATAAGGATTTGAAGCATAGAGGTTCACACCAGATCCCCTCAAATGGTAGCCCTGGATATACTCAGTCACACCAAAGTTGATTCTCAAATACCCTATCATCACCAACACATCTCTCCTCTGCCTTTGGGCAGGACGTATGAGATTTGGGGGGCCAGATGGGAGAGACAGACCCCTTCTCTCTCAGGGAGTATATTTACCACCACTCTGAATGGTGAAAGCCTCCCTTGGTCCCCCTCACCACCACCTTTGATGACAAAGGATTGTCTTTCAGGTACAAACCTTTCAGGTATATGACTGGTGAGGTCCCTTCTAACCCTGAAATTCTCTGAAAGTCATGATAGCAGATCTGGGAAGCCCCTGGGAGACAGAACCTCACATAAACACAGATGCTTTCATAAACAGTCAATCAGTAAGACAAAAACCAGTTCAAATCAGGGAAAAATGAACCCATAATTACCCATGGGGCTGTGACAAAGTAGGATAACCAGAGTGTGGAATTCATTAGGGAAGGATCCTGAAAGAAACCTCCGATCTTAAGAGCTGGAAGAACGTTAGAATGTCAGAACTAGGAGAAACCTTAACAACCACCTAGTCCAAATACCTCATGTTGTAGATGGGGAAACTGAAATGTGAAATATCTTGCTTAAGGCCAAACAGCATGTTAGCAGCAGAATTAGGAACCATACTCATCTCCAGCTGACCCCTGCACACCCACAGCCCTCAGAGTTATACACTGCATATACACACTAAAGAGATGTGGGGAAGTGAATTCAGGGGGTCTTTCTGAAAGTTCCTTCTTTACTACAGAGGGATCTAGGCTGTCCTGTGCCTCAGTTTCTCTCTCCCTACAGGGAAAGGTGGGGATGGGAAACAGCTTCAGAAATGACAGGAGTTTGGTTTAGGTGAAGTGGGACTTGGGAAAAATGGAATACTTTGAACCCAGTTTGGTCCAGTGGCTTAGGCCCTAATCCCAACCCAACCAGTGACTTGAAAGGCAGAAAACCTGGGTTCAAATCAAAGCTAAGCTACCTATGAATGTGTGATCTTTGGCAAATGTGATCTTGAGGTTCTCAGTTTCCTCCTCTGTAAAGTGAGAAGATTAGACTAGAAGGTTTCTAAGATTATCGATCTCTGCTGTTAAAATGGTGCTTCTTTCACCTCCTGAACCTCTGTTCTAGGCCCGCTCTCCTACCTGGTAACTCACTCTTCTAGCCTACTATTTCAGGCAGTTCTCAGGTATGTACCTCTTTATTCTCTACTCCCCTCCACCTCCTTGTGATCCTACCATCCCACCCCATCTCCAGTTCTGGAACCACAATCAAATAAACCCCACCATTGCTCTTGAAAGGGGTGAGTCAATCCACTCCTCATATGGCCCCACTCACCATCCCTATAACATTCTGGACAGAAGTCATTCTCCCCTTCCTCTGTTCTCCAACATGTGTTGATTCCCCCATTAGAATATATACTTCTGGAGAGCAAGCACTTTCTTGGTTTGTTTTGGATCTTAGTACAGTGTTTGGCACCAATGGCACTTGATAAATGTATTTCCATTCATTCATTAATTTTCAGTCATATGTATCTTCCCTTATCAACTAGAGGAAGAGCTTCCCAAGGGCAGGGACCATGTCATATGAAGCTTTACATGTCCTCCAGTGGCCAGCACCGGGTCCAGTGCACAGTAAAGACTTAATTGTCAATTGGTTAAAATTGTTCAATTTTAATGGTTAAAATATTAGTTTTTGTCCTGTACCTCTTATGGCAATTGCTTATCAATGTCACTAATAATGAGGGCACAGTTTTCCAGCTCTTTATAGGCTCATATAAAAACCTGGTGTAACTTGGACCCAATTATCTCCATGGAATAAAAACATGTCATCCCAAGAGAAATCCCAAATCTCATTAAGTCGAAGTAGAATTTTTGTATTTCTCTTCCACCAGCCCTTTTTTAATTCTGCCCTAGATAAGATATCCCACCATCACAATCACTGTCACCATGACTACTATAATATCAACATCAATATTAACAGACCCTTCACAACCATCTTTAACCTCACCGTTACTATCACAACTACCTTAACCTCTATCACTTCCATTGTCATTACACCAATCGCCAACATCTTCTTTGCCTTCAACAACACCATCACCTTCTACAATGTAAGGGAAAGAATGTTACACTTGAAGTCATAAGATAATTGGACTCTAACCCTTCCCCTGCCACTAGCTAGAGGTATGACCATGGGCAAATCATTAACCTCTCTGAGACTCAGTTTCCTCATCTGTTAAGTGGGAATGATAATACCCTTGGTACCTATCTTATAGGGTTGTTGCCAAGATCAGGTGAGATCATCAATGTAAAAGTGCTTTACAAACCTAGGGAGGTCTATTTTCTTCTCTTCCCAACCTCTTGATATTGACTTGGTTTTGCGATACTTCCCTTGGGATTTTTCCCAGATAGAAGTTAAGATTCGAGCTCTTAGTGATAGAAATTACCATTCCAGTCATGTTCAAGATCATCTTTCCTCAAAATCAAAGCATGCATCTTGGCAGTTGCTTCTTTCCTCCCGCCTCCACCCATGGTCTAAGCACAGCGGTTCTCAACCTTCCTAATGCCACGACCCTTTAATACTTGTATGTGGGCATATCTGCATGTGGGCGGACCCACCTGGAGATGGATAGAGGAGTGGTGTCTTGGTTCCTAAGACTATCAGAAATATGTGTTTTCCAATGGTCTTGGGCGACCCCTGTGACGCCTGTGAAAGGGTCACTCAACCCCCAAAGGGGGCATGACCCACAGGTTGAGAACCACTGGAAGGGAATTGGTACAATATCATAAGACCTCCCTCCCATCATCAAGACTGGCCATTCTGAATATAGAGCATATTTTCACAGAATCATATCACAACTCCAAGCCTTCAAGGTTTCCAAAGCACTTTCTTCCCACGAGTCCCATCAGGTAGGTAATACAAAGATTATTATCACAATTTTACTGAGGAGAAATAGCACTTAATAGAAGTACTCTAATAATAACTTATTAAAGAAGGCATCACATCTCTTATTTGAGCTATGTATCTCTCCTACATCCTAACACTGATCTCTGCACACAGTATACACACTTAATAAAGATCTTTAACTTGAACTGGCTTGAATTGGATCCAATCAATCAACCCAATTCCTTATCCAATGGCGAGATACTTTTTAGGAGTAATGGATCCCTTTGGTAGTCTGGTAAAGCCCCTAGGCCCCTTCTCAGAATAATTTTTTAGAATAATATTTAAAAAATTATTTTAGAATAATATTTTAATTGCATAAAATAAAATAGGATTACAAAGGAAACCAATTGAACTGAAATACTGTTATGGAAGTATGTTTTTAAAGAAAAAAAGATTGCAGACTCAAGGTTAAGAACCATTGCCCTATTTTTTTCTTTTCTGTGGTGGCATTTATCCTGAAATATAATGTTAATAATAACTAGCAATTATATAATGCCTACCGTGTACCAGTCATGGTGCTAAATGCGTTATGAATATTATCTCATTTGATTCTTACAACTCTGGGAGGTAGGTGATGTTATTACCCTAATTTTATTGTTGAGGAAACTGAGGTTAAGTGACTCATCCAAGATCACGTAGCTAGTAACTGTCTGAAGCTAAATTGGAACTCAGGTCTTCCAGATTCCCACTAGACCCAGAGCTCCATCCACTGTGACACCTAGCTTCCTCTAAATGATCTGGATGAGAGACCCCTGATTGGAGGAGAGCCTTTAAGGCTTCTTTTTTTGCCCTACTAAATTAAATGTTTTCTGTAATCAATAAATTCAGTGGAATTTTATATTCTACACACCTTTTCAGACAATGGTCAAAATATTCAGTCTGTTGTAGAAAATAATTTGTAAAAACTTGCCTATTCCTCTCTCATATTTACATCAAGGATAATCTCCTTTGATATATATGCATCTTTATTCTCATGAAGATTTTATAAAGACAAGAAAGTAGGCATATGGTGAAACGGTTACTGTTGTTTTCTTTGCTACCTTTTGGGGTAATAATATTGTCTGAGATTTTTCCCTTCTTTCCGTATCTGCCTCACTATGATAATGCTGTAAAAGCATGCCCCCAGGCTTTTCAAATGACACAGTTTCCAGCATGGATTTCCTGTGTGTGCTTGGTATTTTCCACTTGATCTTCTCAGATTCATCTTATCTATTTATCATGTTAACTTCTTCATATAGCACTCTAGGGGCCAGGACATGAGAGTCTGTATGTCATGATTCCACTGTCATTGATGATGAAAATAGAGGATTGTTGTTGTTGTTGAGTTGTTTCAGATTCATGATCACCTTTGGAGTTTTCTTGGCAAAGATACTGGAGTGGTTTGCCATTTCTTCTCCAGTTCATTTTATAGAAGAGGAAACTGAGGCAAACAGGGTAAAGTGACTCGTCCAGGGTCACATAGCTAGGAAGTGTCTGAGGCCAGATTTGTACTCAGGAAGATGAGTCTTCCCAATTCCAAGCCCAGTGGTCTATCCATTATGCCACCTAAGCTACCACAAACAGAATGTTAGAGAAACATAAACAGATCTGTTCCATTTTCTATCTGTTTGCTGTCCTTTTGTCAGTATCATCAAAGAATGCTTTTGGTATGACGTAGATCATTTGGGGCTCATGCCAAAACTTCTGTAGACTTGTTTTGGCCTCTACTAATTTCTACTCTGGAATTTATTATAGATAACATAGCATAACTACATTAGAGGGGAATATACGAAACATTACATGAAGCCCCAGAGAAAGGCAAATGGCTTCGAGACCCAGGAAAAGCTTCCTGGAGGAGGGGGTATTTCACTTGGGGTTTAAAGGATTTCCACAGGGAAGAGGGAAGTGGGGACACTCTAGGCCTTGGGAGCAGCATGAACAAAAGTGTAAAGCATTGAGTGTACATGGGGAAGTAATCTGAGGTGAGGCTGGTAAGGTAGAACCAGTTCTTGGAAAGCCTGGAAAGTGGGGAAAGGAGTTGGAACTTTACTCAGTAAACAGTAAGAAATCATGGAAAGGTTTTGGTCAAAAGAATGACCTGACCTGACTGGCTCTTTGCCGAAGGAATCTCATTCTAGCAGCATGAGAAGGATGTCTCAATCACAACCGCCTGTTATTCTCAGGAACAGCCATCAGAGACTGACAGTTCCACCTTTCCTATCTCTCTTTTGAAGATTTTCAAGAGGTAGTAAATTTGCATCTCTAGACAAGCCGCCATAGAGAATGATGGGAGAAGGAAAGTTCAAAGGAAAAGGATCAGGAAAACCCCACAAGACTTAGTGGAAGGTTCCCCACCCAGGTGCTAAGGACCAGAGAAGGTGAATGATGGAGGACTCACTATTAACCCACCTGGAGTGGAAAACAGAGACACATCTGAGCAGTTTAAGAAAGAGGCATTCCCACAGCCCCCTGAAGAAACCATTTGTGTGGAGGGAACTATGGGTTGGTGTTGTTCTTTTGTGTCTGACTCTTTGTGACCCCATTTAGGTCACAAACAGGGTTAAGTGACTTGCCCAGGGTCTTATAGTGTCTGAGGCTGGATTTGAACTTGGGAAGAGGAGTCTATCTGACTCCAGGTCCACCACCCTATCCACTGCACCACCTAGCTGACCCAAGTGCTAGGAACAGGATTAAGTCCTCTGAACCTAGGAGACTTGGAAAAGTTGCAACACTGTCCCCTGAGACTCCAGAGTAATCCCTTCATGATCCAGCTGCTAGAGAACTGGTCTCTGGAAAGGAGCCAGCTAGCATCGTCTTCAGGAGGAGAGTTGAACATTGAAGGAGGGATGCTTGGGAAGGACCTGTGATAGAAGACAATAACATACTTCCTCCTTGGTAGGAAGGAAGGAAGAAAGCATTTACTTAGTGCCTATTGTGTTCCAGGATGATGTGCTTTGCAAATATTCTGTTCTCTCTTTCGATCCTCACAACGATCCTGGGTAAGAGGTGCTATTATTATCTCTATTTTACAGTTGAGGAAACAGGCAAACAGAAGTCAAGCGACTTAACCCAGGGTCACACCGCTGCCAAATGTCTGAAGTCGGATTGGAACACAAGTCTTTCTGACTCCAGGCACAGCACTCTATTCACTGAGCTATCTAGCTGCCTCATGATGGTGGGGAGGAGGGGTTACCTATGGCAGTTACTGCAAGTCGTAAGGACAGAACAGGCCCCTAGGGGCTGGGTGAGAGAGGGAGGACATCTTGTCATTCTGATGGCTCGGATGTCCCCATCCTTTACTGTTTAAATAAGAGCATTCTGTGTCTTAAAGTCCTATTAGCCTGAGTACTCCATGAGGGAGCTGGCGGCTACCTTCAGGAGAATGCCAGACACTCAAGTTCCGCTACTCCCTAGGGGTGAGGACACCAAGCCACAGAGGGAGGAGGCCCCCAAAGTGTTCCTGAGCCCTTCACGAGGGCAGGGAATGTTTCATTTCTGTCACTGCACCCCTGGAACCCATATAGTGCCTTGTACATAGTAAGCTCTTAATAAATGTTCATTGATTGATAACAGATTGAAATATTTATCCGGAGGCTTATACAAACTGATGCTAAGTGAGAAGAGCAGAACCAGAGAAAACTTGTACACAATCACAGACACATCGTATGTGTGACGACCAACTTTGATAAACTGAACTCTTCTCAGCAACACACAGTTATAAGACAACTCTACAAGTCTCAGGATGGAAGGAGATATCTACATTCAGAGAAAGATCTAGAAAGAACAGAAGTTAAATGGAGACTGAAGCAATCTCCATGCTATTGTTCTTTTCCATGTTTGGATTTGTTTCTTCTTTCCCATTGTTCACTCCATTGGTTACAACCCATAATGTAATGCCATGCACCAGCAGATTCCCAAAAGAATGTTACTATGAACAGCTTTTAAGGGTCAGATTACACAGTATAGTGAACACTGTTTATTCCATTACAAATCAAGGCAAACATTCATTACAAATCACAATATAATATTCACAACATTACATCTTCTCACAGAAAATCTCAATATAGTGTTCATAACAGCTTAACATTAGAATGGCCACACAGCTTTCACTACAGTGGCCACAATATTTATAACAAAGCATTCAATCAATTCATGATACAATAATCATTCTTCAATTATTTGATCAATTCACAATACAATAATCAGTCTTCCATTCCTGGGGTAAATCAATACTTAATCATTCAATCAATTCACAATACAATAATCAAACTTCCACCATGGGGCAACCATTAACTTAATCAGTCACTAATCTAGATTCCCTGATTACTAACTATCATTAATCATTAGTACTGTCATTAGAAAACCACACACAAACCCTCCACCCCTCAGTGTCCAGCAAACCTCAATTTCAACCAGACTAATGTCCAATGTGAAAGTGTTTGCAGATTCTATACTTGATTGCATGACACCATAGGTGGGGAGGGGGGAGGAAAGGGAGGGGAGAAAATTTGAAACTCAAGGGACTCTGGAACTGAATCTTGTAAACTAAAAGTAAATAAACAAATTAATTTAAGAATTAAAAAAATACACTTTCTACAATGTACAAAGTAAAACAAAATAGATAACAGATTGAAAGGAGGAGATGGTGAAGACAGACTGTCAGGTTAAGAGCCTATGGTGATCATTCAGGCAGGAAGTGATAGGAGTCTGAGGTTGGGGGGTTAGCGGAGCAATGGGAATAGGAATGGAGTGGAAGGGACGGATCCCAGAGCTATTATAGAGGAATTGGTGCCTGACTGGATGGGGGGCGGGGGGGTCAGGGGAGAGGGAAGAGTCAAAAATAACACTAAAGCGATGAGCCTTGGAGGGTGATGCTACTGTCTACCTCACATAGGTGTGGAGAGGGAGATGCTTTGTAATAGATAAAATGTTATATAGAATTATCATTAACTGAAATAGAGACCATTGGTTTCAGAGCAGCAAGATCAAATCTAAGCCCTTTATTTTACAGAGGAGAAAATTTAAGGGGGAATGACCCACTCAAGTCATATAGCTACAATGTGGCAGTCGGGAATAAAATGCAAGTCACCTGACTTGGAGCTCGATGCTGATAGCACACCAGCTCCATTTAGTATCCTTGCCCCCAAATGTGGCTTTTCTGATCATCTTTTTGACTTCCTTCTGGGCTGTTGACCCTGATTTCCCCTTTGGTTTGACTCCTGCATCCATACTCCAATTTCCCATGACATCTTTCCTCTCTTCTCTCCATCTAGCACCCTGGTAGGGTCTTCATCCAATTCAACCTTGCTGAGGGCAAAGTGAAGGCAAAAATCTGGGAGAAGTAGGAGTGGGAAAGTATAAGTAGACACCAGGACTATGAGACAGAAGACGCCTTCACTGGCAAGAAAGATGGGTCGAGATAGGAGCCCTGGAGGAAAAGTGGTCTGGTCTGTCAGGGGGCTGGGCGCCAGGCATTCCTGGCTCCTCTGGATGACTCAGTGGGTGGCCAGCAAGATGTTGAGTGGATTAGCTAATTAACCATTGTAAAGGGCTTTGTAAACACCACATGTGCTGTGGGCTAGAAGTGGTATTATCTGCCAGTAGTAATAAGACCTGACATTTCCCTTTCATCTAGAGGTGGTAGGAGCACCAGATGGGTGCTTCCTACCCCTAGTTCCATATACACTGCCTTCCCAGCTGCCAGGTCATTGAAGATAGATGACAGAGCCTGGACCCATTCTCCAGATGCAACAAACCCAGGCCCACTCATTTATTGGAAGCTGAAGCCAAGTGTCTCCATCTGAAAATCTGAGAAACAAAAGTGAAGAAATAGACCCAGTTCCCAAATGGGAGAGGAGGAGGGAGTTGCCCCATCTCTCATTTCATAATATGGCTTTGAGAAAATGGAGGCTTATATGGGTCGAACCTCAAATCTCGTTAATCTTGTCTATCCTCCCCCCCGGCCCCCACCTTTATGTCCCCCTCTGTCCAGGGTCAGAAAAAGGGATCCAAGCTCATTTGAAGTCTGTTGATGGACTATCTTACAAATGCTGTAAGGTCTAAAGGAATGTGTGCGTGTGTGTGTGTATGTGTGTGTGTGTGTGTGTGTGTGTGTGTGTGTGAGAGAGAGAGAGAGAGAGAGAGAGAGAGAGAGACATGGCACAAGCTGAGGCTATATATAATAACAAACATCTTCCCCAAGGGAATTGAGGTTGAACTATAGACCATCTCTGACCATTTGGGCTAAAATCCAGGATAGGCAGTACTAGATGACTTCTGAGGACCCTATCAGTTCTCACATTTTGGATTTTATGGTCCTCTCTGCAGAATTGGGTTTCTTCCATTATCTGAAGAAACTTAGGATCCAGATGGTCTATGACCTTTTCCCAGTCCCTTAATCTGGACTTCCGTAGTGTTGAATAAAAGCGTACCAGTAATGGTGCTGGAATGGAGATTGTGGCTAGAAGTTCAGCAGATTGACCTCTCCTGGGAGTCCTGAAATCTGCAGATAACACATGTGATGTCCCAAAGCATTGGTGCCTGATGTAGCACAGAAGTTTTGTGAACAGACTCTGACCAGATACGCTGATCATAGCCACCACACCAGCACCATCATCCATAGCTATGCATCGTATGTTAGCATCGATCCTCTCCTTCCCCTCAGAAGATAGCTGGGAGTCAAAGCAACTTGGTAGGATGTACTGGTATACTCAGTTCATCCCAGAGGTATGCCTATGACAACAGCCTTGTTTCAATCAGCTATGTCTGTCCTGGGCTCACAAATCCTCTGTCCTGCTTTCAAATGACTCCTGACAAAGAGATATGTAGAACGCACATGGTATCTGGACTGACCCACAAAATGAAGTGCCTTTCAGGACTCATGGGGTCATAGATTTAGTGCTGAAAAGGACCTTCAGTGCTATGTAGACTAGCCTCCTCATTTTATAGACAAGGAAGCTGAGGCTACAGATTGGAAGTGACTTGCCTAAGGTCACATGGGTCATAATTGACAGAGTTAGGACTTGAATCTGGGTCCCCTAACGTTTATCCCGTGGACAGCTAGGAAGATAGAGTGCCTGGCCTAGAGTCAGGAAGACTGATCTTCCTGAGCTCAAATCTGGCCTCAGACATTTACTAGCTGTGTGACCCTGGGCAAGTCACTTACCCCTGTCTGCCTCAGTTTTGCCATCTGTAAAATGAGCTGGAGAAGGAAATGGCAAACCACTCCAGTGTCTTTGCCAAGAGGACCCCAAATGGGGTCACAAAGAGTCAAGCACAACTGAAATAACTCAACAACAACCCCCGGCATCAAATCCAGTGGTCTTTCCCACTGTACTATATAAAACTGGAGTCAGTGTAGCTCACTGTAGCATCTCTCAGGAAATTAGAAATTTATCAGTTCCCCTGGTAGTCTAGGATGGCTCCTTGGAAGAGAACAGATTTTAAGAATTGTTTGACTTGATGGAAAATACCAGGTTTTTCTCCTAGGAATGAGAGGGTTTGCTTTCTTTGTCAGGAAGAATCCAGACCCTACTCAGATTTCACAAGTACTTGATTTTGAAGCTTCCTAATGCACTTGTCATATGCTTTTTACTTGCAAGTTTGTGCCTTGTGTCCCTATTGGTTTGTAAATTCCATTGAGGGCAAGGATCATGTCTGATCTAAGAAGTATCTTTTCCCCCACTCTTTAGCACAAGGCCCTACAAATAGTATGTCTTTTTTAAAAATGTGTACAATGACACGTATAACAGGTCTTAACTTCGGAAGCTTCTGCCAACTTCCCTGTATCAGTTCAAATCAACAAATACCTGTGAAGCATCTACTATACCCGTAGCACTGTGCGGGCACCATCCTCTGCCTTCACAGAGTTTCTAGTTTGGTACAAGAGTCTTCTTTTCTCTTCTTGGAGATGTGCGAGACTGCAAACCCTAGAATGACAGGATAGATCATCTATGGAAGTGGCCTTTCTGGGGTCTGGGTCCCCAAATCTCCCCTGGAGCTTCCACAGCCTCTCATGGGCAAGAGTACTCCTTCCTCTCTCTCTCTCTTTCTCTCTCTTTCTCCTCCCCCCTCTCCCTCTGTCTCTCTCTCTCTCATTCTCTCTCACACATTCTCTCTCTCTGTATCTCTCTGTCTCTCTCTCTGTGTCTCTCTCTGTCTCTCTGTCTCTGTCTCTCTGTCTCTGTCTCTCTGTCTCTCTCTCTCTCTGTCTCTCTGTCTCTGTCTCTCTCTCTGTCTCTCTATCTCTCTGTGTCTCTCTCTGTCTCTGTCTCTCTGTCTCTGTCTCTCTGTCTCTCTGTCTCTGTCTCTGTCTCTCTCTCTCTCCCCCTGCCCTCTATATTGTAAACATTCTTCTGCAAATTTAGCCTAAATTCTTCCTACAGTCATTCACACCCCATTCCCTCTTGTCCTGTCCTCAGCCCTTTCCTCCCAAGGATCTTAAATGCCTTTATAGATATTATCATCCCTAGAAGAACAGTCATTAATAACACTGACTATATTTTACCCTGGCTCCAGAGAGCTCAAAGCACAGGTATTATTATCCCTGAGGACAGAGTCCCTTAGACATGACTGATTTGCCCGAGGTCATTCAGTGTGTCAGGGCTGGGCAGGGTTGAAGTCTCACTCCCCTGGGTCAGTTTGGCTCATGTTTCCTTGGTCTACACTATCTCATCAGAGATAAAGCCCATATAACATACCTGACCCAGGACTACAGAGTATTCAAAATATTAAGAAAATAGAATATAAGAGTGGAGAGGGGGGCAGGAGACCCTTAGAACATAACACACAGAATTTGTTTGTCAGAGCTAGAAGGAACCCTTGGAGCCATATAGTACACCACCCTCTTTTTACAAGAGATCATCAACACTCACAAAGAGAAGTGACTTGCCCAAGGTCACACAGGCAAGTTACAGGCACATTAATTAACTCATTAAGACTGTATTTACAGAGCACCTACCATAAATATTAACTCTATATATTTATGTAACATAGTTTGCACAAGTGTTCCTTCTAATACCCTGTGGGGAAAGTAATACAAGTATTATTATCTCCACTTTACAAAGGAGGAAATCGGGGCTCAGAGAGAGGGAAATGGTTTGGCCAGATTCATACAGCTAGTAAGTGTCTGCGCTGGGAAGGGAGCCCAAGTCTTCCTGATCCCTGGGACTTCACTCCCCTCTCCTTTCCATCAGGACCCGCTCTGACTGCGTAGGGACTGAAAGAAGGAAAAAACTCTCTTTCCTGGGGGAGGCTGGAGTTTGGTTGTCAACCAGAGTAAGTTATCAAGTGTCTACCACGTGCCACACACTGAGCACTACGTGCTAGGAATACAAGGGCGAGAAAACAAAGTCTCTGCCCTCATCGGGCTTACGTTCAAAGAAAGGATGATCAAAAAGCCAGTGACAGCGTATGAGCAAAGGTTATATTCCAGACACAGGGGCCATACCAAGAAACTGAAATAGGAGAAGATAGAATGAGCATGGGGGAAAGGAGCGAGGAACGCTGATGGGCTGAATTACAGAACACTGAAGTGGAATGGTGAGAGGCAAGTCTGAAAAGGTAGCTTGGAGACAGATTGTGGATGGAAGAGGAGAGAAGGGGAGAGAAGGGGAGGGAATCAGATGGGAAAGTCTCTTAGGAAAGCTGAGGAGGGGGAGGTTACTGTGGGCTTCGGTGCTCAGGTCCCTGAAGGAAGTGGTGTTTGAGCTAAGGAATGAGGAGAGAGAACACACGATATGTATGTGGGGATGGAGGGGAGGGACGTGGTCAGGGGTGGAGTGGTTAGCCAAGTTAGCAAAGACAATTAGGTAAGAATTAGGTTGGGGAGGGGAGGGGAATGAGAATAATCTTCCCACTCACCACTCATCTTGTAACTTATCTACTCAAAAACCTTTAGTTTTCCCTATTGTCTGCTTCTGGCCCCAAGTTCAAATCCAGCCTTGGATACTCACTAGCTGTGCTCCTGGACAAGTAATTCTGTTGGCCTCAGTTTCCTTAACTGTAAAATGGGAGTAATAATAGCACCAACCTCACAGGGTCATTGTGAAGGCAAAATGAGACGATAGTTGGGAAGTGCTTAGCAAGTGCCCAGAACATAGTAGGTGCTGTATAAATGCTTAATCTTTCCATTCTCTTCCCTTCCCTTCCCTTCCTTTCCCTTTCCCTTCTCTTCCTCTCCCTCCCCTTTTATTCCCTTCCTTTCTCTTCCCTCTCCCTTCCCTTCCCTTCCTTTCCCTTTCCCTTCTCTTCCTCTCTCTCCCCTTTTCTCCCCTTTCCTTTTCCTTTCCCATCCCTTCCTTTTCCTTCCTCTCCCTTTCCCTTCTCTTCCTCTCCCTCCTCTTTTCTTCCCTTTCCCTTTCTTTCCCCTTCCCTCCCTTTTCCTTTCCTTTCCCTTCTTTCCCCTTCTCTTCCCTTCCATACATAACCTGTCTCCAAGCTACCTTTTCAGACTTACCTCTCACTACTCCACTTCATTTTATCTTCTTCTATTTCTGTTTCTTGGTATGGCCCCCTATGTCTGGAGTTCTGATCTCCCCCTCTCCATCCCATCCCCTAACGTTCATCTGTTGAAACTTCTGCCTTCTTTCAAGGCCTTGACTAGGCTTGGCTCCCTCCAAGACATTCTCTTCCCAAGTCATTCCATCTAGTAGTGATCCCTCCCTTGTCAGTCTCTCAAGACTCTTGGCTTGTCCTCCAAAGTACTTTACACATGCTCTGACTTATTATTTAGGTGGACATGGTTTGTGGACATGGTTCATCCTCCCCATTAAACTGTAAACTCCCAGGAAGGCAGGCAGGACCATTTTTCATTGTATTTCATTGTATTCCTAGCCCAATTCTTTGCACCTGGTTGGGGCCTAATAAATGTTTGTCAAATTCAATTGAGTCCATAAGATCATACTAATTAGAATATTGGGGAACCACTGTGAAGGATGGAAAGGGGAGAGGAATCACACAGGAGAAATGGCATCCAGCCATGTTGGGAAGGGCCTTAAATGCCTTGCTAAGTTGGGATGAAACTGAGTCACTTTGGAAACCTCAGTTTACTGCCAGCTCCAGAGGAAAAGAGGAAAGACAAGAGGAAACCACCATTCATGGGGCAAGCTTTTCACACATCCAATTAACCCCTCTTCCTGAGGAGCCAGGGAATTTATTCCTGTCTGCTTTGCCCACATCCTGGCCTCAGTCAGCCCTCTCAGGCTCCCTGAGGAGTCCTAGGGGCATAGATTTAAAGCTGAAAGAGACCTTAGAGATTAGATAGAAGATGGAAGCAGAAAAATTGGATTCAAACCCAGGTCTCTTGGCCCCAGATCTATCTTTCTTTCTCCTATACCAAGAGGGCAAGGGCTGCCAGAGTGGTGTCCCTCCCCTCCCAGGCCATCCCCCTTCTACCATTCGGGTCCTGATTTCAGTGGGGAGAGTGATGAGGGTGCCCATCCAAGAGCCAAGTAGTTATGTGTAGGAAATAATCCATTAAAGAGCTGTCTGGCCCCATGCCCACAGTCCTGCTCCAGGCAAAGAAGACCTGGCCCCACCCTTCCCTCCTCTACCTCCTCCCTCAGCACCAGGAAGAGTGAACTTGGGCTTCCGATGGGTAGAGGGGAGAAGTAGCTACCCTGTGCAGCCCTGGTCTCCCTCTCCTCCATGCCCTCTATCCCCTGACCCTAGCCTCTCAGCCTTTCCCTAAACCCATAACCACCACCACTGCCTGGCTGTCAACTCTGCGTTAGTATGGATCACTGCTCTTTCTACATCTCTCTTCCTCTATCCAGCCTTCCTCCTCTTTCAGTAATATGAATCTCCATATTATTCTTTCTCTCTGTCTGTCTACCTTATAATCTTTCACACCCTACCAAGTCCCTGCTAATTTCTTCTGTCTTCTTAGCCCACCTTTTGGAAGGGTAGCATGAAAGTTTAGAAAGAGCACTGCATTTGGAGTCTGAGAATCAGTTATAGATCCTGCCTCTGCTATGTGTGTGATTGAACTCAACTCAATATTTATCTGGTACTTCCTACACACAAGTCTGGAGCAGAAAAGGAAAAAAATATACGATGCTGGGCTAGGCTCTAGCTATGCAAAGGTAGGGTGTATACATGGAAAAGGCAATGAGAGAGAGAGACAGAGAGACAGAGAGACAAAGACAAACAGAGACACAGCGGCAGAGACAGACTGCCAGAGATGCAGGAAGGAGCAGGGGAGGGAGATGGGGGAGAAGGAAGAGGAAGAAAAGGAAAGAGAAAATGAGAGGGAAGAGAGAGAGAGAAAAGAGGGGAGATGAAGAAGGGGGAGAGGGAGGGAGAGGAGAGATAGAGAAGAGTAAGAGGAGAGAGAGAGAAGAGGAAAAGATGAGAGGAAATAGAGAAGAGGGAAAAGGGAAAGAGAGAGAAGAGGAGAGAGAAGAAAGGGCAAGGAGGCAGAGGAGAGGAAAAGGAGGGAGAGAGAGAAGAGAAAGGGGCAAAAATACAGAGACAGAGTCAGAGAAAGAGGGAAAAGAGAGAGAGGGGAGAAAGAGAGAGGAGGCAGGGAAGAGACAGATGGAGTCAGAGAAAGAGACAGGAAAGAGAGACAAAGACAGAAACAGAGGGAGCTGCATTAATGCTAGGAAGATGAGCAAAGACTTCTGGTAAAAAAGTGGCACCTAAAGTAAGCCCTAAAGGAAGCTGAGGATCCTCAGGGGTGGGCAGAGGTGAAGAGGGAGCACATTCCAAAGATAGGAACAAGGTGCCAAGTTCAGGGAAAAGCTAGTGGACCAGTTTGGTTGGAACGTAGAGCACAAGGAGGGGAATTCTGGGAGATCCGTGGAGAAGGCAGGCTGTGGAGGGCCTTTAACATCAGGCTCAGGAGTTTGTCTCTTCTCCTAGAGACCGGAGGAAGCTGCCGAAGGTCCTTCAGCAGGGCAGCAACATGGTCAGTCTCATGTTTTTCAGAAATTATTTTGCCAGCCTAGTGAAAGAAGGATGGATTAGGGAGGACAGAGGGCAATTAGGAGGCTCTTGAAATAGTCTGAATAAGAAGAGACAAAGGTCCCGACTAGGGTGGCATTCGCACGATTGGAGAGGATGGAGATGAATGCCAGAAATGTTTCGAAGGTGAAATTAAATAGACAGGACTTGACCACCTTTTCCCTTTGTGTAGAGGGGACAGGAAGGACATCAAAGAGAGCAAGACTTTGGATGAGAAGGATGAGAATCCAAGTAACTGGAAGATGATGTCCACAATATTCAGAGAAGCTTAGAAAAAACTGCTAAGAAAAAGCCACTGAATTAACAGTTAAGAAATTGTTAGTAACCTTGGGGTCAGGTTATATAGTTCAAAGCCAGAATATAAGAGGTGGCCAGAAGGAAAGGATATGGAGGCAATAAGAATAAATGACTTTTTCTAGAAGTTTGGCTGTGAAAGGAAGGAGAGATCTAGGATTATAGATTAAGGTAAAGTGAAGGTTTTTTTAAGGATTGAAGAGATCTGGGTAGGAATGTAAGCAACAATTAAGGAGTCACTAGATAATGAAAGATTAAAGATGAAAAGGTAAGGGATGATTCAGGTTCCTTGTTGAAGACTCCTAGATTTAGAGCTAGAAGGAACCTTAGCACTAATTCACCCAACCCTCCCATTTTACAGACAAAGAAAGTAAGGCCAAGAAGGCTGAATCGGCTTATCCTATCTTACAGGGGTAATAAGTGACAGAACCAGGGTTCACACCCAGGTTCTCTGACTCTAGAGTTCTTTCCACTGTGCAGTGTTACTTCACAGGAGATGACATGGGAAAGGATGAAGGACAGAAGTAGAGGGGTTGGTTTTGGTATGGAGAAAGGTCACCTCTTTGTACGAGACTGGAAAAAAATATGAAAGGGTAGAATATAAGGTAGACAGGTTCTGGCATTCAGAGTAGGGAGGAAGAGGGAATTCACAATAGATAGCCTTAATTTGCAAAGAGGAAGAGGAGGAGGAGGAGGAGGAGGAGGTAGAGAAGGAGGAGGAGGAGAGGAAGGAGGAGAGGAAGAAGAAGATGAAGAAGAAGGAGGATGAAGAAGAAGGAGGAGAAGGAGAAGGAGAAAAAGGAGGAGGAGGAGGAGGACGAGGAGGAGGAGACCTCTGCTTAGAGAAAGAGAGAAGAGAAGGTGTTGGGACCTTGATGAAAGAAAGTTTGAAACACCATTGTAGGGAGCCTGGCAAAGAGCCAATCAGGAAAGAATAAAAGCGTTTGTTCAGTAATGAGGGCCCAGGATTTTTGAAAGGACATAAATATGGGTAATGGAGTAGAGAAGAAGACTGTGAGCTAGGTATTAAATTCCTTGAGAAAGAAAGAAAAAAACTAGGGACGAGAAGACAATTGTCACTAGGATCTGGACTGGTTGACACAACCAGATGAAGTGAGCCTCCAAGGAGAAGAAATATAAAAGAAAAATCAAATACTCATGATGCAAAGATAAAACAGAGACGATGTTTTCTGAAGAGAGCTAGTTTTGCTGAACACAAGATGGAAACAATGTGATAGGAGAGAAGACTTTCAACTATAGAGGCGTGGTTCCACAGGACACAAAGAAAAGGGAGGTCAGGGCTGGAAAGAGAATCAGGAGAGGTAAAACTAAGGTGCATGGCGATGAGAGAGTAGGGAGTGGTAGCCGGAAAGGGGGTTTTCACCTTGGCAAACACAACTGTGAATCACAGGAATTAAGGTAAAAGAAGGTAGAAGTTTGATGGGCATAGAAAGAGAAAGTAGTATTTGACTAGGACTCCCAAAAATGGTATCTAAAAGTGGAAAGGACTTCCTTGAAAGGTGGTAGACTCCCCCTCCTTGCAGGTCTTCAAATAGAGACTAAATGGCTACTTGTTGGGTATGAGATAGTTGTGATTCCTTTTGTATATGGGTTGGATTAGATGGCCACTGGGGTGTCCCTTTCAGCTCACAGATTCTGGGATTCTGGGGTTCCTACATGAGGATAATAAAGGACTAGTATGTTCTCTCTCAAACATCACAGAAAAAAGGATAGCAGATTGGGCTCATGAGGGACCAGGTAATCAGCTCCCCCAAAACCCAACTGAATTCATACTCCTTTTCCTTATTCTAAGTTGTTGGAGATGGGAGATGATAAATAGCCTAGAAATATACTTCCTGTGAAACACGCACTTAACTCCTGACAGACCCAACATCTTTTTCTTAAAAATGGGGGTATTGTGTGCCAGGATTGCCTTTTCTCTTCAGTTGACAATGATCATCCCAGCAAATCAATCAAAGATCCTTCAGTGGTACATGGACTCTACTAAATTTCGTTTCATTAGATTTTGTCCATCATTTTCCAAAAGAGGAATAAACAAAAAAGAATCAAACTCCCAATTTGTTCAGATTACTGTACTTTGCCCTGCAGAAAATATATGTAAATGTACTAATGCCTAATCCACTGCTTCTCCCTTCCCACCACTTCTGTGCTGATGATTCGCTTGTTGGTTCTATCACTTAGAGTAATTAGGTACAATATCCAAGCATGTTTGCCTACGTCTTACTAGAGCCAACTCCTTTATGCCAAGGTCACACGACTAGAGCTCAATGAAAATATAACAAGTCCAAGTAGAAGGTAGGGCTTTGGCCAGTAGATGGGAACTCAGAACTAAGTTCTAATTAGGTAAATCCACGATTCCACACACCTCTTGTCAATGAATCTTCACCTTATATGCAATAAAGCTGGAAAGATAAGGTAGTACAATATTATGGAGAATCTTGAATGCCACATTGAGAAGCTCAAACTAACCCATTGAGAACTCTTTAGATCCCAATCTTGTCATCCAGCAAATTAGCTCTGTCTTCCATTTTTGTATCATCTGAAAATTTCTGTTCTACTTTATATTAATATTTTGGTTGTTTTTATTGTTGTTTTTACATCATAATCACCTTTCAATACCCCCACTCCAGCCCCTGCCTCCTTTTGGACTCTGCCTTGTAGCTTGGAAGAACAGTTAAACAAAGCCAACTTAAAAAGCAAGCAAATGTGACGCTTATGCAATATTCCATGAGCAGCCAGATGGTACAGTGGATAGAGCGCCGGACCTGGAGTCAGGAAGATTCCTCATCACAAGTGCAAATCCAACCTCAGACACTTACTAGCTATGTGATCCTGAGTAAATCAGTTAACCATGTTTGCCTCAGTTTCCTCATCTGTAAAATGAGTTGGAGAAGGAAATGGCAAATCCACTTCAGTATCTTTGCCAAGAAAACCCTAATTGGGGTCACAAAGAATCAGACATGGCTGTAAAACATCTGAACAATACAACATTCCTCTACCATACTTCCACTCTTCTCTACTGGGAGAAGGGAGGTGTGTTTCCTCCAGAACCAAGATTGTTCCTTGAAATTAACATTCATTTGTGAATTTGATACAAATGTCATCTTTTCCTTCGTCCAAAAAAATTGATAAAAATGTTGGACAGAAAAGAGCTCAGGGATACCTCTCTCCTAGTTGATGTAATCCCATCAATCACCACTCTTTAGGTCCATTCATCCACCCTCTCCTTAATTCAACTAACCATACTCTCATTTGGTTCCCATCTTTTTATTCTGTGCACATGAATGATTTTGTCAAGTGCTTTGCTGAAATCCAAGTATACTACTCTCTAACTTACCCCTGACCTCCCAGACTACTTACCCAGTCAGAAAAGGAAAAGATGATCATAAGCATGAGTCCTCACACACCAGAATCAAACCTTCAGCAAACATTTATTAAATGTCTACTGTATTCCTGACCCTGAGTTTACTTCCAGCACCCAACGCAGGCTCTTGTATAAAATAGGCACTTAAAAACTTGTTGAATTGATTATACTGCTCACACCCTGGACGTAGAAAGCACAAGTCTGACCACATATTCTCCAGCATTCAAAGCCCTTCACCACTGACTCCATCCTATCTTTTTAGTTTCCTCCCCTTCTTATGCCCTATAGTCTAGCCCAACTGACCTTGATAGGTGACTCTCCAGGTCCAATCTCCAGTCTCTAAGCCTTTGCCCCTCTATGCCGGGAATGCACTCCTTCCAAGTTTCTTTTAAACCTCAGCTCAAGTCCCATGCTCTGCATAAGGCCTTTCCTGGTCTTCCTTCCCCTTCAAATATGAGTGTGCTGGCAAATATTTTACAGTGTTTTACAAGAGACATATTTTGTTTTTAAGTTGAATCTCTTGTTGTTCAGTCATTTTGTAAACAACCTGTTTCTTGGAAAAGATGCTAGAGTGGTTTGCTGTTTCTTTCTCCAGCTCATTTTAGACATGAGGAAACTGGAGTAAATGGGGTTAAGTGATTTGCCCAGGGTTGCATAGCTAGTGAGTGTCTGAAGCGGAATTTGAACTCATGAAGATGAGTCTCCCTGATTCCAAGCCCAGTGTTCTAACCAATGAGCCACCTAGTTGCCTTCTTAAGTCTAGACAACCAAAAAACTCCAATAAAGCCCTGTTTGCTGATTTCCTAGATTAAAACGCTTGTGTTCTCACCAGGACACACACCCCTAAGGGTTTCAAGTTGACCTTCTATCTGCTTTTATATGTTTTGGGGCTATATTTACACATGTACACATTACCTCCCCCATTAGAATGAGAGTTCTTTGAGCACAGGGGCCATCTTGCTTTTGCCCTTGTATCTTGCATCACCTAGTAGATACCATCTATACAGAAGGGAACTAATAGCTGCTTATTAATTAACTCATATTATTCCCCTGCTCAGTAAGTTTCAGTGGTTCCCTATTACTTCTAAGACACAAACGTCTCCCCACCTGGCTTATTCCACACCTCACTACCACTTTTCTTACATTCCATTGGCCAGCCAAACCAGCCTCTTGCTCTTCTTCCCTCAGGACATCCCATCCCGTTTCCCTAAATTTTGTTTGTTTGTCCCTTAGGCTGCCTCCTAAGCCTGGGATGCTTTGTCAGTGGGAAGTGGTAAATGTTTAACAACCAGCTCTCCTAAAGCACTTTGAAGTTTAATCTGCACAATTTACATTTCTGTATCACTTTCTTAAGTCAAGACAATCCACAAAACAATAAATCACACCCCAATTTGTGACCCTAAGGGTAAATGCTTTCACCGAAAATTTAAGGATTCTCTAGCCCAGCTTGTGACGCATTCCCTCCTCACTTTCACCTCTGAGACTAAGCGACTTTCCTTCAAAGCTCAGCTCAAACACTATCTCCTACAGAGGCCTTTCCCTAACTATTAAAGCCTCCTCTCCCAAATTAACTTGTGTTTTTTTAGTCTTTTACACTTGCTTACATGTGTATATATCATCCCTCCCCATAGAATGTAAGTTCTGGAGGGCAGAGTCTATTTAATTTTTTTTTTTATCCACAACACCTAGCGCAGTGCCAGGTGAGCAGTGGGTATATAATAACTGCTTGCTTATTTATTAATTTGTATGACAACACCCTCACATGCCCATAGAAGACAGAAGTTGAAGGTTACAGATGTGTTCAATCAGTCCTATGGGGTAGGTTTGGGATGTGGGGGTAGGGTTTGAAGTGATTCCTTCAGCTAAGAGGGCTGAAGACATTGTTTGAGGGAGGTGTTTTCCAAGGATGGAGTTCTCCTGGTCTTACTAAGGTTGAAACCTTGGACCTTCCCCAAAGGACACTAGACCCAGGCGCTGAGAATGGACAGCAGAAGGCAGGAAGGAAAGAGGGGGAGACAGAGAAAGAGGGAATGAGGGAGAGAGGTCACATCGGGAGAGAAACATCAAAGCAGACCAAAGGGCTTAGGAGGGCAGTAATTGCCAGATCGGTAGCCTAATCATAGGCTGAGGTCACCTACCCAGGCAGATCTGCCTGATCTGAAGTGGGGAACCAGGGTATCTAGGAATTCAGCCTCCCACCTTCCCCTGCCCCAAGCTCCCTAAACAATCTGAAAGGACACTAGGCAGGTCTTCCCAGAGTGTGGAGGGGTATAAGGAGGGATCCAAGGCTTCCCATCGACCTCCAGGAGTCCCTCACCTCAAAGAAGAAAGAGCCCTATCCATGGGAATAACATCAACCCACAGTAGTATTAAAAACAAGCACAAGTAATAGATTATTATTACCATTAACCATAATGATAATGCAAAGAGCCTTCATTTCTTCATTTGTAACAATAATAATAGTCCCTGTTTCTCTAGCACTTTAATGTTTAGTGTTGATAAAAACACTTTCCTTCCAGGTAGGGAGAGCAAAGATTCTTTTAGGAAAACTGAGACTCACTTAAGTCAAGAGATTTGCCCCCCAGTCTTCTTCCCCTGGGCCTATGCCCCTACCCTTGCCCTATGTTATAGATTGTGTCACTAAGCATCGATGGGGTAGACAGGCTCATGGAGGCAGTGCTCAGACCCTGGTAGGGTTCCACTGGGGAGGACTCCTCACAGGACATGGGTAGGAAAGGATATACCTTGGAGCAGGGAAGACTGAACGACAGTGGGCAAGGTGTGGAATTGGAGCTTGGGGCTTGGATGCCTCAGATGAGCCTGAGAGCCTCTCCCACCCACAACACACCTTGGCTGAAGGCCCCAGGGGCTACAGACAAGACACCTCCCTTTCAAGTCCCTGCTATGTCAGCTGTGCATCGAGACTCCAGCTGTGTTTGTTGTGGTTACCGATCTCTTGGGATAAACAGGGCCAGCCCACTGTGGGCCAATGGTGAGGAAGTTGGCTCCCCACAAGTCTCAAGGACTGACTCCCCAGAAGCCAGCACCTCTCAAAAGCCAAGCAGGGGTCAGTTTGACAGCACCCAAATCTAGGGCTTAGCATTTCAATGGGGAAGCTGGAATGACCATTCCTTATCCCTCCAGCAGACATAGGCCATCCATCCCTTTCCCCCATTTCTCCAGTAGACACAGATTGTTCTTTTTTTTTATTCTTCCAAAGGACACAAGACATTCCCCCTGCCTCATTTCTCCAGTGAATACGAACAATATCTTTTCCTGATTCCTCCAGTGGACACAGACCACTTCCCCCTCCCACCCCTTCAGTTCTCCAGTGGACACACCAGACACTTTCCTCTCTTTCTCCCAGTTAAGTGACACCCTAGAAAACCAACCTTCTGTTTTCTCTCACTAAAAACACTCTGCTTATACCTGCTGAAGGAAGTTCATCCAAGAGACTGCCCAAACTGGAAATGCTTCTGATCCAGAGACACTACCTTCCCCCTACCCCCACCAGATGGTAAGCCAGCCCCTTAAACCATGCTTGCAGAAGTCAGATTGTACTAAATTGAGCCTCTTTCACACCATACCCCTGGTGAACCACTCATACTTTTGAGATAGATGATTAAGTCCAGGCTGAGCCTGATGACCAAAGTCAGGGTTGAATCTGACCAGGATTAGGGTCCAGTCTCTAACCACAGACAAAGCTCAATTTGTGGCCAAGGTTAGGGTTTAATTCAAGTCTCTTGACTTGTATTAGGGCTCAGTCTACAAAGTTCTTCTGAGGCCTAATCAGGAGTCACATTCATGCCCTTGGCTTCAGGACTCCCTTGTTTCAGTCATTTACTTACTGGTGGCCCGGGATTATCATTGACTTCGCCACCTTCGCTATCATCCTCATTGTTGCTCAATAAATACTTGTTGAATGATTAAAGAAATGAATCACCACTGATTGTCATCAATCACCAGCCTTGATCAATCTGTTACGTGCTGTATATCACATGGTACCTTCTCCTGAGGAGCTGCCCATTCAAGACAGGCATGGACAGACTGATGACTCACAAACCCCGGATGGAGGAGCTACAGGGGTTCTATGTTTGGGCAAAGTGAAGATGGGAGTAATTGTCCAAGAATCTCAATTCGGGGAAGTCCCTGGAGTGGTGAAAAATCCTATTCCAAGACAAACTGGCACAACCTTTTCATAGATTCAAAAAATAGGAGCTAGCAATAGCCTTATTTTCCACATTTCCTCTTTCATAGTTATATCACTAACCCATCATAGTGACTTATAAGGAAGAAAGAAAATGAGCATTTATTAAAAGCCTATTATCTGCCAGGTATTATGTTAAGGGCTATACACGTATTATCTCTTTTGATAATACTTACACATTATAGGTGCTTAATAAATATTTATTGTATGAAGAAACTGAGGAACAGGGTAGGGAAATGACTTGCCTAGTGTAATACTAAATCAGTGGTGGAATTGTATCTTACATCCAGATCTCCTGGACTCTTAGCCCACTGCTCTTCCTTGCATTTATTCCATATCAATGCCCAATGACAGAAATGAGCAACGACACCCACCAACAGGGGCATAGTGAAGGGATGTAGGGCAATAGCTCTCTGAAAGCTTGGGTGCGGTGCCCTATGGTGTTGAGTGGAGCACATAAGAACTGGGGCGAGGGTGAGATTGTCTAACTCTCATAAACAGAACAGTTATCAGGCAAGTGACCAGCAGCTCCCCTGGTGGCTAATTTTGTTATTTCACCTCAAGCAAATCCACTCTAGGTCATCTGAAAAATGAAGAGTTTAGACCCTATGATCTCTAAGGTCTCTTCCAAGCCCAAATCTATGAGTGGTTCTATAACAGAGACCCTGCTTTCAAAGAGATTATAGTCATTCCTGTTCCTACGCTTTTGTTTATGCAACACTCTACCTATCTGTTTTATACATCTATTTATACATCTATACATATATTTATACATCTGCAAACTTTCAAGGCTCAAGGGGGAAATATACAAATAATTAGTATATAAGAATAAAAGTATCATAAAGGAGAGGTTCAGGCAAAACATTATGAGAAATTTGCGGAGGGAGGGAGTGTCTATAAAATCAGACAAAGTTCCCCCCTTCCCTATACACATATAGCAACTGCTGTTCCAAATGTCTCTATTCCTGATATAGGCACCACCATACTCTCAATCATCCTGGCTCCAAACCTTGGAGTCATCTCTGACTCCTCCCTCTCTTTCTCTCCAAACATCCAATCAGCTGCCAAATCCTCTGATTCCAATTCTGCAATCTGTCTCACATCTGTCTCCTCCTCTCCACTCCCATGGCCACCACCCTATGTCAAGCCCTCATCACCTTTTGCCTGAACTATTACAATAATCTCCCCAATGGTCTACCTTTCTAGCCTCTCCTCCCTCCTGCAGACTTGATCAGAATCATTTTCTAAAAGCACAGCCATGGTTTTGTCTCTCCTCTGCCCAAGTCCCATACATAACTCCCCATTGGCCTACAAAATCAAATTCAAACTCTAGATTTGTGTCTTTGAACAAGTGACTTTCCTCTCTCTGGGTCCCAGTTTCTTCCTCTGTAAAATGAAGCGGTTAGAGAGTCTGGGTGATAGAGTGGATTGAGAGCTGGCCTCTGAGTTGGGAAGACATGAGTTCAAATCCTTCCTTAGACATGGCCATAACTTCCCAATGCCCTAGGCAACTCTTTAAGACTATAAGTTAGCAGACAGGGACTGATCTTCTTCGGTAGAGAGAGTTACACACCATGAAATCATAGGTCTGTTGGAAAAACAAAATTTAAATTAAAGATTTAGACTAAATGATCCCTGAGGTCCCTCCCAATTATAAGATTCTAAAGATCTTTAACCTGGCATTCAAGGCCCGCTACAATCTGGCTCAATCTGCTTTTCCAGTCTTCTCTGCCTCTTCAGGAATTCTGTCCTCCAGCTACACTGGTTCCCCGCTTTTCCTTCTCCCAGATTCATTCCTCTTCCTGTACTTTTGCTTGTGCAATGCTACCTAACTATTAATGGAATGCCATTTCCCCATATTTATACCTCTCCAAAATTTTAAGGCTCAGCTTAGTCTCTGTTTCCTCCAGGAAGCCTTTCCTGATCCCTTTCTCTAATTATTTCTCAACCTCTGAATTTGTGAATACTTATTGATTAATTGGCTGGGAAGACAGTGGAGCATAGCAAAAAGAGTGTGGAACTCCAATGGATAATTGGTCCCCCTTCTACCATCATCACTCTCTCCTCCGCATCTTTGATGACAGCCAGCAGTCCAGCACATGACAGGGCTGATCAACCTGTGCTTTTTTCATTGAGCATGAGAAAAGACCACATGCCCCTGGTCATGCCCTCTGCTTTGTGTCTCTTCCCTGAGCTATAGCCCACACTTCAAAGATGAAAGCTTCCAGGGTAGCCCATATAAAGCTCTGGTACTCAACCCCATGCCCACCCACAGATGAGTCAGTTATAGTACGTGTCCTCTTCAAGGAAGTACAGTACAGAGTACATGCCCCTCAAGGTTCTAGGGATAGACCTGAGGGGATTAGGGTGTCTCTAAAGCCATCATCTCAAACCCCTATTCTGGTACGTTTTCCTTCCTATACCCAGAGAGGAAAGAGGGGAGTCACAATCCCATCTTTCACCTCTAGATCATCCCTATCACTGGAAATAGTAGAAAGACGAAACATTTGCTACAAAGCATTCACCCCACAAAATTCTAAATGTAGCAGAGCCTGTAGAATAACCTGCCCCCTTGTTTACAAGCCTAGCATCTTGGATGCAGATCATCTTTCTCCAAAGCTGAGCCCAAGTCAGAGATACAGCAGACCAAAGCTCACAAACTAACCACAGTGGAACAGGAAACATGACCCCTACAATTCCAGCCTGAGTGAGAAAGGGAGGGGAAGAAAGAAGGGAGGGAGAGAGGGAAGGAGAAAGGAAGAACGAAAAGAAATAATCTTTTTAGAGAACAATTTGGCAATACATAGTAAAATTTACAAAAAATAATGACCCAATAATTTCATTATTAGAAATATGTCTTAAGAATCTTTTTATTAAAAAGCAAACAAAAAAAGTTATATTTTCAAAGGTTTTCATGTAGCAACATCCTATGTAATCACGAAATAAAAGCAAACTAAACTAAACTAGCCATAACCTAAAATATCCAACAGTGGTTAAATAAATGATGGCGTATTCAAATAATAGGATCCTATAAAGCAAGTGGGCAGCTAGGTGGCTCGTGTATACAGCAGTAGGCCTGGAGGCAAGAAGATGCATCTTCCCAGGTTTAAATTTGGCCTCAGACACTTACTAGCTGTGTGACCTTAGTCAAGTCACTTAACCCTTTTGCCTCAGTTCCTCATCTATAAAATGAGCTCTAGAAGGAAATGGCAAACCACTCCATTATCTTTACCAAGAAAACCCCAAATGGGGTCAAGAAGACTTGGACAGGACTGAATAACAGCAAAAAATAAAGCAAGAATGAGGAATTCGAAGAAATCTGAAAAATCAATAAACATTTATTAAGCACCTACTATGTGCCAGGCACTATGTCTGGGGATACAAAAGGAAGCAAAAGACAATCCTTGCCCTCAAGGAGCTTACAATCTAATGGACTTTTATGAAATGATGCAAAATTTTTTTTTTAAACCAATCCAGAACCAAAAGAATCAAATTTACACTAAGACTATAATAGAGAAAGAATGAATGAGAATGGACAAAGTACTAGTATTTTCTTTTAATTGATATCTTGGGGCAGCTAGGTGGCACAGTGAATAGAGCACTAGCCCTGGAGTCAGGAGGATCTGAGTTCAAATCCTACTTCAGATACTTAACACTTACTAGCTGTGTGACCTTGGGCAAGTCACTTAACCCCAACTGCCCCACCTTCTCCCTTCCAAAAAAGCCCCCCCCCCAAATTGATATCTTTTGTTTCTACATCACCTACATTTCCCAATATGGCCTTCCCCCTCCTAGAGAAATGCCATCCTTTATAATAAAGAATTTTTAAAGTGGGGAAAACTTCACCAAACCCCACCAAACATCCACCAAGTTCAATATTTTATGGTGTTTACCATTATGCTCCACCTCTGCAAAGTGGGGGAGGGAGGGGCACCCATCTCTTCTTGGGGGACTAATCTTGGTCATGACAACTTCCCAGCATTGGGTGTTTGTTTTGTTGTTGTCTTCCCAAACAAAGAATTCTAATGAGAATTTAGAGGGAGTGACTAAAAGATTATTGTAATACTTTATGTGTTGAAATTAATTTAAATGTAAATAGTTACTAAGCAAGTTTGGTTGGTTGTACTGATTGTTCAATCTTAAGCTTTTTTTTCCTTTTAATTTATTTTATTTTCAATTCATGGAACAAAACGAGCATTTCCTTAGCAGTACAACAAAAAAAGATGATTACACATGAAACTACAAATCTATCATGTACAACTTAACAGGAATGTCACAGCCAAGTTTCGAAACCCCCCTGGTTAAGGAGAAATAATGTTAAGCCTTTAATAAAACTTTTTTTAAGAGTATTGAACTAGAATTCAGGAAATCTAGATTCCAGTGTTGGCTCTGCCCGATGCTATCTATGTGACCTTGGGTAACTCACTGAACTTCTCTGATCTTTTTTCTTCATCTGGGCATAATAATATCAGCGCCATCTCCCTCACTGGGTGATTATGGGGATGCCATGAGGAAGTAGATGGAAGACAATGGGATTCCTGCAATACTTACTGTCCTTGCCAGTGTTTTGAAACTAACAGTGAAAAAGTTGTTACCATCCACAAAACTCTGATGACCAAAGTCTTGTGTCACCTTGGACAAGTCCCTGCCCCAGTCTGGGCCCCTAACTCCAAAGGAATCCTACCAGTCTCTCTGTTTAGTCTTATCTGATCTACTTGTGGTTGATATATTTAGAGGTACCTGGGATCTATTTACTTCATTGTAAAAGTACACAGCCCCTAACATCTGTGGTCCTGTTGATGTTTGTTTATTCAATCATTTTTCAGTTGTGTTTGAGTTTTAGTAACCCCATTTGGGGTTTTCTTGACAAAGATACTGCCATTTCCTTCTCCAGTTCATTTTACAGAGGAGGAAACTCAGTGTTAAGTGATTTGCCCAGGGTCACACAGCTAGTAAGTGTCTGAAGCTGGATTTAAACTCAAAAAAAGGAGTCTTCCTGACTCAAAACCTAGTGTTCTATCCATTGTGCTACCTAGCTGCCCTGGGCCAGCTGATAGATGGACTTTAAACAGAATTGATTTCCTGGTAGCAGTGTGTGTATGTGTATGTGTATGTGTGTGTGTGTGTGTGTGTGTGTGTGTGTGTGTGTGTACATGTAGATATTATATGTGTGGGATCCTTCATTACTCCAAGTCACACAAAGATGGGGACTCAGGAGTTGGTAGTAAAGCAGAATGGATATGTCTACTTGTATCATGCCTGTGTGAGTAAGTATGTCCATGAGGGTCACATATTATTCAATAAGCCCTATAGTAAAAGGGCAAAACTTTGTCTTTATTCCTTGAAATCCTAAGCCTAACTAGCCCTAACTTTGCAAAAACTGTGAACTTAAATTAATTCCCTCTTCTCCTCCTCTCTGCATGCAGCTCGTGCCAGTCATGGCTCTTTCCTTCTCCCAGGCTCCCACGCTCCTTGACCCAGTGTTCTGAAATTGAAGAAAACAGCAATGCCCAGCAGAGAAAGATAACGATAACTAATCTCTATAACACTTTAAGGCTTAGGAAGCATGCGCTTCAAAACAACCTTGTGATGAAAAATACCAGTATTATTGTCATCATTTTGCCAATGATGAAACTAAGGCATACGAAAATTAAATGCCTTGGCCAAAGTTTCCTCTAGCTAATGAGAAAACCTAAGTTGTTTTGTTGGCTCAAACTCTTAATGCTATAGAATTGATGATATACAGCTCATTTGTCACTTAGCATGCATTGCATGGCATTATTTCACTGTCCTCTGATGTCCTTTTCCAATGCCTCATCTTGGTGTCAAGGTGATCCTGGGCTCTCAAAGACTTTATCAGAGAAACAAAAGCTCTAACTAGTCCCAGCACTCTGAAAAGGTTGTGTGTGAAACAAGGAGGCCAGTATTGCTGGATCAAAAAGGTGTCCTGTGTCTACTTCCTTCCCTCCTTCCCTTCTCTAGCAGATAGCATCATTCATATCCATACATGTGTATATGTGCAAATAACATGTAGATGTTTGTATATGTACATATGTGTAACAGGACCTTCCCTCCTAGATAGATATACATGTGTATATATGTATATATATAATATCAGGCATATGACTACACATAGAGATATAGAGCTGTAGATAGATGGAAGAATGAATGGAAAGATCTATTAATAGATAGATAGATAGATAGATAGGAAGATCCTATGACTTAGAACTGAAAGCAAGTTTATCAAGTCATCTAGCACAGACCCTTCAGATAACAGATTGAAGAAACTGGGCCCCGAGATGAGAGATGTCTTGTTCCCAAGGTCTCACAGGTAGAAAGTAGAAGAGACAGATTATGAACACAGGCTTTTTAAATCCAAATCCAGCATTCTTCTACTATGTCAAATTGATTAATAAATATTCTTTGGTTGAATGAATGAACAAAAGAGTTGTTCAGGGCACATCAAAGGGCATATGCTCCCCATCCACCTCTTTTTCCCCATTCTGACACCTTCCTTAATGTCTAGTAGTAACATCCAAAACTCCCCAAGGTCAATTGCAACCTTCATGGGTTGGTGCATTCATGAATACCCATGTATGAACCTGATGATTCAATGATATAAATACATATGTAAATCTCCCTTTGATTGACTGGTTGGTTTGCTCTTGGGTGTGACTCAGTTTGTGGAGGCTGTTCAGAAATATGTCCAGGGTGTCCAGGAAAGGTTGATCAGAAATCCAACTAATGGGAAGCGCTCTGTTGGACAAAGGAGTCAAGTCCTGGGAAGTCCCAGAATCCTAAAATCTTGGAGCTAGAAAGGACCTCAACAGGTGTCGAAGGACTATCCATGTGACCTTAGGCAAGTCACTTAACCTCAATTGCCCTACCTTCTACCTCCAAAGAAAAGCAAAAAAAAAAAAAAATGTATGAAGGATAACCTGTACCTGAACATGGATTCCCTCTATAACATCTGTAGGAAACAGTCATCTAGTCCCTGCCTGGAGGCTTACTATCTCCTGGGAGCAATATGTGTTTCTTTTGGCCAGCTCTAGTGACTTTTTTCCCTTATATCCAGCTAAAATCTACAACTTCTCTCCTTTGTTGATGGTTTTGTTCTCTGATATGCAGCAAAACAATCTGGTAACAGCCCTGCAGAAATCAGACAAAGGCAGTTATTCATTCACTAATTCAGAATGCATTAAATTTATTCAGAAATTTATTTTATTCATTCATTATTCCCCTCCATAAATACTTTGTGCAGAGAACACAGCCCTCCTAAGTCTTCTCTTGACCAGCTTAAGCATTCCCAGTCCTTTCAGCTGATGTGGGATGACTTCCTGTCTGTCTCACCAGTCTGTTCTCCCTTCTCTGGATACCCTCCAGTTGTCTGTCAACGTCCTTCCCAAAAATCATCCTCCAGAGGAGAGCTGAGCCAACCAGACAGCAGACCTCTCTCATCATCTCTCTTCTGCTCTGGACATGCCGCCGCTCTCACATACACATCCATGCTAAAGGAAAGCTCTCCAAACTGGACTTTAAGGCAGGCAGGAATCTCTCTGCACACAGGGAGAATTATAGGCCTGGGGGGCTGACAGGATCCCCCATCCTGGAAGTGACAGGGAACACATACACTAGCAAAGATGAGGCTCCACTCTAAGACAAGCTGCCTGGCCTGCAGTAATCCTGCCTACTGACAAGGGCAACCTGAGGACCACAGGTGTTATTTCTAGCCAGAAGGAGATCAGATAGGCAGGGGAAGTCTGGAACCAATTGTACTTGTTAGGCCTCTCCCCACAGGAAGCAGAGGGAGCAGCTCTCTGTAACCTGGGGCTGTCTGAGTCTGGGGATAAGCCCCATGTAAACCTGATACATCTGAAAAGAGCCTTCTGTACAGGACTCCTGGGGTAGAATGGATAGCAACTGGACCTGGAGTTGAGCCCCACCTCAGGCACTTATCATCTGTGTGACCCTGGGCAAGTCACTTACCATCTCTGGGCCTCAGTTTCTTTATCTGTAAAATGAAAATATTTGTAGCACCTACCTAACAGGGAAGCTGTAAGGATAAAATTATATAAAACACTCTGAAAACCTTATAGTACTACATAAACTAGGGAGACAGGAAGACAGGCATGTTGCAACAGAAAGTACATTATAGTACAAGTTATGGGACAACTAAATGGTGCCATGAATAGAGCATCAGGTTTGGAGTCAGGAAGACTCCCTGAGTTCAAGTCTGGCCTCAGACACTTACTAGGTGTATGACCCTGGGCAAGTCACTTATCCCTGTTTGCCTCCATTTCCTCATCTGTAAAATGACCTAGAGAAGGAAATGGCAAACCACTCCAGTGTCTCCACCAAGAAAACCCCAAACGGAGAGTTGGATACAACTAAAAAGGACTGAACAACACTTTAAGTTGGAGGACCTTGTTCTGAATCACATCCCTGATATGTATTAGCTGTGTGATCTTGGACAACCTCCTTCCCCTCAAGGGTCTCGATTTTCCCACCTGTAAAATGAGGAAATCAAGTAAAATGATCTCTAAGGTACCTTCCCATCTGACATCACACAGTCTGTAACTTGGCCGGAATACTCCTCAAAGCAGAGGGGCTGAGTGTTAATGGACAAATTTACCTATCCGTATGGTCACACTTACATACATACACAAACTCTGGCGTACACACTCTCAGACACACCCCCACTCTGCTGCTCACATATAGTCACACATACACACACTCATATATATGTGTGTGTATGTATGTACACATACACAAACATAAATGAATACATGCACAGATACACACAGACATACAATCACCCACATTGTCTCGTCAACATACTTAAATATGAGCATAGATAGAAGATAGATAGATAGATAGATAGATAGATAGATAGATAGATAGATAGATAGATGGATGGATGGATGGATGGATGGATGGATGGATGGAGGCAACACTGAATGTGGAGTCAGAAGACCCAAGGTCGAATCAGAATTGATAACAATTAATAATAAAACACTTACCAGCTGTGTGACTCTGGCAAGTCATTTCTGTTTCCTAGTGTCTTGATTTACGCATCTATAAAACAGAGATAACAATCTTTCCCAAGTCACAGAATCATAGAATCTCAGCTTTGGAAGGAATCTCAGAGGGCATCCAGTATAACCCATATTTGACTATGACCTCCCTGACGACCTCCACCGAGGGGTAATCACCACCTCCTGACTCCCAGGGAGGCTCCTAAGGTAAGCTATTCCCACTTTGGGATAGTTCTTCTCGATAGGGATGTTTTTCCTTATTGACATCAACATCTCTGTCATAGTCTTACATTGCTTCTTTTCTTTTCAATTAATTAATTTATTTTCTTGTTTACATCATTCATTTCCATGAGATTTTGAGTTAGAAATTTTCTTCCCATCTTTCCCCTACCCAACCCCTCAAAACAGCCATCCCACTGTATAGCCCCTCCCCCAATCTGCTCTCTCCTCTGTCCTCCCCCTCACCCCCCTGACTTTCCAGTAGAACAGGATGGATCTCCCTACCACAGTGCCTGTGTATCTTAAGTCCCAGTTGGATGTAGTTAGTAATAATAATAATAATAATACATATATATATTTATACATATATATTTTTAACATTTGATTATAGAACTTTAAATTCTAGATTCTTTCCCTTCCTCCCTCGTCACCCACCCCCACTGGAAAAACAAGCCATCAAATACAGGCTGTACATGTGTAATTACGCAGAACCTCTCCACAGTGGGCATATTGTGAGAGACTGATTACATGTCCCTCCTTCCTATCCCACCCCCGCCCCGTTCTGTTCTCTACCCTGCCCCTGTCCCTTTACAGAAGTGTATACTTCCAGCAACCCTCCCCCCCACCCTCCCCTCTTACATTGCTTCTAATTCTGTTCTCTCCACCAGGTACAACAAGTCTAAACCCCTTGAGCACTCACATGAACAGTCCTCAAATACCAGAAGATAAGGATAACTACCGTGTCCCTCCCTCCACACCTAAGCCTTTTCTTCTCCATGGCAAAAATCCCCAAATCCTTCAAGTGACTTGTCCAAGGTCACTCACCAACCACAAGTAAGTGGCTGAATCGGGATTTGAGCCCAGGGCGTCTGACTTCAAATCTAGCCTTCTTTCACTCAAGTTTTTGGCTGCCTCCAACGGCCCTTCTACCATCTGACACCCAGAACCGAACCCAACAATCTGCACAGGGGGTCCTGTCAGGACAGAGTATGATTACTGTAGCTTCCTTAGTTCCAGACGTTGTGTCTTTGTTAATTATTAAAGATTATGTTACCCTTCTTTATTTTTGTAGTTGCCAAGCCTCACTGAGGACTTCTATCGAGTTTGTAATCCACTAAAACTCCCAAATTAGGCTGTTGTTAAGACCAAATGAAAAAATATCTGGAAACAGATTCAGAACCATAAAGTTAGCACTTTAGAACAGATATGAGCTACTATTGTCGCTGCCCTCAACCTTCAGCTGGGTGATGCAGTAGATAGAGCACTGGGCCTGAGTCAGAAAGATCTGAGTTCAAATCTAGCCTCAGATACTTACTAGCTGGGTGACCCTGGGCAAGTCATTTAACCCATTTGCCTCAGTTTCTTCAACTGTAAAATAAGTAGCAGAACCCAAAACTGAATCCAGGAATTCTGACTCCAAATCCAGCTATCATCCTAGCACACCATGAAACACCCTTATAGTATATCAACAACCCTTCTCCATATTGGATTCCAGGATTGTTTTAAGGATTAAATGAGGTAATATTCATAAAATGCTTAGCACAGACCTCTGTAAATGGTGCTTAACAAATGCTTATTCCCTTCCCTTCATGACATCTATAGTTCAACACCAGCTCTAATGTTCCTTCCTCAGTTCCATTGTACAGAGTGGATTTTCTCTACTTTATAGGTTTCTGAGCTGGAAAGAACCTTACAGATCATGTAATCTAGAGGTAATTAACCATTTCTGTGCCAAGAATCCCTTTGGCAGTATTGGATGAAGCCTATGGATCCCTATGGATCAGAATCATGTTTTTAAAGGTCTTTGGACTGAAAAAGGAATTTGTATTTAAAAAAAATACAGAGGATTTAAGAAGAAACCAATCAGATTGAAATATAATTATCAAACTACTAAAAACACAAATTCATGAATGTCAGGTTAAAAACTCCTACAAGATATCTGCTCATTTTATAAAAGAAGAAAATAAGGCCAAGAGGAGATATCATTTGCCCAGGGTCATGCATACAGTTCATTAGTAGCAGAGTCCAGATTAGAACCCAGATTCCCCAGATTCCAGCCCCTCTCACGGGACTGAACAGCTTCCTAAATGGCAGCATGTCTTTCTTCAAGATCATCTAAACCAGCATTTCTCAAAGCTCCATCAGGGAACTCCCTGGGGGTTCCTGAGACCCTTTCAGGGCACCTTCAAGTTCAAAACCATTTTTAAGACAATACTAAGATGTTTTGATTTCTAACACAGTAAAAATATCAATAGATATAACGCACATACAAGCTCTTTGTAGGCGAGAGGGACCTTGAGGACTTTTAAGTGTGTAAAGGGGTCTTGGGGTGAACAGATCCAAATCTTCCATGCTGGCGGATGAGGGTCACTGAGTGAAGGCACTGACTTTTGGAGACAGAACAATGAGGACAGATGAGATGACCCAGAATTGGGCACTCCCCTGGCAGCCTGGGACAGGGAGAACAAGTCAGCAAGGTGCTAATTGCTGTTTGGCCCTGGGCCTCAGGGCTCAACCTGCTCCTCTCTCTCTCTCATTTTTTATTTGAGCCTCTCCACGCACTGTAAATACTCATTTGGCTCCAAAGACCTCTGCAAATTGCTATTTACAGACATTGTGAAAACGAAGTTTACATAAATAAAACCCTATCCTAGCCTGGCTGGACCTAACAGAGAGAAGTTAAAGGTGAGACATGAGAAGCCATCAGCCATCAAAATAATGGTTCCCTCTCCACTCCCCAAAAATACCCCCCTATCATCCCAGTAAACCCAGACAGACCTCAGGGACATTCCAAAGATCTAGCAGAGTGGAGAGACACCCCCTCCTTGGGGAGTCCCCACTCCTGCTAGGAGACAAGACAAAACACTAAGAAGAAGCATAATCCCCATCTGTGAAATGGGCATAATAATCTCACCTACCTCACAGGGTTATTTCGAAGATCAAATTATGTAATATATGCAAAGTGCTCTGCAGACTTTGAAGTCCTATAGATACATGTTAGCCATTATCAAAGAAATACAGGCTGAGAGAGTGGTGAAGTGGAAAGAGTCTTCAATTTACAGTCAGGGAACCCAGGGCTGAATCCCAATGCTGTCATCTGTGTGACCTTGAACCAGTCACTCCCCCATTCCCTCTAAGCAACTGGGCTAAATGAGCTTTACAACCTCTTCCAGCTCTCAGTCCTATGCTGTAATTCCAGCTGTTCTGTGTTCTGCAATCAAAACATCAGTCCATCAGCACCTACTATGTGCAAGGACCTGTGTATGAGTCAAAAGAATGTGTTGGGAAGAAAGAAATAACTGTGGCCAGGTGTAGTTAACCTCTAAAGGATCCTTGGGGCAGGTGAATTTGGATCAGCATTTTTGAATAAGACATCAATTTTCCATTGCAAGTTAAGGTCTGCAAAGTTCTTTCCCTGTAGTAGCTCTTTGAGGTGATTCAGTCCATTTTGGGGGTGAGGAAACTGAGGCACCAAGGGTATTAAAGTGACTTGCACAGGTTGTAAGCAGCAAAGCTTAGACTTGAATCCAGGTCAGCTGACTGTAGGATCGGTTCTTTTTCCTCTATGCCGTGATTGAAGATAGGGGGGAAACTGGTTTGACCAAGAGGAGTCAGAGAGAGGAAGGCTATCCTCACCAAAATTAGGGAAGAATCAGTTGCTGCATGCTGGTCACAGAAAGTAAGCCTGGTTCATTGCTTCTCTACCAAGAAAGTCAGAGCAACCAAGCTACAGTGAGCAAGACAGCAGCAGCTGCTACTAATAGCCCTGAAAAGCGCACCAGCCTCTCTCCCACACTTGAGCTACCCACAGCACATAAAAGAAGAGAAAAGTAGGCTATACTAGATGGCGTCCTGGCTTGACCCATTATACTGCTGCTTGTTAAACTGGTTGTCCATGAAAGGGGGAAAACAAGAGAGCCAAGCGAGGTCTCTTCATATGCATAGCTCACTCTGTATGCATCTGCATGGAGTCTGTGTTAATGGAAATCTTATGGGCTGACCCTGCTGTGAGTTCCCTGGGTGTCAGATTCAGAAAACATCAAAGGCTTTGGGCAATTCCATGGCTGTGTCTGAAGGTCAGTGACAGTTTCATTCCTAACAACACATTTTTAGTCTTTCCTATGAGGCTTACCTGTCTTGGAAACCACAGGAACTTGGTAGTCAGTGTTTGTAGGACCCTGGCAAAGCAGAAAATTAAACAGTAGGGTAGCTGAATCCTAAAGAGGGTCATGAAAAATGTTCCACTGTCCTGAGTCCCTAGTCACTCCATGAATCCTTCCAACTTAGGTCTTCTCTCCTAGACCATGAAGTTCACATTTCAGACATAGAAATGTTCATATATTTTTCAATATGAGTTTTCTTGTCCTCAAAGTCTATGGCAAATTGGCTGTGGTCATTCTTCAAAACCAGTAATATAGAGTGAGACTGATCCAGTCACTGACCAGATGGTGAATTAGTAGGGACAGTTAGGTGACACAGTGTATAGTGCCAGCCCTTGAGTCAGGAAGGCTCATCTTCCTGAATTCAAATCTAGTCTTGGACACTTACTAGCTGTGCAGCCCTGGGCAAGTCACTTCACCCTGTTTGCCTCAGTTTCCTCATCTGGAGAAGGAAATGGCAAACTATTCCAATATCTTTACCAAGAAAACCCTAAATGGGGTCATGATGAGTCAGACACAACTAAAAACAACTGAAGAACAGCCAGACAGCAGTGAGATGCAGCACAATATAGTGTTCTGTGGTCACTCAAATATTTGTTGAATGAGTACATGTGAATGAATGGATAGACGGATGAATGGATGGATAGATGGATGAATGGATGGATGGATGGGTAGATGGGTGGATAGGTGGATGGATGGATGGGTGGACGGATAGATGGATGAATGACTTGGAATTAGGCAACCTTGGCTCTGGTCTGGTTGTTCATGAACTAACTCTGTGAGACTTTGGATAAGGTATTGCCTTTCTCTGGATCTCAGTTTCCTTCTTAGTAAAATGAATGAGCTAAGAGAGTGAGCCCCACCTAACTCTGACGTTCTCTGGCCCTCCTCTTAAGCCCTTCCTACTCTCACATTCTTATTCTATGATACACTTAGACACACTAAAGGGTTTAGAGCCACCATGTTTTTCCTCTCCTAGAGAGATTGCAAGTTTAAAAGATGATCCTTGAGGGGTTAATGCCTTAACCCAAGGGAGTAGACAGTAGGATTCCAAGTCCTGGGCTGGGTAGACTGGGTAAGATTTTCAGCAGGGAGGGGCAGATTTCCAGGGTTTCCTCACATCACACCATTTGGTGCCCATCCACCTTCCTACTTTGCCTATAGGGAAGGGCAGGGTACCTCCCCAGAATCAAGTTCTTGGAGAAGCCTTCTTTCTCTTTCCCCTGCTACCACCAGCCCTTCTCAGCCTCCCTCCCTTCCACCATCTCACCCCAACTAATTTCAACTGCAGAAGGTTAATTAGGGTTAATTATCCTCCCCTCTATCTCCTCCCTACCTTGATTTTTGTCCCAAACAGAAGTGGAGGGAGGTTCCAGCCCCTTCTGCACTGCATCCATTTTCTCCCCCCACCAACCCCGCCTCTGTGGAAGAAGGCCAGGTCCAGGCTTCAAAGACAGTACTACCCTACAGGCCGACTCAACTTGTGAACCCGCTGTTTCAGCTTCGCCCAGGCGACTGCCAAGAGTGAGGAAGGGAAGAGAAGCCCGTTTGATGTCTCGGAGGCTGGAATTAGCCTCTCACATCAAACATCAGTTCCCTGTTTATTTTCTTAATTGCCCAAGCCTGGGCCAGATGCTCAGGAAAACCCAGTCAGTGGGAGGAGGGTGCGTGTGGGGGATTAGCTCAGGTGAAGATCCAGGCAGTTCTGTCTGTGCCACTGGTCCCACCCACCCAAGTGATTGATCTTCCTCAAGCTCCCATCAAATCATCATGCTCAAGAGCTTTCCATTTTATTTAGTATTGGAGGTTCTGGGTTCAAATCCTCACTTTTTTACTTGGAAATTGACTTCAATTTTCTCCCTCCCCCCCCAATTAAGGAAAGAGGAAGGGTAAATGAACTAAATGACTTTTAATATCCTTCTGCATCCCACTCTACTCCAGACCCTCATTGCCACCAGCCCAAACATATTGAAATAGGCTCCTTGAATGAGGAAGTCATCATCTCCACTCTCAATGCCTTGTTCATCCTTTATGTCTCTGTTAGAAAAGCCTGGTCATGTCACTCTTCTGGTCAATGGGCCTGAGTGTCTAAGGCTGAATTTGAACTCAGGTCTTCCTGACTCCAGGTCTACTCCAATCTGCTCTGCCACTTGGCTGCCCCAATTAAAGTGAACTGCAGTGAATCGGAGTCCAGAAGCCTCCAAAACTACTCAAGGAAATGTAGATTTGGTCCTAAAATCAGTGGGGAGCCATGGAAGGTTTTGAAGCAGGGGTGCCACATAATAAAAATAGTATTTTAGGAGATGTATTCAAGTAAGTCTGTGTAGGATGAGTTAGAAGAGACCAAGGCAAAGCTAACAAGGAAGAGAAGAACTCACCACACACCGGGCTGGGGAGGTACCTCTGAAGCCAACCAGCCCAGCCTGTACTTGACTAAGAATTCTCTTAATGACATCCTAGGGAAGGCTCTGCTATCTCAGCCTGTGCCCAAAAACCTTCAACTGCCAAACATTTAATAAGCTTCTACTATGTGTTCAGCCTCAAGGCCATGAAAAGAGCTGGGACCCCATCTCTACCCTTATGGGGCTTATAGTCTAGTAAGGAGATGAGACATGTGAAACTAAAGTTAGAATGGGAAGTGATACCTAAGAGAAGAAGAGAATGGAGAGGAGGAGGAAGAAGACAGGGGGACCTCCTCAAGCTAGAGAGATCAGGGCAGGCTTCCCGGAGGAGATGGCATCCGACTTGGGTCTTGAAGAAAAAAGATGCTCACAGGTCGGGGGGGGGGGGGGGTGAGAGTTTCCTCCAAAGATGGACAAGTCTGTGTGATGGAGAAGGAGACAGCAGTGTGACACTGACTATCACACTAGTCTAGGTAAGTGGTAGAGTGAGAGTAGTAGATGTGGAGAAGAGGGGACAGGGGGAAAGGGTATTGTAGAGGAAGAATAGATGAGGCTGGACCCACTGCCCTGAGTCTCTGCCATTTCCCTCCCTTCTTCTGTCTCTTCCTCTGACTTGGGCACTGATCCTCCTCCAACCTCTTGGGATGTGGTGGCCTTAGCAGAAGATCTCCCCCCTTGGACCTCCTTAGGCCTCCATTTCCTCATGTACAGAATGAGGGTACTCTGCAGTATCTTCCTTACAGGATTACTATGAGGCTCAAATAAGATAATGTTCATAAAGTACTTTGTAAAACTTAAAGTATTTTATGGACCCTTCTACCATCTCTTTTTTGGGGCACAGCAAGGTGGCACAGTAGATAAGCTTCTAGTCAGAAAGAGCTGGCCTCAGATGCTGTGTGACCCCGGGCAAGTCATTTAATGCTTTCTGCCTCAGTTTCCTCATCTGTAAAATGAGCTGGAGGAGGAAAGGGCAAACCACTCCAGTGTCTTTGCCAAGAAAATGTCAAATAGGGTCACAGAAAGTCAGACATGACTGGAAAAAGACTGAATGACAACAAAACCATCCCTTTATCCTATCCCAAACCTCCCATCTCCCTAATGTAAATGAGTTACCTACCATGCCTCAGTTGTCTTCCCCAACGGAGCATCTCTCCCTTCTCCCGGAGGTGAGTCCCTCCAGGGCCTCAGTTTGGGGGATGGGCCATCTTTGAGTCTTTGATTCCCCTCCCACCTCTACTTCTGACTACCTAGACTTGACTCCCGTACTCCCTCCTCTCTTTTTAGCTCCCATTTTATACCATATCTTCCACCATCCGAAAGTAAGCTCCTTGAGGGCAGGGACTGTCTTTTCCCTTGCATTTGTATCTCCTGCACTTAGCCTGACTCATTGTAAATACTTAATAAATGTTTGTTGTCTGCCTGTTATCTCCCTGGCTACCAGGTCTACTCCTTGCCACCTCAAAAAAACTCTTCCCCTTCTTCTGGTTACTGAGCCCCCAGCTCTGAACCACCCCTTCCCTTCTCCTGCTAATCAAAATTTACCAGTCTTCAGTCTTCCCTTCAGGGCCCTTTCAGAGCTAATCTGATCAACTAATTAGTTTTGTCTTGTTAGTAGCTGATAAAGATTAGAGTGTTCTCCCTCCCAGATAGCATAGAAATAGCTTCTATTTGGAGCTCCTGCCCCCTTTCCTCACAACAACCCAGGGAGGTAGCTAATGCAAGTATTACCATCTAAACTCCACTCATGAGGAGACAGAGGCCCAAGAGCTGAAGGTCACAAGAGGCTAGGCCAGGACACAGATCCATGTTTTTTGATGCCCATTCTACATCTAGGCATTTTAAGACTGATGGTGTTGGGGTTGTTCGGTCATTTCTGACTCTTTGTAATGCCGTTTGGGATTTTCTTGGCAAAGATACTGGAGTGGTTTGCCATTTCTTTCTCCAGCTCATTTTACAGATGAGGAAACTGAGGCAAACAGGGTTAAGTGACTTGCCCAGGGTCACATAGCTAGTGTCTAAGGCCATATTTGAACTTCAGTCTTCTGGATCCGACCCTAGTGACAATGACATTATCCAAAGTTACAACTAGAAAGGTAAGAATTTCTAGTATGGTACCAAAGAGGAGTAGAAGGAACCTACAGACATCCCCTTACTTCACCTATGGGTAGAGTAAAACCTTTGTCTAATCTTGGATATGATCCCATTCCAATCTTTTCTTTAAATTATTTATCTGTATGAGGTTTTTTTGGTGTCACCTGAACCATGATGGATCGTCATGAATTATCTCTACCACAAACTCACCAGTGAGACATAGTGGGCATGTAATTTGTCTAAATGAGAGGGTGAAATTTAGATAAATTCTAAAATCACTTCCAACTAACTCTAGGTCCTATATCCCAAGTTGGAGAGAAGACATTGACCGAGACATGCGTAGATAAATAACCCATGTTCTAAGAACCCTTCCAGGTCCAACATTCAATGTTCCACAGTCTCACATCCCAGGATTTTAGTTTTCTATTATTCTAACTCCAATATTTAAAAGATCCTAGATTCCACCAGTGTGGGCTCTCCCAATGACAATACAAGTTATGATCCCACTATCTTCCAGTGTAAGCAATTCAAAAATTGCTTTATCTGAAAAGTGGGCCCAACCAACATAGCAATGAGCCCCTCCAAACAGAACTAGGCTGCTCTTCAGACAATACTCACACAGTTTGCCTGATTTCTGCTGGAATAGCAACTGAGAGCCTCTAGACAATCTGTGACTCAATGAAGCATCAAAGAGGTGCTTCAGGGAAGGTCTAGGATTCTAAGATTCCCCACAGCCACACCTTTGCTCATGCTCTCCCTATGCCCCTGAAATGCTCTTCCCTATTCAAATCCTTTCCAATTGCAAAACCCAGAGAAAGTGCCAGCTTCTCCTAGAAACTTTCCCTAAGGGTCTACATACCGAGTGTCCAGATATTTTACTAACATGGGTAAAAGACTTGAGATCTTATGTGGAGACCCAGGGTAACATCAAAACTAACATAGATTCTCTGATTCTCCAAACACTCCGATCAGCTGCCAATGAGATTTAGAATTGAGAAGGATTTGAAAGATCCTGTAACATCGCCCCCCCCCCCCCATTTTACAGAGAAAGAAACCAAAGCCCTGAGAGGGAAACACCTTGTCCCAAATCTCGCAGGAAACTGCAAAGGTGGGATCTTTCTACTCCCACACATTTTCCTCCAGTGCTCTCTGTGTGTCAGCCCTTTGGATGAGCTCCCCTGTGGCAAAGAAGAAAGAGATGGCACCATCCTGTGCCTGGCCAGACTTGGGATTCATAGACATGGGGGAACCAGGGAGCAGTTAAGTTAGGTGCTGATTTGTGTGACTCTCTAGGGAAATGTGGGAGGTCAGAGAAAGACGTGGAGCTTCACAAGGACAGGCTTCGCCAAGGAGGGGACACCTGAGCTGAGCTTTGAAGCGTGACGAGATCTCTGAAATGGAATACATCTCGGGTATGGGGGCACCTCAGACAAAGGCCCAGAGGCTGGAGGTGTTTGAGAAAGAGCTAGGAGTCTGGATTCTATGGAATGTAGAGTGCTTAAAGGAATGGATGGGGAAATAGATTTGATCCTCCTGGGGATGGAAAGCCATGGTAGGTCCTTGAAAAATAGAGTAACACAGAATCACAAAGCTGTAAGAAACTTCACAGGCTAACTCATACCAAAAGAAGAACTTTCTTTGTTTTTGTCCAGCTGTTCCCTAGTCTTCCTGACCCCATCTGGGGTTTTCTTGGCAAAGATTCTGGAGCGGTTTGCCATCTCCTTCTCCAGTTCATTTCACACATGAGGAAACTGAGGCAGGCAGGGTTAAGTGACCTGCCCAGGGTCACACAGCTAGTAAATGTCTGAGGCTGGATTTGAACTCGGGAAGATAAGTCTTCCTGACTCCAGGCCCTGTGTTCTATCCCCTTTGTCACCTAACTACCTTGATAATAATAACTAACATTTCTTTAGCAGTTTTAAAATATGCAACAACAACCACAGGAGGTAGGTACTATTGTAATCCCCACTTTATAGATGAGGAAACTGAGTCAGAGATAAAGTGACTTGCCCAGGGTCACACAGCTAGTAAATGTATGAGGCCAAATTTGAACTCAGGTCATCCTGACTTAAAACCTGATGGTCTCTCCACTGGGTCACCTAGATTATCTCATTTAAGTCTAATTACAGGTAAGAACTGGAGGCATTATTAATTTTATTTTATGTATGAGGAAGGGCAACTAGGTGTCAAAGTGGGTAGATGGCTGAGCCTGGAGTCAAAAAGACCTGAATTCAAATTCAGCTTACTAGCTTGTGTGACCCTGGGCAAGTCACTTCACCCTGTCTGGCTCCGTTTCCTCATCTATAAAATGAACTGGAGAAGGAAATGGCAAACCACTCCAGTGTCCTTCCCAAGAAAATCCCAAATGAGGTCACAAAGGATCAGATACAACTGAAAAAACAACTGAACATCAACAAATGTACGAGGAAGTCAAGTGATTCATTCTGTGGGGGTGCAGCAGGTGAGGGTTTGAAGAGAGACTGAGTTAAAGCCTTCCTCATCCTAAGTCTAGCCCTTGATTCCTTTACCAGGGGGATGTCATCACAGTCAGGAAGAGGAAGGTTGGAGGAAGAGGAAGCTGGGGAAGGGGGAGGGGTCGGGGCAGGGAGACAAATTAGCTGCCAGGCCCCTTCCAGAGGAAGGTTCCACTCCAGGAGCCCAAACATGCAATGAGAAGGGCCTCTGCTCAGGTGGGAGCCAAGGAATGGGAAGGAGAGAGCCCAAGGTTCTTTAATATGGCATCGTACCAAAGGCCACAGGGTAGGTGCAGTAGAAGGAGCAAGTGGTTCTGTAGTTGAAGGACCAGGATTCAAATCCTGATTCTGGTGCTTATTATGCATATGAGCATGGGCGAATCACTTAATTTTACTTGACCTTGTTTCCTCAGCTGGAAAATGAGATTTGACTAGTTAGCCTCTGGGTTTCCTTCCATCTGTAGATCTATGTCCTTATGATCATCCCTAAAATCCAGGAGGCAAGTGCCTTCCCTGTTTGGTTTGTTTTCCCAGAGGGCATGAAGCCATCCCATTACCTTTTATTGACCTGATCCTCCTGGACGCTATCTGAGCTGGAAGGGACCTTAAAGAGCCCTAGTACAACATCAGTTTATAGATCAGGAAAACTGGGGTCCAGAGAGAGGATGACACTCGACCAAAGTGTCTTAATGTAGTTTGAGGTGGGTTCTATTGCAAAGAACCATACCTGGAAGGAAGGCACACCTCAAGACAGAGCACAGCACAAGGTGAGAGTTAGCAGGGACAACATGAAGTCAGCTAGCTTTGTGGAGGTGGTCAAGGAGGTCGGACTCAGGTCAGGCCCCCTGGGAAGGGATGGGGTATAGGGGGGTGGGGTTCCCAAATCCAATTTGTTCTGTGAAGTTTGGATTAGGTCAAAGGGCCACACTTGTGGACCTAGAGAGCCACACGTGGCCTCGAGGTCACAGGTTCTTCTCCTCTGATCTAGACCATATAAAGGACAAGACCTCCTCTTTCCTTTGGGCTCTTCCAAGTTCATCTGACTTTCTTTGGTGAAGAATAATAAATGATGAATGTCTTCCAGCATGTGACATCCCTCACAAAAAGGGCCCATCCCCACCCCGACCCAACTCATCTTTGTACATTGTGCCCTACGGCCTCCCTACGGAGCTGGTCTCTGGCACTGGGGATGGGATGCATTGGATCATCCAACACTCCTTCACCCAGCCTATGCTGGCATCTCAGCAGGAGTCTGCTGGAGCCAGCTCAAACCCACTCTGGAGAAACAGAGCCAGTTGTTAAATTTTCAGTGTGAGCATTTCTACCTTCCAAACTACAGATCAGGCCTTGATTTATTGCATTGTTCACTGTCTAGACTTAAGTGATTGAAAAAAATGTTAATAATGAAGATGAACTTCAAAATGTGTCTTGCTGTCTTGGGGGGAACCAGTGGGTAAACTTTACCAGTGCTTGCCTGGATCCGTGATAAGTATTTAGGAGACATCTGATGGGATGAGGGCTCAATCTGTGATTAAAATAAGGAATCAATCTGTGAGGAAAGGTGGAGCTCTGTATATGATTGGAGTCAGAGCTTGCATCTATGTCTGAGTCATATGTCTATGGCTCAGGTTGAGGACCAGGTTCAAGGCTCATCTCTGAGACTGGAGTGAAGGTTCAGTCTGGGACCAGGTCAGGGCTCAGGACCAGGGTCAGGGCTTAGGAGTGGGGCCCATGCTCAAGTGTCTCCCAAAGCTGGCTAAGAAGAGCAGCAGCATACATACTTCATCATTAGGTTTTATTTTAGTTTTTAAAAATCATTGCAGTGAGTGCCTGGCCCCCTCCTTCCCCCTCCGAGTCCTGCCCAGCAGCCCTCATCCCCCCACGAAGTTACTGTCACACCAGTTTTCAGTATGATTCAATAAAGCAACCTGACGTTTCTTTGGAAATGACTGTGTACAGTGGCTCAGGCCAGCACAGGACCCGTCCTGGCAGCTCTCTGAGCATCTCATTTTGCCCAGAGCTAGACAGGTGTGATCAGGAGGAGCAGGGGGAGGGGAGTGAGGGGGAGATATTAGCAAAGACCTTTCACTAGATGTACAGGTGTTTGCAGGAGAACTCAAGGGCTTTTTTTTTTCCTTTCCTCTAAGCTCAGCAGCGAAGCTGAAAAGACACAGCCTTCATTTTTATGTTCCCTATGGGAAAGTAGTCAGTCATTCAACACCCTGGCCTAAACACCCCAAATGCCCCCATCCCCCACCCAGACTGTGGACAGAACCTTGGGCTGGGCAATGGGGGAGGGGGCAGAGGGAAGGAGAAGAAGACCAAGTGGGGGAGGTCATGATTGTTGAGACAGGGAGCTCTCCTGGCTGGGGGGGGAGGAGGGGGAAGCTTTTGGCCCGGTCTTTGACTAGGGTCAGGGCTTAACTGTGATTAGGGAGAGGATTTAGTCTGTGACCAAGTCAAATTAAGTCAACAAGCATTTATTAAGGACCTACTATGTGCCATGCATTGTACTAGACTTTAAAGATACAAAGGAGGGGGGGGTAAGAGAGACAATCCCTGCTCTCAAGGATCTCAAAATCTGATGACCAGAGTCAGGACTCAGTCTATAACCTAGATGAGGGCTGAGTCTCTACCTATGGTTAGGGGATAAACCTGTGCCTAGGGTTAGGGTTCCAACTAGGAACAGTCTTGGGACTCAGTTTGTAACCTGAAGTAAAGTTCAGTCTGGGTTTGGGATTAAGGGTCAATCTGTGATCAGAGCTTGAAACCAGTCACACACACACACACACACACACACACACACACACACACACACACACACACACACACACTCTCTCTCTCTCTCTCTCTCTCTCTCTCTC
>CM053590.1:73327730-73370117 GCA_028646515.1 Pseudochirops corinnae | reverse complement strand
TCTCTGTCTCTTTCTCTCTCTCTCTGTCTCTCTCTCTCTGTCTCCCTCTCCCTTTTCCTCTCCCTCTCCTTCCCTCCCTCTCTTCCTCTCCCTCCCTCCCTCTCTCCCTCTCTCTCTGTCTCTCTCTGTCTCTGTCTCTCAGTCTCTTTCACTCTCTCTGTCTCTATCTGTCTCTCAGTCTCTGCCTCTCTCTCTCTCTCTCTCTGTCTCTGCCTCTGTCTCTCTCAGTCTCTGTCTCTCTCTCTGTCTCTGTCTCTGTCTCTGTCTCTCTCTCTCTGTCTCTCTCTCTCTGTCTCTCCCTAACTTCCTGGCCTTTGATAGTTCAGCTTTGGAAATAACTTACCACTTTCCAGGTTTCTTCAGAACTCTGTACATCTCCAGTCAACTGTCTCCACCTGGGCCATCATCTCCCTCACCTCCCCCTAAGAAAATTGGATCCTGACCTCCCTCAGCCTTGATAGGCCAGCTTTAGCCTTATTAACTTATTAACTTATTAACCTTTTCTCCAATATCTTTTCAGTTCCCCGTTAGAGTATAAGCCCCTTGTGGGCAAAGACTGTCTAACATGCTTTTATTTATATCCCTAGTGCTTGGTGCATAGTAAGAACATCATAAATACTCACATCCACCATCTATCTATCTATCCATCTACCTATCCTGTTTCTATCTATTCATCCATCCGTCTATCCATCTATCTATCCATTCCTCTATCTATCCATCTACCTATCCTGTTTCTATCTATTCATCCATCCGTCTATCCATCTATCTATCCATTCCTCTATCTATCCATCTACCTATCCTGTTTCTATCTATTCATCCATCCATCTATCCATCTATCTATCCATTCATCTATCTGTCCCTCTACCTATCCTGTTTCTATCTATTCATCCATCCATCTGTCTATCCATTCATCTATCTATCCATCTACCCAACCTGTTTCTATCTATTTGTCCATCTATCTATCCATTCATCTATCTATCCATCTACCTATCCTGTTTCTATCTATTCATCCATCCATTTATCCATCTATCTATCCATTCATCTATCTACTTATCTATCCATCCACCTATCCTGTTTCTATCTATTCATCTATCCAATCTATCTATCCATTCATCTATCTAGCTATCTATCTCTGTAACTAGGATTAGGGATCAGTCTGGAGCAACAGATGGGGAATCTGGAAACCTTGGTTCTATTCCCTGTTCTAAATGTATTTATGATCTTGGGCAAATCTCTCCCCATCTCTGGACTCCATTCTCCACAGCAGTAAAATCATGAGCCAGGCTGACATGAGCCTCAGGGACCATTCCACTTCTTAGCTTCTGTGAGAGATCACCATTGGTCAGAGTGATCAGGGAAGATTTGGAGCAGGAAGAGGATCAGGAGTTGGGGCTTTCTTGACCTCTATTCAGAAAGGAACAAGAAGTGAAGAAAAAATAAGGGAGGCGGCATTCCAGCTGAACAAAACAGAAGAGAATGGTGGAGGATTCGGTGTAGAGAAGGGCCTGATGTGCCCGGGATACAGTAAGGAAACGTGCCTCTGGAACAGAATGGGCTGAGGGGAAGAAGAAGAAGAAGAAAAGGGCTTTGAGCGATGTCTGGGCCAGATTATAAAGGGTCTTAAGTTCCAGGATAGGCAGGTAAGCTTCTGGTTGCTCTGGGTGGCCCACTTAAAACAGCACCCATTTAAAAGCACTTTGAGTTTAGTTGGGGGTCTATGTTACAGGCACAGACCTGTGCAACCCCGCTGACCTTTTTTTCTAGGGTCACGGAATAAAAGAAGCTGAAAGAACTCTCAGAGAGGATGTAGTCCCACTATCGCCCCAGTAGCTACTAATGACAATAGCCACCATTTATAGACCATCCTCTATATGCCAGGCGCTAGGCTGAACACTGTACAAATATTATTTTATTTGTTCCTCACAAAACCCCTGGGCGGTGAATAGTATTATTATCTCCATGTTAAAGATGAGGAAACTGAGACAAACAGGTTCAGTGACTTGCCCAAGGTCACACAGGTAGCAAAGGTCTGAAGGCAGAATTAAACTCGGGCCTTCCTGACTTCAGACCTAGCAATCTGCCCACAGTGCCACCTAGCCACCCAAACAAGAATCCCCTCTATGGCTCACAAGTGGTCACCTAATCACTCTCAGCTGAAAGTTCTCTGAGTGACAGGGAGCTCACTCCTTTCTGTATCCACCTTTAGACAAATCTGATTGTTAGACTATGCTAGGTAGCTCAGTCAAGTCAATTAACTTGTGTCTGCCTCATTTTCCTCAACTACCAAGTCAATCATAGCGCTACCTCACAGACTCCCTGTGAGGATCAAATAAGGTAACACTTGACGCACTCTAAAGACCAAGTCCTCTCCTCCCTGGGGGTTTCATGTTCTGACGCCCAGGGCATGAGTTCACCAACAGGAAGGCAGAAATTGAGGGCAATCAGCCCTCGGGGCCCCAGTCTTGGGGAGAAGGAGAATGAGAGTCTTAAGGCCATGGTCCTCAGAGATGAGCTGGGTCCTGCCTCTTAGACCCTGTAAATGTCATGCCGCCATCTTGAAGTACAAATGGGGAGGCGTGATAGGAGTACTAGAGGAGAGGAGAAGGGCCCAAGTCTTGTCTCTCCTAATAGCTATGTGACCAAGTCACTTCCCCTCTTCCAGCCTCCATTTCCTCCCCTGAAAAGTGGGGTCAGCTGGGCTGGAGGACCTTTAGTCTCTTCTACCTCAAGAGCCCAAGTTGGGTTCCTCCACTGAAACTCACCAAACCACTTTTCCACTTTTGGGGGGTGGGGGTGGGGAGAGTGCTCAAAGAAGCCCTTAGCTGGCTTCCCCAGGAACCCCTAACAATGAACCTGTTTGTCTTACTCTGGTCTCTCTGGGTTTTTGTTAATCCCATTGTGTTGGGTTTGTCTTGAGGGTTTTTTTTTTCCACCTCCTTTTAAACAAGGGGATAATTTCTCTGTCAGATTCGGAGGTAACCACATCATCCTGGCAAAGGCCAGGTCTCATCCCTTCCTGCACCCTCCCACGGCAGCGGCAGCAGCGGCAGCGGCAGCCCTCACCACTCACCGCACACCACACACCACCTCCTCAGCTCTTCCTTCAGACACTGAGTTGGCACTCACCCCACTAGGGGCCTGGCTGGCATCTCCCTCCTTCCCCTGTTAAGCAGACTAGGAAGCCAGGCTGGGCGTTGGGCCAGGCCATGGGCCAAGCAACTGTTCTCAGCTCCTGGATTCCTTCTGTTAAACCATTAGGTCATTTCTCTCGGGCTTTGAAAAATGCAACCATGGTGGCTTTTGTGATCAGGGATGGGCTCACCTAACCTCTCCCACTGGAGGTGACTTTTGCTCGCATCACACTCTGGGCTACTCCCCCCTTCACATATCTGAGTCAGCCAAATTTATTTCCAAGTGCCTTGGTACTGCCCTCCACTGGACAGTACCCCAAGTTGCTTCCTTTTCCCTTCCTTCCTGATATAGTCGAAACTCAGAAGACCTGAGTTTAAACACTCAGTTCTGACACATAACAGCTGTGTGGCTCCAGGCAAATTAGTAGTACCTTCTGAGCCTCAGCTTCCTCATCTGTAAAATGGGCATCATAATATTTACACTACTCTGCCTCACAGGATTGTTGTATGGAAACGGAATGGTATATCTTAAATCGCTAAAGAAACATGAGCATTAGGGGTGACTAGGTGGTGCAGTGAATAGAGCACTGGCCCTGGAGTCAGGAAGACCTGAGTTCAAATTTGACCTCAGACACTTGACACACTTACTAGCCGTGTGACCTTGGGCAAGTTGTTTAACCCCAACTGCCCCCCCCCCAAAAAAAGAAATATGAGTATTACTAGCGTTACTCCTTCCCCCAAATACACACACACCCCTAGAAGGGACCTTAGAGGTCATTAAGTCAAACCCACCCCATTTCCCAGATGAGGAAACTGAAAGTCCAATGGTGGATAAAGTGATTTGCCCGCAGAATTTGAACTCGCTGTATCACCTACTCGTCCAAATCTAGAGGTAATTAGGTGGTATTGTGGATAGATCATTGGGCCTAGAGTCAGGAAGGCCTGAGTTCAAATCTGGTCTCAGGCGCTTACTAGCTATGTGACTCTGGGCAAGTCACTGCACCTATTTCCCTCAGTTTCTCATCTGTAAAATGAAGATAATAAATGATAGCACCTACCTTGAAGCATTGTTGTGAGGATCCGTATAGCACTTAACATAGCACGGGGCACATGTTAGCTACTTAGTAAATGTTTGTTCCCCTAAATGAGCACCCCAAGTCCTCTGACCCTAGACCCAGGGGTCTTGGTTTTTTCTATGTCATGTACCCCTTGAAACCTATAGACCCCCCTCAGAATATTGCTTTTAAATGCATGAAATAAAATACATAGGCTTAGAAAGGAAACCAATTAGATTGAGATCGTGGATAAACATTTATCAAGCACACACTGTGTTCCAGGCACCAGTTCACAGATCCAGGGTCCCCCGGAAGGCCCCCAGATGTGGGTCTGGAAATCGAGGCAGAAGCTTAGCCAATCAGAAACCCTGGATGGCTCCTCCCCACCCCCCCACCCCCATTCACAGGAATTTTTCACTTTTCTTGGTTACCTGGGGCCTAAAACTGCTTCAAGATTCCTTTAGGTTAACCAGCACCCTCTTTTCAAATGTATATTAAGTCAAGGAGGGCTAAAGGAAGGTGCTATCAGTCATTCACAAGGTTGTGTGAATTAGCACAATCAGCTCCCTTTCCTCCTGACACCTAGCTGGCAGCAGCTGCTCTGAGGAAATGGGAGGTTGGGGGGCTTGGGAGAGTGGGGTGGGGAGGGCAGGAGGGGACTGGGGGGGAGGGAGACTGAGAATTTGGAAAGGAAGAGGGAAGAATGGGGTTTAGGGTTCTGTAAGGGCTGGGGAGGGGGAGGATGTCACAGATAAATTGTCAACTGAAATTCAGTGAGGCTGATGGGGTGCGGGAGCCAAAGGAAGGAAAGCCAAAGAAATCCCCTTCTCACTCCACAATCCAGTTCTGTTGACTTCAATTCAACATATGGGTATTGATACCTACTATGTCTAAGTTAAGTCCTGGCCTGCTAAGAGCTAGGCGCCCTGGGAAACACAAAGATGAGCAAGGCGTGGGTAGCCCCAGTTCCTTGGAGTTTATAATCTGGTGGGAGAGATAAGACTCCCATTCCAATCACTGTAATCTAGAGGGCAGTGTGATGAGTAATTATTATCATTAATCATAATAATAGCTCATATTTATATAAACAGCTCTTTCCTAACAGCCAGAACGTTGCTAGGGAGGGGTTATTATTCCCATTTCACAGATGAGAAAGCGAGGCCCAGGAAAGAGAAGGGACGTGCCTCGGGTCACAGAGCTAGTAGAAGTCAGGGCTGGGATTAGAGTCCTTCCCACAACGCTCTGTAGCCTCTCCTCTTCACAATATTCCATGCCCCTCCTTGGTTGGTCTGGGTCAGAATACTGCAGGCCCCGTGCATCCATGTCCTGTCTAGGGGGCGTGTTGGCAGGGAGGCCTGGGCTGGCCCGTTCAGGCAAGGATGGAACTTGTGACCTTGGCCTCGCTGCTGGAGAGTCCTAGCCAGCAGAGCGAATTCACCTTTGGAGGCTGAGGTTTAAGGTTTGCAAAGTGTGTGATCTCACAGATTCCCTCTGATCCTCCTAACAACCCCACGAGGGAAGCCCAGAGGTCCGAGGGAGAGACGGGGCCATCTCCTTCCCCGCAGAGGGAGAGGGGAGCAGAGGATACAGTGCAGAAAAACAGCCAGGCCTGATTTTGGTGACGAAGGCAGAGAGGCAGATGAAGGAGATCTCCCAAGGAGAAACTGGGGGAGGGGGAGGGCAGTATGTTGTTGTTCAGTCCTGTCTGACTCCTAGAGACTCTGTCTGGGCTTTTCTTGGCAAAGATGCTGGGGTGGTTTGCCATTTCCTTCTCCCGCTCATTTTACAGATGGGGAAACTGAGGCCAACAGGGTTAAGTGACTTGCCCAGGGTCGCACAGCTAGGGAGTGTCTGGGTTCTGGTTCGAATTCAAGTCTTCCTGATTCCAGGCCTGGTGCTCTATGCACTGCCCTACCTAACTGTCCTGGGAATAAGTCTAAGTGGATACTTTTCTTGGCTGGAGGGTGGAAATACAGAGAGTAGCTGACAATTATTTTCTACTCCTTACTAGGACTTTCTCAAAAGCAGAGGCAGATTTATGTAGCTGGAGAGATTGTTGGATTTGGAGCCAGAGAAAACCCGGGTTCAAATCCTGTCTCTGACACTTATAGGCTGTCTGTTATTTTACCTTTCTAAGCCTCGGTTTACCTTATTCTCCAAATGGAGCTAAAAAAAGAAAAAGAAAAGAAGAAAAACTCCTCACAGGATAGCGTGTGGTTCCAAATAAGAGAATCTACATAAAATGCACCACAAACCTTAAAATAATCCGTTTTGTAACACAAAAAAAGGAAAGAAAAACAGCCGGTGGCGTAGCAGATATAACAGCCTGGAGTCAAGGAAGCCCTGAATTCAAATCCAGCCTCAGCCGCACACAAGTTGTGTGACCCTGGGCAAGTCACTTTACCGCTATCTGCTTCTGTTTCTTCATCTGTTAAATGGGGACCAAAACAGCGTCTCCCTCCCAGGGTAACAACTTGAAACGTTTTATTGGAAACCGGAATGTCCTATATAAACAGAGTTATTATTTAAAATGGTTGGACTTCACCATTTGTTTGTGAGAAGTGCGGTGTCATGAGGGGAAAAACCAGGCAGCTGGAGTGGGAATCAGAAGACCTAGAAATAAGAGGTATGATGAGGGGCAGGAGAGTCAGATGCTCACCCCTTCCGGTTGCACCTGGTTCACTCTCTTCCTCTAATTGATATAATAGCAGAAAATAAAAGGAGGAACCAAAATCCTCTCCTCTTCTTCCATGGAGAAATCCTGGTTCTGCGCTCACTAGTTATGTTATCTCCTCTCTCTGGGCCTTGGCTTTTCCTTCTCTGTTATGGGTGAATGAGATGAATGAATCATCATTTAGTAAGCACTTGCTGTATTCCCGACACTATGCTAAAAACTGGGGATACGTATGCATACAGAAAGACCCTTCTGATCTTACATTCTAATCGGAGGAAATAATGGTTACTGGAAAGCTGTGGTCATAGAAGTTTAGTTTAAGGAGTCAAAAATCATAGATGGAAAGATGGAAAGGATCAGGGGCAGGGAACCTGCAGCCTTAAGGCCACATGTGGCTTTCTAGGTCCTTAAGCGCAGCCTTTGACTGAATCCAAATTTTACAGAACAAGAAATTTTTTTGATTTGGTCAAAAGGCCACACTTAAGGAACTAGAAGGCCACAGGTGCCCCACCCCTGGGACTCTAGACTGACACCCTCATTTTATGGAGAATACTGAACCCCAGAGGTGAGGTGATTGGCCCAAGGCCACCCAAGGGAGTGAGGGATGGCCCAGCTCTGAGCCAGGACCTCTGATCCCAGACCCAGCACTGTTTCTACCTCTAAGGAGGTGGCTCTCAGGTGGCTGAGAGGGTCTGATGGTGTGGGGTTGGGAGGAGGGGAGCCACAGCTGCAGACTCTGTGTATTCCGCCCCCATCCCCCCCAGCCAAGGTGCACCTGCTAGGATTTCTCTCCCCAGCCTCCGACTCCTTGTGGCTGGAGTCACTCATGGCTTTAATTAAAACCCTCCCTGCTCTCCGATCCCCCATGGCCCCCCTCTCCTCCCTGCCTTTATTATATTGCCCATGTAATTGAGGACTTTTAAAGGAGCCAACATTAATTAAAAACTCCAGCTGAAAAAAGCAAGGGGCAGTCCTACCCCCACTCTGGGGCAGAGGTGGGGCACCTGTGCCCGCTGCTCTGGGGCCGAGTAGGCAGAGCGGCTTGCATGCTTAGGGGCTCACCTGCCCTGGCTGTGAACCCTGACACTGGGTGGGCTGAGGAATGGTGGGAGGCAGGGTGTGGGGAGTACAAGTGGGTGGAATAGCTCTGAATGAGCGTCTCTTCCCTCTCTGTGTGTTAGAGGAGGAAGGGACCTTGCTAGAGAGGCCACTAAATCCCAAGCCCTCATTTCACAAAGAAAGAAACTGAGACCCAGAGAAAAGGGGACTTGACAAGGTCACAAAGTTAAGGGCTGGATCAAACTCAAACCCAGGAATGCCGACTCCCAGCTCAGTATTCCTGCCACTCCACCAACTCTGCTTCCACCTCAATGTGCTATGTCAGTAAGACCATCTAATTTGGAATCAAAGGACCTGGATTCATATCCAGACGTTGCTAATTCCTGCGTTGTGACCTTGAGCAAGTCCCGCTCCCTCTCTGGGGCTCAGTTTTCTTCCTAAAGTCCTTTCGAGTCCTAAATCCTATGATGCTTGTGGCTCACAGCAAGGTGTGCATAATTTTCTGTTAGCACTGGTGTGGCAGGTACATGTTTTGGGGTCAGCAAAGGCTCGGAGGTGGGAATGAGCCTGGTCTGATCCAAGGACAGTGTAAACGCCCTGGATAAAAGGCACCGTGTGGGTTGTGCTTTGGGGAGTGAATCATTATTTGTATTGCCTATACTCAACCCAGGGCAGCTAGGGGGCGCCATAGTGCACAGAGCACTGGGCCTGGAGTCAGGAAGACTCAGCTTACTGAGTTCAAATCCTGCCTCAGACATTTACTATGTGTGTGACCTTGGGCAAGTCACTTCACCCTATTTGCCTCAGTTTCCTCATCTGTAAAATGAACTGGAGAAGGGAATGGCAAACGACTCCATTATCTTTGTCAAGAAAACCCCAAATGGGGTCATGAAGAGTCAAAATAACTGAACAAAACAAACAAAAAAATTCAACCTACGTGCTACAGGAAGAAGCTGTCTAGATAGAGAGAAAACATTACTATGGGGCCCTACTACGTGCTACAGGAAGAAGCTGTCTAGATAGAGAGAAAACATTACTATGGGACCCTACTACGTGCTACAGGAAGAAGCTGTCTAGATAGAGAGAAAACATTACTACGGGACCCTACTACGTGCTACAGGAAGAAGCTGTCTAGATAGAGAGAAAACATTACTACGGGGCCCTACTACGTGCTATAGGAAGAAGCTGTCTAGATAGAGATAAAACATTATTACGGGGCCCTACTACGTGCTACAGAAAGAAGCTGTCTAGATAGAGAGAAAACATTACTACGGGGCCCTACTACATGCTACAGGAAGAAGCTGTCTAGATAGAAAACATTACTACGGGGCCCTACTACGTGCTACAGGAAGAAGCCGTCTAGATAGAGATAAAACATTATTACGGGGCCCTACGACATGCTACAGGAAGAAGCTGTCTAGATAGAGATAAAACATTACTACGGGGCCCTACTACGTGCTACAGGAAGAAGCTGTCTAGATAGAGAGAAAACATTACTACGGGGCCCTACTATTCAAGGCTGACTATAGCTTATGTTTTACCCAAAATGCACAATTCTCGGTGTCCCTCACTCCCATATCTCCTCTGCTTTCTTCAGTTCCTATGCCTTTGTTAATGATTTTCCTCATGCCCAGAGTCCTTCGCTCCTCATTAAGATGCTACTCACCCTTCAAGAGCCAATTCAAGGTCACTTTGTCCTGGACACCCACCCTGCCCCTGCCCTTAGACCCCACATCACATGCTACTTGTCATAACATGCCGTGTAGTCTGTTTCCTGTGTTTTTCTCTTATTTCCTTACCAGACTCTGCGCTCTCTGAGGGGAGGGCCACTGCCCAGCAAACATCTACTCTAAATGACAGAACTTCAGAGTTGGAAGGAAACCCAGAGGCCTGAAGTCCAGCCCATTCCTGAGCAAGAATTGCCTCTAAAATGTAACCAAAATGGTAGCGCAACCTTGACTTAAAGATTCCTCTCTTCCCTTTCCCCTTCCCTCCATGGGAAATCCATCCAGCTTTGACCTACCTCCAATCGTGGTTCATCTTTCCAACAACGAGCCTCTTTGTCATTTCCTTCCCTTAACAGGGCTGTCTAATCTCTCTTCCACGTTAAATTCCTGAAGACACCTATCACTCCCCCAAGTCTTTTCTCCTTCAGGCTCAATTAACATCCCCAGCTCCTCCAGCCTCTCCAGCTATGCCATGACCTCCAGAGCCTTGGCCACATTGATGGGCCTCCCCTGCAAGCTCCCCATCTTATCAAACTCCTCCCTAAAATATAATACCCACAACTAAGCATGGTGCTCTGCATGTGCTATGACCAGGGCAGAGAACAACAGCAGGACTATCACATCCCTTGTTCAGTTTTCAGAGGCTGACCTGTGATTTCCTAGATATCCAGGTGCAGAAATGCCTTCCCTCAGGAAGCTAAGCAACTTGTCTGTGACTTAGCATCTTAAAAAGTTGTCTGAAACACTGACAGGCTAAATGGTTTATCCATCCATTGTCACACAGAGAGTAACAGGACTTGAATTCAGGTCTTCCTAAATCTGAGGCCAGTCCTCTCCAGCCTTTGCTGTCAGTGTTCAGTCAAGTCTGACTCTCTGTGATCCCATGGACCACAGCATGCTGATGCCGTCCATGGGCTCTTCTTGGCAGAGATACCGCAGTAATTCTCCATTTCCTTCTCCAGCTCATTTTACGGAGGAGGAAATTGAGGCCAGCAGAAAGGGTCACATAGCTAGTGCATGTCTGAGGCCAGATGTGAACTCTGCTCTTTGCGGCTCTAGGCCCAATGCACTATCTACTGCATCACCTAGCTTCCTCTGTGATTACACCCAGCTGATTATCTCTTAATGCCTTTCCTAATTTTCCCATTTGCTAGTGCCTTCCCGCCTTACCACCTTATATAATTTTTTTTAATATATCCACCTTATATTTTTAATTTGCAATTTTTGTGTATTTAATCAGGACATATTTATTCTGTACACACACACACACACACACACACACACACACACGTTATCTCCTCCCTCCCTCCCCAACCCCTTAAACTCTCAGCTCCTGGAGAGCCGGAATGGCTTCACTTTGTGTCTGTGCATCTCCAGAGCCTCGCACAGGGCCTGACATGTAGGATACGCTGAACAAATGCTCGCTTGTTTGAGGAATGGGTTAGACCTTAAGCCTCCCTTACTGCAGCCCTAGATTGCATTAGACTTCTGCCACTGATTATCAAATTGGAATTGAGAGACAGCGCCCGGCAGAAGATAATCTGCCCAGACTCAGAGAGGGAGCCTTCTAAGTCATTCAGCAGAGGGAGAACAATGTAGACTCCTCGGTGAAACCTCCCCTGATCCCTCCAGCTGGAGTCAACCTCTCCCTCCAGGAATGTCTCCGTCTCCTCTGCAGTTAGCATTCTCTACTTTGCATCAGACTACTCAGGTAATGAGACTGTAATGTGCTAATTATAGCTAGCAGTTATATAGCGCTCTAAGGTTTGAAAACCTTTACAGATATTATCTCATTTGGTCCTCCTAACAACCTCGGGAAGGAGGTGCTATTACCTGCATTTTACAGATAAGAAAACTGAGGCAGAGTTCAAGTGACGTGCTCAGAAGCACACAGCAGGTAAGTGTCTGAGGCAAGATTTCAGTTCAAGTCTTCCTAACTTCAGATCCAGCCAACAATAACAACTACTATTACTACTACTACTACTACTACAACTACTACTACTTCTACTACCACCACCACCACTACTATACTACTACTACCACCACTACTACTGCTACTACTACTACTACTACCACCACCACCACTACTACTACTACTACTACTACCACTACTACTACCACTACTACTACCACCACCACCACTACTACTATTACTACTATTACTAACATTTGGATAGTGCTTACTATGTTCCAGGTACTATATACTAAATGCTTTACAATTATTATTTCATTTAATCTCCACAATAAGATGCAGTGGATAGAGCATCAAGCCTGGAGTCAGAATTCTTCCAGAGTTCAAATCTGCCTCAAATACTTTCTAGCTGTGTGACCTTGGACAAGTCACTTAACCCTGTTTGCCTCAGTTTCCTCAGCTATAAATTGAGCTGGAGAAGGAAATAGCAAGCCATTCCAGTATCTTTGCCAAGAAAACCCCAAAAGGGGACACAGAGAATTAGACACAACTGAACAATAACAATAAAAGTTATTTTTTAAATTTTTTTTATTTTAGTTTACATCATTCATTTCCACAAAATTTTGAGTTATTATCCCCATTTTGCAGATGGGGAAACTGAGGTAAGTAGAGGTTAAGTGATTTGCCCAGAGTCACACAACTAGTAAGTGTCTGAGGTAGGATTTGAACTCGGGTCTTCCTGACTCCAGGTCCAGTGTTCTACCCACTAGTTCACCTCTCCAGCTACCATCACATCCCCTGCAAAATGCTAGACTCCTTGAGAACAAGGACTATGTCTTTCCTCTGTTTTCTGGCACTGGTACATGGTGACCCTTTGTCCTCCTACACTGCTTCTGCTGGTGTAGACACCTGCTGTTGGGTGAGAGAGAAGGTGGACTTAGAAGCAGGTCCTGAGCAACACAGCCTGGTGAAATGAACAAGATAGCACAGGGGATAGAACAGATGGACTTGAATTTGGGATGACCCGAGTTCTAATCCTGCCTCAGACTTTATAGCTCTGTGATTCTGGACAAGTGACTTAACCTCACGGGGCCCTCGGTTTTCTCAGCTGTAAAGTGGGTGAGGGTAGATTCCATGGCCTCTGAGGTCCTTCACAGCTCTGAACCTGTGATCCTATGAGTTAAGAGACCAGGAATCTAATTTCAGCTCCACCATTAATCTTTGGGGTGACCTTAGGCAAGTTTCTTCCCTCTTTCTCTGCCTCAGATTGTCTATACACAAAAGAAGGGGGTTATACCTGATCTCTCTGATTCTCCCACCCCAGCTCTGACAATTTCTCTGAGTCTTCCTCCCCAGAGAGGCTAAATCTGGATCTGCAGTGGAAGGGAATGTGTTTGGAAGAAGTAATGTAAAGATTAGAGAAGTCATATGATGGGGAAGGATTTAAATATGAAAAGGGAGGTATTGAGAAAAAAAGGCAGACTATACTCCAAATTTCACAGCACAGCATGGAGAGCTCCGAGCCTGGAGTCAGGAAGACTCACTCCTCTTCCTGAGTCCGAATCTGGCCTCAGACACTTATAGCTGTGTGACCCTGAGCAAGTCACTTAACCCTGTTTGCCTCAGTTTCCTCATCTGTAAAATGAGCAGAAGAAGGAAATGGCAAACCACTCCAGTATCTCTGCCAAAAAAACCTCAAATGAGGTCATGAAGAGTCAGTCATGACTGCAAAACAGCTAAACAACAATACTTGTAGTTTCCAAACTTGTGACCCCCTTATAGCAACATAAACTCACAAAGGTCCTAACAGGCAGGAAAGCAGCACCCAGAATGCAAAACATAACAAGAGATAATCCAGTTGCTTCCATTTGCCTCTGTGCCTCATGGACATATGTAGGCCCTGGGCAGTCAGAAATCCACGCTAATTAGGAATAATAACAGCTCGCCTTTCTATGACACGAAGACTTCACAAAGCACTTCTTCCCAACCACTCAGGGAGGAGGTGAAGTTGGTATACCCATATGACAAATGAGGAAACTGAGGCTTATCTTGGCCAAGGTCCCCTATCTAAAGCTTTTTTACTACCCCTTTCTCTTGTCCAGTCTCCACGCCTAGCCCAACTCTGTCCTGTTAACCCCAACCCGAAAGGACAAAGTGTGATAACTTATACGTAATAGAAAATAAGTCCCCATACCTGTTTTCTGCATTCACTTTCTGCTAAATGTTGTGTGTGTGTTGGCACTGACTGCTACCTACATTCTCCATATCCCCTCTCTTCCTACCTCTTTCAATTTCTCCATCCTTACTTCCCCCATCTGCTGTGATGGCTGAATCATCTCCTCTGAACAAAGGGAGGCTCTTGGGCGTGTGGTGGGTGAATGGTTCCAGGTCCAGAAGAAGCCTAAGGGCAGCTAAGAATTGGGACGAAGGCCGATCACCAGATCTCAGATCTCTAGGCCATCTGAAAACTCTCAAATACAGAGGAGGGAGAGACCTTAGGTCACAGACCAACAGAACTGGAAAGTAACTCAAATCATAGAATTCTAGACCTTCAGGGCAGAAGGGACCCTTAAAAATTACCTTCTCTGCCCTTCTAATTTTGCTGAGCTGGAAACAGGACACGACTAACAAGGTTGCAGGAGTCACCAGCCGGGTCTCTGGGTTCCACGTCCAGTGTTTGCCTGCTCATGTGTATTTTGCCCTTCAATGATTTTCATAGAATCTAGGAAAATGTGATTTTCTAAAAGTTTGCAGAGAAAACAAGATGGAGGCATTAAAAACATTACTGTTTCTAAATCTGTATACACACACACACACACACGCACACAGACACACACATATATATCCATCCATTCCTGGGCAACAAGGTGGCACAGTACCAGCCCTGGAGTCAGGAAGATTCATCTTCCTGAGTTCAAATCCAGCCTCACACACACTTACTACCAGTGTGGCCCTGGGTAAGTCATTTAACCCTGTTTGCTTCAGTTTCCTCATCTGTAAAATGAGCTGGAGAAAAAAGTACCAAACTACTCCAAAATCTTTGCCAAGAAAACCCCAACTGGGGTCACCAAGAGTCGGACACAACTAAAACAACAAAAATTCATTCTTGATTCCAACTGTAGTGATCAGAGCTGATCTAGTCCTACCCCTTCTTTTTACAAAGAAGGAAACAGACCTTCCAGGACACCTAGTTCACCCCCTCATATTGTTGTTGTTCAGTTGTTTTCAGTTGTGTCCAACTCTCTATGACCCTGTTGGGGTTCAAGTGACTTGCCCAGGGTCACACAGCTAGTAAATGTCTGAGGGTGGATTTGAGTTCAGGTATTCCTAACTCCAGGTCCAATATTCTATCCACTGCACCACCTAACTGCCCCTTCATATTACAGACAGAGAAAAGAAGACCCAGGGAAATTAAGTGTTTTGTCCAAGGTCTCACAAGCAGTAAGCAATAGAGGCAGAATTTGAACCCAGTTCCCCTGACCCAGAAACAACTTGCATTCCATTATATTTCCCTGTCTCTCATAATACCTACCATCATAAAACAAATTAATAATAAGGCAAGAAACTGCAGCCCACATCTCTGATCTCTTTAATAGCCCTGTGAAGGGGCAAGAGGAGTTGTACTTTCTCATATCTTTCCCTTGGGGTCAAGCTTGTTCTTTATAATTTATCTGTTGAGGAATGGGTTTCGAGCTAATAAATTTCTGTTAATTATCTATATGTCAGATATCAAAACCTTATCAGAGAGATCCAATGGATGTTTTTCCCCTATCAGTCGCCTCCTATCTTATCCTAAATAACTTTTTTGGGGGTGGGTAGTTAGTGAAGCAAACAGAGCACCGGCCCTGGAGTCAGGAGGACTTGAGTTCAAATACAGCCTCAGACACTTAACTCTTATTAGCCATGTGACCTTAGGCAAGTCACTTAACCCCAATTGCCCTGCCTTCCCCCCTCCAAAAAAAAAAAAGACAAAAACTAAATTACTTTTTTTATTTTTTAACTGGGTGACTTTCCCTTTGAGGCCTCAGTTCTTTCCTCTCCAAAATGAGGAGAAAGAAAAAAGTTTCTTAATCTCAGGTCCACAGGTCCCAGAGGGTCCATGAATTTGGATAGGAAAAATTACATCTATATTTTCACAAACCTCTAACTGAAATTTAGCATTTCCTTCAATTCTGAATGAGGCAACAAACATTATTCTGGGAACAGGTCCACAGACCTCACCATATGGCCAAAGGAAAGAAGAATGCAAGAAGTAATTTATTAAGTACCTACTATGTGGTGAGTACTTTACAACAAACTCCTGATCTAATCCAATCCTCCCATTCTTCGGATGACAAAACCAAAGCTCAGAAATGAAGAGTGACTCATTCAAAGTCACCCAATGAATTGGGGACTGAGCTGGAATCAGGACTCAAGTCTTCTGACTTACAGCCTACGGCTCTTTCCATCCTTGGAAAATTGTGCTGAGAATGTCTGCAATTATCAACCTGTATAGAGTTGTCGCTTTCCTGGACCTCACCCACAGGAAAGGAGGTGAGCCCATGACACCAGTCTCAAGGGAAAATAGGGCAAAAGGGTAAATGTTCTGAGTTCCCCCTAAAGGAGACACTAGAACTACCAAAAAGATTGGGATAACGATGGAAATTCCCATTTCCGTAGGTTTTCAAAGTTTCCGAAGCACTTAGATCACAATATCCCTGCAAGAGAGGTAGTGTCAGAATTGTTTTCCATAAATTGGAAAGCAGTTAGACAGAAATTTCAGTTTAAATAAGCATATTACACCATTTACCGTGATAAGCTCCAACGGGATGTGTAACCTTGAAAGGTCACATCATTTTTTAAGACTCAAAGGAGACCAAAAGGAAATATATTTTTCAATCATAGCTATGAAGAGAATTCCTAACCAAACTAGGGAGAGAGTTGGTCATGAAAGATAAAATAGACAATTTTTATTACATAAAATTTATTTTTAATACTATTTTTTCAATTATATGTATAGACAATTTGCAACATTCATTTTTTAAAAGATTTTGAGTTCTAAACCTTTCTGCCTCCCTCCGTTCTCTCCACCCAAGACAGCAAGCAATCTAATATAGGTAATAATGTAAAACACATTAGTCAGATTACATAAAGCTTTTGAGTGAAGATAGAATAAAAAGTAAAATCTTCGAGTGAGAAAGCAAATATTTAAATCTTAATATCACTGATAAAAGTCTGACATCCAAGATATATATGCAAATTCATCTGAATGAGTTCAAATCTGGCCTCAGACACTTACTAGCTATGTGACTTGGGGCAAGTCATTTCACCTTGTTTACCTCAGTTTCCTCATCTGTAAAATGAGCTGGAGAAGGAAAGGGCACAGCACTCCAGTATCTCTGTCAAGAAAAGTCAAAATGAGTTGGACACAACTGAAAACTAACCAACAACACAGATATCTAAGACAAGAATCATTCCCCAATAGATAAATGATCAAAGAAAATGAACCATGTCCAAGAGAATTGCAAACAATCAGTGACTATATGAAATAATAATAATAATAGCATTTATGAAGCACTTTAAGGTTTGAAAGTCACTTTGCCAATATTATCTCATTATATCCTCATAAAAACCCTGGGAAGTCAGTGTTATTATCGTCTTCATTTTACCAATAAGGAAACTGAAGCAGACTGGGGTTAAATGATTTGCCCAGGGTCAAACAGCTACTAAGCGTCTAAGGCTGAAATCAAACTCGGGTCTTCCTGACTCCAGATCTAGGGCGCTACCTACTGTACCGCCTAGCTGCTTCTAAATCATGATCCAAATCACAAATAATCAGAATAAGTCAAATTAAGCCAACCCTAAAGTTTGGCTTCACACAAAGCGATTGACAAAAAGGATACAAAATGGAGATGGTCAGTGTTGGAAGTGTTACGGGAAGATGGGCATACGAATACGCTATTGGTAGAACAAAAATTTGGCCACGCCTTCCAGAAAACATTCAGGAATTACGCCAGAAAAATGACTGAACTCTTCACATCCTTTGACTTGGTGATCTTTTTACTGAACGTATATCCTAAGGAGGTCAAAGACAGAAAAAGAAATGTCCGGCATATAACCAAGTATTTGTGGGACATGTTTTTTATGGTACCAAAGAACTGGATGCCTATTGAATAGGAAAAGTGTGTTGTATAAATGTGATGGGATATAATTGTGCAATAAGAAATGACGAATATGAGTAATTCAGAGAAACATGACAAGATTTGTAGGTACTGATGCAGAATGAAGAAGATCTGTAAGAAAAGAATATATACAATAAACACACACACAACACAACACAACACAACATTAAAAGTGAAATCAAGTTATTTTAATAGTCAATCTTGGTCCCAAAGAACAAATAATGAAACATGACTCCCTTCCCTTGGCAAAGAACAGGGGTGCTGGGGGTGGAGTATTTTTGCTCAAGTGAGTTGGGGTTTTTTTTTAGTTTGGGGGGGTTGGCTAAAAAGGAGGGTTCAATTGTGAAAGGAGGGAGTATAGAAGCAGATTTGTTCAAAATTACTATGATACATGGAAAAGGCATGAAGAAATCTTTTTTTTATTCTAAAGTTAATGAAAAAAATTAATATCCCCATATTTTCCCTATGAGGAAAACGAAAATCAGAGAATGAAAGTAATTTGTACAGGGTTACAAAAATAGGAATTAGTGTCACCAGGACACCGACCCAGATCATAGGTGTGCACGGGATTTAGCTGTGAAAAGAATCTTAGGGGCCATGTAGTTCAACCTGCTCATTTTAAGAAAGGAGGAAACTTGAGCCCCCAGAAGGGAAACAATGTGCCCGAGGGCACACAGCAGGTGAGTGTCAGGGTCAGAATTCGAACCTGTGTCTCCTGGCTCCAAATCCAGGCTTGCTGAGCAGCTTCTCTGCCAGAAGAGATGCCCAAGGCTACCTGCTCTGGACAGTTATCCAAATATGTGTGTATATTTGAGAGAGACAGAGATAGAGACAGAGACAAAGAGATAAGAGAGACAGAGACAAAGAGAAAGGAATAGAGAGAAACACACACACAGAGAGAAACAGAAAGTCAGAGACAGAGACAGACGCTGGGGAAGAAGGGGAGAGCAGCGTGGGCTTATATGTTCCCCTCTATTCCGGCTCTTTCAAATTTGCCAACAGCTGGATGTCTTTCAGTCACATTTTGCAATCAAACCCATATCAGGGTTGACTTTTCCCATGCTTGGCTTCATCCCAAAGAGTGTTTTCAGAGAGCGATGAGTGAGGGCAGCTTGGAGTGAGAGTGGGTTTCCCACTCTTAATTCCTGAAAACAGTCCCCACATGCAGCCACTCCCTGGATGCCCCCAACCCCAGCATACCTCCCGGTGAGCTGGATCTTCGCCAGCTCCCTACTTCTCCCCTGGCTGTGTAGACATAGCCTATGCTTGACCCCACCTGACTGCCCGCCCTCCCTTTTCCCCACCCTGAGGACTCTTGGTCCTGCTACAGAGGAATGTTCACTTGCTACTGTGTGTCCTTGTCTCAGTGTTATTTCACTCTATCTACTCCCCTTCCTGGATTTTTGGCTCTAGACAAAGGGAATTCCTGGATGTACCCCCAACGCCTAGAACAACGGGCCCTCCTGCCCTTTCTCATCTGAACCCACTGAAATCCTTCTCTTCTCTCGAGGCCTCACTTGGGCTCTCTTGGAGCCTTCCTGGATCATACAGGTTGCACAGTTCTTAGAGAAATAAAGGCCCTTTGAAATAGTCTCATCCTGGGGGCGGCTAGGTGACACAATGGACAGAGCACCGGTCCTGGAGTCAGGTGCTCCAGAGTTCAAATTCAGCCTCAGACACTTACTAATTGTGTGACCCTGGGCAAGTCACTTCATCCTGATCACCTCCAAAAAAAGAAATAAGGAAATCATCTCCTCCAAACTGAGACCTAGAGAGGCTAAGTGACTTGCCTATTCAAACCCAGGTCCCCATTCTCGGGTTCTTTATGTCACAGCCTCTCTCCTTCCTCATCCCTTGCTAGAGCACCTTGTCGGGGGTCTCTCCTTTACCCCTATCAGTTCCACTTGGGATCATACTTAGGTACTGTTTTCACTTGCAGATCACAAAATCCTAAAATGCAGGGACGGCTTGTCAGCTTTATAGCCCCAGCAACCAGTATAAGGCCTTACCCATTTATTAAATTGTTGTTGGATTAAATTAAGCTGAATTGAATTAAAATCATTTTTTCATTTGTCTTCTTTCTCCATTTGATCAGAGGCCCTATTATAAAGAAAAGGAAAGATCCTATGAAAGAAAAAATTCTATTATATAATAGAAAAGAACCTATTGTAAAGAATAGGAGCTTTGGGGGGGAAACTTTATGGGATTCCTTCCACCCCTCTCCAGCTTACTTTTAACATGTAGTCTTCTCCCATTGGAATGTAAGCTCTTTCAAGATAAAAACTGTGGTTTGGTTTTGGTTTTGGCATTTTGGGGGAAGTTGTGGGGGCTTGTGGGGGATTTTTTGCTTGTATCGTATTCCTAGCACCTAGCACAAAGCCTGATGACAAAAAGAGTTTATTAAGTTCTTACTACATTCTGGGCACTGTGCTAAGTGCTGGAAATACAACTATAAGCAGAAAAAAAAAATGATTCTAGTCCTCCAGGAGCTTACATTCTAAAAGGGGAATGAAAAACATCGAAAGCAGATAAAAAGGTGTGCTAGGGTGGGGTGTGCTTAGAGATGAAGGCACCTGGTTTCGGTTTGTGGTAGAGAAAGTCTAGAGTTTAGCCAGTGGAGGAAGGAACTGGCTGGCCTGGGTGCCCTGTCTCAATGCCAGTTCTAGAAGGAGCCATTCAATCAGAGGGAGAGGCTGAGAGGGTGGAGGGTCCTTCCAAGGTGTGAATTCCTGGGCCGGAGTGATCTTCCAAGAAGTTTCTAGACCAAGGTAGAAGGAGTCTCCCTGGGGAGAAATGAAGACTGGCACGAAGCAAGCAATTAATAAATGCTTCATTAATCTTGCCCTGTCCACAGTCTCTGAACTGAATAATCCTCGTTTTGAGGAGATGAAGGCTCTCTGATTTACCTGATGGCATTTCCTCGTTTATCTTATAAGGTAGAGGGTGATGGTTAAGTACCTCATTAAAGTACCTCATTAAAGCATATAGTAGAAAGAGGGGTTCCCCCAGAGGAGGAGCTGTGATTTTCCATCAAACTGAAGGCTCCAATAGGACAGGGACCATGTCTTTTCCCTCAGATAGGAAGTGGAGGTTGTGTCTTCTACCTTTTATTTGTTTGTTTTTTCGGGTTTTGGGGGGGTTTTTTTGGTTTTTTTGCTTGGTTTTTTGTTTGTTTGTTTTTGCTTTCTGGAAGGAGGAAGACAGGGTAATTGGGGTTAAGTGACTTGCCCAAGGTCACATGGTTAGTAAGTGTTAAGCATCTGAGGTCGGACTCAAACTCAGGTCCTCTTGACTCCAGGGCCAGTGCTCTATTCACTTTGCCACCTAGCCTCCCCTTCTATCTTTTTTAATACCTCCTCCTTCTCTCCTTCATCGTTCTCAAGGCACTGGACTGTCAATACTATCTTACATCAGTGCTCTGACCATCAGAGAATCTGAACTTTGGAGTCTTTGCAGAAAAGTCAGAAGATAAGAGAATAAGTTGAATAAGGACATGACTGGACTCATATGGAGCCTCCAAAGTTCATAATCCTCTTATTCAATCATAGCCCAGAGATTGACAGCGAGGAAATCTGGATTCATGGAATACCCTATTCTATTGTCTACCCTCCTCAGCTGTTGGCTTTGATTCTGGTCAGTCCTGGAACTCAGAGGGAGTCAAGACAATCCAAAATAAGACTCCTATCAATTAAGAAGAAGCAGGTGGGGATCCAAGGCCACTGTCCCAAGGAGGTGCAGATATCTTGAATCCCAAGGGTCTGGACTAAATGCATAATTGTTGAGTGCCTGTTGTATTCATGGTGTTTTTTTGGCTATAGAAAAACACAAACACAACACATGGAAGTTTTGTGTATTTTTTTAAAGCAGTGAAAAAAAAATAAAATGAAGCAAAAATACAATCTTCTTCCTTAACCAGGAATAATACTTTTGAGTTTAGGAACCAGATGGTTAATAAGAGTTTGGAGAAGCCCCCTGAGGGGAGGAATGCACTCCACAAATACACCCCAACAGAATGAGGAAAGACGCATCTTCTTCAAAGCAGGGGCTTTCTTTTCCCATTCAGAATGGGGGCTCCCTGAAGACAGGGGCTACTCTCTCCACCAGACTGGAGGCCCCCTGAGGACAGGCACCCCGTCTCTTCCATCCTTCTCTATCTCCTCCAAAGTTTGGTATAGAAATCTCCATGCATGGTGTGTACTGTCTGACATCCTCACTGGTCTCAAAGAACTTGCATTCTGGCCTTAAGATTGAGCCTCCAGGGTCTTGGTACAGAGAGCCTCTCCAGTGCCTTTTAATTAGACACGACATGGGCCAGCCTTTGCTCATCACAAGAGTGCTTTCAGGCCTGAGATCAGACAGGCCCCTGGGTTTTCCTCCCACAGCCAAACAGGTTCATCAGGTCTAATTAAGGCCCTGACTATCCCTAAAGTTTTTTTTTTTACATGACTGAGAGAAGCAGTCAGAGGGGAAGCGGGGCCAGCCCCTGACCCCCAGTCAATGGTCAGGGCACCACTAAATGGAGGTTCTACTTCCTCTGTTCCTGACTCCTCCCCATCCTCCTTTAATCTCACAGTGATCTCCCTCCCTTCTCACAACTCCAATTTACTTCATTTATAATAAATATTTTTGAGTGCCTGCTATATAGAGCTCTGTGCTCAGGGCTGCTAATACAAAGATAAGATGCTTCAATTCCCTCATTTGTAAAAGGGGGATAATAATAGTTACTGGGGTTGTTGTGACAATAAAATGAGACACTTTGGGGAAAACACTTTGCAAGGCTAAAGTGCTCTGCACAAATACTAGCTATTATTATTATTATTATTTATTATTTTAGTGTGAGCTCCTTGAAGTCAGGAATCATATCTTACATGCTTCATACTCCCCCCCATACACAGACACACATGCATGCATACACAGTTTCCATATAGAGGATGTTTGTTTTTTTTTAAATGGAGGCAATCAGGGTTAAGTGACTTGCCCAGAATCATATAGTTAGTAAGTGTCTGAAGCTGGATATGAACTCAGGTCCTCCTACCTCCAGGGCCTCACCTAGCTGCCCTCATAAAGAGGATCTTAATAAAGAATTATTGGAGGTGCTAGGTGTCGAAGTGAATAGAGCACCAGCCCTGGAGTCAGGAGGACCTGAGTTCAAATCCAGCCTCAGATACTTGACACACTTACTAGCTGTGTGACCTTGGGCAAGTCACTTAACCCCAATTGCCTTGCCTTCCCCCCTGCCAAAAAAAAAAAAGTTAAGAATTATTGATGGAATGAGGGGGCTTAAAGAGTAAGAAGGCTGTGAGTTTAAGGAATAAAAGAAGGAATTTTCTCTAGTGTCTTTAAGGAATCTTTGACTTCTACATTATTTCCCCTTTTAAAAAAAAAACAACCTTCCAAATCCTATCTATCGCTCCTGTCTAACACCTTTTCTACATGTCTCCTCCTTTCCATTCTCTAACAACTGAGCTAGACCAGGACTCATCACCCAATTATTGTAACAGCCTCCTACCTGATTGCCCCACCTCCAATCCATCCTTTACATACTACCAGATAATCTTCCTAAAGTAGATATCTGACTCTTACTTCACTACTTAGAAACCTAGCAACCTCTAAGGATAAGAAACAGACTCCTGAGCCCGACATTCAAGTTCTCCACAAAAGCCTTTAACCTACTTTTCTGTGCTTATCTCATATTACTGCCTTTTACATACTCTATACATCCGTCAAACCGAGCTCCTTGCTGTCCCCAGATTTATCCTATCTCTCCTGCCCCATTTGTAAACACTTTTTTCCATGCCTGGGGCTGACTCTCCCTTCCCCAATTCCCATCGCTACTTACTGCAGTCCTATTTTTCCTTCAAGGTTCAGCTCATGTTCCTCTCATTTCATTCCAAGTTATCCTCTCTGAACCCTCCAGCTAGAAAGCCTTTCCTCCCCATATCCATCAGACCTCTCTACATTGGGCCCTTCCTATCGACTGATCTTATCTAACTCATATTAGTTACTCATATGTGTGTTTAATGTACCCCTGATTAGACTGTGAGGCAACCTTGTCCCCAGTGGGAAAGGTGTACTGGTGTGCTCTTCAGGTATAATTAATGAGCACCAAAGGAATTTTACCAACCTGAGTTTCTCCCCATCTATCACACCTATCATACCCATGATCACTATATTACAAGAGACCTGCTTTCTCTAGATCAACGCATCTATAAAGGACTAACTCACTTAGTTTATTCCTGAGCATAAAACTGAGCACTTCAATATTCAGGAACCATTCCAGTGAATCTGAGGGTGGGAGAGTCGGACAGCTCCTGGACGGCACAGTGCTAGGTCATCTGAGGAAAAGAAGTTCATATCTGGAGTGACATTCACTGAACCAGGACAAAAGGAACTCAAGTGACTATGTCATGGATTTGCCCACATCCTGAATGTATCCTTTACTTTAAAGATAATATTAGGCCATATAAGTGACACCCTTCATGAGATCTTCTTGCTCCACTTAGCTGCTAGGGCCCCTCCCCCTGAAAAATTACCTTACATTTATTTTGTGTATATATGTGTATACACACACACACACATATATACATATATATAATCTCCCTTGGAAGAATATAAGCATCTTGAGGGCAGGAACTATTTCATTTTGGGTTTTTGTGTCCCATGGTCTATATTCATGGTGTTTAATAAATGCTTGTTGATTGACGGATTGGTTCTAGAGTGCTCTGAAGTGGCAGACTCAGGATCTAAAAAGACAAAAGGGAACATTGGGCTGAATCTAAGAAGACAAAATATAATTGGGGTAAATGAAAAGGTATATTACACTTGAGTTCTGAAGTGACAATTTGATACCTTAGGAAGATTACTTGGATAGTGTGTGAAAGTCCAGCTTCACAAATATAAAATAGGGAAAGTGTGGCTAGTCAGAATTTTTTTTTGAGGGGGGAAGACAAGGTAATTGGGGTTAAGTGACTTCCCCAAGGTCACACAGCTAATGTCAAGTGTCTGAGACTGGATTTGAACTCAGGTCCTCCTGACTCTGGGGCCAGTGCTCTATTTACTGAGCCATCTAGCTGCCCCAGCTAGTCAGAAATTTGTCTGAAAATGATCTGAGGGTTCTAATGGCCTTCAAGCTTATCATATATCAACAGTGTGATATGATAGTCAAGAAAGTCAAACTGATCTTTGGTTACATGAAAAGGATTGTGCTGTCCACTGCTAGGGAGAGGATAATTCCTCTTTGCTGTGCCCTGTTCAGAGCACATCTGAAGCATTGTATTCATTTGGGGAGAAATATCAGTAAGATGGGGGCAACTAGGTGGTACAGCAGATAAAGTGCCAGCCCTAGAGTCAGGAAGACTCATCTTCCTGAATTCAAATCCAGCCTCAGACACTTACTAGCTGTGTGACCCTGGGCAAGTCACTTAACCCTGTTTGCCTCAGTTTCATCATCTGTAAAATAAGCTGGAGAAGGAAATGGCAAAACCTAGTATCCAGTATCTTTGCCAAGAAAACCCCAAATGGGTTTACAAAGAGTTAGACCCTACTGAAAAGTGACTGAGCATTGATGAGATGAAGTTCATCCATAATCTTACAACTAGACCATCAGAAGGTCTCCGGATAAAGCTATGTGAGGACGGGGTAAAGAAAAGCAGGATCTTTAGCCTGAAGAAAAGAAATGTTAAGGCAGAACTAAAAGCTAGCTGCCTTGCAGTATTTGTGAGGCTGTCACAAGGAAGAGGAATTCAGACTCATTCTGCTTGGCCCCAGAGGGCAGGACTCGGAGCAAAGCAGTAAATTTAGGTCTGATGTAAGGAAAAACTTCCTAACAATTAGAGCTATTCAGAAGCTGAATTGGCTGCCTCAGAGGGTTCTAAGTTCCTCCTCCCTGAGGTCTTCGAGCACCGGTTAAATGATTATTTGCTAAGGATATTTGAGAGTCAAACTCTAATAAATAACTAGTCAAATGCCTAGTTCAGGTATGAATGGGACCCAATGTTTTCCGAGGCCCCTTCCGACTCTTAGACTCTGTGATTCTGTCGGTTTCGTCCCTCTAGAAATGATTCCAGGCCCCGCACCCCTTAGAGACAACCCTGGTCCCACACCCTCTCCCAGAGAAGCTCTTGAGCTCCTACCCCCATATTACCAAATCTATGGATAAGGAAAATTTTTCTAGGAGTTATTAGAAAGACAGATTGTAAAAGGCAGAGGGAAAAGCTATGGTTCGATAGGTTACACCAGTGGCAACGAATAGTGAGGAAAGCAAAGATGTGAACAATATTGTGGGGGCTTAATGGACAGGATTTGGACTTTTGATTGGATCTGAGAGATGAAAGTGAAGTTACCAAGATAACCCCCGAGATTTTGGACAGTGATTGGAGGGAGAGCAGGTTTAGGGAGGAAGAGAATGAACGCCATGAATGCACATTCGACAGAACATATTTGTGGGACATCTAGTTGGACACGTTTTGTAAACAACTGGGGATATAGCCTTGAACTCAGGAGAGATGTGAGAACCACAGAGGATAGATAGATAGATAGATAGATAGATAGATAGATAGATAGATAGATAGATAGATAGATAGTTGTCCACAAAGAGATAGTGGTTGGAAGTGAATGAGATAATTCAAAATAATAGATGACAGGCACATGAGACAGCTAATAAATTGTTCTGTGTCACCCTTGGAAGAAAAAGGAATGATCAGGAAAGTCTTCCTGGAGGAAGTAGTGTTTGAATTGGACCAGAATGTAAAAATCCTAGATTTTGAGCTGGAAGGGACGTTAGAAGTTATCCAACCTCTTTACGGATAAGGAAACTGAGACCCAGAAAAAGATAGGACATGACCAAAGTCTGTCTGCTGCCCTCTCTCCCTCCCTGTCCCCCAACTCTCATATACACAGTAAGTGTCCAAGGCAGAATTTTGCAGGATTTGAAGACAACCATTCTAACCACAAATGCAACCCTCTTGCTCATGTAGCAAGTGATTTTTGGAACATTTTAGAACATATAGAGTTGAAGGTAATGGTGGGACATCCAAATAGAGATTATAGGATCACAGACTTAAACAGCTGAAAGGAACCTTAAAGGCCATCTAGCCCACCCTCCTTGTTGTACTGAGGAGGAAACTGAGCTTGGAGAGCTTAGGTGACCTACCCGATGGCCCACATGTGGTGAGAAGACGAGGAAGGAGATGGATGATAGACCCAGCTCAGATCTCACCTGGCCCCACTTTCCTCCAGATACTGTGGCTTTCTCCCTCCCGCCCAGATTGCTTTCCATCTATTCTGCATATAAACTGTACGGACCTTGTTATTTACAGGTGGTCTATCCAATTAGACTGTGATTTCCTTGAGAGTAGGGACTGTTTTTAACCTTCCTTCTAAACATTTTTAATAAATAAACAGAAAAAAAAAGGAAGGAAGGAAAAGAAATGAAGGAAGAAAGAAAGAGAGAGAAAAGAAGGAAAGAAGGAAGGGAAAGAAGGAAAAGAAAGAAAGAAAGAAGAGAAGGAAGGGAGGGAGGGAGGAAGAAGAGGAAAGACATTTTGATTGGTTGGTTGTTGCAGAAAAGAAGTAAAAATGTGTTTGTTGCTTTGGAAAGCAGGATTATGGACCTTCAAAGGGATAGATCTGGGCCCAGCATAAGGAAACCTTTTTTTTTTCAAACCAATGAGTGCTATCCAGAAATGGGATGGGTTCTCATAGGAGATAATGAACTCCTGATCACTAAAAAGTATTTAAATGAGACTTCCTGACTCCAAAATGGCATCATCCCAGCATTTGGTCTCTGACAGAAGCAGTGAATGAGTAATGGTTCATGAATCATCCCTCTGTGTCCTCGTCTTCCAAAGGTCCCACAGGTGGTGGGTGACTAGCCTGTCATCCAGAACAGTTGTGCTCTGTCCACCTCCATCACCTTTTCTGGCAACACAATTCCAAAAGTGTCCCCTCTCCCCCAACCTGCCCCAGTGCCCCAAATTCTACCACTGGTGACTCATCCCTTTAGGTTACAGCCTTACCTTTTCCAAAGTCCTATTTTAGCCTGTAAATGTCCCTTGGGTTTGTATTATAAGACACAGAACCAGCAAACATCATTTCTTGTCCTAGCTCTGCCCCTGACTTCCTCTGCCACCTATGACTTCAGTTTCCCAGGGTGTATAAAAAGGAGATTAGACCAGTGAATGGACTCTTCCCACTTTGGTAGGCTAGGTTCTACCTCTGACATTCCATGCTTTTTTTTTTTTGACATCACATTCTTAATGTCCTAAGGTCCCTCTCAACTATTCCCTTCTTCGTCCTGAGGTCCCTCCCAGCCTCTGACAGTCTGTTCTATGTTCTCAAATTACAAGATTCCATTTTGCAGTCAAATAACTCTTACCTACATATTTTTTGCTGGCTTTGCATATTTTTCAAAGAGTACTTTCAAGATGCCCTCCCTTTCTGCCTTTACCTGCCATCCTCCTGCAAATACCTGAGGTTAAAAAACAGACCTCTATATGCTCAGAGCTGCAAACTTCCTGGGAGGCTGCTGGAGAAGAGGTGGGGGAGGAGGGGGGAGGTGGTAGGGGGGGGGTAGCAAGAGAGAGGGAGGAGCAGAGGCCAGGAAGTAAAGAACTGAGTTTCCCACCTCCAGCAGGGCCCATTGGGGGCCACCTGGGGTCCTGGTGAAGCAGGGGAAGACTGAAGAGCTGGAGACTGGGCCCAATGCCCATCTGTTCTCCACTTCACCGCTTCCCGGGTTTCCCCAGGAACCAACTCCTTTGGTGGTCTGAGCCCACTGTGCACGCCTTGGGGGTGGTAATTGCCATCCTCTGACATGTTTCTCATTGCCAGAGGAGGGCACGTCCGTGCCAGGGATTTGGAAGGAGCAGCCTGAATGTTCCCCCAGCACCCCCTTCTGTCCTCACCTCACGAGGCCATCACTGAAAGCCACCATATGCTCTCTCTTCCTCCCCCCACCCCACTCCCAGCAGGGCTCTTAAGGAGACATTCTCTGTTGGCTCCAATGAACCAGAGACAGGATAGGACAGAGGGCAGTCAGGTGAGGGAGCTAAGAGCAGAGAAAGGGGGCTCAAGTCCTCAATATAAGAGCGAGAGTGGGGCAGGGGGAGGAAAACAGGATAATGCCTGCCAATCAAGGCCCTCCTGGCTCCAACTCCAATCTAACTGTACACTCAGTCCAGGTCATTCATTTCAACATTGAAATAAGTATCTATTATGTGCCAGGCAATGAGGTTCAAAAAGCTAAAATATAACTACCTATTATGTGCTATGCAATGGGGTCCCTGTCCTCAAGGAGTTAATATTCTGCTAAGAGAAAACAACACAGAGAAGCAAGTTCAAAATGTAGCAAAATAAACACAAACTAAAAACCAGGGGGATCAAGAAAGGTCTCTTAAATAGACTGAATTCTAACAGTGGTGCAGTGGATAGAATGTCGGGCCTGACGTCAGGGAAGCTTCATCTTCATGAGTTCAAATACAGCCTCAGATACTTGCTTGTTGCATGACCCTGGGCAAGTCACTTAAGCCTGTTTGTCTGAGTTTCTTCATCTGAAAAATGAGAGCTAGGAAAGGGAATAGCCAACCACTCCAATATCTTTGCCAAGAAAAGCCCAAATGGGGTCACAAAGGGTCTGACGTGACTGAACGACAAAATGGCGGTGGGAAGGAGAGGAATGATTCCCAGCCTGGAGGACTGGCAATATGAAGGTCCACTGTGAGAAGCAGAATGACTTGAATGCAGAGCATTACATAGACTTTCTATCCAGCTTTATCTCACACTGTTCTCCTTCATGCACTCTACCCCATCCAACCAGGGATCCAATGGCACCGTTTGCAATTCCCAATCCAATTCTGCCCTTTGGACTTTCTTTGCCTCTTACCCACACTCCTATAATCTCCTGCACCAGAATGGGTGCCACCAAACTCCAATTACTATCTATTGATTCCCTTTTTCTTTAAGGATCAACTCAAATTCCACTTTCTCCTTGAAGTTTTACCTGACTCTCCTCTTCCTCCACCTCTGTTCCCCTCCTGGAGGTCCTCCCAATCTGACCTCTAACCTCTCACTAATCTTTCCTGGGCATATTTCTCACTGTAGCATATTTATTTGGGTTTATATCTTACTACACTCCACACTTATATTGTAAGCTGGCATATGTTTAACGACAGACTATCCTCCACATAAACAACTCACTTTTTGTTTTTTGCAGAGGGGAAGGCAAGGCAATTGGGGTTAAGTGACTTGCCCAAGGTCACACAGCTAGTAAGTGTGTCAAGTGTCTGAGGTTACATTTGAACTCAGCTTCTCCTGACTTTAGGGCCAGTGTTCTGTTCACTGCACCACCTAGCTACCCCAACAACACACTTTTAAGTTCAATCTGCATTTTTTAACATTTCCTCCATCATTTTCTTAAGTCTAGGCAATCAATAAAATGCTAAATCCAGCCGTGATTATCACATTTACTGATTCCTAAAGTGGAAATAATAAGCCGCCTCCGGCACACCCTAGATTGTAAGCTTCCTAAAGGCAGAGACTGGATCCGTTTTCATTAGTATTCCTAGCATGTTATAAATAGTTGGTGCTTAATAAATGATTTGTTGTTGTTGTTTGGTTGAAGAGACAAGTCAAAGGAAGGGGCCAAGAAAGCTATGTGGTAATAGGGTGCTCGGGGAATAAATAAGGAACTGATTGTTATTTTAAACTGATTTGTGTTGACTGGTTTCTAGGATAATGAACCAAAAGAGGGACAAATAGATTAAGAAAGACCAATAGAACATCACGGTTAAAAGGGATTTTAAAACACAGAACCTAAACTATTAGAGAGGAAAGGAACCCTAAAGATCATTTAGTTCAGGGGTTGGAGGTCTACAAACTTTTAAAAACTATTTGGATAACTGTACTTCGATACGATCAGTTATGTTTTGGAATCCTATGTTTCATTTTGTTCATTTAAAAACATTATTCTGAGGAGCCCATAGACTTCAGACTGACAAATGGGCTTATGCCACACCCAAATTTACTTTAATCCCCCTAATATTATAGAGTAGGAAACTAAGAAAGCCAAAGAGAAGTGACCTGCCCAGGGTTCCATGGCTTGTGTAAACCCAGGAGTTTCCATCACAAGTAAAGTGGTCTAGATGCAGCTTGTGTTCGAATCTGTTCAGCCCTTGGGTTGCCAGATGCTCTCCCATCCCCAAGCCCTCCTCCTATTTCCAGACAACTGATAAGGACTTTTCACCACGGTACTATCCTTTCCAGGCTGAATTCAAGGTCATTCGTCTTTTGGCCACAGTAACTCTAGGAAGTCATCCACAAAGTTGGAGAGGAATTCTGGTAGAGGGTCTCATTGATGAAACTACTGACCTTTGATATATTGACCCTGCCTTGCAATGAAGCTATTTCCAGGGTATGATGAATTGCAGAGGTTGAGGGGATAAGAGGCAACCAGATAGTGATTCAAGGAAGCAGCCCACAGTGGAGAAGGGGGCTGCTCCCTACTGAATGCAATTCTGAAGCTTATCTCCATACAGGCAGAGAGTAATCTCCCGGGGAGGGAGAGGGGCTATTCCCCCTCCCCCTTCCACACATCTCCCTCCTCTGCAAAGTTGCCCCCAGGGTCACAGAACCTGATTTCACACGAGACTAGGGAGCACACAGTATGAAATGCCATGGGTCCCTTATAGTCTACCTTGTACAACACAAAGGAAACCTCCAGACCCAACATACCCAGCCCATAGCTCATGTGACCAGATCCTTGTATCAGAGGCAGAGAGGCAGAACAGAAAAGATCTTTGAATGTAAAGTTTGAAGACAACTTATTTTGGAACCCTGGTTCTTCCTGGGTGACTTTGGGTTGAGCAACCTTGAGTAAATCACATAAAGTCTCAAGGCCAGGAGGGAAGAAAGTGGAGGCAAATTAGGAATTTCAACAGATGGGAGAGAAGTAGGGAAGGAGCACATTTAGGAATCTTACCTTTGTCATCATGCACCCAAATAACTTGATCCTAGATATGCCATATAAAAGCTGTGGTCCAGCCCCTACACACACCTGACAGTACAATGTGGCCCTGGTTAAGTCTAAGCACTCAAGGAAGAGGAGCTGGTACCCCAGGAGAAGAGCCCAAGGTGGCAACAGCCTCCTGGGGATAGCAGCCTGAGGGCCATCCTGCCTCATTTCCCTTCTCTGTTCACCCATCTTTGGGTACACGCTTAAGCTTGAGCCTTTTCAGGTGAGTAAAAATATGCCAAGGAAAGGTCTCTTGCTTTGAGCATGGTTGTCTGGTCTCATCTTTTGCTTAGACTGCCCAAGTTCCCCAAGCTATTGTGATGGTCTGGAATGAAGTAAAGAGAAAAGGTGAGCCTGGCAGAGGTTTAAGATACTTGCAGTTGAAAAGCCTGTCATCAAACCTCTCTCTTCCAGCTATTCTCACTTTCAATCTCCAAGATCCCTTCTGGTTAGCTTGGCTCTAAACCCTGGGAGAATCCATACCACCAACGAAAGAAAGCCTTTGTAGCTCCCCAGGACAAACAGATGCACCCTTGGCCCACTATGGCAGGTGTTCACAACCAAAGTCCCCAACAGGAGGGAGAGAAAGTGTGCTCATGCCCCGGCAAAACACTGGTGCCTCCCACAGAGTAGGGAACACACAGTATGAAATGCTGTGAATTGAGAGTATAACCCTCCCTGGCCTTGCCTTGGATTTGGGGGTGTGGGGGAAGGACTGGACCCCCCAAAGAAGGCAAACAGACAATAATCTCTGAAGAACTTTCAATGCTCTGCCCAGAAATAGCAGCCCAAACCACAGCTATGTAGCTGCAGCAGCCAAGGGCTCTCCAAACCACAGCTACGCCACCAGCACTCTGCAGCCTAAGTGTTTACGAGACGGGATGGCACCTATGAAGGGAATGGAGGTATCAGAATTCAGCAAACACTAAGAGCCACAGATAATCATTCCCCCTCTCCACTTATACTCCTCCCTCCTTTAGAGTTTGCTCCCTGTTCTTTCAGTTCAGCCTAGAAATATCATAGGCATGGGGGCTCCCTCCATGGGTATAGCTCACAGTCCATCTGTGTTTTAGAAGATGGCTCTCCAGAAGATACCCTAGCCAAAGAATTGTTCTCCATCCTTTTATGGAGGGGATTTGTTCTGTGAAGTTTGGATTCAGTCAAAGGAGCACACTTGAGGACCTAGAGGGCCACAGGTTCCTCACCACTACATTAGAGGGTGATCAGCAGCTTCTCCTTACTTAGCTGCTCTGTCTGTGCCACCATAGATAGCCAGACTGTCACAAGGGGAACCCCCTACTCAGAGCCTTAGCCTTTCCAACTTTTCCTTGATAAAAATTTCTAGGGCTTATATGCCAATGGTAAAGCATCTGAGAATCCAGGGTCACTTCTTTGCCAGGGTTCATTTATTCAACATTTATTAAGGGTAGTAAAGTGGCTAGTGGATAGAGTGCTGGTCATGGAGCCAGTAAGGCCCATGTTCAAACATGTTCAGACACTGACTAGTCATATGATGCTGGGCAAATCACTTAACATCTGTCTGGCCCAGTTTCTTCAACTAAAAGATGGAGATAATAAGAGCATCCCCCCTTCCAGGGTTATTGTAAAAATCAAATAAGACAGTATTTGTGAAGCTCTTAGCACTGTTCCTGGTACACAGTAGGTATTCCAGGCACTGTGCTAGGCACTGGAAAATGCAAAAGATAAAAACCCCGACAGATCCTGCCCTCGGGGAGCATCATATACACAAGATATATAAAAACAAAACATACACAAATTGGGATTATATGATTATAGAAGCATAGATTAAAGACTGGGACAGCTAAGGGGTACAATAGATAGAGGACCAGACCTGGACTCAGGAAGACCTGAATTCAAATCCAGCCTCAGATACTTACTAGCTGTGTGACCCTGAGCAAGTCACTTAACCCTGTTTGCTTCAGTTTCCTCATCTGCAAAATGAGTTGCAGAAGGAAATGGTAAACCATTCCAATATCTTTGCTAAGAAAACCCCCAAAATGCTGTCCCAAAGAGTCAGAGACTGCCGAACAATAACAGATTAAAGACTGGAAGGCCGTTTAGTCAAAATCCTTCATTTCAGATGATTTGCCCTTAGATTGTGAGCTCCTTAAGGGCAGGGACTGCCTTTTGCCTTTTTTTTTTTTTAATCCCTAGTGTTTAGCACTGTGCGTGGCCCATTGTGGGTGCTTAATTGATTGATAGAGATTGAAGCCCAATGAGTTGGCCAGTGCCAAGTCACACAAGGTGTACGTGGCAGCACCAGGATTCTATATAACCAGCTCTTCTGACTTACAGACCTAACATTCTTTCCATTGGAGCTGACATTTAAGCAGAGATCAGGAGGAAGACCAGGAGGAAGCTTGTTTCTGTGTTATATCTACAATCCCTTTTCTCCCTCCTGGGAATGTAAATCCTTTTGAGAGCAGGAACTATTTTTCATCTTGTCTTTGTATCTCTAGCACCTTAGTTCAGAGCCTTGTATATAGTTGGTGCCTAATAAATGCTTGCTGGATTTACTTTCCTGAACTGGAAACTATATGTGGTAGGAATGAAAATGTAGAGTCATCGATTTTATAACTTCTCAGGACTGGAAGGGAAACAGGAGGACAATGAATTATCATGCCTTTCTCTGAACAGGAATCCCTTCCCCAACATCCTGACAAATGGTCACACAATTCCAGTTGAAAACCTCTCATAATGGGGAATGCGCTGACTCCTGAGGCCGCCCATTCCACTTTTTGACAGCTATAATTGGTAGGAAGTGGCTCCTTCTTAGGGGCCTAAATCTGGCCTCTTTGTAGCTTCCTCCCTGTTGCCCTTGCCCACTGGGGCCAAGTGGAACAAGTGTAATCCCTCTTTGCCATGACAGCCTTTCAAATACTTGAATGCAGCAATCATGTCCCTCTCTGAAGGTTCTCTTCTCCAGGCTAAATATCCCTAGTTCAGCTGATATCTCTTGTTTGTCCACTAAAATCCCTGCTGATGCTTCATCTTTCTCTTGGCTCCAGGTCTTTACACAGGCTGGCCCTTCTGCTTCAAATGTTCTTCCCTTCTCTTAGAATCCTCTTCTAAGCTTCCTCCTAGGCTTCCTCCTGGTTGCTGCTTAAATGTCACCTCTAATGGAAGGAGTACTAGGCCTGGAAGGAGAGGACCTGGTTATATAAAATCCTGGTGCTGCTACATACTACTTGTGTGACTTTGCATTGGCCAACTCACTGGGCTCCAATCTCTGTCAATCAGTTAAGCACCCTACTGTGTGCCAAGCATGGTGCTATACCCTAGGAATTTTTTTTTTAAAGGCAAAAGATAGTCCCTGCCCTTAAGGAGCTCACAATCTAAGAGCAATCATCTGAAATGAAGGATTTTGACTAAATGGCCTTTCAACTTCCAGCCTTTAACTTGTTGTTGTTCAGTCGTATCTGACCCCATTTGGGGTTTTCTTGACAAAAATACCGGAGTACTTTACCATTTCCTTCTCCAGCTCATTTTGTAGATGGGGAAATGGAGGCAAACAGGGTTAAGTGATTTGCCCTGGGGCACACTAAGTGTTTGAGGCTGAAAACAGTCATATACATGATAATTTAAGGAGAGAGAGAACTTTCCAACTGGGGAGCAGGAGTGGGGGAACCAGGAAAGTCTTTCCATAGGAAAGGGCCCATGAGTAAGCCTTGAAATAAGCTAGAGATTTCAAAAGAAAGGAGCACATTCAGGGAAAGGGGACAACTGGGCAAAAGCAGGGAGAGCAGAGACAGTCTTGAGTTCCTAGAACAGCAAACAGGACAGTTGGGCTGGAATGCAGAGTGTGAGAGTGGGAATCATGGGTAATGAGCCTTGCCCGATTATGAAGGACTTGAAATGCCAAGCTGAAGAGCTTGTATTTTATCTTAGATCCATAGGGAGTCACTTAAGTTCCTTAAGCAGGGAGTGACCTAGTCAGATTCGTGCTATAGGAAGACTTTTGGCAAAGGGAGGGTAGATTGGAGAGAAATGAGAGAAACCAGACACCGTGAGTTGAATGACTCGGGCATTGTAACAGTCTGGGTGAGCCGTGATGGCCACCTGAACAAGAGTGAGAGAATGAGATGGATCCAGGAGATGATGTGGAGATAGAATTAAGTTGATAAGGCTTGGTGACTGATTGGACATGGGGAACAAGATAAAGGGAAGAATTGATTATAATAGTAGCTAGCATTTATAGAGCGCTTGAAGGTTTGCAAAATACTTTGCGAATAAATATCTCAACTGCTAGGCCGTATAGTAGTTTGAGCACCAGGCCTAAAGTCAGGAAGGCCTGAGTTCAAATCCAGTCTCAGACACTTCCTAGCTGTGTGACCCTGGGCAAGTCACTTAACCCTATTTGCCTCAATTTCCTCATTGGAATGAACTGGAGAAGGAAATGGTAAACTACTCTAGTATCTTTGCCAAGAAAACCCCAAATGGGATCACAAAGTCAGACAGAATTGAACAACAATTGCAAATATCTCATTGTATTGTCCCAAAAGCCCTAGGAGTTAGGTGCTATTATCATCAATATTTTACAGATAAGGTAAATTGAGGCAGACATTAAGTGACTTGCCCAGGATCACAGAAGTAGTAAATGTCCAAGGCAATATTTGAACTAAGGTCTTCCTGACTCCAAGTTCAATGCTCTCTATCTACTGAACCACCTAGTTGCTTCAGCTACAAGGTTGAGAATGTACATGGTCAGGGAAATGGTGGTACCCTCTACAGAAAGAGAAGCTTGGAGGAACCATAGTAAAAGAGGTAAGATAATAAATTCTGTTTGGGGCATGCCGAGGGTTGAGATGCCCTTGGGATATCTAGTTGGGGATGCAAAACTGTAGCACAGGAAAGAGACTGGGGTTGACTCTAAACCTGGGAAATCACCTGCATGGAGATGATAATTGAACCTCCTCTGAGTTGAAGATGATTTAAAGTCTTCTTTGTTTTTTAACTTTGGGAGCATTTATCTCTTATCTGATAAAGGTATTATCTGCCTGTTGGCTCCTCCTTCGAAGATTTATGAGAGGATGTGGATTAGAATGAAGGAAGAAGAGAAAGAGTGGATGAGTCACGATCTGAACCTTTGCAAGGAGTGTCCCTTGAAGAGAGAGATCCCACTAGGAAACCTTCCAAGGAAAAGTGACCTCTTCCTCCCCCCTCCTCAGATTTCTTAAAACATTTTGCCCATATCTTTCTACTATTTTTTCTTTTGTATTACAGTGATTTTTATGGACTCCTCCTTCCCCCTCCAACCCCCCCAGCAGAAAGCAAGATCCTTGAGATAAAAGTCTATTTTGTACCTACTTTTATATCCTGCACATACTAGGTATTTGATAAATGTCTAGTAAATTAAACTGAACATACCTTAATGGAACTGTGAGCTGGAGGAACTTTGTCTTACCAAGTGATTCTCATTTAGTGTGGTCTAAGGAGTTCAGGTAAAAATTCTTTAATGGTGCCTTAAGCAGTAAATAATTACCCAATTATGTTACAACTATATTTTTTCCTCTGGGATTTTTCTTTGTCAGACATAAAATATTTGTAATTATTTTATAATTAGTTTTATAATTTTATATTTAGAATTTTCATAATTATGGCTAGAATCAAATTTGGTACTTCATAATTGAATTTATAATGTAAATTATATATGGAACTTTTGAGAGCAAAAGTTGTCATTGCAGTTATTGTGAGTATTTAATGAATTTTTTTTTCATTATGAGTAGCACATTAAACTACTCTGGGGACTCACAACACAGTTTTTTTAACTGTTGTTGAGTTTCACAGAACAAATATATATACATATATACACACACATATAAACATACATACACAATATACATATAAATACACGTGTGTGTAGGTGTGTGTGTGTGTGTATGTGTGTGTGTGGTAAAAATTAGGAACCATAGACCTGGTCCATAAGCGGTCCCAAAGGCCTGTTCATTTTGGGGGGATTGAGTGCTTAAGCAATGACTTATGGCCCCAAGGGGCGGTGTTTGCCTATACCAGGTTGACAGTCATTGACCCCAAAGTGTCCACCCCCCACCACCACTCCCCTTCACAGTCCCTGGAAAACAGAACTCAATTCCTCAGGATAAATAAGCCTCCTCTTTTAAAATGCAAATACTGGGGCGGTAGAGTCACACCTGAATCAGTCATTCACACCTTGGAGTGAATAAGTTTATGGGTTACTCTACCGTTAACAGCCTGCTCCCAGCAAAGTCCTGAAGGCTAAAGGCATTTTCATAGAACATAAAACTCGAGAGCTGGAAAGCCTCAGACTGTAAAATGTCATCGCTGAGAGGGACCTTAGAACACATAAAGTCAGAGATAGAACAACTCCCGCCTTTTGTGGTCTATGTTATAAGACCCTTTCCCACTCTGCCCTACTGAGTTTAAGACTCTCTCTAGCTGGGACATTCCGTGCTCTCCAGCCTCTCTGAGTCCTGACGGTCTGTACTCCCAGGACCATAGGCTTAGTTAATTTCCCCATCTCACTTTCATGCTTTACTTGTGGCCTCCTTTCCTGACTCTCACCATCTCCACAGAGGAGTAAGCAAAGTCAGCCCCTCTGAGTCTGGGCTGGAAGGGACCTTCCAGGCCATCTGGTTCAAGGGTCCTTTTTACCCTCTTTTGTGGCACAGTGGATATAGAGTGTCAGTCCTAGAGTCAGGAAGCTTCACCTTCATGAGTTCAAATCCAGCTTCAGGCACTTACTAGCTGTGTGACCCTAGGTAAGTCACTTCACCCTGTTTGCCTCAGTTTTCTCATCTGTAAAATGAGCTGTAGAAGGAAATGGCAAAATACTCCAGTATCTTTGCCGAGAAAACCCCAAAACAGGGTCACAAAGAGTTGGACACAACAGACATGACTCAACAATACCCCTTTGGCAGTCTAGGGAGGCCTATGAACACCTTCTCAGAATAATGTTTACATGCATAAAATGCATACAATTAGGAAGTAATCCAATTATACTGGATGAGCAAAAAAAAAATTTCAAGCTCATGAATCTCAAATTAAGAATCTTTCACCCCTTTATTTTACAGATGAAGAAAACTGAGATCCAGAAAAATTAAAAGATTTTCCCCCCTTGTAAATCTTTCCCAGAGAGTAAAGGACAGTTAGGGAGTGAAATGGATAGGGTACGGGCCCTGAGTCAGGAAGATCTGACTTCAAACATAAAAGGGGAACCACTCCAATATCGTTACCAAGAGAACCCCAAATGGGGTCACAAAGAATCTGAAGCAACTAAAAGGCAACAGTAACAACAACACAGGTAGGAAGCCACAGAGCGTAGAGATATTCCAGCCCAAGTCCCCTAACTGAATCTAGCATTTTTTTCTACCTTACTATGATGCCACTTGAGGCAAGACCCCCACCACCACCACTGCAGCTCTGACAGCCCATATTCTATGTTCTCAGGTCCCTTTCAGCGCTGACACTCCATGTTCTATGTTCTAAGGCACTTTCTAGCTCTGAGGTTCTCTCTGGGGCCCCTTCCAGCTCTGCCCATCTGTGTTGGCTGATGTTCCAAGGTTCCTCTCGGCTCTGACATGCTGCGGTTCTGTGACTCCTCCAAGGGTTTTTTCCCTTCCTTTTGGTTTCCATGTTAGGACAAGTTGCCAGGGGCGTGAAATGACTGGAAATGCTTGGGTCGGGCTAATCCAGCCGTATCAATGGCCTCTGTGTGCCAGGCCCTCTACTGCTCAGGATACAATGCTGGCACAGGGAGCTCAGGGGCTTTAGCCAAAGCTCCAGCTGCCACTTTGGCTGGGGCGCCAGGCGCCCTGGGCCAGGTATCTCCATATCAGGTATTTCAGCTCAGCCCACAGCCATCACTCTTGATTCCCTCCACCCTTCCCTCGACCCAGCTCCTACTGCACAATGACTGTAACTCTCAGCTACCATTGAGCATAGATTAGCTGAGGATCCTGAACTTTTCCTCTTCCCATCTTCCCCTGGCACACACTAAATGTTGGTGGAAATAACTATTTATTGAATAAAGAGGAGGCTCTAGGATCATACATCAAGAGCTAGAAGGAACTTTAGAGGTGATCTAGTCCAACCTACCCATTTTGCAGATGGGGAAGATGGAGGGACTTTCTCCAGAACTCACAAGTAATTAGTAACAGAGTTGGGATTCAGATCCAGGTCCTCTGACTCAAAATCCAGCGGGGTCAAAATTCTTTCCCCAGAGTCTGATTTCTATTTCCCACCCCCTTCTCAGGGAGACAAAGTTGACCTAGCACACCAACATTCCACACCTGTCTCTGTGTGTGACCTGGGGCAGGCTACTTCTATCATGCCCCTGCCCCAATCTCTACCCCTGACTTAGCCAGGGTGGGCACCATCTGCTCTCCTAGAGACAAGAATACAGGGTCAAATATCGAGGGTGTCAAGACAACTTTGTCCCAAAACACGTACTCCATATAGCCCTAGTCTTGAGGTTAAATGCTTATGGCTGGAGTCATTTCCCTTCTGTCAAATGGCCTTCCTCTTCCCACTGTCAACTTCTTTCAGAATCCCTGTCTTGATTCTGTGGAACAGAACAGAGAGTTTGTTTGTTTTTATTTTATACCATCTTTCCAACCTCACTGTAAGTTACTTTTCTTCCCTCAATTTGTAATCCAACCAAATTGGACTCTTCTCTCTTCGTCACACACAACACCCAAATTCCTTTCTCCATGTCATTGCCCTTGCTGTTCCGCCTGCCTGGAACACCTTCCCTCCTCATCTCTGCCTCATACAATTCCTCTCTTTGTCCAAGTACCACTTTCTATGTGAAGACTTTTTTGATCGCCCCAATTGCTGGTGCCCTCCCTTCCAAATTATCTTATATTAACTACTTTTTGTATTCATTCTCTTTATATTCTGAATGTACTTATATATGTATTTGTTGTGTCCCCTATTAGAATGTAAACTCCTTGAAAGCAGGAATTGTTTCATTCCTTGTCTTTCTAATCCCCAGTGCCAGAAACATAGGATGTCCTTAATAAATGCTTACAGATTGATTGATTGATTGATTCAAAAGACCAGGTAACTGTTCTTCCTCTGATGCAAACCTCACCTCCTCCACCCCCATACCATAGCAGATGGCTCTTTGAGAGTTCTTGTGGCCAAATCTGAACACACAGCAAGGCTAGTCCACAGAGGACTAGTGGGGGAAGCCCTGTCATCTTTATTGAAGCTTGACATCAATAAATGGAGAAAGCTGCTCATGAATCACATGTCTGATTGTTTTTATCTTAATTTTATTTTTATTTCAATTCCAAATTCTCTCCTTTCCTCCATTTCCTCCCCCGCCCATTGAGAAGGCAAGAAATACAGTACCCATTATACATACGAAGTCATGCAAAACATTTCCACTTTAGCCCAGGCTGGGAGAGCAGGGAGGCGGTGAACAAGAAAAATAAAGTGAAAGAAAAGTACACTTCAGTCTGTGCTCAGAGCTCATCAGTTCTCTCGGGGCGGGGAGGGGGGGGGAGGGGGGGGCATCTTTCATCTTGAATCCTCAGAACTGTTGTGGATCATTATGTTATCTATCAGAGTAGCTAAGTCTTTTGCAGTTGATCATCATTACTTTAATATCGCTGTTACTGAACACAACGTTCTCCCAGTTCTCCTCATTTCACTTTGCATCATTTTCTGTATCTTCCAGGTTTTTCTGAAACTATCTTCTTCACCATTTCTTATAGCATAATAGTATTTTGTCACATTCATATGCCATGACTTGTTCATCTGTTACTCACTTAACAGGCCTCCCCTCCGTTTCTAATTCTTTGCCATGACATAAATAGCTGTTATAAATATTTTTGTATGTATGAATCTTTTCCCTTTTTCTTTAGCACACTTGAGACACAGGTCTAGTAGCAGTATTTCTGGGTCCAAGGGTATGCACAGTTTTAGAGCCCTTTGGGTAGAGTTCCAAACTGTTCTCAAGAATGGTTCATAGTTCTACCACCGCTGCATTAGTATGCCTGTTTCCCCACACCCCTCTGGCATTTGTCATTTTCTTTTTCTGTCATCTTAGCAATCTGGTAGATGTGAGGTGGTATCCCAGAGTTGTTTTAATTAATTTAATAATTATTAGTGATTAAGAGCATTTTTATATCACTATTGATAGCTCTGATTTCTTCCTCTGAAAACTATATGTTCTTATCCTTTGACCATTTATCATTTGGGGAATGGTTCCTACTGTCATAAATTTGACTTGGTTTTCCATACATATCTGAGAAACAAGAATAACCTATTTTCTGAAATTATGAGGATTAATGAAGCACTTCATAGCCTAACTCCCTCCTGCCTTTCTAGTTTCCTTAGGCACTCTCTCTCACACACACACACTCTCACTCTCTCTCTCTCTCTCTCTCACACACACACACTCTCACTCTCTCTCTCACACATACTCTCACTCTCTCTCTCTCTCACACACACACATACACACTCTCACTCTGTGTGTGTGTGTCTCTCTCTCACAGACACTCTCACTCTCTCACTCTCTCTCTCTCTCACACACACACACACACACACATATACACTCTCACACACACACTCTCTCTCTCTCACACACACACTCTCACTCTCTCACACACACACACTCTCACTCTCTCTCTCTCACACACACACACACACACAC
>CM053590.1:73289352-73318102 GCA_028646515.1 Pseudochirops corinnae | reverse complement strand
CCGGCCAGGGGGATGATGTGAAATAAATCGGTAAAGATAGACTAGAATAAGATTCTAAAGAGTATTCAACACCAAACAAAGGAAATTGTATTTTATTTTATTCTGGAGGCAATAGGGAGCCACTGTAGTTTCCTAAACAGAGGAATGGTGTGATCAGACCCATGGCTCAGGAAGGCGATTTTGGCAGCTGTTGGAAGGATGGATTGGAGAGAGCTAAAATTGGAGGAAGGCAGGCCCATTAGCATGATGCTAGGTACCAGGCATGGGGAAGGTAGCCTCAGATCCAATATTGGTCATAGATAAACCACATGGAATTCATAGAGGATTGACTATAAAGCTGATGGGACAATGGTTCCATTTGTTTTTTGTTTTTTAGTGTGGATTCTGTGCTCTGAGGGGTAGAGGGAAGGAACCCAGGTAGGGTCTTTCTGCCTCTCCCCTCACCTCTCTTCTTTTGCTCTCTCTCTTTCTCTCTTTCTCTCTCTCTCTCTCTCTCTCTCTCTCTCTCTCTCTCTCTCTCTCTCTCGCCCAGTCTTGTCCTTCCTGAACAGGACAAGGCCTCCCACCCCTTGCAGGTGTGACTGGAGAGGAGGGCAGGGGGTATAGGGTCAGGAAAGGAGGGCTCTCCAGGTCTGTCTCTCCCCCCTGACAAGTTAATTAAAGGAAGGGAGCTGCATTCTTTGCTGGGTGATGTCACAGCCTAGACTTAGGCAGTCAGTCAACAGGATGGATTGAGGGCCTGAAGAGTAGGGCCCCTGTACAGGGGCCAGAGGGGGCACTTAAAAAGCAGACTGTTGCTATCCTTTGGAAGTCCCTGTTCCACTGGAGAAGATACAGTCTCTAACCTTAGAAAGCCCCCAGTCTGAGGGGAGCCATGGTCTCTATTTCCAGGAAGCTCCTGGTCTAAGGAGGAGGCTTGGCTCTTCTTGGGGAATTTTCAATATAATATAGGAGACAGGGTATATAGAGAGGAAATTAATAAATCCTATTAAGAATAATATCAACAAGTACAAATTAATAAATAAAATTAAATTTCATGTAATTCAGATTTTGTAACTTTTTTTGAGAGACTAAACATTACCTTTCTACTATGACAAGAGAGTATGATAGTAAGCAAATTAATAAAGTAAACAAGATTTCATGGGAGAAAAGTTTATTTTCATTAAGGAAAAATCCCCCTTTTCTGGAAGCATATGCTTTTGGAAGTATAATTTGCATCCCAATATTTGGTAACTAATTATAAACCCTCTCTATTGATTTATTATACTAGCCTCCCTAAGGATCTCTGGGACAAAACATTATTAATTTAGCCTGAGTCACTATAAATGTTGTACTTCTACTTAGAAAATAATACTAGAAAATAATCAATGCTTCCCACTTCTCACTGATTGAGAGAGATTTTCCTTACCTTCCTTTGTCCAAATGAATGTTGACCCTGTAAAGATTGCCTTGGATTCCATTACATGGAGACCTTTCCCAAATAGAAAGAGCATTAGCCTGGGAACCAAGAAATCTATCCTTTGCTACTAGCTAGCTGTATGACCACAGATCATAGAACATCAAAGCTGGGAAGGACCTTGGAAACCAGAGGGAGAAGGTCACACAGCCTGGGCTTGGAACCCAACCCAACCCTTAGAGCTACCCTCTAAACACCTTTTATGAGAACATGCTGTTTTGTTGTGGTTGTTGTCGTTCAGTCATTTTTTTAGTCATGTCCAACTTTTTGTGACCCGATTTGAGGTTTTCTTGGCAAGGATACTGGAAGGATTTGCCATTTCCTTCTCCAGTTTATTTTTCAGATGAGGAAATGGAGGCAAACAAGATTAAGTGACTTGCCCAGGGTCACACAGCTAGTAAGTGTCTGAGGCCAGATTTGAGCTAGAGAAGATTAGTCTTCCTGACTCCAGGCCAGGCACTCTATCCACTGAGCCAACACTGTTTATTAAGAATGAATGAATGAATGGATGGATGAATGAATGAATGAATGAGTGAATGAGTGAGTGAATGAATGAACATCTATTAAGGGCTCACTTTGTTACAAGAACTTTTCTAAGCACTAGGGATACAAACCAAATGATAGAAATAGAAACAGTCTCTGGTCTCAAAGAGCTCACACTCAAATTAGGGGAGACAATAAAGTTGAGAACTGCAGAAGTAATGTCAAGACCTGGATGTCTTAAGACTTCATCAGCAGGGCAGATGGCAAGGCTCAGGGGCCCTTACAAGAAGAATTGTAATCGATGATTCCTAGTACCTTATTGTTCTCTAATTGTTACATATCAAATCAACAAATATTTACCAAGTATCTCTTATATATCCAGTTTTGTTCTAGGTTTTCTGCTATATAAGAGACATGCTTCCTTTCCTCAAAGAGCTTATGATCTAGATGGAGAGATAGGACAGAGAAAAGGAGAAGGTAAGAAAATAAGTATTTTCATAGAACCTACTATGTGCCAGGCTCATAACAACCCTGAAAGGTAGCTGTTGTTATTATCACCATTTTACAGTTGAGGAAACCAAGGCAAAGTTAAGTAACTTGTCTAGAGTCACATAGCTAGCAAGTGTCTAAGGTCACTGCACCACCTGCCTCAAAATTAAAATTAAAAAATAGCATAGAGTAGTGTGTTAAATGAGCTCTATCTTGTTGTGAGCTCCTTTATTTCCTACCTATGACCTCCACTTCTTCCTTACTGTCTCTAAGGTAGAGGTGACCAGCCTTTTGTCAAAGCTAACCCCTCCTCCCAAGTCCTTAGTCTTATCTCAATCTACCTTTTCTAAGACCTTGCCCCTTTAATGATCCAAAACACTCGCATGTTCAATCCCTTCTTCCCCCTCTGGTTCTTTCCTATCTGCCAGAAAACATATTTTTCCCCCAATCCTAAAAAAACAAGAACAAAAACTTGTCACTCATCCCTTCTGTCCTCTGGAGCCTTACTGTCTCACTCTACTCATTCAATTCACTGGAAGTTTCCAGAAAGTCAGTCAATAGGCATGTATTAAATACCTCCTCTGTGTCAGGCACTATGCTAAGTGCCAGAGATACAAAAAGAGGCAAGACAGTCCCTGCCCTCAAGGAGCTTACAATTTAATGGGGACTTTTTTTAGGAGGCAATCAGGTTGAAGTGACTTGCCCAGGGTGGCACAGCTAGTAAATGTCAAGTGTCTGAGGTCACATTTGAACTCAGGTCCTTCTGACTCCAGAGCAGATATTCTATCCAATGAACCACCTAGCTATCTACAATGAGGATTATGAACGTGTTGTTTTACTCGCTGTTTCTACTTTCTCCCCCATCCATTCTTTCTCCATCCCCTTGTAATTTAGTTTATATCTTCGTCAGTCCACTGAAACTGGTCTCTCTGAGACTGATAAAAACAGAGATTTAGAACTGGAAGGAACTTGAGCACTCATTGAATAAATCTCCTTTATTTTATAGAAGGAGAAACTGAGTCTGAGGGCAGTGAAATGACTTGTCCAAAATCACAAAGGTAGTAGGTGACAAACAGGATTTAAACCCAGGTCCTCTGACTCAAAATTCAATTCTCCTTGAACTGTACCATGTAGCATCCAATTCACCAATAAGTGACTAATCCCCAATCCAAAAGCCTTTCTCAATCCTCTTCTTTCTTCAGACTTTGACATTCAGCAGCTTCACTCTCTACTCCTTCAGTTTAAAGATTACTGCTCTTCTCTGTAACTGCTCCTCCTTGTTTTCCTTCCCTGGCTCTTCTGCCTCAGCCTTTAAAAGTAAACATTCCCCAAGGTTATTTCCTTAGCCCTCTCTATAGCCTCTCAGGGATATTTTACAGTAGAGTTGAAAGTCCATTGGGGAGTGAGAAGACCTGGCTTTGAACTCCAATCTATTACTACCTATGTAAACTTGGACAAGTCACTGATGTACTTTGGGCCTCAGTTTCTTCATCCATAAATTGAAGAGAGTTGGAGTAGATGATTTCAATGTCCTTTTCAATTCTACATCTTGACTAACCTCATCGATTCCTGCTATTACATTTCCCATCTGTATGCAGAAAATCAGATTTTTATATCCATTTATATCCATTTTTATACCCATTATATCCATTCCTCACCTTTCTCCTGAACTCTAGACCTGAATTTCTACCCATATAAACCATCAACATGTTATATTCTAAATCTAAAATCATAATCTTCATAAAGCAAAAAACACAACCTTCCCTTCCTCCTCCCTTCTCTATTTCTGTTAATAGTACCACCATCATACCACTTGCCCAGGCCTGAAACTTCAGTCATCTTTGACAAATTTGTCGATTCTCCCCAACTTGGCTATGAGATAGATCTATGAGGGCAGAGACACTATGTTCTCCTGCCTCCTCCTCTGTCACAGCATAACTCAGCACAAAGATGGATACACAGGAGGCATCAGTAAATGCTAAGTAGATTAGTTGGTTATTTTTATTTTATTCATTTCAACCCAAGTGCTCATAATCCCTAAGCCAGACCCACCTGAAAGAATATGGAAGTACTTGTGTTGTCAAGAATGTAGCTGTCTCTGACCACAGGGTGCTGAGCCATCAGTGTCCAGCTCTTCCCATCTATCTTTCCTCCCTTTCCCAACCCACTGCCTCAACTTCTCATATCGCACTCCCTTCTCAACCCTTACTGCCTGGGCTTCCAGTCTCTCACCTAGACTGAAGTTGCCCTCTCCAAGGTCACCAACAATGTCCTAAATGCTAAATGCAAAGCCAGTTCTCATCCTTCTTGACCTTTCTGCAGTTTTTGATCCCAGTAAACACACCCTCTTCCTATGTACTCTCTTTCCCCTGGCTTTTTTTTTTTATCCTGTTTCTTTTAGTTGTCAGATGTTTTCTCATTCTTTGCTGGATCATTATCCACTCCTTACACCCTATCCAAACTCAGAATTCATCGGTAACATTTGGTATTTTCTGATCTCCCCACGCGCTATTTCCTTGTCTCACCACCACCAAATTACTTTGTATTGACTTGATGGATGCTTTGTATCCATTTATCTGCATGTATATGTTGTATCCTCTCTCTCTGCCTTCTCCTTCCTCTTCACCCAATAGACCAGTGGTTCTCAACCTTCCTAATGCCGCAACCCTTTAATACTATTAATATGTGGGTGTATCTGCATGTGGGCAGTCCTGCCTGAAGACAGGTAGAGGAGCAGTGTCTTGGTTCCTAAGACTATCAGAAATATGTGTTTTCCGATGGTCTTAGGTGACCCCTGTGAAAGGGTCGCTCGACCCCCAAAGGGGTCGTGTCCCACAGGTTGAGAACCATTGCCACAGACTATAAACTTCTTGAGAGTAGAAACTTTCATTTTTATCACCAGCACCTGATACAGAGAAAGCAACACTTGTTGAATTGAATTCAATTGAATTTGGTGTTTTCTGTGCCTAAGACCTCAGGCAACATACAGCACAGTGCTCATGACTTCTCCAGGGAAACAGACAACATAGGAAAAGCCACCTGGTGGCACATAACCACACCACTTTGTCATAGTGGAAATAGTTTATTTCTTTCCTATGTGTAGAACCAGTTCTCCAAAACAACAGAGTAATGGGCTAGCCTAGAACAGCAATCAGGAAACCTCATTTCCCTTCACTTTTCTGTGTTGACTACAGAGGCAGCCCCAGAGTAGGAAAGAAGCTACTGCCATTCTGTCCTTATAATGCAGCTGCCCTGACTTCCTTCTTGTGGTAACACCCACCAGTCTGTTCCAAGCATCACTTTTGTGCCAGCTCAGTGCTCAGTGCCATGGGAGAGACAGAAGAAGAAGAAATGTTCTCTGCCCTTGGGGAGCTCACAGAAAAGGCTCATACACAGGGAACAGTGTTGAATTGAACTGAATTGAATAAGCATATATGAGATAGCTTGGCAGAGACTGAATGCATAATACTGAGGGAATTCAAAGCAAGGGAGAGATTTTTGTGGTGCTGTGTATGTCGGAAATGGAAGGCTTCCCAAAGGAGGTGAGACTTGAGCCAGGCCTTGAAGGATGGGAAGGGTAAGAAAGGGAGGAGGTAGAGGGCATTCCATGTGGGGGGGAGGGGGGAATGGCATAAACAAAGTTTTGAAAATGGAAATGAAGTTGGCATGTGCAAGGGCTGATGGGTAGAACTGCCCAGTTGAGTCTGCCATTAACTAACTAACTGTGTAGAATGGTTGGTCACATTCCACCCCCACCCCACCCATACCCACACCAAAGAGATGCAAGAAGGCTGCAGTTCTGGGCTAGGCAATGCTCTCAGAACATCTTCTTCCATAAATACCCCCAACAACAAGGAACCACTCATCTCCTGCCAAGGTCTTTTCTGTTTCTCCCAACTTCCAGTGCCCTCCCTCCCAAATTACCTTGTATTTAGCTCTATTGTATAGATTCGCATCACTACCTTTGCCTTCATACTGTGTTTGGTTGGTATGTGCTTGTCTGGTCTATCACATTGTGTTTCCTAATCATCAAAGATTAGCTAAGATAGGAACCCACCCAAATCAGCCCAACCTTGGCCAGGTAACATAAACCCTCTTTGTTGCCTAAATCCTTTCTCTCTTGAACTCCAGAGTAGTCTTCTAAACTCTCCTTCCTGACCTCCTCCTATCCCCAGGGGAAATGCCTTCTTTCTCTATTCTTCTCAGCTTCTGAGAATCCACTTGGTCCTCTCATGTTGCTTCCTTTGCCCACAAAGTCTTTCCTTCTTCTCATCCTGTTTAAATCTAATTCACCTGCAAGAAGCCTTCTCTCACCACCCTATCTCATACAGATCTCTCTCTCCTCTGAATTCCTATGACCCTTTTATGGAGGCCCCTGATAACTGTCCATGGTCTGTTCCTGAATTCTGGTCATAAACGGATCCTTAACCCCAGGGATCATGTTACAAGTGCTGACTCTATGCCAAGTAGGGCATGAGAATGTGAATGATTGGGTGTAATCCATCCATGCTGCAGAAGACATAGCATAAAACCTTCATGCTGGAGAAGAGAAATGGTAGGCAAAGAGAGAGCATGTCTTAGATTCTATTAAATAATTCCTTATTTTATACCTACTGTGCCAGCCCAATGGTCATCTTACCTGTGGAGGAAATGAGAGGAAAAGATAATAAGTTCATCCTCTCCTTAGGTTAGTCACAGCTTAGCTGGAAAGACCACACATATGGAGTACATGTAGGTGATATGGCACAGTGAATAAGACTACAGGATCAGCAAGCCAGAAGATTTGAGTTCAAATCCTATCTGTGACCTTTTTCTTTTTACCTCTTTGGGCCTATTGTTCACTTCATTGGTTACAACCCTTCTATACAACCAGACTAATGTCCATTGTGAAAGTATTTGCAGATCCTATACTAGATTGCATGCCGCCATGGCGGGGGGGAGGGGGGGAAGAAGGGAGGGGAGAAAATGTGAAACTCAAGGGATTGTGGCACTGAATCTTGTAAACTAAAAATAAATAAATCAATTTTTTAAAAAAAGAAGGATAATTCCTACATCACAGGGCTGATGAGAAACTTAAATAAAATTATGAATCTAGAGCTGAAAGTCCCCTCAGAGGCCGTCTAGTCCAAACCCTTTACATTTTACATTTGCAGAAACTGAAGCCCAGGGAAGGCAAGTGACTTACCCAATGTAACTAACACAGGTAATGTTAGAAGTGGTAAATTAACTCAGGTCATTCAAGTCCAGAGTCAATACTTGTTTCCATTATACTATGCTGCCTCAGGATAATATATATGAGCTTGTGCATATGTATTTTAAGTACTATTAAAATATTGCCTATTGTTAGTTAATATGGGTCATACATGGTATAGTAGAAAGAGTGCCTGATTTGTGCTCCAGGCCTAACTCTGCCACTCTCTAGCTGTGTGACCTTAGGTAAGTCATTTCCCTTTCTGGTCTTTAGCTTCTTCAACTGTAAAATGAAGAGGTTAGACAAAATGGCCTCCAGGGTTTTTTCCATCTCTAACATTCTACTTCCTAAGATCTCTCCCAGATCAAACTCTTATGATCCTAATTGCTGGTGGTCCCCAACTCTCTACCCTCTCCTGCAATACACACATTTTTCTGTCTGCCACTCTTACCTTGTTCTAGGGCCAAGAAGAAGGATTGAAACAAACAAGATGGAATAAAATCAGGATAAATATAAAGCCATTACATATTTGAGCTTTTAAAAAACTAAATGTATGAATACAGAGTCGGGGGAGACATAGTTAGACCACAGCTGGTATGAAAAAGATCTGGGGGTCCTAATTCCCAGTCCATTGGTCTTCCTACTCCTTCATACTGCTGGAGTAGATCCTCTCTTTTGGATTTCTTTATGCCCAATATTTGCTGAGTTGTCCCTTCTGGGAAGCCCTGGCCCCTCTGCTTCCCAGTCCTGAGCCCAGGAAGGGTAGAATTGTCCCTTCTCTCTGCTTGGTATCCCTCATACCAAGTTCATCCATCCTAGTCCTTCTTTTATCTCTGCATTGATCTCCACACTTTCTAGGCCTCATGTCCAAAGTTCTGCCATCCACTCATAACATCCTAGTGTTCCTGTGAATTCCCATCAGGCCCAGGGTTCCCTGAATAGAATGGGTAGGTCTATACTTAAAACCAGTGACTCCCTGAGGGTAGGGTCTAGTCCCCTCCTTCCTACCTTTTCCCTCCCAGTGCCTTTATCCAAGTATATGGAAGTGGCAATATATGAAGATTTCTGAGCCAATGAGAGAAACCACCTGTAGGGATCAGAGAAGGCCCAAATGGTGACCCCAATGTCTGACAATCAGTGTGTCCTCTGGAAATGTCCAACTCCCCATCCAGGGGGATTGGGCTGGTTAGGTCTAGTGAGCTCCTGTCCCTGCGCTCAGAGCTCCATCTAGTGGCAGATTTCCCTCACTGGCAGGAAGGTAACCTATTCCAGGTGTTCACGCCCCTGCCTTTATAGGATCCATCTTACAGGACTTAGAGCCAGCACCTTAAGTGGTATCTGGTCATCACCCTCACCCCAACTCCTTTTACAGAGGAAAGAACTGAAGCCTAGAGATGGAAAGCATCTTGTGATGGACTTGGAATATGAAGTGAGATGGGGCACAGTCAATGAGAGAGTTAGTTTTGCTTGACTTTTCATATTTTTACACATTTGTTTTTCTTTTTTTTTTTCCTAGTGGAACAGGAAAGGATAGGGGAGGCAGAAAATAGATTTCTGCTAAGCAGGGGGAAAAAAATTTTTTTTAATCTGGTTAGTAGCAATGCTAAGATTCAAACCCAGGTCTTAAGACACCACGTCAGAGGGTCTTTAAACATCTATACCATTCTATTTGTGAACTGTACTTGTACCTTAGTGGGGCTCTGGCAGGGCTATTCTCAGACACTATTATGGGAAACACAAAGTATAAGTAAATAAAAGAGGAAGAAGTTTCTAGCAAGTCTTCTTCCATACTCCTTCGAAGACCAGATGATTAAAGTCCCTTCAACCTTTAAATCTTAGGCTTTAGAAACAGCACAGAACAGGAGACCTTCAAATTCTAATTTTATTAGCTGCGTGATCCTAGCCAAGTCATTTCTACTCTAGATTTCACTTCCCCAACCTGTAAAATGGAGATAATAATATTTATACTCTCTACTTCACAGTGAGGTAGTTCAGCGAGGAAAATGTCATAGAAATGTGAGTTGTTGCTATTATTTCAATTATAATAATTCATAATCTCTACTGTGTGGATCACCTCTACCACCCATCCCAATGGAAACACAGTCATGCCCTCACATTCTTCTCCTGGGTTTCTCCATGTCCTTCCCATAAATTCTTCATAGTGGACCTCCCCTACATACTAGAAACCTTTCTCTGGGTCTTCTGATATTTAAATATTTCATAAATGCCAGTGCAGTACTCTGAACTATCCATCTGTTGTCTCATTCTCACAGCATTCCCACCTCCCTCTCTGGTCATCTCTTTCCCTTGTGATGTACTCCACATGACTTCTTATACACGTGCCACCATTGGCCATGTGCTCTGGTTTCCCATTCACTGTCCCCAAGCTCTCCAGCCAAAGGTGTCTCTCCATTTATTCCCAGACCAATTCATTGACAGAAAATGACAATGTCTCAGAGTTAGAAGGAACCTTAGAGGCAATTGAGTCTAGTTCTGGTCTCAACAAGAATCTCTTCTCCATCCTACCCCAGAAGTGGTAGCCCAGCCTTTTTTTAAAGAGCTCCAATAAGGGGGATCCACTATCTTGAGGAGCAGCCCATTCTTCTTAGAGAAAACTCTAATTTGTAGGAAGATTTTTCCCCCTGACATTAAGCCTAAATTTATCTTTTTGAAATTTCTACTAATTTAGCCTTCTGAGTCTAAGCATAACAAGTGTAGTCCTTCCCATAAGATAAGTCCTCCAGCTATCTGAAAATAACTATTCCATCTCTAGTCTATACCTCCTTCCTCCCACTAGGTGGCACAGTGGATAGAGTACATGTGGCCCGGAGTCAGGAAGACCTGATTTCAAATGTGGTGGAAGACATTTACTAGCTATGTGACCCTGGGCAAGTCACTTCACCCTGTTTCCCTCAATTTCCTCATCATTAAAATGACCTGGAGAAGAAAATGCAAAACACTCCAGTATCTTTGCCAAGAAAACCCAAAAATGGGAGTACAAAGAGACGGACATGACTGAAATAACTGAATAATAACCACAATGCACTTTTCCTCCAACTTCTCTTCTTCAAGCTAAACAGTCCTAGATTCTTCAACCAATCTTCACTCATATCTCATGAACTCAAGACCCTTCAGCATCCTGATTGCCTTCCTCTGGTTACTTCTCAGCTTATCAATGTTCCCTTTTCAAATGACTCATGAAGGACTCAACACAATACTCCACGTGTGCTCAGAATAGGTCAAAGTGCAGTAGGACCAGTCCTGGACACTAGACCACTCCTCATGCAACCAAAGACTTTTGCTTTCTTGGCGGTCATGACACATTGTTAGCTCACATTGATCTTATAGCCCATAGAAACCTTTACATCGTTTTTTAAATTTTAATTTTCAGTTCCAAATTTCCTCCTTCCGCTCCCTCTCCCTTCTATTGAGAAGTCGAGAAACACAATACCCATTATACAAATGGAGTCGTGCAAAACATTTCCACTTTAGCCAGACGGGGCAAGGAAAATAAAGAAAGTAAGAGAAAAATCTGCACTCAGGGCTCCCCAGTTTTCTCTCTGGAGATAGGTAGTCTTTCAGAATTGTTGTAGATCATTGTATTGATCAGAGTAGTTAAGTCTTTCACAATTGACCACATTACAGTATTTCTTTTACTGTATGCAATGTTTTCCTAGTTCTGCTCACTTCAGTTTGCGTCATTTCATATAAATCTTCCCAGGTTTTGCTGAAACCTGATCATTTTTAATAGCACAATTGTATTCCATCACTAGGATACACCACAATTTATTCAGTCATTCCTCAGTTGATAGGCATCGCCTCAGTTTCTAATTCTATGCCACCACAAAAAAAAAAAAAGTTACTATAAGTATTTTTGCACATTTGGATCCTTTTCCTTTTTCTTTGATCTCCTTGAGATATAGATCTTCTCGTGGTATTGCAGGTTCAAAGGGTTTGCACAGTTTTATAGCCCTTTGGGCATAGTTCCAAATTGTTCTCCAGAGTAGATGGACCAGTTCACAACTCCACCAACAATGCATTAGCATACCTATTTTTCTGGATCACCTCCAGCATTTGTCATTTTCCTTTTATGTCATGTTAGCTAACCTAATGTGTGTGAAGTAGTGCTTTAGAGCTGCTTTAATTTTCATTTCTCTAATTATTAGCAATTTAGAGCAATTTTAAATACAACTATTGATAGTTCTGATTTCTTCCCTAGATCTTTTTCACCCCAGACAAATTGCTATTTAACTCTGCCTCCAAACCTTATGGTACTTCTTAAATTGATTTTTGAACTTTTTTTTCTGAAACTTGTCTTTACATTTATCCTTTTAAATTTCTTTCTTATTAGATTCACTCAATATACTCTGACAAGGCTTATTTTTTCTATCCTGGCTCTATCATCTAGTTAGAAGAGGAGGAGGAAGAGGAAAAGGGGGTTAGATCTATAAGGTCCTTTCCTGCTCTAGAGTTAGCATTCTATGAAAATAGACAAAGAAAAGGGTCTGAGCTGTTCCTAGGAATCCTGGGGACTTGCTCAGGATAACACAGCTCATAAGTATCAAAGAGATAATTCAGTCTCCAGTCTTCCTGATTCCAAATCCAGCACTCCAACCATCATACCATATACTCTCTATATATATATATATAGAATAGAGAGCAAATAGTTAGATGGACAGTGAATCAAGTGCTGTGCTTGACATTAGGAAGGTCTCAGTCCAAATCTGGTCTCAGACACTTACTAAGTAACCTTGGACAAGTCATTTCACCTCTGCCTCAGTTTCCTCAACTGTAAAATGGGGATGATAACGGTGCCAACCTCTCAGGGATGTTGTGAAGATAAAATTGGTACTATTTATGGAGCATTTAGCACAGTACCTAGCACAAAGTAGGAACTCGTTTCCTTCTTTTCTTCCCACGTGGTTAAATGGTTGTTGATGTTGTTGTTCAGTCGTGTCTGACTCTTTGCAATCCCATTTGAGGTTTTCTTGGCAGAGAGACTGGAATGGTTTGCCATTTCCTTCTACAGCTCATTTTACAGATGAGGAAACTGAGGCAAACAGGGTTAAGTGACTTGCCCAGGGTCACACAGCTAGTAAGTGTCTAAGGCCAGATCTGAACTCAGGAAGATGAGTCTTCTGACTCAAGAGGCCCAATGCTCTGTGCACTATGAAGCCACCTAGCTCTCCTATAGAAAAAAAAAAGAAGAAAAAAGGGAAGGGGAGGGGATACGAGAGGAGAAGAGGGGAGGGGAGGGGAGGGAGTCTATTTCATAATTCTACTGCAGATTAGCAGCATGATGTTCAAGGCCTGAGGATGGCTTCAATTACCTCTTCTTCATTCCAGCCCCATACAAAAAGTTCTGTGCATAGTAGACAACAAATCCAAGTGGAGCAGGGGGAGAAAGATGGTTATTCCCTCTCCAGGGCAACAACTGAAAATCAATCAATCGACAAGTAAATATGTATACATATGTACATACATACATACACATATATACACATCCAACTGGACACTGGAGGCCAATGATTCATTCTTGATGGATAGAAAAATCCCTCTCCTGAATACTCCAGTGAGCTGCTTTGGTCCTATGACTGATATAGCCAGACTGTGACTGGCAAGTTAATCCTCCCATCCTGAGGGAAAGGAAAGACAGAAGATAAGCCCACAAGCAGGCAGGGGAGTACACTTGCCAACACAAGAGGGATCTGAGGCCAGACCACCATCTCTCCAGCTACACTGATGACTGAGAAGCAAGCAGGGAGGAAAAGCTCCCATGAGCACAAAAGTGGGAGTTCAGGAGAGCAGAAACCTAGAAAACTGTCACTGTAAAAATAGGAGCGAAGATGAAGTGATAAAGTCACCACCCCAGGACCTGGGAGCCACAAGGCAGGTCTGGGCAGACTCTCAGTTGCAGATTCGTCATGCTTCTCCTCCCCTTCTCTTTCCCCCCTCAAACCTGCTCCACCATTCTTTTCCTGGAAGAGGTGCATGCTTGCTCTTCAATTTCTATTCCTTGAAAGCCAATTTACTTCCCATTTCCTTTTTGCTTTACAGTCATTTTTCTAATATCAATGTTGCTAACAATGGCATTGTTGATGTGCTACATGACTCCTATGTAGCAGCAAGGAAAGGTAATGGGGTGCGATGCCCCAGAAAGAGAAATAGATTTCATAACTGTGATTTCTATTCACGAGGGCAATTTTGCATAACTAGGAGCTCAAACTAAACTAAAGAAAATAATTGTGTTGGTTTTTTTTTATATAACTTTGCAGAGCAGGGAAAAAAATGTGGGACCTAGATATTCCTAATCAATGATTCAGTGGTTTGGGTTGTGGGGGCTTTTTTGTTTTTGTTTGTTTGTTTTTGGTGAGAGGAGGCTATGATTCATAACACAGATGAGGCTAGGGGCATTTCCTTTTGCCATTTCTTATTTCCTACAGCCAATTGGAAAGGAAGACCACACTATGTCTGAAAGTGAGGCTAACGAAGTGTCTAGACATCTAGTCACACCCAAAGTGGAGGAGAGAGGGAGTGACCAGGAAGGAGTGCGGCCACCCACATGAAGGTGGAGGCCAGAAGGAGAGAGTGACTAACCCTCCTCACCAGCACAGCAACACAAGGCCTTACACCACTGCTAGATATGTGCCTGAATGTACTTACACACATGCTTTGTAAATTGTAAAGCCCTAAGCAAAGTAAGCTATTCCTATGATCTTGAGCATATGTTGTGTTGTATTAGTTATTTTGATATCTTCTCTTCTCTTCTAGAAGGTGAGGGGAGAGGGTCATACTCAATGACTCAAAGCCTTAGTAGAGCCCTTTCCAGAAAAATCTATTCCCCCATAGAGATTCCTTTAATTAAAAGAATTTCTCCCTGAAAGTAACCTTCCAGTTCATCTTTGTCTTCAGCAGCAGCAGTATTATCATCTGACATGATGGGAGGAGGCAACTCATTTTTTCGGATAAAGATGGTGGCATCTGAGAACGGGCTCGTTGATTGAGACATTTAGTAGATCTGTACTTGCATTAAATGATGAGAAAATATGAGTGGCATGAACGAATTCTCATAATGTCTATGCACATATGATTCTACTCTTTTATGATCTAATATTAAAGTCTTCGCCAATACCTTATTAGAGGGTGGAGGTGACCATGGGAGCACAAACTATGGCAGGTCTTACCAAAAGAGAATGACTTTGAGTCTAGGCCTGGTGATGGACTATTATCACTGCAGGAGAAATTTTTTTTTAACCACAGCAAACTCATGAAACATGGAACAATCTGCATCTTTGGAGGAAATACAAGCTAAGGAAGCCTCAGTATTACATGACCACCACCATTACCACCATCTACTTAACTTTTCAACTGAGATGGGGATTGGGGCATGTGAAACACTTTGGAATAAGCTAATGATTATGAAAGAAGAAAACAAAAAGGAGAAAAAAACCTATTTTTATGGCAGTTCCCTTGTGTAGCTTGGCTATGGTCACCCTGAAATTGGGCGTTTCCTCTCACCACCCTAGAAGGGGACACCTGTCAAGTCAAATTCACTGGCAAACTCATTTGCTAGTATCAACAAGGGACTCTTTGTGGGCAGTGGATCATGGAGTAACTGGGATCCTGAAGGCTGCACCTATTTGTCTCTTCTAGCATTACAAAATCACAGAAATGTCAGAGTGGGAGGAGCCTTAGAAAATAGACTTTCAGAGATAGAAAGGACATTAGAACATTGGATGACAGCACTTGACAGTACTTGAAGGTTATTGAAAATATTAACTCTCAGAGCTGGAAGGAATCTTAGAATATAGAATGTCCAAACTGGCACATAAACATGAGCTTAGATTATAGGGATTGTTAAACCTTTAATATCATATACTGCCCCCTTCAACAATCTGGTGAAATCTACAAACCCTGTTTCAAAATAGCATTTTTAAATGCACAAAATAAAATATGTAGGATTACAAAGGAAATCAATTGTACTGAAATACATTTCTGGGGTGGCTAGGTGGCGCTGTAGAAAGAGTCCCAGCCCTGGAATCAGGAGTACCTGGCTTCAAACCTAGCTTCAGATACTTACTAGCTGTGTGTCCCTGGGCAAGTCACTTTACCCCAATTGCCTCCAGAAAAAAAAGAAAAGAAAGAAAAAAAATACACTTCTCTAGGTATTTTTTAAAAACAAGTTTACTGACCACTGGTAAAAAAAAAAAAAAAAAAGAACTCCTGACTTAGAACATAAAATGTTAGATAGAAGATAGATAGACTTAGAAGGCAGCTCAGAACACAGGTCATTGAATAGTAAACTGTAAGAGACCTTAAAACAGGAAACAGAGAATGTTTGAGTTGAATGAGACATCCAACCGACCTCTTCCTTCTACAAAGGAAGAAACTAAATCTGTCCATGGTCTTGTAACTTGGAAGGACCAGGCAGAGGACTGAAAATATGGCTCTTCTTACTCCAAATCTGGTGCTCTTTCTGCTGTCCCACCCTCTCTACCACTAAGAATGTCTACTGGTCAGTGACCCACCTAAAACCTGACTGTTCCTGAACCCCCTGTGGTCAAGCCCTGCCCTGGGTGCCATGGGGCAAAGAGAAAGAAGGAAGGTTCAGTAAAAAATACATGTAGTCCTCATGCTTAGATAACTCTTTGTCAAAAAGGAAAGACCTTGCATAAACAGAGAGCTAATCAGCAGTATATTTAATACACTTTAATAAACATACAGTGTTCTAAAAAATCTTGGTGCAGTTTTGATCTATCAGTTTTAAGCTACTGATAGCTTAAAGCTATCAATCAGTTAAAGCTAAGCCATTAATAGCTCTAAAAGGCACCAAGATTTGGGGAGACCCTTTCAATTAAATACCCACTCTGTTCTCCTTTAGGAGATATAAAGATAGCTATGACACAGTCCCTGCTTTCAAAAGTTTAGACTTTAATATGAAGGGAAAGATATGTGCTCAAATATTTAGGATGAAAGGGAGGGGGCTAAGTGCAAAGGAGAGGTCTAGGCAAAGTATTGGGAGGGAGGAAGACTCACTTTGACTTGGGAGGCCACTTTGTGGAGGAAGTAGCATCTGATATGGGGCCTTGAAGGAAGGGAGGCACATAAACAGATGGAGAAGAAAGGAGGAGAGAATGGTATGAGCAAAGGCACAGAGAAGGAAGAGAGTAGAATGAAGATGTAGCCAGGGAGTAGTCCAGTGTTATCAGAACAGACAGGGAGTACTACGAAATATAGCTGAAAATGCAGGTCTGAGCCAAATTGCAAAGGACCTTAAATGTCAATTACAGAACTGTACTCAGTAGGCAGAAGTATGAAGACCCTCATGCTAGTGGAGAGGAAGACCGCTTGGGTGGGAAGTGAATGAAGACAGGATTGATGGCAGCAGAAATTTAGAGCTAAAAGGGCCCTTGGAAGCTATCTAGCCAGGGCTGTGCTGGTAAATGCTAACAACCATGTTGTAGCTCCCTGAAAAAACGACCATGGGACACTTACAAGTTTAGTCTGCATTATAAACATTTTCTCCATCATTTCCTTAAGTCTATATAATAAATAAAATAGTGAATGAAGTCCTGGTTTGTCATGTTTGCTGATTCTCAAGACATAAGTGCTCATGTTAAAAATTTAACAATGTCTTCAAGCTGGTTCCAACTCCCCTGCATTTAGCCCAATTTCCTCATTTTATAGATGAGGAACTGAGGCCTGATGAGGTTAAATGGGGGAAAGGGGAATAAGCATTTATAGAGCACCTACTGTGTGCCAAGGCACTGTGCCAATTTCTTACAAATATTATCTCATTTGATCCTCACAACAACACTAGGAGGTAGGTATTATCATTATTCCCATTTTACAGTTGAGGAAACTGAGGCAAACATAGTTGAAGCAACTTCCTCAGGGTCTCATAACTAGCAAGTGACTGATTAAATTCAGGTCTTCCTGACTCCAGGTCCAGTGCTCTCTCTATTGCCCCACAAATTGCCTCTTAATGGTTAGATGATTCGCTCAACATTACACAGGCAGGATCAAAAGAGGCAGGCCAAGAATCCGGGCTCTCCGTAGAGCCCATGCCCTTTCTTCTTTGTCATCCTGTCATGAGCCATTTGAATACCCCAGAGGAGGAGAGACACTGCCCATGTGGTAAAGGCTGAACCCAAGTGCCAAGGGCACACCGAAATGGGACAGATTTTTTTTTTTTGCTTTTTGGAGGGGGGAAGGCAGGGCGATTGAGATTAAGTGACTTGCCCAAAGTCACACAGCTAGCAAGTGTTAATTGTCTGAGGCTGAATTTGAACTCAGGTCCTCCTGACTCCAGGGTCGGTGCTCTATTCACTGTGCCACCCAGCTGCCCCTCATGGGCACATTAAAATGGGAGTTAATTGAATTAGCACGAGAAGATTGGAGGAGGCAGGTTGCCAGGCAGGCAGGCAAACTAACAGGGAAGAGAGCAGGCATTCTGTTTGCAGTGCACAGGCAGAGCGCAGAAGCCAGAGGACACAGGTAATGACTTTGACTTCAGTCTCATCCAGGCCCTGATGAGGACATGGCTGGTCATACCAGAGAAGTTGGGCAAACCTGAGACCAAGGTTGTGACCTTTGAGGTGAAGGTGACTATACTCCCTTGTCCTCAATGGGAACAATGCAAGAGAGAAAAGGCAGAGAACAGGATTTAAAAATGTATGAAACCATATATCCTTATATCTGGAAGAGATCTTCTTAATCATCCAGTCCAACCTCCTCTTTTTACAAACTAAGGCCCAGAGAGGTTAGATATTGTTTCCAAGTTACATACAAGATAGACTGAGCTTGGACTCACACTCGGATCTCCTGAAACCTCATCTAGTGTGCTAAACTAAATGCGAGTCTTTGGTGTAAGACTTTTTAAAAATTTTATTTAATTTTATTGTCTTTAATATTCACTTTTTAAAATATTGAGTTCCAAATTCTCTCCTTCCCTCCAATCATTCCCCCATATTGAAAAGGCAAGCAATATGATAGCCATTATACATGTGAAGTCATGAAAAACATATTTCTATATTAGCCATATTGAAAAAAAAAAGCAAAAAAAAAGAAAGTGAAAAACAATATACTTCGATAGACACTCAAAGTTATTCCTTTCTCTCCCAGGAGGTCAATCGCATTTTTTATCATGAGTCCTTTGGAATGTCTTAGATCATTGTACTGATCAGAGTAGCCAAGTCTTTCACAATTGCTCATCGTTACAATATTGTACAGTATTCTGCTTCTGTTCATTTCACTTTGCATCAGCTCATGTTCATCTTCCCAGTTTTTTCTGAAATCATCCCTCGCATTTCTTATAGCACAATAGTACTCCATCACAATCACATACCACAACTTGTTCAGCCATTCCCCAGTTAATGGACATCACTTCAGTTTCCTATTCTATGCTACCACACAAAGAGCTACTATAAATATTTTCATAATATAGGTCCTTTTCCTTTTCCTCTAATCAAACTAGTCATAGTATTACTGGGTCAAAGGGTATGCACAGTTTTATAGCCCTTTGAGCATCATTATATGTTGTTCTCCAGAATGGATGGGCTAGTTCACAACTCACCAACAATGCGTTACTGTACTTATTTTTCCCCATTCACTCCAGCATTTGTCATTTTCCTTTTCTGCCATGTTAGCCAATCTGCTAGATGCAAAGTGGTACCTCAGATTTAGAGCATTTTTTCATAGGACTATTGATAGCTTTCATTTCTTCTTCTGAAAACTGCCTGTTCATATAGTCTTTGACCATTTGTCAATTGGGGAATGGCTCCTATTTTTATAGATTTGACTCAGTTCTCTATATATTTGAGAAATAAGACCTTTACCAGAGAAACTTTCTATAAAATTTCCTCTCCCCACCCCCCACCCAATTTTCTACTTTCCTTTTAGTGGTGCAACACTTATGTAAACCAACCAACATCAGAAGGGACTAATGAGTAATCAGTCAAGCTATTCATTCCACTCTGTCCAATTCTCAGGCTGGCTAGTTGCCAATCACCCTTAACCCTGTCCCCTGAGTGAATGTTGAAAAGTTCCACATCTATGTCTAAAGATGTGTCTGTGTGTGGTTATATCCACCAATCAAATCACTCCCCACAAGCCCCCAACCTATTAGCTGCTCCATTCTGTCCAGTCTTTTGTGTGGGCCTCATTAATCACTTTTACTGTAGTCTTTACAAAGCATTTGACCAGACTGGTAAAAATAAATGTAAACATTGATATTGGGTCATTAGCTAGACGTGTCACAATCTTCAACTTTCATTTAATCCTGATTCAAATTCTTAAAGCAGGGATGGGGGAACGCCATCTAAGTGATATCCACTTCCTCATCCTTCAACCGTATACACCAAGGTTTGAGTCATGCATTGATAAAGAATTGATTTCTGGTCATAAAAATCTCAGCTCTCAGAACTGAAGCTGAATGGTTGACACATGGCCAGTTAGAAAGCTCAATAGAAACTCTGGCGTTTCTCATAGTTGTGATTATATTGGAAAGCTGGACAGCAAGTTGCCACTCCCATTCTGGGTTCTCAGGAATGTCACTTCTCAAGATCTGAAGCTTTGCTGGGCTTTAGTCCGTACCTTCTTTAGCACTGGAACAAAAATGTTTAGAGTTCTTCAAAGGGAGTTGGCATTGCCTGCCTAACAGAATCAGGCAAATGGTATTAGGGGGATGAGTAGGCTGTCCCAGCTGACCTACGTCTCCAAATTCTCCTTTTGAAATTGTCCTCTCTTTCATTGTCCTCACTCTCCTAGCACACTCCGAGCCTAGGAGTGAGCATCACTAACTGGGTAGCACCAAGCCATGCCCTGTATTAAGCTTACCAAATCATTACAATTCTCTGGCCTTCAGTTCCTTCAACTGTAAAATCTCAAAGGATTATAGGGAATATCAAGGGACACTACTGTGTGCCCCTACTGTATGTGAAGTTCTTTTTATCTCATGAAATGTTCTCTATACACACATATTGATTTCTGATCATGATTACACCTCGTAATAGCTGGTCCTTTTCAGCTTTCCTTCATAATCCTTTTGCATCTGTCTCTTGTTCCCTTCTTGGAATGAACAACTACTTCCTCCTCTCTTTTTTGTTTATGGCTCTCTCTTCCTTCAAGGTCCATCTCAGATGCCATCTCCTTCATGAACTGTCCTCTGACCCCCAACCTTCCAGGTCAAAGTGAGCCCTTCCTTTATAAATCTGTCCTAGCATTTTGTCTGGATCCTTCCTTTGCACTTAGCCCATGCTCCTTTATAAAATCAGTTACTTAAGCCTGTCTTTGCCCCTATGCTAAAGTGTAAGTTCTATTGCAGCTCTCTCTGTGGTAGCAAAAAACTGGAAATTAAGGGGATGCCCATCAATTGAGGAATGGCTAAACAAGTTGTGGTATATGAATGTAATGGAATATTATTGTGCTATAAGAAATGGGGAGGAGATGGACTTCATATTTGCCTGGAGAGGTTTATACAAATTGATGCTAAGTGAGAAGAGCAGAACCAGGAAAAACATGTACACAATCACAGACACATCATATGTGTGACAACCAGCCTTGATAAACTGGACTCTTCTCAGCAACGCACAGTTATAAGACAGCTCTACAAGTCTCAGGATGGAAGGAGATATCTACATTCAGAGAAAGATCTAGAAAGAACAGAGTTTAAATGGAGACTGAAGCAATCTACATGCTCTCGTTCTTTTCTATGTTTGGATTTGTTTCTTCTTTCTCATTGTTCACTCCATTGGTTACAATCCTTCTATACAACCGGACTAATGTCCAGTGTGAAAGTATTTGCAGATCTTATACTTGGTTGCATGCCGCCATGGCGGGGGAGGAAGGAGGGAGGGGAGAAAATTTGAAACTCAAGGGATTGTGAAACTGAATCTTGTAAACTAAAAGTAAATAAACAAATCAATTTTTTTAAAAACACAAAAAAATCAAAAATAAATAAAGTGTAAGTTCCTTGAGAGCAGAGCTTGTGTCATAGATACTTTTGTATTCCCAGCACTGAACACAGAACCTTACACATTCCCCTTCTGCCCAGTCTGGGCTATTCTATCAACCTCCTAACTGATCTCCTTGACTCCTGTCTCTTCTTTCCAATGTATTCTGCATTCTCTGCCAGATTCAGCTCTGATCACATCAACCCTATACTCAAAACTGTCTTATGACTCCTCTTTGACTACAGGACAAAAGCCAAACTCCCAAGCCAGGCATTCAAGACTTCCCCAATTCCAACCCAAACATGTCTTTCCTAACTTTTCTATTCTCCTTCCTTGCACAAAATCTTTGAGTTTGCCAAGCCAATATCCCAGCTATCCAGAAAGATATGGAGTCCAGTCATGCCTTTGCTCTCTCTCTTCTGTCTAGAATGCCCTGTCCTAGACCTTCAAATCCTCCCCATTCTTCCAGCTCAGGCTCCACCTCCTCCAAGAAGTCTGTTCTGATTTTCCTCCTCTCTCAAACCCCATTAGCACTCGCTGTGTTACATTTGATGATACGTTATCTCATGTTGTTCTCTACTGTGTGTGTTTTGTCTCCCCAGCTATACTGACAGCTCTCTGATAGCAGAGATGGAGTCTTCTCCCTCTCCTGACTCTCACTGAGCAGCCATCATAGAGCTAAAGGCATGGTCAGTGTTTAATAAAGACATTGATTGGTATGAACTGAACACACTCTAATTGAGCTGAACTGTATTTAATTAAATTCACTTTCTCAGGACCTATTTTTCTGCTTCCAACTAAAGAGAGTGAAAAAAACTACATATATTCATGTATCCATCCACTCATTCATCTATTTCCTCATTCATTCATTCATTCATCCACTCATCCATTCACTCATATAGTCCCTAATTCATTATTTCATTAATTTATTCACTCCATTCTTTTTAAAAAAATCATTCACTCACCCTCTCATTTATTCAGTTCATTGATTCACCTATTTAAATATTTACTCTTTTAGTCTCATTCATCAATTCATTTCATTAATTTTGTGAATCATTTATTTTATTCATTCAATCATTCATCTGTTGTTTCAAAAAAAATAATTTATTACCTACTATGTACAGAGTCTCATGCTTGCCACCAGGAGGATTCTTGTCATATGCAGTGGCAAGATAATTAAAACATAGTCCCTGTCCTCATAAGGCCTACAATATGGTAACTTAGACCAAACTGAATTAAATTGAATTCAATTAAGTTTAACTGAAGTATGACTTTCCAGAGACCCTGGGAGCTTGACATAGGACCCAATTTCACTCTCTACAGTCCCAAGTTCCCCATTCTGTCACAGGAGACCCTAGACATACGGGGGACAATAATCACGCCAATTCCAATTGCTATATGGCATTATAGTTAACAAAACACCTTCCCCCACAAAGTAGTTAGTGTAAGGATTATCATCTCTGTTTTATGGATAAGGAAATGGATTTACGTAAGTGAAGCAATTTGCCAAAGTTCACTCTGTGAGGAAACAGAATTAGGACTGGAGCTTACTTTTGTGACTCCCAATCTGGGTTCTTTCTATTGTACTGCACATACAGCACGGGGCAGAACCTGAATGGCCATTCAGCCAGGTGATAGCCGATCACAGCTGGCCAATGGGATTAGTATAAAGTCATTCTGGACAACATGTAGAACGAGTAAGCAAAGGAGAAAAGAGGTAAAGGGAAGGAAGCAAGAAGGCAACCAGGAAGGTAGTGTGCTGCAGTAGAAGGGGCAGTGAATTTAGAATAAGAAGATAAGGATTCACATTCCAGCTCCACTCCTTGCTAGCCATGGCACCTTGCTGGAATATGTCTTTCCCCCCTTTCCAGACTCATTTTCCTCTTTCATAAAAGAATGGGCTTTGGCTAGATGATTTCTAAGGCCCCTCCAAGCTCTAAATCCTATGATCTCATAAATGTTCTCTCCCTGGGAAGGTAGGAATCTGGGACAGAAGATAAGGTGCTGAGTGATAATCAACAGGAAATTCCCTCTTTGCCTTAGGCCAACTGTCTGTCTTCTCTGGGAGTTCCCCAGCCAACACCTGGGATCCTGAGAGGATTTACCCCCACCCCTTCAAGAGACCCTAACGTATGCATATTTGTTGTTCTCTCTTAGCCTTACTTTTAAATTTCATGTGTGTGTGTGTGTGTGTGTGTGTGTTTGCGTGTATCTGTGTATGTGTGTAAAATTTGGATTCCAGACCAACCACCATTCTCCCTTCTGTCTGAGGAGAAATAAAAGTCAACTTTCTTCAGTATCTCTTCCTTCAGGGGACTCTCCCTCCCCCAAGACCCTACCACTTTGATATACCTATGTTCAATCTAATTTAATTCAACATTTACTGTGGCCTACTATTGGCATGGCACAGTCTGTGATCCTATGAATTCAAAGTCAAAAGCAAAACTGTTCCTGACCTCAAGGAACCTCCATTTGACTGGAGAGATAAAATTATACCTATGTGACAGTGAGCTCAAAATCTGAAGCAGCTAAATATATATATATACATACATGTATGTATGTGTGTATGTATGTACATGTGTGTATGTATGCATGTATGTGTGTGTATGTATGTAAAGCTAGGCTGGTAAAGGAGAAAATTACCTTGCCCTCTAGTTTTGGCTTTAAAGTGGTTGCCTCCCCACCTCTTATCCCCAATCTCTCTGGTCCCAGGGGGGAGGTAATTTGCATGGAAGAATATAATGGGTTTTGGAATTGAAAAATTGTGGGACCCTGAACCTCAGAACCAGGACAATGACTAGGTATAACCTACCTAGTCTTGAATATCAGATTAATATCTGATATCCAAAATAGATAAGGAATCAAATCTATAAGACCAAGAAACAAATATATAAGACCAAAGGTCATTCCCCCCATTGGGGAATAATAATAAGTGAATTTGATCACTTTTGATAAAAACATGAAATCATGCTTTAAAGTACCAGTAGAGCAAGTCAAGTTACAGTACTGCTGAGGTTTTACCTCATACCCTGCAAACCAGCAAAGACAACAAAAAAATGGAAATAGTCATTGTTGAAGGAGGCATTGGAAAGACACAAGTACATTGAAATGCTGTGGGTAAAGCTATTAAGTGATCCAGCCATTCTGGACCAGTCTGGAATTAAGCCAATAAAGTGACTAAAGTATTCATAGCCTCTGGCCCAGCAAACCTACCACGTCATATACCCCGAGGAGATCAAAGACAGAAAGGTCCAGGGTACATATACAAAAATATTTATAGTAACATTTTTTATGCTAGCAAAGAACTACAAGTAAAGTGGGTGCCCATCAGTTGGAGAGCAGCTAAAAAAAATCAGCCTTGTGGCATATTAATGAATGCCATATTTTTGTACAGTACAAAATGATGAAAATGTGATTCAGAGAAACATGAGAAGATTTGTAGGAAATGATAAAGAGTGAAATAAATAGAATCAAAAGAATGGTACTTTCACAATTTTTAAATGAATTCATAAACTAAAAGGAAGTCAGATTCTGAACAACTGAAAAACAAAAATAGTCTCAGAGAACGGATAACAAAACACATCTCTTTCCTTTTGGTAGAGAGTATGGGGAATTCCAGATCAAAATGTGTAAGACAGAGTCACTATATCAGGCATTTTTGTTTAATTGCTTTTCTTTGTCACAAGAGGGTTCAGTTGGTGCAGGTGAAGGGAGGGTGGTACTCTGGTATTCCAGAAATTATTGTGATATTAAAAGAAAAGACATAAATAAAATATTTTTTAAAAATAAATTTTAAAGGATTTTTAACACAGTTGGGGAAAATGCTGTCTAGGGTGTTGGTACATTTGAAAAAAAGACTCCAGTCGCCTTTGTCTTCTTGAATACAAAACAGTGCAACCTCTGACTGTTGCCACTCAGACCTACCTTGAAATTCTGAATCCAATTGGCTTTTCCTGGAATTACCAAACAGGTTTCCTTTCAAGAGCTGGAATAGGGAGCTGAGGAAATTAAGTGCCTGGTAGAGCTGGTTGGCACATGCTTGCTTTTCGTATGTACCACTGATGGTTTGTATGTTATTCATAAACCTTGTAGGGTTAGATTTAGCTTGTATGTGGTTTCCTATTTCTGTTCAGTTACACTGATTTTGGTCTTCTTTGGACTTTTCTCTCCTATCCCTGTGCCCAAGTACCTTCTCCTCCTATCCCCTTTTTCACCACCTCCCTTTCAGTTTCCTTTTGTGTTTTGTGTTCTCTATTAGATTGTAAGCTCCCTGAGGGCAGGGACTATCTTTGTTTTCATTTGTATCTCTAGTACTGTACTTGGCATGTAGTAGGTGATTAATGAATGTTTATGGACTTACTGTCTCTCTTCCTGGAGATCTAGTAATGAACTCATTTAAGGATGAAAATATATGCTATTAGGGTCTGACACTGGCATCCTATTAGTTGGAGCTGGATTTTGGGACAGAATGAGGCACCCTTAGGTCACTGAACATGTAACCCGAGGTTTGAGTCTGTTTGCATAAGACTCTCCTCATTGGTGGAAAATGTACTTGACGTCTTCCTGAAGGAAGGATTTATTGAGAGCTTTGCAGAATTGAGATCCTCACTCTTCTGGCTTCCTCCTTCAAGAGAGGAGACACATGCTTCCAGATTCTCTTCGGGGAGGAGTCCTTGGAGGGAGAGGAAGACTCTAGGAAGAAGCAGATATGTAGAAAAGCAAGGATTTGTCCTCTTTCCAAGTTCTCACCAGTGCTATCCCTCACACAAGCACGGCGTTCAGTAATCATTCTCCACCAAAGGCATCCTCCACCAATGAAGAGCATCTTCTGCAAATGGATTTGAGCTCAGATTACAGACTACAAAACAAGGTTTACTTAGCTTAAATCAGAGGTTCTCAACCAGTGGGTTGCGACCCCTTTGGGGGTCGAACGACCCTTTCACAGGGGTCGCCTAAGACCATCAGAAAATACATATTTTGATGGTCTTAGGAACCGAGACACCGCTCCTCTATCCGTCTCCAGGTGGGTCCACTCACATGCAGATACGCCCACATATGACTATTAAAGGGTCGTGGCATTAGGAAGGTTGAGAACCACTGGCTTAAATCTAATAAGGACCCAGTGGCCCATCTTCTACAGATGAGGCCTATCTCAGTTTCCATATGTAAAATGTCTGGGTAGCAGGGCAAGGTGTATGGTGAGTGCAGGGTCTTCAGTCATCCACCTACTTGGAGGGTCCTGAACTCCATACTTTTTATGAGTGACCAGAAAGGGACTGCCAATAGAGCCAGAGACTACCAGAAACATTTGTCTTGGGAGGCAAGGGCCAATAGGATTCTAGGGACAGTTTTATTGCCTTTTAGGGAAAACCAATTCATGTTGCTGAGGTATGGGCTTAACCCCAACTGGGGAAATACCAAACAACCCTGGTAGGTCCTATTACACGTGCACTTTAATATATGGAGGTGGGACAAAGAGAACAAGCATTTATTAAACATCTTCCATGTACTTAGCACTGTCCTAAGGACTTTACAAATATTATCTCACTTGATCCTCACAACAACCCTGGAAGAGAAGTGCAATGGCTCATTTTAATTAATTTAATTTAATGAACCTAATTTTATCCCTGAAAAACTGAGGCAGACAGCTGTTAAGCGACTTGGTCAGAGACAAATAATAAGTGTCTGAGACTGAATTTGAACTCAGGTCTTCCTAACTTCCTAACCACCTAGCTACCACGTAATTTGAGAACTGACCCTTCAACCTTAACACACAAAATTGTGTCACCTCCAGCATATACCCCTGCATAGACAATAATTGATTCCTCAACACCCACAAACTTGTGTGTCCCCCAGCACAAAACTCTATATACATATACATGACCTAGTCCCTGTTTTCTTATCCTTTAATGCTGTTTCTTTTCTTTTCTTTTCTGGAGGCAATCAAGATTAAGTGACTTGTCCAGGGTCACACAGCTGGTAAGTGCCTGAGGCTGGATTTGATTTCAAGTCTTTCTGACTCCAGGGCGGGTGCTTTATTCACTGTCCCTCTGTAGTGCTTTTTCTAATTCCTCAAGCATCCCATCGAGGACAGTAATATTCAAAACCAAATGTATTAGGTTTACAAAGAGAGCAGTTTCTCATTAAAAAAAAAAACCCTTACAGATCTTTTCCATCTTTCTTCCACTTGTTATCCTCCTAATTTCATCATTGAATGTCCTTGAGATGATTTTGCTTGGCTGGGTCTCTCATCAAGCTTTCTTTACATTTGTTTTTCTTTCTATTGCCTGTTTGATAAGATAGTACTTCTCATAATTTTCTACATTTCTCCATAAGATTTTACAAATCACTTTACATCCTAAACAGATGACATACTTGGCTGCCATATCTATCCATTTGGCAAGGAGATCAAGTGTTTGCTGATTGAGGCAGTTTCTAGGCACTTTGGGTCTCTTATGTTTGGACAATTGATTTATTTTGAATATATACATACACCACCTCTTTTGCAGAAGACTTGTAAGAAAAATCTAACTGTAAAGCCCCATACAAAAGTAAATGATTAGTATTGTCCTGTTAGCTTGAGCCCCTACAAACATCCTTTTTATAATGGTGACAATGACCTTAAGCTCTCAAATGCTATGGCAGTAGAATCCAAGATAAGAAAGCTTTAAGTTCAGGACAAGGAACAAACTGTAATGTTATTTCCTTGAAAATCGGTCTGATTCAATGAAGAGAGGTTCTTCCCCAGGTTGATTGCAAGGCCATGAGGTTGTTCAGCCAAGGTAACTATCAAAGACCCTCTCTTAACCAGAGGACTGTCAGCTACATTAAAGGAGCATACTCATGTCTATGAAATCCCAGATAATTGAAGTATTGAAGAAAGCCTAGGCAAACAGTGGATTCGGTGGCATATAATGGCTACTTCCAAACTTCTCTCATCTCCCTTTTCTTCATCTTTAAAACAGGCATACTATTTTCTGAGGGCACTTTGAAAAGAATATGACTTTATACAACTGTTGGAACTTTGGCCTCTTCGAAATCCCTTTATCAGAGTCAGTATAACCTGTCAACCACTCTGATCCTGTGGGATACTTGTTCATGTTTCAACTCAGCAATTTATATGAATAAACACCTATAAAGTACCTACTATGTTAAAGACCCTACATGAGATACTGAGAT
>CM053590.1:73246309-73289252 GCA_028646515.1 Pseudochirops corinnae | reverse complement strand
CTATAACTGTACACAATGTTCTCTTGGTTCTGCTCATTTACTCTTCATTATTTCATTCAAGTCTTTTCATGTTTTTCTAAAACCATTGAGCTCATCCTTTCTTATAGCACAGCAATATTCCATCACAATCACATTCCATATAAAGAGAGATTTTACAAGAAAATTAGAAGAATATGGAACATATTATTTATCAGACTTATGGATAGGGGAACAATTTATGAATAAATGAGATCAAGAGCAAAATTAAGTGTAAAGTGGATAATTTCAGTTACATTAAATTAAAAAAGGTTTTGTATGAATAAAACAAATACAACCAAGATTAGAAGAAAAGCAGAAAATGGGGGGGGGGGAAGATTTTATAGACAGTTTGTCAGATAAAGGCCTCATATCTAAAATACATAAAGAACTCTGTCAAATCTATAAGAATATAAGTCATTCCCCAATTGATAAATGGTCAAAGGACACAAACAGGTAGTTGTCCAATGAAAAAATCAAAATGATTTATAGTCATGTGAAAAAATAATTTAAATCATTTTTGATTAGAAAAATGCAGATTAAAAATCCTTGCACTTTAAGTAGATTATATTCCACTGAGACATGAAAAGTGCATAGATGTGTATATTCAAGATAATTTGGGGAGGGAGAAATTATTAACAATTGTGGGGATGGGGAAGTCTTCATAAAGAAGATAGAACCTCCTTTGAGGCAGCTAGATGACAGCTACAGTAAAGGAGAAAGCTAGGTGGCAGAGGGATCGAACACTAGGCTTGGAATCAGGAAGACCTGAATTCAAATTTGACCTTAGACACTTATTAGCTGTGTGATTCTGGGCAAGTCACTTAACCTCTGTCTGCCTCAGTTTTCTCAACTATTAATAGCACCTACCTCCCTTGTTGTCATGGAGCTCAAATGAAATAATAGTTGTAAAGCACTTTGTACAGTGCCTGGAACACTGTGGGCACTTAATAAATGTTTATTCCTTCCTTCCTTCCTTCCTTCCTTCCTTCCTTCCTGCCTTCCTTTTTACTTTCCTTTACCTGAGTTGAACCTTGAAAGAAATTAAGAACATTGAGAGGCAAAGGTGAGGAGAGAGGGCTTCGGGACACTGGGCATGGCTTGTGAAGACACAGAGAGGTGGAAGATAGAATTAGCTAAACTAATAGTCTAATTCAGCTAGAACACTGAAATAAAACTAAAAAGCTAGTTTGGAACCAGAATTTTGAAGGGTTTCATTGCCAGGCTAAGGAGTTTGCATTTTGTTATTTGTATACTTGTATGCCCTGGAAGTGAAAGGATTAATTTGATGAGTTCTAACTTGATGAGACCGAAAGGTAAGGTCCTTGCTAGAGGCATTTGAAGGAGATCTCCCGAGGAGGTGAACTTGTACCTGGTACATTGACATCCTACACACGGGCTTCTGAAACTGGACCTGCCTTATGAAGATTGGTTGACTGAGGCACAAGAGGATCAAGTCTCATTGGAGAAGCCACTTTAATGTGGTAGGTGAAGAAGTTTGTCTTTCTTCTCCACTCACCCCTCCTCCCAGCTTCCCTTTCTTGTATTTCCAAACCAGAGTACAGCAAAACAGGAGAAGGGGATGTCTTCATTTCATCCCCCTGGGGAGAATAAAATAGTGCTTTAAAGGAGAAGCACGTGACTGTGCTTGCCCAGATGACCCTGGGTGGGGAGGAGGAGGAAGGGCTGTTCTGAATTTTCGTTTCCTGGATGTCTTCTTCTGCCTTTCTGTTTCTTTTTCTCAGCAAAATACAAAAACCAGAGATACTAAGAATGAACACTCCCAGCCCAACACACCTCATGAGTAATTCTGAGTTAGTGAGAGATGAAAAGTTACTTGAGTTTGAGATCGGGTCACTGGCCTCCCAGGGGGAAATTTGCTCAATAGTATGCAATTTGGATAAGGGAGCGAGGGGACTAAAGTCATTCCACGAGGAGCCAAGAGATCTGGCTCTTGACAACCCTTCATTATATGGATGTATGTTGCTCAACAGTGAAGATGGAAGGTGAATAGGAAATCTTTGTTCAGGCCCCCAAAGTGGTTTTACCTTTCCTGGGAGGGCTAATAAGTCTAAGGGCTTTCTGAATACTTTGTGCTTCTATAATTCATTTGTGGATATTTATGAGTCTTTTATATGTTATGTTTTTTCTGTAGTTGCTAAAATAATAGCTGTCCCATACTTGATATTCACACCGACCACCTGTATATATGGGGTCCCTGTTACTATTCACATTTGGGGAAATCTAGACCTAATTTCTCTTCAGGTTTCCTCAATGTTTTATTCTGGGGTGGAAGGAGAGTGCCTGAAAAAGAAACTGATGTTCTTGGTGGTCAGCCTTCAGGATGGAATCCAGTTCATATGAGTCTGGAGCCTTTGGCGGATCCTGGGCTATCAGATACATTTTAAATGGAAATTATAATGCCTACCTCACTGTGTTGTTATAAGGCCCAAAGGAGTACTAAAGTACAGTACAAGAATTAGCTATTATTATTATAGACATTTAATAAGCTTGAGAGATGCCTAGTAAGCCACAGAAACCATGGAAGCATTCTGCTGCTATCCTGGATGGATATAAACACTGAAACTTGAATCCTCTCTTGCCAATAAATCCTTCCAAAATTAATATTGGTTCAAGTTGGGCAGCAGAGGAGAGGATTAATGAGGTAAGGGGAAGCTGAGATATGGAATTGGTGCCCAGCCCTGCCACTTACTGGCTCTGACATTGGGCAAGTTACTTGTCCTCCCTGAGTCTTAGCTTCCTCCTCTGTAAAACAAAGACGATACCACCTATACTGACTATACTGGCCTGTTATAAGAAAAGTGTCTTGTAAGTGCTAGATCAGAGGTCCTCAAACGTTTTGGTCTCAGGATCCCTTTATGTGCTTAAGAATTATTGAGGATACTCCCCAAAGAGCTTGTGCTTACATGGATTATATCTCTTATTCTTTTTATTATATTAGGATTTAAAATATCTTAATATTATTATAAAAATAGGCTTGACCTTGAGGACCCCCAAATAGGGCAACAGTACCCAGTTAACACTTTGAGAACCAATGTATTAGATAAGGAAGAGTTATGGTAATAACAATGAGTAGTGTAACAACAAATCTCTTGAGTTCAATGAGAGTAGGGGTAAGGCTCTGTCTCCCATTACCAGATCTGCTCTGGGTTCACACACAGACTGGGTTGATTGGGGAGTATACTCACCCACTAAAGTTAGCAGCCAGGCATTTTTAAAAAACCTATTTTTAATATTTTCTTTTGAGGGGGGAAGGCAAGGCAATTGAAGTTAAAGGACTTGCCCAAGGTCACACAGCTAAGTGTCAAGTGTCTGAGGCCAGATTTGAGCTCAGGTCCTCCTGACTCCAGGGTCAGTGCTCTTTTCACTGTGCTACCAACTGCCCTTAGGCATTTGTTTAAAGTTTCTTCTTCCCTATGCCCACTTTAAGCTTTGGCTTGGATCTTGTGTAGGGGTCTTCCCAAAAGGGATCAGAAAGACTCAGTGTGTAATGTGGATCCAGTTTGATGGCTATTTCTTTCCTCCACACAAACAAAAGAAATACCTAAAACCCGAAAGACTCGTAGGGTGTGATGACGAAGACATAAAGCATGAGAAAGTAACCCATAACTTCTCTCATACTCATAAGAGGTTTATTAAACAAACATTAAAACATGCAACGTTTTTGTGGGATTGCTGAACAGACATTTCGACCTTACCTCGGCTCTGGGCTGGTCCATCAAGGTCCATCATATCTCCTGGACAGCCAAGGCATGGCTTAGGCTCATCTTCCTATCAATGGTTGGTTATCTTCTCAGAGTAGGAAGGATATAGTTAAAGAAAACTCCTCCTGGGATTAGTCAGCTCTAACTGAGAGACCCAGGAACTTCTGAATTCCTGAAGTAGCCACTCCCAAAAAGTTAATCTCTCAGGATTTATGTTCAGTCACCTGTGCTAAGGAAAAGAAATAGAAGAGGAAGCCAAGGACCTGAGGTCCAAGCTCAGGCTTCCCCAGATGATGCATATTCTCATGGCCATGTACTAGCAGCTGCTAGAGCTCCAAGGAGGAGGAGGAGCCCCTCCCCTCTGTATCCCCCTTCCTGGAATTCCAAGAGACATCCTCATAGCATTCACCACAGGTTCAAAGAGTGGAAAAAGAGAGAGTAATGAGACCTACTGTGTGGGCCACTTACACTTCCTAGCTCGGAAATTAACATTTTCTTTCCTTGTTACCTAAAGAGCCAAAGACCAATAAGGGGATTATTTTATCTCCCAAAGTCCCCATTCTTAAATACCAAGCACATATGTCCCTGAAAATGTCCAGAAGCAGCTCAGTTCAACTCCAGAAATGCTCAACACCCTTTATATTCTCCCCTCAGTTAAAGATTTGCTATCCCCAGAAAACCACCTATGATGCATTTGGCATATCGTATCCTGAATTATAGAAAGCTTTCTGGAGAGATTCAAGCAGTGTCCCTTTGAGTGTCTCCCCCAGTGCCTTGCACTAAAGAGTACCACCAATAAAGTCCATGTGACACAGTTCTTAATGGCCTCTATTATATACATATAAAGAGACCTAGCAATCCATTCAACATAGTTCTTAAATAATCTCACAATTAATAGTCTTTTGTGAGGGATCAGGCCTGCCATAGATAATGAGCTTAGAGACTACAAACATCCCCCAAATCCACCACCAAATGATCTCTATTCTAGCTATAATAGTTTATGAAACTTGTAGCAAAATTATGAGAATCAACGTGACCTCATAGAAAAATTTGGCATCGGAGGACTTTAAAGGCCTGTGTGCTATATACCCTGGGGGAAGTAGAAAGTGTGAATCCTTGTTTGCTTTGAGAATGAAGTATTGTAAGGGATATAAAATAAACATTAACTATAATACAAAACAATACTTAGGATATAGACCTAGGAAAGATCTTAGATATCATATGAACCTAATCCCTCATTGTATAGACGAGGCAAATGATGCCTGGAGAAGCTGAATGAGTTACCCAGGGTCTCTCTCTGTCTTTCTGTCTCTCTCTTTCTCTTTCTCTCTGTCTATCTCTCTCTCTGTGTCTTTCTCTCTCTCTCCCTCTCTCCCTCTCTTTCTCTCTCTTTCTTACACACATACACACACACACACACACACACACACACACACACCCTGGGGCCACTGACTCCAAACTCAGTGGTCTTGCTACTAAATCACTCCACCTGATGGGTAGATTAGAAAGGCATACACTCTGCATGATCTGAGGTAGAAAGTTCTTTAGTAAGTGAAGTGTGAGAGAGAAGGCATCTTGGTATTTGATTTAGCCTTTGATGAATGGGTAGGCTTCCTTAAGAGAGGATCTAGACCCTGAAAGGTGACAGCACAGCTGTCGTCTGGCCTTGTCTGGCCCATGTCTGTAGGATTGGACTCAATTTCTGGGTATTCCAGTTAGGAAGGTAGGAGTTTGGAGCTTTACTAGAGGAGAGTGACCAGGATGGGAGAACCCTGGAGAACATGTTATATAAGGTTTAAATGAACTAGGAATTTTCAGTCTAGAGAAGAGACTTAGTAGGGATATGATAGCTACTTTCAGATACAAAGGACTTCCATGAATAAAATAAAGATGAACATAGAAAAGTTTCAAGAGTTGCATATTTCTGCTTGATATAAAGCAAAAATTTCCTATTAGAGATAGATAAATAGATGATAGCAGATAATGGACAGGTGACAAAGTGTTATAGATCACTGGACCCATAGTAAGGAAATCCTGAGTTTAAATCTGGCTTCAGATATGTACTAGCTATGTAATGTTGAGCAAGATGTTTAATTTCTGTTTGCCTCAGTTTCTTCAACTGTAAAATGGGGGTAACAATAAAACTTACCTCCCAGGACTGTTGTTGGGATCAAACGAGATAATATTTGTAAAGAATAATACAGTTCCTGGCACATAGTAGGTACTATATAACTAAAGATGATAGGTAAACAGGTAATAGATAAGTAAATAGAAAGGAAGGAAGAAGGAGAGGAAGGAAGGAAGGAAGAAAGGAAGAAAGAAAGGAAGGAAAGGAGGAAGGAAGGAAGGAAGAATGAAAGAAAGAAAGAAAGAAGGAAAGAAAGAAAGAAAGAAAGAAAGAGAAAAATTTAGATCCAAATATGTGCCAGGCACTGAATATTGGTGATACAAAAACAAGAAAACAATACAGTCCCTACTCTCCAGAAGCTTAATGTGAAGAGATAAAACATAAGGAGTACTAGAAAGGGCAGGGAGGATACACATAAAAGTAAGAACAGGCTGAGCAGACTGGAGAGTCAGCCATAGTAAAGTGAACTGCATGGCTCAGCCCCTCAGGATATCGAGGTCCCACGCAGGGACTAATCCATCAAAAATGAAAGGTATCCCAAAGTACAATGGACTGTTTGAGGAGGCAATGGGCTCCCCCTTATAGGAGTCTTCAGTCAAAGGCTGAGTGACCAATCATGCAGACTGTTGTAGGAGAAAGGTATGTGTTTCAGGTTGATGTTGGACCAAAAGGCCTCGAAGGTCTTCATAATCTTAGATTCTGAGTATCTGGATTTGAATTTCTGGTTCAGTTATTTACAAGCCAATAATGTGGCCTTAAGCAAATCACTTCCCTCTCTTGGGCCTGTTTTGTTATCTTTAAATGAAGGGATCATACTTCTAGCTTTAAATCCTATGATCCCATGAATGTTTCTCAAGATATCTTGTTTGTGTCTTGTCCCATAGAGCACGGGCTGTTTGCTTTAGTAGGCTCTGTCCAGAGCCCTTCCCACTGGAGGGAGTGGGGTAGGCAGTTAGGATGCACCCAAGAGAATGAGCAAGAGATTTCTGAGCAGTTCTCTTATCCAGACACTTGCTCCTCCCAAGAGGGGCCAGTGCCGGACTCTGTCCAATAGTCAGAGGACAACTGTGGGCCCCTGGGGAGGGGGAAGTAACATATTGTAGTAACAGTTGCCACAAACAAACTTTTTCACAGCCCACAGAGAGGAAAGGGTGTGGAGGAGGAGTTCAGAGAAACCGGGAACCCTAAGCTACTAAGGGGGATGGAGGGGAAGTTCCCAGCTACAGCTGGCAGTGACATCCATTCACCAAAGCATCCTGGCCTCTTTCTTGCTCTTTTGGAAACCTGCCTGGTCATGCCACAGTCCTAACCTCAGCCTTATAACTCACACAGGCCTGCATTCCCCCGCCCCACACACATACACACTATTCCTCTATTCCCAAAGCTTAGGGACATCTTTCTATTATTTACACTCTCCCTACCCCACTGAAAATTCTATCTATCCTTTAAGATTCAATTCAAAGGTCGTTTCCTCCAGGAATTTTCCTGAATCCTCCCCAATGGATTGTATTCTGGGCACTTGACCCACTCACCCATTTAACATTTCATTAATTCTCTGAGGCACTTACATATTATTTGTCATATAGTTATCTCACTAGACTATTAGCTCAAGGAGCTATGTCTTATCTAACTTTTGTATCTCCTCCAGCAGGAGTTATCAGATACTAAGCATTTATTATACCAGATGCTCAGGAAATGCTAAGTCTAAATAACAGGTCCTCCTGACTCTGAGGTTTACCCTCTATCTACTATGCCACAATCCCTTCTAATGCCTCCTGTAAGCCCAGAAGAAAAAAAAAAGCTTTGTGATTATAAAGGGGGAATGTGAGCTGAGCCTTGAAGAATGAATAGGATTTAGGCAGGAGATGATTCCAGGTAGGAAGAATAACAAAGGTCCAGAGGGGGAGAGAAGGGAAAGGTATTAAGAGGAGAATGATTCTGTAACATTGTTATGGGATGGGTGAGTTGGGCTGGGTATGAAGGAAGGTAAGTAGGTCTACTATTCTTAATTCTTGGAAAAGAAGAAAAAGGCCTGGATTTGAATCCAAGTCCTGACTGATATTATTTAGGAAATAACTTCATGTTTCTGAGTTTCCATTTCTTCATCTTTAAAATGGAGTTAACAGGGCCAGACCAGTATGCAACACTGGGCAGCAATGGAGAACTATCTGAGGCAGGAGACAGGACCAGAGCAGCACTCAGCATAGGGTGACCCCCAAGGACCCGATCGGCAGCAGAAGAAAAGGCCAGACCAGCTTTAAGCAGTAGGCACCTGACCCAGCATCCAGGCAGCCAGCCTCCACGATAGGAGACAAGGTCATACATTTCCTACAGAAGGTGATATCTAGTTTTAGCCATCACACTCAGGATCAGGCAGGACTTACTAGATACCATCCAGGAGTGTAGGAACAGAGTTTAACCCACATCCAGCTCCTAATCCAGAAACTGAGCTTGGAGGTATGAGAAAAGAGAAGAAAAAATAAACATAATGAAGAAATACTTTGGGCTGAAAGAAGCCCAAGAGATAAATACTCAGTGGATCCTGAGAGATAAGTATGTCTTAGCCATAAGAGCTACAAGAGTTGTTTGTAGTGATTGGCCATTTCCTTCACCACATATTCTATACAGGAAGAAATGGAGGTAAATAAGGTTCAGTGACTTGGCCAGGGGCCCACAGCTAATAAGTGTCTGAGATCAGATTTGAACTCAGGAAGATGACTCTTCCTCACTCCAGGCCTGGCACTCTATCCATAATGTCACTTCACTGCCACAAGAGTATCTGGAACAGATTCAAACAAGAGATACAAAATGGAAGAGCTAGGGAGAAAAGAAAAAATGGCACAAAGAATTAATACCTTAGAAGATACGGCGGTAAGCCTTACTCCAGAACCAAACTCCCTAAAAATTAGATTGGGACAATTCCATGAGACAACAGGAAATGTGTTTTTGAAAATGGGAAAAAAAAATGGAAGAAAATATAAGGTATATGTTATCAAAAACAACTTTCCTGAAAAGGATCAAAGAGATTGTCTAAGATTAGACTACCTGAAAATTATAACAACAACAACAAAAAGCTTGGATGTTATATTTAGAACCAAACGATAAAATGAAAATAGGAAAATTCTACTAGTTATCTCCTGAAAGAAATCCCAAAATAAAAACTCTCAGGAATATCTTAGCAAAATCCAACACTTTAAGCAATAAAAAAAAGAAAGCGTTCAAGTGTCAAGCAGCCATAATCAGCATAACCCAAGGCTTGGGAGCTGTCATCATAAAGGAGAGATCTTGGAATACGATGCTCCAAAAGGCTTATAATCAGGAATAATCTATCCAGAAAAACTAAGTATATTCTGCAGGGCAAAAAATATGGGCCTTTTATAAAATTTTCCTGAGTAGATCCTCTGAAATCAAAACAAGAGAAAAAGAAAAGTATACATATTTGAAAGGAAGCATGTGAGGATTAATTGTTTATCTTTAAGAGAGAAAAGAAACAAGTATAGTCTCAGAACTTTAATATCTTTAATATATTCAATGGTAATAAAGAGAGGGTTTATCTTTGTTCTATTTGGATGGTCTTAGGAGCAGAAGGAAAAAGGTGGAGTACAGGACTGTATTGGGGAGGAAAAGAAGAGGAGGGAATTCACTATCTCATATAAGAGGGGTGCATGAGAAGAAGAGCATACAAGCATGGAGGGTGGGATGGGAGTGGGAGAAACAAGCATCCCATCAGCCTCACTTTTAACTCAACTGGATAAAGGAAGCTTGAAACACATTCCCATGTACACACACACACATACACATACACATACACCATGGTATAGAGTAGCGGTTCTCAACCTGTGGGTCGTGACTCCTTTGGGGTCAAATGACCCTTTCACAAGGGTCACAGGGGTCGCCTAAGACCATTAGAAAACACATATTTCTGATGATCTTAGGAACCAAGACACCGCTCTTCTATCTGTCTCCAGGCAGATCCACCCACATGCAGATACGCCCACATATGAGTATTAAAGGGTTGTGGCATTAGGAAGGTTGAGAACCACTGGTATAGAGATATATTCAGCTCAACAGGGTTAGTTAGTTGAATATATGTATATTCCTCTGTATATGTATATGTATACTCAATAGAATCAGGTGAGCATACATCAGGGAGACTATATGAGACAGGAGCATACTAGGAAAGGAGAAGTCATAAGTCATAAGCATCGGCATCAAATATAAACAAATACCAACATGGGGGGGGAAGGAAGGGAGAATAAAAGAAAAGAGTAAAAACTGTGGGATGAGGGGAGGGAGGAGACACGGGGAAGAGGCGAGGGCCAAATAAAAAAAGAAAGAAATAGAATAAAAAATAATTAATAATGAAATAGAATAAAAAGAAAAGAAAAATTAAGTAATAAATTAAAAGGAAAAAATTAAAATGGGACTACAAATACTTAAAATATCTGCCTCATAAGGGAGTTATCAAGAAAGTCCTTTATACACTTTAAAACACTATAGACACTAAAAAAGAAGAGAAGATGGGGGTCCAGGGTAAGGAATGATGGGTGGACGGATGGCTGTGGTGCTTCACGGGTACCCTGGAGAGGTCTGGAGAAGTCAAGGAAGGCTTCGAGCACCTTGAATGTCAAACTTACCGGCACAGACAAGAACCACCCAGGAGCGGCAGCCATGCACTGGCTTCCCTCTGAAACGGAAGGAAACCCTAAATGAGTGACATGAGATGGATCGTACCCTGCCCCTACGGGAGGCCCTCCCTGCCTCACCTCTCACACCACCCAAACCTTCTGCACAAGCAGAGCCTATGGCCTCTACCCGCCCAGCCAAAGGTCACCTCTCTCCTTTTAGGCCTGCTGGGCTTTTGAGGAAGTGAATGAATGAGGCCAGCGTCTTCTTCCCCAAAAAGGAGCAGATATATACTGGTAATTCCCATTTCAATGGAGTCTTAAGGATTATAAGATCCCTTTCAGTTCTCAACTCTCTGAAATCTGACTTCTGACTTCATCATTCAACCCAACCTGCCCTTTCCAAAAGCCATCAGTGATCCCCTTAATTGCCAAATCTAATGGCCTTTGCTCAGTCTTCCTCCTTCTTGACCTCTCTTGAAGCATTTGACACTATCGATCACCTTTTTCCCCTGGATGCTCTCTCTTCTCAAGGTTTTCATGGCCCTGCACACTGATCTCTCCTGGTTCTCTTCCTATCAATCCAAATGCTCTTTCTCAGTCCCTTTTGCTGGCCCTCCACTCATGCCATGCCCTCTAATTGTGTGCCCCCAGTGATGTGCTGGTAAATATTTAACAATAAGTCCTCTGGAGAAAAGGGGGAGGGGATGGTATGTCTCCTGGCACACTTTTAAGTTTAATCTTCATTAACAACATTTTATCCATCACTTTCTTAAACCCAGACAAAACAATAAATCAAGCCCTAATTTGTAGTGTTTGCTGATTTCTCAGGAGAAATATTCTCATTGAAAATTTAACAACAGGTTTTCCTGAGATGGTTTGAGCTGGCTCCTGCACGATTCTGGGGATCCCCCAAGTGTCTGTCTGGAGCTCCCTTCTCTTTTCACTCCATACAGTCTCATCTAGCAATCTCATCCACTCCCGTGGCTTCAGTTCTCACCTCTTTCATACTTGTGTCTTCTATAGGCAGCTGGTGGCTGCAGGGAATAGAGCACTGGGCCTAGGAACCGGCTGTTTCTCAGAATACTCTATCCCCCATCTCCTTGCCTTTCTATGGACTATTCCCCCAGGCGCTGCCTTAGTTTCCCTGGCTTCCCACAAGACCCAGCTCAAATCTCATCTCCTGCAGGGGGCCTTTCCCAGTCCCCACCTTCCTCCCTGCTAGTTGCTAATACCTTCTTCTCTGAGATTACCTTCAGTCTACTCTGAATATATCTTAGACATATAACTTGTAAGTTATTCACATGTTGTGTCCCCTGCTAGAATTTAAGCTCCTTGAGAGCCGGAATTGTTTCTCTGCCCTTTTTTGTAACCCTGAAGCTTAGCATGGTGTCTATCACATAGTTAAAATCCTTGTTGATAACTTGTATTTCAACAGCTCTTTGAGCTCATGTCTTATCACTATATTATCACCAGGGATGAGATCCAAGTGTGCAAAAACCAAAACCCAGAGGTTAAGATGGAAGTGAGAATTCGGAGGCCAGACTGGAGATGCAAGACAGGGAGGTCAGGTGTCAGCACCAGATCTGGGCAGGACACAGTGAACGTTGCTGAAATGTCTCTTTCTGCCTCAACTCACCCCTACAGATCTTCAGCCGATCATTGTGATGGCACAATGGTGGTGGAAGGAAACAAGCATTTCTCAATCACCTACTCTGTGCCCAGGTGGGTAGCTAGGCAGCACATCAGATAGGGCGCTGGGTCTGAGGTCAGATTTCAAATCTGGCCTCAGACACACCCTAGCTGTGTGACCTTGGGCAAGTCACTTCACCCTCTTTGCCTTAGTTTCCTTATCTGCAAAATGATCCAGAGAAGAAAATATTTCTACCAAGAAAACCTAAATGGGGTCATGAAGAGTCAGACATGACTAAAAAACAACTAAACAGCAAGACCAATGTGCCAGGCATTGCCAAGGGCTTTACAATTATGATCTCATTTGATCCTCACCTTGTGAGGTAGGTACTATTATTATTTCCACTTCACAGCTGAGAGGAATGAGGCAGATAGAGGTTAAGTGATGTGCCCTGGATCTGTCTGAGGCCAGATTTTAATTCAGGTGTTCCTGACTCTAGACCCAGCACTCTATTCACTGTGAGGCCTAGCTTTGGGCAAGTCATTTAACCCCAAATGCCCTTCAAAAAAAAAAAAGCAAAAATAAAATAAAATAAAATGGAGGCCTAAAATATTATCTTGGGAAAGTCTTGCCTCCTTCTCTAGCCTGGAACCTCACAATTAGGCCCAGCCCTGTTCCAAAGTAGCCCAGAGGGGAACACAGAGGAAATAGTGCTCGCTGGTTTGGGTTCCAATTCCATTTCTTGTTACTTATGTGACCTTGGACAAATCATTTTACCAGTAAGCCTTTTTCTTCATCCTTGGATTGTAAACTCCCTGAGGGTAAAGATTATCTTTTGCCTCTTCTCACATCCCCTGCCCTTATCAAAGTGCCTCTTACACAGTAGGCACTTAATAAATACTTACTGATTGATTAAAAATGAGAGATTTGGACCTTCTTTTATGACCATCCTTTTATATATAAATCAATGATATAGACAAAGTGTCCCCAAAGGTATTTTTGTTGTTCGGTCGTGTCTGACTACTTTGTGACCCCATTTGGGATTTTCTTGGCCAAGATACTAGAGTGGTTTGCCATTTCCTCCTCCAGCTTATTTCACAGATGAGGAACTGAGGCAAACAGGGTTAAGTGACTTGCCCAGGGTCACACAGCTAGTAAATGTCTGAGGCTGGATTTGAACTCAGATCTTCCTGACTCCAGGCCCAGAGCTCTATGCACTGTACCACCCAGCTGCCCCTATATAAGTCTTAGTGAAGTTTTTAAGCTTAAAACTAAAACTTAACTTTTAACTGAAAAAAAAAAAAGCGCTAAGACTTTTGGAGCACTCTGTGATCTAACTCCAGAAAGCTGTTGTTGCTTTTGCCTTCCACATTCAGTTTGTTTTTCTAAATGAACAATAAATTGTGGATTGTTCTCTTCCCCAGTTTTAAGCTTTGGTCAATGTGGAAGAAAGATGATGATATTATTATGCTGTTTATTATGTAATATTGTAATAATATTAATAATGATGATTGTGAGCCCTTCAAGCAGCCAAGCCAGCCTTTTGCCTTTCTTCACTTCCCCAGTGCTTGGTGCCCGGCACGTAATAGGTCCTTAATAAAAAGTTTTTGGCCGGCTGACGATCCAGCATCTCGGCCGGTGCTCTAAGTCTGGCAAGGGGCTGTGCCTCTCGAATTTGGCCAGCCGGGGTTCAGGGTTCCAGCGGTGACACGCGTTAGCTGGGTGCCCTCGGAGGAGGCACTGTGTCCGTCCAGACCTCAGTTTCCTTTCAGGCAGAAAAGTTAGATTCAAGCTCCAGCTCTATCGATTGGGGCACGGTGTCCAGGAGGAGAGCCAACGTCCAGCCGGCATCTCTCCGGTTGTAGCATCGGGTCCAGTTCCCTCAGGAAGGACCTCAGTAAGCCAGTGGGTCCAGTGGAGACGGGTGACCGCAACCCCGGGGGGACTGGAGAAGAGGCCATTTGACAACCAGTTTAAACTAGACTTAGGGAGGACGTTTGGCTGCTTAGAAGCTGACACGACCCCAGCATGTGAGCATCTTGGGGAGAAAAGTTTCCTCCTTTAAAAAGATAAACTAAGAACGGGGAGGGGGCGTTGAAGAGAAGCACTGCTTTCTTAAAGCATTTCCCCTGGGAATCAATTAATAAACAAGTCAGATTAGTAAGGGGATGGGGAGCAGGGCGGCGATCTAAAAGTGGTTTTTTTTTTGTTTGTAGAGCTTCGATTTACTAACAACTTTACGAGGCGAAAAACGAGGCCGACCACCACCTAGTCTGCCCCACCCCCCCTTAGGATCTCGGGAAGTAGGGCAGGGAGCGTAAGAGATCCAGGCCGCATGCGCAGCCTGCGATCTCCGGATACAGGCCGGCTCGCGCCAGGGAAGCGGCCCGATAGAGTCAGGGAAGCGAGAAAAAGAGATAGGTACGGAGGCGTGCGCATAAGAAAAGTGGAAAGGAGTGGGGGGAGAGGCCTGTGAGCGTGCGCACAAGGCAGAGGACGCGGAGGGCCCCGGCAGCCAAAGGAGTGAGGTAGGAAGGGCCAACAGGGCTCGAAAGCGCTTACCCCGCAATCTTGGGGGAGAGAGGGAGGGAAGGGTGGGGCTGGAAGTAGGGGAGTGGGCGGAGCGAAACGGTGACGCAGCCCGCCGATTACCCAGCCCCCCCCACGGCTTTCCCTGGCACTGACGTGGCTGCCGTCGGGAGCCGCCATCTTGTGGGAGCGAAACCAACGCCTGGAGAGCCGATAAAAAGAAGGAGCGGCAGCCACTCACGGGTGAGGAGACGGGAAGCCCGAGGCTCAGAAGCGGGGAGGTAAGGCGAGGCCCCCCTCCGTCACCCTGGTCCCACGCCCCGCAGCGCCGGTGCCCTCTCCGGCGCCGGGGGTCCGGGCGGGGGAGGTGACGGGACCGGGGCCTGAGCAGGCCAGGCCCGAGGCGACCGGGCCCAGCCAGGGCGGCCCGCGGCTAGGAAGGCCCCGGCTCCGACCGAAGGAGGCCCCAGGGGGTGTAGGCCTGTGAGGGGACGGCCGAGAGCGCGGAACCGGGGGCCGGGGCGGCAGGGGTTGGGGTGGGGTAGGGAGGCCGGGAGCTTCGGGTCTGCCTCGACGCTGGGTGCCTGGGACCCGCGGAGGCGAGAGAGCAGAATCGGAGAAACGTCTCCTGTGTGCGAGGCAGGAAGGCCCAGGGCCGCGCGCCCCGAAAGCCTCCCATTTTCTTTCTCATACCCGGGTAGGAGCTGGGGGGGGGGGTAGATCCCGGGGGTGTCTGCGGACCTTTTGTTAGTATTATTATAACATCTGAGCAGAAGGAGAGGGGGGCTTAGAGGCCTTCGAGGCCCACCTCCGCCTTCCACCGATGAGGAAACTGAGGCCAGGAGAGTAGTAAGTGTCGGGGACAGGATTTGAACTCGGGTTTCCTTCTCCATACGCTCGGTCAAGCTTCCTTCGTCTCCTTCCCCCCCCTCCCCCCGGGGCGGAGACGGGGGGTCCAAGGCAGTCCTGTAAGGGGCCTTTAAGGACCCCTCCTGGGATGCCTCATTTTCGCCCAGGGACCCGAGGGAGAGTCGGTGCTCGTCCCTCGGACGGCCACCCTCCTTTTCCGCCTGCCCGGGCCCGATTCTGAGGGCTGTAGCGGGGACACCGAGGCGGAAAACAGCCGTTCTCTTCCTGCCCACGGGAAGGTTACAGTGTGACAGGAGACCGCAGACCGAGGCTGGAGGGGGAATGAATCGGGAACCGAAGTGTTTGAGTCATTTTGCGGTGGAGGAAGAAAGGGAGGAGGAGGAGGGGGCGGCTTTTACCAGCATATCCCAATTTCTGTTCCTTATCAGGAGAATTGGGACTGGAAGCGCCCTCGGTTTATAACATCTCGTTTATATGGCATTGTATGAAATACTGTATAAACTCGTTTTAACCTCACACCCCCATAAGTTTAGGGGAGTAAGAGTATTATCAGCCTTGTGCTGACGGGTGAGTACTCCGAGGGCCAGAAAGTGAGGTGACTTGCCCAAGGTCACACGACCGAGGAAACTGGGACTTCAACCCAACTTCTCCAATTCCACTTTAAATTCTAGCCCCTTTTCTCTCCACCCTCACCCACCCCCATACTATAGCTGGGGTAAAGGGAAATTACCTTCAACATTCATAAAAGAGCCTAATTTTACACCACTACCGAGAAAATGTCTTATAAGAATTTAGTGTTTGGCCATCCAATCTAAGGCAGACCTCTCAGGGAGTATGGTGTGTAGGCTGTTGTTCTTTGCAGCTAATATTATTCCTACTATTGGTGGTAGTAACAGACTTTTTCCTCCTAAATGTCAATGCCAGAACCCTGATGATAGACAAAAAATATATAAGGATCACTATGTAAGTGAATCTTTAACCTAAATATAAAGACAGAAATGAAGAAACAATTTTAGTCACTCTGGAGGTGACTCTGCTGAGCACTTCCTATTGCATAATCCTAGTTGTGAATAGCATGTAAAAATTTAATTCCAATAATAACTTAATTACACAGTACTTAATATTAACTAATTTATTCAAACAACACCTTGGCTAGGTGGCATTATCTCCATTTCAAAGAAGTGGAAAGTTGGAATTTAAGAGAATTTGTGAAGATTGAGTAATATTTGAAATAAGTTTGGGGATGATTTTTCAGATGCTACAGGCATCTTAGAATTTATCATCATAGAATTTTAGACATAAAAGGATGGTTGTAATCTTGTAGTCCAATCTGCTCATTTTATAAATGAACATTTGGTTGGGGGAGGGAGTTAAGTGACATACCCAAGGTCATATAACTAGTTATTAGGGAAGCCATAGAGATGGAACAGTTTTCTGGTTACTCTTAAAACAAGTTGTTGGCAGCTTGTAAAATACTAATTTTATCCTCACCTTTTCAGCAGTGTTTCTAATCAAATATAAAACATCTAACTGACCTTCTTATTCTTAGGTATCATCCTTTGCCTATGCTAAAACTTAAAGTATTATGAGAGTATGAATTTCAGTTAACTTTAGTTTTTAGTAATAGTCAATGGTTCAAACTGTTAGACCTTGAAATAGCAAGTGTTAGTTGGGGCCAAAGTTAAAAGGAATTTAATGGTTTAAAAATTAATCACAAGCCTAGTTTATCTTCACGTTACTGAAATGTGTTATTTCCAGTACTTGGGGGATACACTTGATAATTTTAGGGAACTATATGGACAAAGTAGTCTTTGCGTGTAACTTCTCTCTGCTCACCAGTTAAAACACCTGAGTCTTAAGGTATTTCTGGCTATCTCAAAGGGATGTCACAGATTTCCCCCTTGCTTCTATTCTTTTTTTTAAAAGTTGCTTTGGGCATATCATAGAAATATTATTCAGCATCTGAGAGGAGCTGGTATTGTTACAACTCTAAAAGATCTAAAATAACTGAACCAAGGTTTATAGTCAGCATACAAAAAGCAGTTGCCCTGCTCTTTAACAGTTCTGCATTTTTAATCATGTGATCTAGCCATTCACTTTACCTCTTACACGATATGACAAGGGCATTCCACGTACTCTAGTACCTACTAACTCATACTTAAGGTAGGAGTAACTTGGAACAAAGGAAAGTTACAATTCCAACTTTTTCATTCCCTTCTTTAAGTGATTAACAATAAATTTTGATTTGGAGAAAGGCGAGTACTTGGAAAAAATGGTTGGCTACTGTGGTGAGCCTTTTAAAAAAAGACAAAAATCAAGCAGTTACACTGTGCTGTGTTGTGTGCTACTATCTTAATGTTATAGGTGTACTTTTGCTTTTATTAAAAACAGATTTGATATTTGCATATTGCAGGTAAATGGGAATTTACCTTATTTATTCCTTTATTATTTTATACTATTTGACTTTCTGTAATTATGTTATTGGAATTGTGTACTGATCTGTATTTTGCAGATATACCTCCTTGAAAAGGCATTGTTTTTATTAGTATTCTAGAGTAATTTAGAAATTGAGGTCATAAAATGTAGACTAATGTGAAATTAAAGAATTCTGTTATCAGAGTTGGAGTTTTGACAACCCGGATTGTACTTTTAATGCAGAGGTGGAATTTCTGCAGGATACAATGTGGAGAGGAAGACTGGAATCAGAATGAGAATTTTCACACTTAGATTCAAGAGTTTATAATCAGAATTTAAATAAACTTTTACACTTGTCATACTCGTTTTAACAATTGTATGAATCTCATGGTGAATTTCAGAGCTACTGTAATCACAAATCAGTTAATTCTCATTTAATCAGAACCTGCCGTCCACTTTGTATTGTATGACTACATATATGGAAATAAATAGAAATAATAAAAGGAATTAAATCTCAGTTTTCTTTTTATATTAAAGTTTTATTGGAAGGGGAAGTTTGGTTTTTGAAATTCCTTGTGGATTTCTTATATTACAGCTGTTGCCAGTCAGCATAGGTAATAGAGAATTATAAATTATTTTCTAGCTTACCTGTGTCTAAAAAAATGATCTTTTGGTTTTAAAAAAACAAAACAGATAAGATAGTACTTTGATCATGTCGAACATTATCCTTTCCACTTGCAGAGGAAAAAGTGCTTACAATAGAGGATTTTTAAAATGTCCTCTCAGAATTTGTAATTTTGAAATACAACACTTGCTTTTAGCTGATCCTGTTTGTATACAACCTAATTGTTATAAATGTTTTTATAATACAATAACATTTCACCTATCCAGAAATATAAAAGGGTATGCTATTTATAGGATAGACCCTCACAAAGAATGTTTTAATTTTACAAAGGAATCCAAATGGCTTTCTCTAGTATCCAGGATTTTGGCCAAAGTAGCAAATTGGGAGGGGGGAGCAGACCAGAAGGTATAGCCTGACAGTGAAAGAGAATGAAATACTTTCTGAAAAGTAGACAAGGAAACTGAAAAAGCACAGCTCTTGGGTCACTTACGAGTAGGGGCAAATACCTGTTCATTATTAGTAGTAATTGATTACAATATGACTCTGAATCAGTGGTTGTATGCTCTGCATGAGAAAGCATGTTAATTAGTTAACATAGATTAACATAAGTTTGTAATTGTATTTTCACAACATCCTTGTGAAGTGAATGCTGTTTATCTCTATTTTACGTTATTAGAGTGTCACAACTCTAGAGACATAATACTTAGAGGGCATCTAGTCCCACCCCCTTCAGTTTACAAATGAAACTGTGGCCAACAAATGAAATTACTTGTCTTACATTACATACAAGTAGTAAGTGGCAAATCTGAGATGAAGTGACTTGCCCATGGACTATCCCTTACATCACATAGTGTTGCCAAACTTTGTCCTTCTTTGTCTTCGACATATCTGGCATCCCTCTGGCTCCTGTTCTCCATTGACACAGCCTATCACCCTAGGTCAGACCCTTATCACCGCTCACTTGGACTGGTATAGCTTTCTGATTGATCTCCCTGCAGCAAGTGTCCCTCTTCCCTTTCCAATTCATCCTCCATACAGCTACCAGTGATATTCCTAAAGCGCAGGTTTGATAATGTCACACTCATGATTCCTTATCTCCAGGATCAAATATAGACAACTTTGTTCAGCGTTTAAAGCCCTAGAAAACCTGTCTCTTACTTTTTCCAGCCTTATATACACACTCTGATTCAGCCAAGTTGGCCCTCACCAGGATATTATATCTGTTTCCAAGTAGCTGTGTAACCAAGTACAGTGGTTAGGGTCTGGGCCCTGGAGTTAGGAAGACCTGAGTTCAAATTGAACTTCAGGACAGTTACTTTAGCTATGAGTCTGGGCAAATATAGTAACTTTCTTCTGGAGTTGTTGTGAGGATCAAATGAGATGATATTTGTTACTCAGCACAGGTTTACAAAGCATCTTCATAAACCTGTGAGGTGGGTTATAATTTTTCTTAGGGTAGAAATTATGAAGCATGTACATATCTTAGATCCAGGCTCTTGAGCTGGAAGACACCTGAGGCCATCCAGTCCAGAACCCTAATTTCTGGAAACTTATGACTTACCTAAAGTCAAACAGAAATAGAGGTGGTATTGATTCCAGAGACAGTGCTTTTTTCTATACCAAGCTACTCTTTGTGTTTTTAATTCTGACTACTATTTGTCTTTGACAGGTTTCTTTTGTTCTACCAATTTAAAGGCATAGGTTCAGATAGATAAGGTCAAAAATTTTTCCCCCTGAAAATAAAGCTGAAGAGTAAAAATGCAGGTATAGTTATAAATGTGCCAACAGGAGAACAAAGAATGTTCTTTTTAAAATTGCTGTTAAAACAATTTTCCTGTGAAGTAAAAGCTTCCTACCTTTTACAGATGAAAATGAATACAGCTTGGCATTTAACTGATTGAATCTATTAATTTATACTTAAAATACTATGCCAACTAGTAACTTATGCAGTAAAGTTAACTGGCAGTTATTAATAACTTTTGGTATTTCCAACTTCTGTTGAAAGTGATATAATCTTTTCAAAATTATGGATACTGTTAAATGAAAATGTGTTCTTATTCCACAGTTGATGATGCCTGAAACCTTTGCTTAATAACTTGGTGGTTAATTGGTAGAAAATAGAAAAAAACCTTTCTCTGATGACATATCTTAAGCTTGTCTAAAATACTTACCTTAAGCCAAAAATATTAGACCTTGTCTCAGTATTTGTTACATAAGCAAGAATATCGGTGCATTATTGACCTTAATTGATCATATTGATAATGGTTAGTCTTGGTGTTCCTTGACAAAGTTGTCTTCTGATAACACTAATTAGAATCATGTATAGCTGGAAGGAACCTCAGAAGTCATCTAGTCCAACTGTCATTTAAAAAAATTTTTAAATCATGAACTTGACAAACATGAAAATTTTATTATACAAAGAACGGAAAAATAGGGTTGTTTATAAAACTGAACTTCTGATATGTACAGTTTTTTACAAGTTATATTTTAAGTTTAACATACTAATAAATTGTCCTTGTATTTCCCCTTTTTTGAATTTTCTGCATTTTAATATTTACTTGTTCTTTTTTATTGTCTCCCATCCCAACAGAAAGCCCTCTCTTATGACAAGTAAATATAGTCAAGCAAAGAAGTTCATGAATTGACTGTCTGAAAATATAGAAAGCTTGTTTCAACAGTCTTCAGAGTCTTCTGAAGTTATGACTGGTCATGGCCTTGTTCAAAGTTCTTAAATTTTCCAAAGTTACTTGTTTTTCACATTATTCCAGTTATTGTGTGAAATGTTCTCCTGGTACTACTTATTTCACTCTGGACCAGTTCAGCCAGCCAATAAACATTTGTTCAGCACTTACTATATGGCAGACCCTGTACTAAGTACTGGAGATACAACATGAGGCAAAAAAGAATCCCTGACTTAAAGGAATTTAGACTCTAAAGTTCATACACATCTTCCCAGATTGCTTTGAATCCAACCCTTTTTATGACTTAATGTCATTGGGTACCAATTTTGTTTCTAGTTCTTTGCAACAGAAAATGCTTCTATGAATATTTTTGTGCATAAGGGTCCTTTTTCCCTGACTTTGACATCTTCAGAGTATGTGACTTGTACTGATATTTAGTCACTGTATTATTTACTGTTTAGTGACTTTCGGGGATTACTTCTAATTTGCTTTCCAGAATGACACCTCTTCTTCCCATTTTATAGATGAGGAAACTGACACCCAGGGAGATTAAATGACTGCCCCAGGTCATACTAGTAGTATTGAGTCTGAATTTGAACCCAGGCCCTGACTTCAAATCTAGGACTTTTCCCACTGTGCCACACATATGTGAAAGCACCATTCATTGATTTGATTTGCAGAGCACCTATGAACATAAATTCTCCTGTGATTTTTTTTTTATCAGATTTATTGATTTGACATCTCCTCATCCTATTCTAATCCAATTTAAGAAAACTTTTATTAAGTGCCTTCTGTGTCTAGGCCTTGAGTTCTGGGAACTGAAACAAAAGGAAAAAGTCTTTTCTCTAAGAGTTTACGTTCTACTGAGGTGAATATAGCATGTATAAGTATATACTGGAGAGAGGAGAAAGAAAGACCTAAGCTAAAGGGATCTGGAGTAGAGATGACTTGTGAGCTGACCCTGAAGGCAAGGAGAAGTAAATGTATTCCAAGAATTTGGGGGAGGGTGGGGTGTTAGCCTCTGTTTTGAGAATGCAGAAGGCTGAGAAGTATCCTGGTACACACATACAGTGAGAAGGTGCAGGATTCAGTCAAAGGACCTTGGTTCAAATCCTGCATCTGCCATGCATTACCTTTGTGCCTGGTTTAGGTCACTTAAACATCATTGGGCCTCAATTTCTCCTTTGTAAAATGACTGAGTTGGATTAGATTACATCTCTAAGCACTTTCTGACTAAACCTTGAATCTTTTGAGTTCAGTGACAAATAGGTCTATTCCTGGACTGTTAAAAATGAAATGATCTGGCTCTTTTTTTCCCCCCAATTAGAAGCACGTATAGATAGAAGGGACCTCGGGAGCCATCTAGTCCAACTCTGTTGTTTAAAAAAATTTTTTTAAATCATGAACTTGACAAACACCCACACCCACCTTTTACACTTAGTTGTTTTTGTTGATTGTTTGCTAAATGGCATGCTTGCTAAACTCTGTGACCCTGGGTAGATCACTTAAAATCTCTCTGTGCCCCTGCAACTTTCTAAGAATGTAAGTTGAAAAGCAGTTGCCTCTGCTTTGGTAGAGTGGTTTTTCCCACTGGAATTTACCAGTTTCAGTCTCCTCCCACCCCTAGTGTCCTGTGTATACTAGAGTGTATGCTGAAAGAGGGAGAGAAAAAAGGCCATAATGATTTCATAGAAAAGGCACTGTTCATTCTTCATAGTCTTTCTGGGTTAAATATTGCACCAAAAAGATGAGGATACTTCAGTGTGGGTATTAGTGATGTAAAAATAAAGGTGCCTAGTATGTGATGTAAACTTAGCATTAAAAGGTTATAGAGGAAGAAATAAGGTCCCCAAAGATTGCACAATCAGAATTAGTCATTTCAGTTACCATTGGCCCATCCAGACAACCCTGTTAATAGCCATGCAATCTATTTGGGAGACAGACCCAAATGATGTCTCCATGTTTTCCCAGGTTCTGCCTTCTCTATTCCATAGCAATGCTTTTATTTTTTGCAGTTTTTTTCTCTTCCTTTATTTACCTTGAAGAAACACCACTTCCCCCTCACTTCCTCTCTTCCTGAAAAAATGGGAAAGTACAAATATTTTGGAGTTTGTTTTGTTATAAGGATGATGTTTGTTTCTGTTTTGTCTGAAAGTCAAAAAAAATTAATTTTTGTGTTTTTTTAAATGACATAGTCTTCAGTTGATAGTGACTTCCAACTCTTGATGACAGTTCATCTGAAATTCCTTTAAAAAAAATTCATTTTGTAATCCCAGTGAAAGCAAACCTGAGGAAGTTATATTGACTATACCAAGAACCTCATTGCATCTCTGTGTGTATTATCATTTTATACAGGTTTGGGCATGGTAATGTTTTCTTTGGAGAATAGCTCAAAATAATAACATAAGCAGTTACATCAAAAGTTTGTGTTTAAAAAAAGTTGCTTATAGTTGGTTTTGTATTTTATTAGCTTTATGATTTGAAGTTATTAAATACATTAATTTTTGGTTTTAATAAAAATATCTTGTATCTGAATTGTACTCTTTATAGTCATAATCTCTCCCTCCCCTTTCCATGGTGCTGGCTTTGTGACTCTGGATAGGTCATTTAAAACTCCCCGTTGCCCCAAGTATAGGTAGAGGGAGTTTTTGTACTAGGAATTCTCTCTACCTATAAAATCACTTCTGGTCTCTCCCCTTCACACACACACACACACACACACACACACGCACACGCACACACACACACCCAATTTTTTTTAAACATTCTGAATTTCATAAACAGGTGATGTATATTAGAATAGTCTGGTGGATGCCTGTAGTTTTTATTTTGCTTTGTTAACTTTGAGAGGCTAAGACTACAGAAACCCTTTATGTTGAATTGTGTGGAGTGTTTGGGATGGGAGGGAATGGGGAGCTGATTAAAACTAACCTTGGATTGTATCTCAGTCTTTGCTTCCACATGTTTGAGAGACCTATGGGAAGAATTATTTCTCCAATCTGGTTTTTGGCATGCTTTTAATATTGCAAGCACCATACTTTTTCTATTTGGTTGTCCTTAGAGTTGAGAATACTAAAAGATCTTGATATTCTGTACCGTGTTTTACTTAAAAAGAGAGAGAAAAGCATATGACTATTAAACTTTGGTACTCTTGTTCAAACAGCTGAATGACTGAGTTCCTTCATGCTTTCTGTTGGAAATGGTATTTTTACTTCCTTTTGTAAGTTGTTCAAGTTTGTGCCGTGCAGTTAAATATTTGCCAGCTTCTCTGAATGAAGATTTAGTTGAATTCATTAAAGTTATAAAAGGGTGTGGTTAGGGTGAACATGAACTTGGGACAACTAGAATACTAAAACTATTGGCAGGCAAATAAAAAAAGTGCTATTTGTCAGTATGAAATAGTAAGAAAAGTATGGGGAAATTAAGAAACCTAAGTTTGATCAGACCTAAGTTTGATTTCCTTTTGCAGATGGAAAACAGATTCTAAGGCAGTGACATGGCCAAGATCAAAAAGATGGATTTGGGAGATGGGGTAGAGAATGACTTATGCAGTATATCTCCAAAGTTAAATTAATTGAGATGGCTCTGGAGTCTTTCTTGAAATTCTTGATTATGTCATAGAGCAATTTTCCACAGTATGTCTGATGGTACCCTGTTAGAGATATTTGGCTATCTTAAAATGATCTAGAAAGGATGGACCATTGGTGTGAGCTGTTGTGAAATTTGTTATGACCCATTGACATGCTTTAAGAAACAGAGTAGAATTGCTACCTCAATTCTATTTTTTGGCAGAGTGGAACTAGTTTACCAAATAGAACGTCACAGAAACATGTAGGAGGAAAGTGAATCCATATCCATAATGACTGAAGGGATGCTGGTATGGTAAGACATTTCACTTGAGCTTTAGAACAGATTTTTGGAACGTTTGAGGAAAAGATAGTTAACATGTAGCCAGAGAATAAGAGTGTGAGAGAAATTAGAGGTTCTCAACAAAATTTTGATGGCTCAGTGGTTAGTGAGCCCTAAAAAGAAATGTTAAAACATGTTGTTACTTTGGTGACTTTACAGGGAGCTTTCCCAAGTGCTCAGATTTTAAAGAATAGTTATAAAAATGGAAGCACGTCATTTAAATCAAGGAAAGAATACGAAAGTGGCCTATCCTTGTTAAATTAGAGCCTGAGAGGCTAAAGCCTCAACTGAGCCATAGCTTCTGAAGTGTTCCGACAAAACATGGATACTTAACTAAGACAGATGATGCTAAACTAAAGTTCCTCCCTCTTCTCTCCCTCTCATTTCCTCCTATTTGCCTTTTGCTTTAATCTCGTGGGGCTAAGTGTAACAGGATATGTTTTGAAAAGTTGTACAAAGCGGGGTGGCTAGGTGGCGCAGCAAATAGAGTACTGGCCCTGGAGTCAGGAGTACCTGAGTTCAAATCCTACCTCAGACACTTAACACTTAACTAGCCGTGTGACCTTGGGCAAGTCTCTTAACCCCAATCCACCCCTTCAAAAAGAAAAAAAAAGTTCAAAGCAAAAAGATAATTTAGGTGACATTATTTATCAACTGTTGTGTTTTTATCTTAAGAATTACCTTTTGTCTGGAAAATACAGAACATTGAAGGAATTGAAGCCAAAGTACAGCAACTAGAATTGCAAATACCCAGAAAATCTTAAATTACTTTAGATTTCATAGCTTGGAAAAATAATATACCAAGGTACAGAACCATCATCTGTGATTTTCAGGGACTCTGAGAGAAATTTGAAAAGTTTCGAGAGATTTAATTTTTTTGAGGTAGAGAGGTGTGGTATTGGATTATGTACATCAAAGACCAGTAGACTTGATCCTGAGAAAAATTCCAGAGACTCTCAGACTGATAAATTGTAAGTTCTTAGGAGGGGATGTATCAAATCATTCCAGATTTATTGTGCATCATTTCATTTTCTGACAAGGTTGCTAGATCAGAGTTACCAGATCAGGAGAATCCTTGTAGTCATAGTAATACCTAGTGTTTGTGAATTTTAAGTATAACATCATAAGACAGCATGGAAGAACTGATGGGAAAGAGGTGTTATACTTGACTTGAGAGTGAGGCTCACATCTTCATATAGTCAATGTTTTGGTTTGTTATGTTTAGCTATGGCTTGTTACAAATGAGGATGTTTTTTGGTAGGTTGGGGAAAATGACTGATATAAGAAAGAACATTGATAAAATGTATTTTAAAAAACTTAAGTGATAAGTGCAGTTGTATGGATCTGGTACTGTTTAACCAAATCTAAAGTATTGATTAATGGATCACCTCATTCAGGAAGGAATGAGTGTCCTAGGTGACATGCTAAAGAGTTTCGTCCTTCATTCCATTCTATTGGGGACTTTTATCAATGATTGACACGTTGCTTAAGGTCTCCATTCTCTCCAGATCTTTTAGTTTCCCATTGCCTTCAAACATGTCCAAATTTCCATCATTATTTTAAATCTTCACTATTTCCTACCATCCCCTCAGGCTATTGCCGTATTGTTCTCCTCCTCATTTCAGCCAAACTCTTACAAAAGACTGTCTGCATTCTTTGGAATGATAAGCCAGTTCCAACTTTGTTATTTGCTTAATCAGTTTGACAGCAAAAAGTATGCTTTAAACATAATAGATATTGATGTCTGCTTCGCAAAAACTCAGTTGTAACCCTTATTGATTCTTGTTACTGTATTTTTTCTTGTTTATATAGATAGTTAAAATCAAAGTGGATAACAGACCCAGTTTTACATTTTTGGCTATGTATTTATATGAATCTTTCCATGTTTCTGTGCAATCCTAAAATCATAAAATTAGGACTCTGTTATATTGATGTTCCACAGCTTCTAGCCATTCTCCAACCACTGGTCATTTAGGTTATTTTCAGTTTTTGTTTTTAAAACAATATCCTTATATACAACATATGTATAATTATATATTTGCATATATATACACATGCTTTAAATATTTTTCTATGGTCAACTTTGTTTTTTTCGTTGAATTACTTTCTAGAAATATATTTATTCCCACTAGTGGAATTACTAGGTCATAGATATGACCTTTAGTTTTTGTGGCTTCTGTATTTCCACATACCTTCCAAAAAGTACATGCAAATAAGTTGCTTTTTAAGCTTTGGTTTTATTTTTGCACATTGTTTTTGTTCTTATAAAACCAAACCAGTCACCTTGTCCCAAATAATTTCTTCCACTGCTTTAATAATTTTTTTCCTTCTTACATTTGGGATAGGTATATGATGCTTTTCCTTTTTTAATTCTCTGAAATTTGGTATGGAAATACATTTTTTTTCCCATGTTATTTTCCCAGCCACATTTATGACAGCTGCTTTTCCCATTTTCTATACAGAGTCTGTAAATCAACTTACATATATAGATATGTGTGTATATATATATGTATGTATATTCTGTTTCTAGGTTTTATTTTCTTTGTGTTTGTCTAATTTTCTTAATGTATGCCTAGTGCCAAATTGTTTTGATGACCGCCCTTTCATATTTTAAAAGCCAAAAATACCTTTGATCAACTTTTTTTTTTTTTTTTTTTTTTTGGCTTTTTGGAGGGGAGAGGGCAGGGCAGTTGGGGTTAAATGACTTGCCCAAGGTCACACGGCTAGTAAGTGTTAAGAGTCTGAGGTAGGATTTGAACTCAGGTCCTCCTGACTCCAGGGCCGGTATTCTATTCACTGTGCCACCTACTGTCATAAAACTAGTATTAAAGGCAAGGTTCAAATCCTAATGTCACTTGAAACTTCAGTCCAATGTTCTTTCACATTACCCCTTAGATGGATTATCACTTTATTACAATTTTAAAATTATACATATATTACAGAATACTCATTTTAACAAACATTAAGCACCTATGTACAAAGCCTGGTGGGAGGGGATTAATTTTAACCTGTAGGAGCCTATAGTCTATGGTTGGGAAAGGCATGCAGTATATACATAGATAAATATAATACAAGGAATGTTGGGTGCAAAGTAAAAATCCAGGCAGAACTATTATAGGGATATTTGGAGAGATCAAAAGTACCACCTGAGGAAATATTTGAATGAGGTCTGTGATATAAACATTGAGAAGCAGATGTCAGGTTCAATTTAGGGATCAGATAATAGTACAGTTTTGCTGGACTGTAGCATGTGTGAGAAAGGAGGTAATGTGACAAGTCTGAAAAGATAGATTAGAGCCTGTGGAATGCCTTGAGTGCCAGTTTAAGAAGGTTTTGTTTTAATCCTAGTACAGTTTTGGAGCCGTTGAAGATTTTTGAGCAAGGAATTTTTAATCTGGATTTGTTTAATTGTAGTGATAAAAAGAAACTACTTGTTGAAGGACTTTAACAAATATCTTTTAAATTCAAAAAATCTTAATGGTCAGTGAGAATTTAGATATTTTGCCAATCTGTAATATTGGGGTTGCAAAATGCTAGGCTAGATTACAGTATAGTAAGTAGTAGGTGAAATTTGTAATTAACTGAAGGGCTTTACCCAAAGGGCAAGACAAGGAGTTTTCAGGGAGGTCAGTTTCAGCTCAATATAAAGAAAAACATTATTACTTTTAAGAGCTCTGTAATTTTATCATTGTGGCTGTTATCACCAAGATTGGAAACCATCCATTCACACACACACAGTGAAATTCTTGTCCATATTCTTTCACAGAGCCACTATAGTGGATCTGTTCTTCTTAGAGACCTTCATGTAGGTCTTTTTATATTTTGAAGAGTACCAGTTGAGCTCATAGGCTGTTCACCTGTTATCTCTGTGACCACCCCACCACCTATTCTGATCATATATATATTTCCTTAGAGAAATCCCTTAAGCCAATCTGAGCACAGATAATTATTGGAAATGCTTCATAGCTTACTCGTACCTAGCTTTCGTCTCCATTGTCTGTTGGGTGACTGGCAATTTGAATTCTGTAGAGTTTGTGGTGTTGTGAAATCTGTCATCAGAGAGTATTTCCAAGAGAATATTTATTTTTTAAATGGGAGTTCTTTTGCTCTGGGGAAAGAACTTGTGGTCATATGCTGTATCCTAATTTCGGTCTTCCCTGCTCTCTTCCTCTTTCTCAGTTCTGGGCCCAACTAATTTCCCATTTGCAGTATGTGTCCCAAATGCAGATATTGATGTATTGATTCAATGGACTGATCATCTAACTGAATATTATGATCTGGACAATAGGCATTTTAAAATCCATTTAGTTTTTTTCTGTGTAGATTCTTAGACTGATTTCTTCTGAATAATTTTGGGTCTCATTGAAGAACTCCAGTGATATTTTGGGACTTGGTGGTGCTTTTGGCATGACATCCACAAGCAAGAACAGAATTCTAGAGGACAATCATTGGACAGTATAATCTCTGGTTGCATTTGTCAAGGAATATTTTATGATCTTAGCATGTGCCTGAAGATTTCCATTGGAGAAGAAACTTTAAGGCTGTGTTTTACTCTGGATCAAATTCTTTGTTATAATCAGTTAATACTGGGATTTTGTGTTTTATGATTTTCAGTCAGTTGAATGTCATTTGTAAGGAACTGCTGATCTGCTATGTATAGCTGTTTGAAAGATGCATACTTGTTCCTTTCTCATCCTTCCATCAAGCATACGTTTGATCATTTTTCTAAAGATGAGACTTTGGGCCTCTGGGTCACTAGTTATTGATATTTTCTTCACCTTTTAGAGACATCAGTATCATTTGTGATTTCTACTACCACCACTTGCATTTTCTTATCTTGCTTTCCTTGAAATAAGTTGTGACATTATCCCTCAAAATCAACATGTTTTCTCTGTGTAATGTAAATGGTAAGTACCATTTCTACAAGGAACATATATAGAGGGAGAAACTATTAGTATAGATCCACTTCAGTTACTGTTAGTACAGTGGTCACAACATGGCAAGAACACTAGTCAACACTAGTCATACCCAGAAGTTCACAATTTTTAAAAAAAAATCAATAAAATCCATTACTTCAGATTTCTATACACAAATATATAAAGTATGGGTATTAAGAAAGAGGAACTAAGCAGTCCTATGCAATTTTACCTTATAAGTGTTACTGGGACTTGGAATAAAACCTGTGTCTGGAATATGGATCAGTAAAATTATACCTCAGTCAAAAGAAACATAAGTAAATGGAGGTGGGGATAGAGTAGTATTGCATAATAAAAGTTATACTAATCAAGGAAATCTGGAGACTAGAACAGAGCAGCTGTTTGGGTGGAAGATCAGAGGAAGTACAAACAGAAGCAGTATTAAATTTGGAGCATACTACAAACTACCTGGATTGAAAGAGGAGATTGAAGAGGAATTTGGGAAAACATTACAAGCTTGGAACAAAAAGCATAATACTGTAGCAGTAGGGGACTTTATGTTTTTGGACACTTGATGTAGCTTTCTTTGCCAAAAATAGAGCAACTGATAAATTTCTTGGCTTTCCTTCAACATAATTTTCTCTTTCAAAAAAAGATAAAAGCAAAACCAAAAAAGCGAAATCTCATTTTTGATATAAATTTACACCACCAACAAAAAAATTACCTACTGGGGTAGAAACAGTAGGAACTTTGAGAAATGGCCATTCTGTTTTATATTTTGATAGAGGGGAGTTAAGCTCAGCATAATCTGACATATACCCTGGATTTGGGGAGAGCAGGTTTCAGAGGGTTCAGAGAAAGAGTAAGTGGACTAAAATTCTATAGAAGTAATTAGACAGGAAGGAATGGGAAACCCTTCAAAATGAAATTCTGAAGACACAAAAAAACCAATTCTGATGAGGGAGGAAGAAAGAAGACTCTTAAAGAGACTGATGCATAGGGAACTCAACTGATCAACTTAAATTTTTTTTAAACACATGTAGAGAAGATAGAAACAAGGGCTGATAACTGAAGGGTACAAAAACTTTGCACAGTTCTTATAAGAACAGTATCAGGAGGCCTCACAGCTCCTGGACTGAAGTTGGTAAGGAAATCTAATAATAACAAGCAGGCTGTTTTTAAGCTATATTAGGAAAATAGGAAGATTTTTTCTTATTTATTTTTATTTTTTTTTTTTTATTATTATTATTTTTTATTTAAAATGGGAAGATTAAAGAAGGAATTAGATGCTTCAGAGTAGGGAGGGATAATGATAACTGATGATGAGACTGGAAAACTAAGCTATTCACCTCTTTGTTTTCTTTCCTTTGCCAAAGAGAATTTTTGGACTAGAAAGGACTGAGCAAATAATGGCTCAGAGGGAATTGATACCTAAGATAAGTAAGGAGATAGTAGGAAACCAGCTACTTACCGTTGGTGATTTCAAGTCACCTGTCCCGAACAAACTTTAACTTCAGGTAATGAAAGAACTGGTAATGTGGCATAGTGCTGAATTTGCAGTCAGAGAACCTGGATTCAAAACTTTTACTATCTGACTGTGGACAGAAAGCAACTTAATCCCCCTCACTTGTAAAATGAATAGTTCTGACTAGGTTGACATCTAAAGTCCTTTCTAGCTCTGGGTTTTATACATGAATGCCTAGCCACTCTGTGTGTTAAAGTTGTATTTTGTTCCCCTGACCTCCACAACCCTCCTTCCCCATAGTAAGTTTATAAAGTAGCTAGTGTAAAGAGGCAGTAAGCAGGAAATAAGATTACAAAGGGGAGCCTGGAAATCACAAAGCTCAAAGGAGAGCATAATTTACAAATTGTATCATGTATTAACCAAAAAAAAAAATCACATCCTGGTAATGAATATGTGTGGAATCAGGAGGAGATATCTAGTGTCTGCTTGTCAAGGTTTTTGATCCTATGGTATGTAAATATCGGACAAATTGTAGACATCCACAGAAGATCAAAAGTTATTGATAATTTTGTGATTATATTGATGGGTTAACTTGAAAGTGATGACTCCTTTGAGATGATTTGAATATTTAAAACCCTATACAAATGAGACCTTTAATTCCTGTCCTCCACTCCCGAGTACTCTTCCCTCTCTATTGGGTCCATATACTGCCTAATGCTCCCAACTTTAATCCATGGTTACATGGGTAATATTCTCTGCCTCTCCTTGTCCCCATATCTTCTGCCTCTGTACCCTGTTCACTGCTTGTCTCTGCTTTTTTTTTTTTTTGCCCCCACAACCTCTGTGGTTATTAAAATGTGATTATAGCTTCATTTCCCACTAACAGTCATGTCTTTTCTGGCAAGAACGCAGAGAACTGGGTGTGTCTCCCTCCATTTCATAATTTCATAAATTATCAATTCACGCTTTTCCCATTCATTTGGTAATCTGCTTAATTTGGATTATGTAAACATACTCTGGAATGGCACCCCATCTTAATTTGCAGTGTTAACATTTGACCTACAATAATCCTGAAAAACTTTGTTGTAATATTATTTGTGTGGCATTTTAAAGTTCACAAAGCCCCTTTCCCAGAACTCTTTCCATTGTATTATTCAGCTTTCCCTTCTGATCTTAATAGATGAGGAAATTGAGCCTCAAAAGACTAGAAGTGGTTTCCTGTAGTCATACAACTAGTAATTTTGGGGGCAGAGGGTTCAAATCCAGTACTTCGGACTCCATTTTCAGATGTGTGAAACATTTTGGCCAAAGTGTTGAAGGAACCGATTAATGGACTTCTAGTAGAATTTCATTTGTCATAGGATTTGGTGTGTTGTATGGCTGTTTGGTTGTTTGGTGTGGTAAAGCCCATTCTTACCAGTGCCAACCATTCTTTTAAGTTCATTTTGCCAAGTGTACTTTTTTCTTCTAAGTCATGAAATATAATATGAATAAAATTTTTTTGTGACTTTTGAAACATATCAATTTTGAGTATTTCTGCAACTGGCAAAAATGAATTGCAAATTGTAAAATCTTAGAATTACTCTTAGTTGTGTTCATGACAAAAAAGCTAATAACCTTTTTTAGGAGAAATGTAAGATGAAAAATGCTTCTCTCACTTCAGTCCTTAATTGGAGTATATCAAAGTGTCATGTAAAAATATTGCACATTGATACCTATTTTGAATATTCTGAAAGTTTTCTGATCAAAGAAGTGCTATTGTGAATTTTTTAAGTCATCTCTAATTTTTTTAATAAGTGATTAATCTGTGTAATAACCAGAAACCACCAGTATCTTTGAGGGTTTTGGTAGATAGAAGTGGAAGGATCTTCTCACATCCATGCCATAACTCTCATACAAAACTCTGTTGTAATATTTGTTCAAAGACAAGATAGAATTACAGCAAATGGTTATAGGTAAAGGTCAAAAGTTTATTTAGGTCACAGATACTTTTTTTTTCCAGCAGTAAAACCAGTTAAGTCAGATTTCATCCATTCAAGTGAAGCCAATGCAAAAGACCAAAATACAGCATCAAGACTTGTGAACCCAAGAAGGCTAGGTAGCCTTAACAGATTGTTCTCTCTCCCAAAAGTCAAATTATTTGAAGCATTTCAGTTTTCCTGGACTAAACTTGCAAATGAAAGAGAACACTGGTGCCATTATCAAAAAAATTTGTAAACCAATTTCATGGACCCTGGGTTAAAAATCCTTCATCTAGTCTAATCTATGTCTAACTGAGAATTCCTTCTACACTATCTGCAGCATTTGCTTAAATTAGTTACTTAACAAAGACCCAATAAAGTTAGTTTTGGATTGGCTTTAATTGTTAAGAAGTTTTTCTCCTGCACCTTGACAGAATCTGTTTTTTTGCAGTTTCCACAAAATGTTCCTAGTTCTTCCCCCTTGAACCAAATAGAATAAATAATTCTTATTGACTGTAGTTTATGTAGTGCTTTAAGGTTTGCAAAGTACCTTACATGCTTAATCTCATTTGAATCTCAATAACCCTGTGAAGAATATTACTCTTATCTCCTTTTCACTAACAAAATAACTGAAACTGAATGAATCAGCAAGCTTTATTAAGGGTTTTCTATGTTCCTGGGCACTGAGAATATGAAGACAAGTCCCTGCCCTTAGGGAGCTTAACTATCTAATGGGGAAAGACAACACCCAAGAGGGAGCTAAAAAGGACTAAAGGGGAATGGAAGTACTCAGGAGTAATCGGAGAGAAAGTCCAGGAGAGTGCTCAGGAGAGGGCTGTCCTGGGCCTCCTAAAATAGGATCCTGAGTCAGCCAGTCAGAATACAGGGGCCAGAGGTGGAAAAGGTAATTTTAGTGTCTGAGGTTCAAAAGTGGAGGGACTTTACAAGGTAAAGAGGAAACATTTCTGAGGCTTTGCAGAGGACACCTGGGAGAACCAGGAGTGAAGCCTTGAGAGAAATGAAAAGGTTAATTAAGTGATTTGGCCAGGATCACACAGCTAGTGAGTTTTTGAGGGAAGATTTAGAATGAGGCCTTCCTGACTCCAAGGTCAACCCAGTTCACTACATCACCTAAACCTACCTGCATTCTGCATCAGAGCCTTTGAGAGCATAACTTGTTGGTGGGGACTTTACAGCCTGCAAAGTGCTTTCTCCCCAGTGTCCTCGTATGGTAAACCTTCCCCCATTCCTCTCATGGCATGATCTTGAGCCCTTTTACCTTCTCAGTCATCCTGTCATTTTTTTTTTCCCCCCTCAGAAGGATTCCTCAATTATAAACAGGTCCTGGTAATAAAAAGGGCATTTGTTCAATAAGGAAATTTTCTTTATTTCTGCTTTCTTCTGTTAACTTTCTCAAATGTGAAAAAGAATAGCCAGAACTTTAGGTCCTTGTAAAAACAGTAATTACTTTGCACAAATCTGCCATTTCTGTGACTTTTTCCATTCTCTTTTGCCAAAGAATTTCATTTGATGCCTGGCATCAGATGTCCACGTGGTAGAGGCTCTTTGGAAAATCAGAGAGTTTCCTCTCCTGACTAATATATAGGATGATTAAATTGAACTAGAAGTACCGGTTTCCACAGTAATGTAGATCTGATCATGATGAAGGAGAGGATGAAATAACAGCATCTGGGCTAGGCATCACAAGACAAGCCTGAGCCTGTGAGAGACTGGGAAGTATCCTGAGACAGGTAGTTGGAGTAGGACCTTTTCTCTCCTAATAAAACATGTTGCATTAATTGACCTCAAGGAGAAAATTGGGTACACATGGGTGGTACTGCAAATTATTTTCCTGGAAAAAATGCATTTTTAACGTATATCTTTTTAAAGTGTTAGGAAGATGCCATAGAACTTCCCTGCCAGATGGGTAAAATAATATTTGGCACTGGTAGTGGAGGCATATTGAAGTAAAAAAAACAGATTGTCTAATGTTTGTGGATATGATGCTATAATCAGTTTCCACAAAGATTATAAGCTGTAGCAGAAACCCAGGCAGCATGAGATTTTTGTCATTCCTAGTTAACACAGGAAGATATCTTCAATTTGGGACAAGGTGAAGGAATAAGTGGACAATTTTAATAACTTCAAATTAGGAATGTTGCCTGTGTCCCCAGAAAAGGAAACTGTTAGAGGAGTTAAGTTCTTAATCACCAACTTTTGAGAAAGTACATGTTACTCAGCACTCAAATTTGAAGAAGCTTAAGTAAATATAAATAGGAGGTGCCTAAAACGATGAGTTTGTGCTCCAGCTTCTTGAAGCAAGCTGCCAGAGTGGCTAGGTGAAATCTAAGGGGACCCATAAAAAGTATCTAGGGTTTAATGATAACTTTCACTAGTATTGAAACTTGCCAAGCCAGTGTAGACCATATTTGACCTGGCCTGGAATATTCTTGTTTAACAAGCAAAACTGATGAATTCAAGCTTAAACAGTTTGGCTTCTGTGAGGTATCGTGCAGAACAGTAAACCCTGCGGACTTGGAGGAGGCTTTAATGTGTGATACTGTTGAGTTTCAGAAATCATTAAAAATAGGAAACAATTATGCTTTTTCCAGTCAGTCAGTAGACATTTATTAGGCTATGTGCCAGGTGCTGGCTAAGTAAGCATTGGGAGATAGGAATCCTAAGGGAATTGGGGGAAGATACTTGGCTGGGGGCAGAACAGAGAAGTGCAAAAGAGTACAGCCTGTCTGGAAAGGAAGCAATGGCCGGCCTGGGTTCTGTACTTCAGTGCAAGTTTGATGAAAAGCTATCTCTGCCCTCCAGTCCTCAGGGGCACGGGGTACTACTGGTGAGATGATGCGATTTTGCAGGATGTTGAGATGATTCCAAAGAATTATTACACAGTTGGGGAAAAATAGATTTCTTTAGAAAAGAGAAAAAGAATGAAGAAATTGAAAGTTGGCCCATACCATCAAGTTTGGATTTGAGCCAGAAGTGGTCATCTCTCACTGCAGAAAACTGCATTTACCCTTTTGGTTCTCATTGTTTTTCATATCACTAGAGTATTATAGAGACCTTAGAAAGAGATCGTTACCTTCTTGTACTTATCCACCACAGGACTTCCTTGCATGTTATAGGCCATCAATATCTATTTTGTTTGAGAGAAATGAAGAAACAGGATTCCAAAGGTGAAAGGCTTATGAAGAAACATTAAGGGAAAAAGATCTTACATTTGCAACAGCTTCTTGGAAAGAAAGTGGTAGAATCTCCCCACCCTTAAAAAAACTTTAAAACAAAACAGGAGAGACATTTGTAGTTTGTGCGGGGGGAGGGGAGGGTTATAATATTTCCAGCAGTGCTTTCTGTTACAGTGAAGCCATTTTTCAAATAAAACATACTTCTATTGATTTGAATGCTTGTTTACTTTTTATTAGCCAGCAGAAATGTTCTCAGACATTTAGCATGTCTGAAAATTCTCTTAAAAAGCAATACCACAGGGGCAGCTAGGTGGTGCAATGAATAGAGCACTGGCCCTGGAGTCAGGAGGACCTGAGTTCAAATGTGACCTCAGATGCTTGACACACTAGCCATGTGACTTTAGGTAAGTCACTTAACCCCAATTGCCCTAAAAAAAAAAAAAAGCAGTACCATATAAGTAAAATAATATTTGACAGTATAATCAAGGATTGCAAGACCACTCACTGTGTGATCACTAGTATGCGTGTGTGTCAAGAGAGATAAAACTGATATTTAATTTTATGGTCTGGCTTCTTAGACTCCTGGTAGATACCATTATTAGAGCCTAATCTAGTCCTGGCTGTTGCTGGAATAACCATACATGGGAGGTAGAATATTTAGACAACTCTTCTCTAACCTATAATTTAAGGTATTTCACAGAATTTCCAAAAATTACAGATGGTCTTTCTAGTGTACGATTTTTTAAAAAATGCTAAATTCATATCTACTAAGCCATTTGAGCTGTTATTTAAATCCCAAGAAACTTGAGTCTACAGGCTTCTATTTCCTCAGTGATAATGTGATTCCATTCTGTTCGACACAGTAGTGGTAGAAGGAGCTTCTCCCTTGGACATATTTAAGGCTTTGTTTCTGGTTAGTCAGATTTGGGGTTTGGAGTTGAAATTCTTTACGCTTAGTCATGAACTATAAATTGAGAGTTGGAAAGGATCTTATGCCATCTAGCATCAACTCTCCCATTTTACAGGAGAGGAATTGAAGGCCAGAAAGGCTCAGGGACTTTGTTTAAGGCCAGAAAGTCAATCAGTATCGGAACTGGGATTCAAACTCGGATGTTCTGACTCTAAAATCCAGCTTTATTTTCCATTCTCCCATGCTGCCTCTCAGAAACCAGTGGAGCAGTTGGGGGAAATAAATTTTAAATTTGTAAGATTTTATGTTTGTTTTTAAAATACAACTAGGTGGCCCAGCCCAAAGAGCTCTGGACCTGCAGTTCGAAAGACCTTAAATCATATTCAGCCTCAGATACTTCAGTGAGTTGGGTAACTTTGTTTAGGACACTTAATCTTCTGCCTCAGTTCTTCACCTGTGAAATGGGGATAATGGCAGTTTTCGCCTTATTAAAAAATGCAAAACGTCAGATTTTTTTTTCCCCCTAAAAATACATGTTTGGAGAAAATGAGTTCTTAAAATCAGTCACATGTGTTAAGAACAACATGATATAGGAGAAAGAACAGTGGGATTTGGATATAGGAAACTTAGATTCTGTTCCTGTTCCACTACTCACTATAGCAGGTTATTTCCCAAGTCTGGGCTTCAATTTACTCATTTGTAAAGTGAGAAAGCATAAATTGATATGTATACAGCTAGAAATGAACCTAAGAGATCATTTAACTCAGCTTCCTTGTTTTACAGGGGAGGAAAATAAGACCTAGGGAGGTTAGGTGACTTCTCCAAAGTCACACAGGCAGAAAGCAGCAGAACTAGAGTTTGAAGATATTTAGTCAGTGATTGTTACATGCTTGTTTGTTGCTAGAGGAATGAAATTCTACAAAAGTTGACCTGGGGTTGTTTCTTTTTTTCAATTTAATTTTATCTTCTTAGTTGTCTGCCTCACTTATCAACTATTTTTGCCTTCATTTGATTTGTATTTAGCTGCCATTATATAATAGATGGACGAGGCTTTTTTTTTTTCGTGTAATTTAAAATTATTTTCCTTGTCTTTACAGGTTTCTTTTGCCAACGCTCAATACATCACACTTGAATCATGGGGAATATATTTGCTAACCTCTTCAAGGGGCTCTTTGGCAAAAAAGAAATGAGGATCCTAATGGTTGGTCTGGACGCTGCAGGAAAGACAACTATTTTGTACAAACTGAAGCTGGGCGAAATAGTAACTACTATTCCCACTATAGGTAAGCAGTTAGCATTGCCTAAGTAAATGGCAGTTCTGTGGCCTGTGTCAAATGAAGACTTGAATTGGAGCTTCTAACAAGCAGGAGGAAGGAAAGGGAAAATTGAGCAGTACAGCTGGGAGCTTTGCTGAAAAGAGAAGAGAAGAGTTTAGGAGAATTTGAAAAGGTTCTCCATAACTTTGAGCAACTGAGTATTCTCAGGTCTCCAATGAAAGTTTATTAACTAGGGAGCCAAGATCCCACATTATCCTTTCTAGTGGTTGGTTTGCTTCTACAGCATTAAAAAGGTTGCTCTGTCTGACTTTGTAAGAGAAAAAAAAGTTTTTAAAAAAAGACCTCCAAGGCTTTTGTTGTTGTTGTTGGGTTTTCAGTGGGGGTGGTGGTGAGTAGATTTTGTGCAGTATTTCCCAAGAAAGGATCCCAAAAGGACCTTTATTCATACAGAATTTCATAGTTACAGATCTGGTAGTGATTGTGGTCAGTTTTGATCCATGCCTGTCAATAGACATTTATTAAATGACTGTTTTGTGCCAGCACCATACTAAGTACTACATAGCAAGGAGCTCAGAATCTTTTGGGGGAGACCACATGGAAGCAACTATGTATAAACCAACTATATACGAGACAAATTGGAAGTGAGCTACAGAGGAGAGGCATGAGAATTAAAAGGTCTCAGGCAGGGCTTCCTGTAGAAGGTAAGATTTTAGCTGGGACCTAAAGGAAGCCAGGAGGTAGAGATAAGGAAAGTGTGGGGGATGGGGAGGGGAGATGGCTGTGAAAATGCCTGGATTCTGGAGTGTCTTGTGTGAGGAGCAGCAAGGAGAGACCACTGTTACTGGATTTCACATTGGGAGGGAAGAGATTGGCAAGTATGAAGAATGGAAAGGTAGAAAGGGGGTGGTTATGAAGATCTTTGAACACCAAACAGGATTTTATATTTGATCCTGAAGGTGATTTGGAGACACTGGAGTTTATGGAGTTGGGGATTGCCAGGTGACCTGCACTTTAGGAGAATCACTTTAGCAGTTGAGTGGAAGATGGATTGTAATATCCACACCTCAGGTACACCGGATTAGTGGTGTCATCAGAGGAAAAGGGGGGGGGGGGGGGGCATCTGCAAGAAATGTTACCAAGTTAAAATTGAAAGGTCTTTGCAACCTGTTAGATACAGGGGCTGAGAGAGAATGAGGATGATACCTAGGTTGCCAGCCTGAAGAACTGGGGGGATGGCAGTACACTTAATAGAAGACAGTGACACTACTGGTATTTAACAGACTGAATTATTATTCTGAGTGTATAGATTACTTATATCTGTAAAATGTATTCAATTAGGACATACCTCAGTTCTAACTGTAAATACCAAAATCTAGCTAGACAGCCAAAAATGTGAGGTGGTTCTGTGGTAGCTAATTTAGCAGTGTGTTTTGAGTGGACACCTGTGATTGCATTATTATAGGAAACTCAGTGAGGAAACCCTCTACCAGTAGAGATCAACTGCTGTGTCAATATTGAGATTGCTCCGGGACACCGAAGGAATAAGTGACTTGCCCAGGGTAGTACAGCCAGTATGGGTCAGAGGCTAGACTAACCAATCTACAACTTTGACTCAGCCTGATTGTATTTTTCCTTTGGAACTTAGGGTCTTATAATAAAAAGACATTATATAGATTAATGGGTTGTACTGTAAAATCATTGTTGCCTTTAAATTCTTACAGGTTTCAACGTAGAAACTGTAGAATACAAAAACATTAGCTTCACAGTGTGGGATGTAGGTGGCCAGGACAAGATCCGACCCCTGTGGCGCCATTACTTCCAGAACACACAAGGTGAGTCATAGATTGGGGTCCTTTTCACCCTCAACCCCAAGAATCAATTGGTACTTTGGGGCTATGCTAGATACTGAGAGAGAAACAAAGCTATAGGTCTCTATTCTCCGTACTGATAGTTAATTTTCTTGAACACTTCAAGATTTATAAAGTGTTTTCCTACAAAATCCTATGAGTTAGGTAGTGCACATACTGTCCATTTTACAGATCAGGAAATGCAGCCTCAGAGAAATGGTTTGCCCAAAGTTGAGGAATGCAGCCTTGAACAAAGGGTGTCCAACTCTCCATCCAATTTTTTCCACCATACACTGAAATCTTGTGTATATAACTATAGTATAGCATAGACTGTAAGTACATGGAAGATATTAGAGGGATATGGAAGCATTCGATTTATTAAGAATTCTTAAATGGAAAGTTTTTGGTGACTAATTCTTCTTTTCCTAAAGATGTGTAGCATTCTGATAGTGCCAGAACTCTTGATCCCATCCTATGATGGTGTATATCAATAAATACTTCATTTATCCTGACCTCTTAGCTATGCCAGTTAGTGTTTATAGGATAATTAGCTCAAGGCATCTTAAGACAAACTGACAGACCTTTAAGAATGTGTCTTACAACCTTCCTGAAATGCTGCTTTCTTATTTTGTAGGACTGATTTTTGTGGTGGACAGTAATGACAGAGAACGAGTGAATGAGGCCCGAGAAGAACTGATGAGAATGTTGGCAGAGGATGAGCTTAGAGATGCCGTCTTATTAGTGTTTGCTAATAAACAGGTATATGCTCACAGAATATCCAGAAGTGTTTGCCTTCCTCGGTTTGTTTTGTAGGTGACCAGAAAGTGTGAGAGTTGGTATTCATTGCTTATGTGTCATAGAATTTTAAATTGTCAGAACGGGAAAGGACATTTGAAAACATCAGATCTACCCCCTTTATCTTACAGAGGAGGAAGCCGAGGCCCAGATAAGAGGATGTAGGATACTTTAGAGACAGAGCAGGTCAGTAGTTGAGTCACAACTAGAGCCCAGGTACAAAATTATAGTCAGTTTGCAGTGGTATTAAGAGTACCAAGAGTACTGTGCTTCATTCTAGGCTCTTAGGTTTGAAAGGATAGTGAAGAGGATTGCCGCCTGTGGTGGGTGAAAGATGAAATGACTGAGGCAACAAAGGTTCGCTCTTGCAAGCGTATCACTTTATTAAGCAGCACATGACCCAGAAAGCCAGGACCAGATCTCCGTAGCTTAGACCTAAACTCTGGATATAGGGGAAGACGAATTTACACATCACAAACAAGGCCAGATAATTAAAAGGAAACAATACAAATTAGGTAATCTGATTTCTAACTGGAGGAAAGATTTAGGGACTTTCCAAGTTGGGAGGGAGAGTGTGAATAGGTGCAGTTCTCTGAATTGAGAAAAGGAGAATGAGGTATGTACAATCAGAGATGGTCTAGGGAAGAGAGTTGAGGGTTGACTGGCTGATGAGTAGGAGAGATTTGGGTTATATTCATGGAGGGACTTCCCTAGAAAGGTTAGCCACAAATAGGTTGCCATGGGAGACGATAGAAAAGGTACCAGATCTAAGAATAGCAATGATCTCTTTGGGGCTTGGCTTGGTGGGGAGCCTGCCCCAAAGTAGTTTTGCCTGGATGACAGGATTTGGACTCTGACCCTTTGAGCTGACGTGGCCCATGTCATTCCATCCTGAAAACCACTTTTCCCCCTTTTTTTTTTACCAGGATCTTCCAAATGCCATGAATGCAGCTGAAATCACAGATAAACTTGGACTGCATTCTCTTCGTCACAGAAACTGGTACATCCAAGCCACCTGTGCCACTAGTGGGGATGGGCTCTATGAAGGACTGGACTGGTTGTCCAATCAGCTCCGAAACCAGAAATGAATCAACAAAAGTTCCTCCTCCCTCTTTCCTTCTCTCCCTCTTATCTCCTCCTATTCGCCCTTCGCTTTACTCTCATGTGGCAAACTGTGCTACTTTGTGGTATTGAGTGCCGGAAGCTGTTTTTTTCCTACCCTTTGTCACAGTATGTATTGCACCATGCTGTAAATGTGGCAAATACAGGCCTGAAACACAGGTTTCTTATTTAATGTAAATAGTTTTTGTTTCCAATGGGGCAGTTTCTGGCACTCCTATGCAATATTACTCAGCTTTTTTTATTGTACAAAAATCAACTCACCGTTTAGTACTGGGAAGGGATTTTAAGCACATTGACA
>CM053590.1:73203117-73245809 GCA_028646515.1 Pseudochirops corinnae | reverse complement strand
TTGATAAACACTGAAGAAGCTGGAGCTGTTAAACTTTATCTCGGGAAAAACTCAGAACTGGTTTGTTTGGTGTTGTGGAAACTCTTACTGCTTTCAATACACAATTAGTAACCGACTGTTTTGTATACTTGTTTTCAGTTTTCATTTCGACAAACAAGCACTGTAATTAAAGCTATTAGAATAAAATCTCTGAACTATTTCATGGGGTTTTTTGGTACCTTAATACTACCTGAGTTCCTCATGACTATACAGTAATGATTAAGCAAAAGACTTCCCTCTAGTCCAGGCTGGTCACTGCAAGCTGGTCTCTGGTGCTAGTAATAGGCAGCCACAAATTATTTTCCCCTTAAAGACTCCTGGCCTTTTTGAGGATGGTGATAGTTTTTTCCATAGAATTCAAAGCTCTCGGTGAAAGTCTTGTCAACTCTAATGCATGGTATAACAAGAAGAACATTTGAGTCTTGTGATGCTTAGTATTACCTTGGGCAAGTCACTTGGGCCTCACTTTCCTTATCTATAAAATGAAAGTTCAACTAGATCAGTGGTTCTCAACCTTCCTAATGCCGCAACCCTTTAATACTCATATGTTGGCGCATCTGCTTGTGGGCGAACCCTCCTAGAGACAGATAGAACAGTGGTGTCTCGGTTCCTAAGACCATCGGAAATATGTGTTTTCTGATGGTCTTAGGTGACCCCTGTGAAAGGGTTGTTTGACCCCCAAAGGGGTCGTGACCCACAGGTTGAAAATCACTGAACTAGATGCTCTCTGAGCTCTCTTCCAACTCAAGGTCTTTGATTCAGGGAGCACTTAGTAGCATTATTTCCAGTTTGCTGATGGGAAATAGATTGATGTTTAGTTAAAACATAGAAAGCCAAATTCAACCTGAAAGCTGCCTTCCTATCCTTCCTAGCCCTCTAACCCCACTCCTATAGGATTTAGAGTTGAAAGATTTTACATGTGGTCTTAAGTTATTTTACGGAGGAGAAGACTAAGGCAGTAAGTAAAAACTGACATTAAAACTCGTATCATACAACTCTAAATCCCATTGTGGTTTTTGGCAGTCACAAATGCCTCTTCAGTGATACATCATAGTGATACCATCATAGATGTCTAGGTACCCAGCTCATTTCTCTGTCCTAATCATTGCTTTAATAAAAAGACCTGGAGATTTACTTTATCTACCATGGTCACTTTGGTAATACTTATTAATAATGTCATCAAACTTGTGTAACTTTTGGCCATGCCCATTTGGAACCCTGTTTCTATGGCCTAACTTCATGATGTCCTTTTTCCTTAATGTGATATTAATAGAACAAGTTAGTGGGTCATGCTTCTGCTCTGAATTAGCAAAAGGCCGCCTTATTTCTTCCTTATCCCTTAATTTGCAGGTATTTGTGAGAACCGCCACTCTCAGCGGTAAATTTAGACTTCTTGAGGATAACCTGTTCATCAGAGATATTAACTTGAGAACATTCTTCACACGTGAAGCATCTACTTTATCATTTTTTCTTCTCATTTTTTAATAGCTTTTATTTTTACCTCTTTCAAATACATTTGTCTTCCCTCCCCTATCCCAGAACAAAGAACAACACATTCAGTGCTCTAGTCTCCTCAGTCTGCAGAGAACAGAGCAACCGGTGCCTTCTCCCTCCTAAATGATGAATTTGGTCACTTAATACACAGCTTCACTTTGGGGCCTGTGTTCTTCTCATAGACACCATTGTGTATCCATTTTGTGTATTTTCCTGGTGCTGCTTGCTTCCCTCTGCTTCAGTTCATTTAAGTGTCCCAGTGCATCTCTGTTCATCTTGAAAATTTCTTCTGTTGCAATTATACTTTAACATTCTTGAACCACCATTGTTTAACCATTCCCCCTTTAATTTTATTTTACTTGGTATCCCAAAAAGTGCTGATCTCAATATTTTGGGTTATGAGGGCTTCTTAGCTTTGACTTCTTTGGTTATGGGCCTTGAGGTAAGATCTCTTGAGTCAAACAATATGGACGGTTTAGTCACTCTCTTATCATTATCCTAAATTGCAATGTATGTGCTCTAATTAACTATAGCATTCCACAGCTTACTTCTGACTGCAACACCACAACCCAAGTGCCCTCTCCAGCCATGGCAGAGAATTCCGTCACTTTGGAGGGGTGGCTACCATCATGATTTCTTTGCAGCACACCCATCCTAAATATACCCCTTAGTTACCCATGGTTTCTCTGGAGTCAAGCAGAATGAGTCTTTTTTTCCTCTTCCATGTAACAGGCCTTCAAATACTTGAAAAGAACATGTCCTCCCTAAGGTATCCCTTTTTCAGACCAGAGAGCCGAGCCCCTGTCCTTTAAACTGAAAATATATGGCACAAACTGGAGACTTTTCATCCTGGTTGCCTCCCTTGACACTCCCATCTTAGCAAGGTCCTTCCCAGAAAATGCACTAATTTGTCGAAGACAGTCCAGCTGTGATATGAAACAACACATTCTGCCCTTGATCTACCTTTTTAGCAACTGTCCAGAAAAAGGAAAAGCTGTTAATCTGCCGTTACCTGCTGTTAATGAAATCATTCTCCCCTTCATGTGTCCTATAATTTTGCCAGGAATGAACTTTGACTGTCACTGACAGTGATTAAGCAATCTCATTTGCCAGTTCTTTCCATTTGTGAGGGTGTAGATTGTATGGGCTTTGTGACTTGAACATAGGAAGAGGGCCTGGGTTCATTCTTACTAGCCTTCCTGCTACTCTCTCTCAGCCTGTCTGGGGAAGAAACTTCTTAACCTGTATTGTAGTACATTCACATACTACTTATAATTTGAAAATATACCTTGCCTTAATTCCCCTCTGGCCAACTTCTTCCCGCTTCATTTAATGAATGAACAGGTAAGTCCTGTTAGGCTTGGGGCAACTTTGTGAGAAGTGTTTTGGGTTGTGGGTGGGAGGAAACCTAGACCGCAAGCCCAAGCTATCTTGTTTTCAATCCCTTTTGGGAACCGAGCTCAAGGGCAATAGTAAGGTTTCATCATTTGGACTACAGCAAAGCCTCCTTGCCCACCTCAGACTGCCTTGTTCGTATAGTTTATTTAGTCCTTTGACTATCCTTATTTTGTTTCTCATTTGGAACACAGAAATTGAACATGCCAATTATTTTAAAGCAGAGGATCAGTGATTATCCCAATTTTTTTTTACCAACCAATCTCCTTAAATCATCATGAACATTAATTTTCTAATAGAAGTCACATATATTTGCAATACAGGCTGATTTAGCTCACACTCAGCACTGTACATAAGAGCGTTCAGAAATGCTTTGTGTCATTCTGTCAGAGCTGAGTGAATCTTAGCCACTCAGGAGGGGAAGGTGGTAGCATCCCTCGACTGTGGGGGTGAGGCAGGAAGTAGAAAAGCATAGAATGTATCTCCCACCACTTTGGGCTTGTTTGGTCACATACCAGTCCCCGTACACCCAGGAGAGGGGGAAGGAGTAGGAATCTCTGTGGTGGCTTTTTCAATTTTAAGATTTAATGTTTAATGTTTACCCTGTTTGCAAAGATACTGGATAGCCTTATTTGACCCATTCTTCCTCTAATGTACCCGATGCCATGCTCTGGGAGTTTTTGCCAGTAGAGTCCAAGCTCTGCTAGATGGAGACATTGTTTTGTTGTCCAAGGACCAGCCTAACGAGTGCAGTGGTTGAACATCCAAGCAGGCCACCGGAGCATGAGTTATTTTGGCCATAGCACTTCAGATTATATAAAGGGATGCATACGTTGATTAGGCTTTTGAGATTGGAAGGCCCTGTGGAAATCACTTGGCCAACCCCCTTCTCACTTTAAAGAGGAAATGAACCCAGAGAGGAAGGATTTTTCCTCCCCCCCAAGGTCACACCGCTAGTAAACAGCTGAGGTAAAATTACTGCTTGCATGTGAATGATACTGCTGGAATGATAAAAAGAAATTCTACTCCACAGAAATTAAAGTAAGTGCTGGTCGAGATTTATACAATACTTTGGGGTTTGCAAAGCACTTTATGTAATTCTCCATTGATCTTCAATTCTGAGAGACTTTCACAGATGAAACAAGTTGAACTTGTTCATTGTCATGCAGATGGTAGTTATGGGTCAAACTCCAGCTTTGGCCTCAATTTGCCTCTTAGTATAGACTTTTAAGTACCAGGCTAGCTAGGTGCCAAGACTCATCCAGATTTGAATGGTTTCGGCCACAGCCATCCCATGACCACGTTCATAATTAAAGGACACTGAGGGACTGTGACCCACGCTAACAAAAGGGAGTAGCCACGGGAAAGATGAGAAGCTAGGTGGATAGAGCGCCAGGCCTGGAGTCAGGAAGATTTATTTTTGTGAGTTTACATCTGGCCTAAGATGCTTGCTAGCTAAATGACCCTGGGCAAGTCACTTACTTAACCCTGTTTGCCTTAGTTTCCTCATTTGTAAAATGAGCTGGAGAAGGAAATGACAAACCATTACAGTATCTCTACTAAGAAGACACCAAATAAGATCATAAAGCGCTGAACATGACTGAAAACAAGAAAGATGATGATATTGATCAGGAAAACCTGTTGGGGAATTTAAGCCTAGAGAGGTCAAATAACTGGTACTTGAGACGGGCACCCAAATCTCTTATCTCCAAGCCTGAGCATAATACAATCTCGGGTCTCTTCTCCCTTACCCCCAGTGCAGTAGTTCTGCTGCATTCTTGACAAGTAGTCAACTGGAATGCTTCTCTTGGTCTCTCAAACAGTTTCTTCCCTACGTTAGATAAAATCTTGTTTCCTTCAAACTCACACCCATCGTCTTGCTCTAGAGCTTTATACATAATGCTCCTACTTTGAAAGGCCAGCCTTTTGCTTAAGCTGTTGACTATGTCCTCTTAATGATAGTTTGAGGACACAACAGACTCAAATGAAGGGTTTTTTAGAGTAGGATTAAGGCACGTTTGTAAGCAGCAGTGAAGGACAGAGATGGAAAGTCAGGGATCAAAATTATCCCTGTCGTGTCCTCAAACTATCATTCTGTCCTTTTTATAGCCAAACTCCTAGAAAAAGCTAAGCTCAGGACTTCCCACTCCTCAGTCCTTTGCTATCTGGCTTTCACTTCCAATACTGTTCCCTGCCAAGGTCACCAGTGGTCTTTAGGGTCAAATCCGGTGGCCTTTTCTAACTGACCTCTGCAGCTTTTTCACAACGCTAGCTATCCCTTCTGACACGCTTCTCTCTGGGTTTTCATGATGTTGCTCTGCATAGTTCAGTTCTTACCTGGCTGGCCCCTCCTCAGTTCTTCTGTACGTTCAGCTGCGTGCATGTGCCCCGAGGCTCTGTCCTGGGCCATTTCCTTTCTGCACTCCCATGGATTCAGCTGTCATCTCTGTGTGGGTAACTCCCAAACCTACACATCATCTCTCGCTTGGACTCTAACTCCACGTGGAAGCCCCATCGATCGGCATGCAAAGCTCAGCTTGGTCCAAAACCACGCCCGGTATCTTTCCCCCTAAAACCAGCCTCCTTCCCAATTTCTCACCACCGTTCTTCCAGTCATACAGGTCCACGACCTCATCGTCTCCATATCTTCATGCTCCTTCATCCCTGCAAATCCAATTAGTGGCCATGCCTTTCTTGTTGATCTCATCTTACTGTTTCTCCTTTCCACCCCCCTGCCCTCCACTAACACAAAGCACACACGCTAGTTGAGGGCTGCATCCCCCACCAGCTGGTTCCCTTCTCTATGTCTTTGCCTTCTCCAATACTGACTTCCACACAGCTACGACGTCCTAAAGCACCGACCTGACCGCGTCACTATTTTGTTCCGTTTTGTCTCAGGATAAAATACAAATTCCTGTTTGTTTGCACTTAAAGCCCTTCACAGTCTGGCCCAAGCCTATTTCTCCCACCATGTGTGATCCAGCCCAGCTGTCCTTGCTGGTCCTTGTCGACAGTTCCCTCCTGCCTCTGCCCTCCCGCGGGCTCTCCATTCTGGCTCCTGCTCTTGGAACTCCTTGCTCCCCTTCAAGGCTCAGCTAGCGCCGTCTCCTTCTGGAAGCCTTTCCTGGTTTCTCCAGTTGTTATTGCCCCACTCCAAAATTATTTTTAAAAATTTTGCTACATAGTCCTGTGTTTAGTGACCTGTGAATGAGTCATATTTTCCAAGTAGAATGTGAGCTCTTTGAGGACAGGGATGATCTCCTTATGCTCACAGGCAACCCCAGGGTTTAAGCATAGTACGCAGCACACTATGGGCAGGTATTAAATGTTTTTTGAGGCAGCTTTTAGTTCCTGAGGAAGGGCTTGACTTTGTCCCGAAGCTGATCTAGGAGCAGCCTGTTCTGGTCATCATTTACGCCCCCATCCCGTTTTCATAAACAATAAGGGAATTTAGAGCCGAACTTTGGAGACCACTACTTCACGGGGGAGATGAGTTCTCATGCCCAGCCACACAGGAAGTCAGTAGCAGACCAGAACTAAAACCCGGTCTTGGGACTTGTACCGCGCAAGGACCAGCAGCGAAAGCTTCCTGCCGGGGAAGTGCTGTAAAGCCAAACATCAAGAATCTTAACTCAAGCTCCTACGTCCTGCAAAGAGGCTGGCCTCCAGGCTCCAGTCCCAGAACCGATCCTCCCACCTCTCCAGCTGCCCTTTGCAGCAGCACCTCCCCGTCTGTGCTCCAGCCAGACTGGATGACCTGGATTCCGTGGCTCGGCAAGGCAGTGTGGTCAGCCTTGTGTTCACGTCCCTAGCTCCCTAGCCACCCCAGTGGCCATTGGCCGCCCTCTTCCTCCTCACGGACTTAGGAGCCGTGGAAGGGCTTCTCCGTGTGTGTGCACGTTCTGTTTGCAGAGGGCAGACCCCGGAGGCAGGCCTTAAGGCTGTGGTGCCCGTAACAAGCATGAAGCCGGATCTGAACTCTTCCCTGCACACGCGCCTGGCCTGGCACGCGGCGCCCTCTGCTGGGGAGAAGGGAACAGCAGGCCCCGGGCCAGGTCCGGTGGGCGGGGCCTGCAGTCAGTCACCCAGGAGGCCCTGCTTTCAAGGCACCTAACACCGCGATCGTGATCAAAAGCGGAGGGGCTGAGGCGAGATAAAGACGGGACGCTAGGAAACTTAACGAGGAAGAGCCATTTTAGTCAGTCAACAAATCTTTATTAAGCACTTACTATGTGCCCTGCAGAAGGAACACGAGGAGAGGCAGAGCGTGACCCCTGCCCTCGGGGAGCGCACGCTGCGACAGCAGAAGTGACATGCAGATAACACGTGCGAGTGGAAGGCCGGTCTAGACGGCAGGCACTAGTGGGAAGCAGGAGGCTGGCAAGCGCGTCCTGCAGAAGACGGGAGCTGTGTGCTCGTCCAGGGCCCCTGGAAGTGATGAGCGCTAGCAGGTACGGGGAGCCGCTTGAGCTTACCGGACAGAGGGACGTGGTCCGGCTTGCGATTGACAAAGATCAATTTGGGGGCAGCTGGGTGGTGCAGAGGTTAGAGCGCGGGCCCTGGACGCTTACTAGTTAGGTGACTGAGCAAGTCACTTAACCCCGATTGCCTACTCTTTCCCCCCCTCAAAAAAAAAAATTGATGGCTGAGTGGAGCATAGAGGGGAGGAGAGGCTTGGGGCGGGCAGGCAGGCAGACCCACCAGCCGCTATTGCACCAGAGTAGAGAAGGGGGCGCACAGGAGAGATGTTGTGAAGGACACAGAGATGGCAAGTCCAGTAAAAGGTGGGCTTTGGAGTAAAGAGTCATTCTGGATATGCTGAGTCGGAGCCTAGACCAAGGCTGCATTGATAGATGTGGGATCATCCACATAGATACATAACTGTTAACAGTGAGACAACAGAGGCCCACGGCAGCCTCACTGAGATGACACCCGAGCTCGACAAACGTGGACAGCAGAGGCAGAAAGGACAAAGCAGATGATGCCAGGCATGGGGATGAGGCCTCCATTATTGTTCTGGGAACAATATTATCTGGTAAGGTTAGAACACACAAGGAATAGTACAGCAGGAGATGCTCTAAAGAAAAAGTGGAGGCCAATTAGAGAGGGCTCAAATCCCAGGCCATGGAAGTTCATACTGGATGGTAAGAGGGAGCCACTGATGGTTACAGACCTGTCCTAAGGAGGCCTCTATGTGGAAGACAGACAGGAGAGGGGAAGAGATGGTGCATGGAGGCCACTCAGTGTACTGTGCCAGTAGCCCAGGCAAGAAATGTTGTGGAGGTAGAATCAACCCAAGCTGGCAAGAGACTTGAGAGCAGAAGGTATGAAGAGTCAAGGCCTCTTTCCAAGTACCCCCTGGATGACTGGGAAGGTAACAACTGTCCTTGAGAGGTCTGGAGCAAGGGCAAGATACAGGTGGGGGGAGATGAACTGTTTTGGACACCAAGTCTGGGGGCCCAGCAGGACATCTGGATAGAGGTGGAAGGGACCTTAGGGGCCCCCAGTGGGTTCCTCATTTTACAGATGAAGGCTCTGAATTTCAGAGAAGTCACACCGCTTGCTAGAGTCACAAGGCAGTAACATCCAGCAGACAGCTGGTGATGATTCAGGACCAATCTGGGCTGATAAAGAGATGTGGAAGCTGTGCCAGCAGTCAGATCATCGCTGATAACATTTCACAAAAACCTTCATGGCCCTCAGCCCAAGTCCTTCCTTAGCCACAGGGCAGCACGGACCGGAGGACGCTGGGCTCAGCCTGGGGAAGATGATGCTTGGGACTGAGGAGAGACCTCTGAGTGGGGACATGCCCATCCCCTCACCAAGCTCACCTCCTCATCTGCAGGGCAGAGGAGGTGGTCCTTGCCCTCCCTACTTCCTGACAGTAGCGTGAAGGACAAGGTTTAGAAGTGTTATGTGGGGACAAGCAGACCCTGCAGGAGTAGTGGTGGCAGGGTACAAGTCACACATAAGAGGGGCAGACTAGTGAGTCAGAAGGGAAATGCCATTTCTGACAGGGAGAAATCAGGGAATGCTTCCTGGAGTTTTCTCATCTGCAAAATGAGGAGGTTCATTTTATTTTGCACATTATTAATAATTGGCATGGTGCAAGAGCCCTGGATTTGAGTCAGTGTTTGGATTCAGATGCCAAGACCAGGATGTATTTACTATTTGTGTGAACCTAAGCAAGTTCTCTCCCCTCTGCCTCAGTTTCCTTCTCTGCACAATGAGGTCTTGTTAAACTAGGAATACCTAAGGCCCATTCTCCCCCCTCATCCTCTGATCTAATGAGCCTACTCATGGAGAGCCCTGGGGAAGACAGAAATCAAGGCAGGACTTGGGAGGCACAAGACTTGAATTCCAACCCTGGCTCTGTAACCTGCTCTGTCAAAGAGAACCCTCCATCCCGTGGTCATCCTGGCTGGCAGCCCCCTCCTCCCCTTCCTTCACTCAGGCTCTTCCCCTACAACTGAAATCCTCCTCTTCCCTAACCCTCCCCATGGTTCTCAGTGCCTGCATGGGCCACAGGCCTCATTGGGCCATTACTCCCCCTGATCAGGCCTCTCTAAAAAGACAACACTGAACTACAGCAAGACTTCTTAACCTGGAACCCAGAGATTCTGGGGGTCTGCGATTTTGGATCAGAAAAAAAAAATCTTGTTTATTTTTACTTTTATCTGCAATCAAACATTTCTTTCAATGATGATTTTAAAAGTCATTATTCTGAGGAGTTATTTAGAAGTTAAACATTATTCTTCACCAGACTGCCAAAGGGATCCTTGGCCCACAAAAGGTTAAGAACCCTTGGACTAGAGGCTTTCTCAGGTCCTTTCCTGCTTGAAATTCGACAGTGTTACTGAGTTGTGCCATGTAGCTGCCCCCCTTAGAGCCTCCCAGAGGTTACTTTCACACCACTTCCTGATGCCAAAGGTCCTCTGAAACCCAACAGAAGACCCACCTCAATCTGGGAGTCCTACAGTGCTCTAGAACCCACCCCAATCTCGTGTTACCATTAATGATTCCGTGCCAGTGTCTCCAATCTGCCCCAGTAATGCTGGGCTCTTAGCCTGACCTGGCCTTCTGGAAGCTGAGAAGCAATCCTAGGCAAGACAGGCCCCTGGGGGAGGCGGAGATGGCTCCTCCTAATACACCAGAGCTTGTGGGCAGCAGCACCCGCTCCACCAACCCCCATATCTGCCAGACTCACTGAAGTTTTGTTCTCTACAAAAGTTCAAATCCACCCTTAAAGGATGAAAGGCTGTTGCCAGTGAATAACCAGAACCACATATAGACTGAGGTCACTGAGAAGAGACTATGTATTAAGTTTTGAGACTTGTATTTGAGTCCGAGCTGTTGCAGTTACTCTGTGACCTGAGTAAGTTACTCCTCTCAGTGTTCCCTCACTTGTAAAATGGGAATAAAACTGATAAATGAGGATAATACCCCCCCAGAGCTATGGTGTGCAAAGTGTTGTAGCAACGGAAGCTCTTATTAACATGCTACGAGCCAAGTGTCGAAGGCCAGACTCCACGGCATCCTAAATGAGGCCTGAGCAGTGACCACCTTCCTGAAAGAAGCAGTCCTGTGGGGAACAGCATTCATTTGGATTTCTAAGATCTAGTGCTGGTTAAAACAGTCCCCTTCTTCAGCCTTTCAGTGGAAATCAGGAATCATGGATGTCCAAGCCGGAAGACCTTAAAACATGAAACAGTAAAATCATGGCCCACGAGGCCACTGGGTTAACATCAAGTCCCAGAACGTCCTCATTTGCATAAGTAAGGAACAGAGGCCATCTCGGCCCTGCCTTTTCCGAGTCAGCCATCAACTTCTTACTTTACCTTTCTAGAGCCCTTAAAGACTGATAAGGCACTTGCTTCACTCCCACAACCCTGTGCGGTAGGGAGCAAAAAGTTATAAGTGGAGAATGAAATCTTAGGTCAACAGTCACAGTCAACTGATTCTGGGGAGGCAGAGTCGGTATCCAAATCCAGGTTTCCTGCCTCCTGGTCTTTTTTCATAACCAAGGAATGTGCTAAAGTCTTTCCTTCCTGTGAACTCAGCTGAATGCATCTGTGGAGGACAGATTTGGGATGAAGGACCCAAGGCCCAGACCCTGCTCTTCTCTCCACTCCCTGAGAAGCAGGGACGAAGACTGAAGCTTTATTGGGGGGAGGAGGGCTGGGGGAGGGGCAGGTAGGAGGGCACATTCCTTAAAACAGATGAAGACACATTGGCCCCACTGAGGGAAGGACTTGGGGTCTCTGCCCTGCCCCTCCATGGATAAGGAAGCCCCGTCACTCCAGAGGCACTAGAGAGCTTGGGCTCCTCCAGAAGCAGGCGTCAGGGCTTTGGCCTTTCAGCCCAGAGGAACAAGCTCACAGGACTCTAGGATGGGACGGGTGGGAGGTTTGGGGGGCCCTTGTGGCTACCATCAGTCATCTGAGTCATGCCGCTGCCTCTTGTGCCAGGGCTGAACCTCAGGGCTCCGCTTCTTTCTCTTGTGGCTGAGGGATGAGCAACCACTGTCCAAAGAGTCCATATTCTGCCTGCTCCGGGGTGCTTGGGACCGGGAGGAAGGGGAAGGTGAGGCATGGTGTTGGGTGGCTCTGTGCCTAGGGGAGACAAACACAGATGGTAGGAACACAATTCAGGGTCACTGTAGAAAGAGAACAGGGATTCTGGAGACTTGAGTTACACTGAATTCCATCAGTACTTATTAAGTTGGGGTTTTTTGTTTGTTTGTTTGTTTTTCTGGAGGGGGGAGGCAGGGCAATTGGGGTTAAGTGACTAGCCCAAGGTCACACAGCTACTAATTGTATGAAACTGGATTTGAACTCAGGTCATCCTGACTCCAGGGCCAGTGCAGTGCTCTATTCACCGTGATGCCTGGCCACTCCCCTCCCTGCCCCCTTTCTTTTAAGCTGGGTTTTAATCCCTGGACGACATCTCACTCACTGTGTGACTTTGGCCAGGTCGTTTCCCTTTCTGGGTCTGAGTGACCTTGTCTACAAAATAAGCAAAATAATCTTCATGCTACCACTTTACCAGGTAGTTGTGAAAATTTTTTGTAAACTCCTAAGTGCTAAATATGAAGTAAAGTTCCTATTATGAAAGGAGGGAGTGTCAGTTCTGCCCTCCTGACGCCCCTCCTCTGAAGCTGCCCCCCCCCCTCACTACAGCAATACCCAGGCTGGGCAGGGAGGGGGCTGGAGAATCTCTCCTCATCCAGCCCGTCCAGCTGTCCACGTTTGGCCGTGTCTGACCAAGTCACCTCCCTGTTTAACTGAGAGCAACAGAGACCAACAGAGATCTGTGGGCTTTGGAGGCCCTCTCTGACCTGGCTCTGTCCTGACCTTTCCAGTCTGTGAAATTGGCCTTCTGAAGACAGCTCTCTCTCCTCAATCTTTCTCTCCTCTATATATCTAAATAAATCCCACGTATTTAGAACGGCTGCCCGGGGCCTGGGAAGCTCTCCCTGCTCGCCTGTCTCCTGACATCCTGTGAAGCTCAGCTAAAATCCCGTCTTCTGACTCTCTGCCCCACCCCCCCCCCCATGTGAGCACCTCCCTCCGAGATCACCTACATTACTCTGTTGTTGCTAGTCACTTACCTGTGGTTCTGCCCTTTAGAGTGTAAGCTTCTGGAGGGCAGGGACTGTCTTTATCATTGCAGCACAGTAACAAGGGAACTCTGTACCTTTTCAAACTCTTCCCCCACTGGGAAGGCACTCTCTCCTCCTTTGACCTCTGTTAACAACCTCCATCCATTAAGGCCCCATCTCCTGCTCCCCCAGTTCACCCTGGCCCCCTGCTTTTCTGAACCACATTATGTTAACTGCAGAGGAACGGACAAAGAACCGGACAGTGGGCGATGTGAATTACAGAGCCAGCTCTGCCACCATGAAGAGGTGGTGGCTCAGATGATCCCGAAGGCTCCTCCCAACTCTCCCTGGGCAGTGGAGTGACTATAGTGCTCTCTACCTGTGACTTATCACCCCCAAATAAACTAGGAGCTCCCAGAAGGGCAGGTTCTAGGCTGGCTTCTTCTCTTCTCCCCAGTAACACTCACGGATGCTGGAAGTACTCTACCTGTCTGGAGAGGGGGAGGATGACGATGACGTGGAACGCCTCTTAGAATGTTTCTCTTTCTTCTTCTCTTTCTTGTGTTTCTTCTTTTTCTTCTTTTTCTTCTCTTTCTTGACTTTCTTGTGGCTCTCAGGCCTGTTAGGCAAATGAGAAGGAGGATGAACTGACAATGACTTAGGGTTTTCTTTTGGATATGGGGACTGTACTTGTCAAGAGGAAGAAAGAACCAAGGCTTCCTCCCCCTCTGCCAAGGCACTCTTTCCCACTCAGGTCCCAGGCAGCTCACACGTGACTAGTGCCAAAAGTGGAGGTGAACACTGCCAATTCAGGGGCCTGAAAGCCAAACACAGTCCCAAGGAGGGATTCTGAGCCTCTCCACCTCTGTGGTCCCCCGGGGAGCGAGAGAGGGACAGTCTCTACAGCTTGGCCCACGAAGTAAGGCAGAGAAACACATGATAGGAAGGGATACAGTGTGGCTGGTGAAAAAGACGGCTAGATTTGGAGTCAGAGAACTGAGGGTGCCTTCCCTTTGTCTGCCCCTCGGTGCCAGTGTGACTGTCTGTACATGGCACTTAAGCTCTCTTGCCCTCAGGCATCTCATCTGTAGCATGACAAGGTTGGATTGATGACCTATCCTACCAGCTCATTCTATGATATGTTTGGAAGAACCATCCCTGCTAACCTGCTTGTGAATGTAAAAGAAATGGAAACCAGAATGGCAGACTGTCAGGATATGGCTGAAGGAACCACACCACTCTCCCATTCAGCCACCTCAGGTCAAAGAGGAAGTAGTGACAACTGCCCTCTTACAACACAAATTTCCCTGGGAGAAGTGTAAATGGATCAAACTCTTCCCATTTCTACAGCAAGCAAAAGGATATGAAACGGAAGACAGAGCAAGTATTACCAGCTCTTTTCAGATGAGGAAAACTCAGGCCAGGGAGGAGAGGAGACTGGCCCAGGACCACAAATCTACATCAGCTTCCCTGCTACTTCCTCCTCGAGCACCTCGCGAGCCCCCTGCTCCCCGCAGCCACTGCCCCTCCTCGCCAGGCCTGGAGCCACGCATCTTCCCCAGTCTGGCTTCTGTGACCCTTCCTTACCTCGTGTCTGTTTTCCGCTTGGCCACTGGTGGGGCTGATGGCATCGCTGTAGCACTGCTCTCCACTTTGTGATGCTAAGGATCAGAGGGTCACAGATTTAGAGCAGGAAGGGGTTTTAGAGGCCATCACAGATGAGGAAACTGAGGCCTAGAGCACTTAAGTGACTTAACATGGTCACACAGGCTGTAAGGGGCAGAGCCAGAATTCAAACCTGGGTCCTGACTCCAAAGTTAGTGCCACAAGGCCTCTCTGAAGCCAGAACATCATGTTGGTATAAGGGTGACTAACCTTAGTCTGACATGACCTGGTCATGTGTGAGAAGTGATTGAAAGGAGAAAAAGTAAAGAAGAAGAAGAGTGAGCTAAGACTGACAAAAGGTGATTTCCCAGGATGGAGGCTAGCTGGCCAGGGAGCTGGCTCAAGAGGACCCTTCAGCAGCACCCTAAGGATGTGTCTCAGTCATACTTAAAAAGCGTGGTGTAGCGGAAAGAACTCTGATCTTAGAGACAAAAGCAAGGGGAGGGAAGACAGGGAGAGAAAAGAGAAAGAGGAGAGGAGAGAGAGAGAGAGAAGGAGGGGAGGAGGGAGAGAGGTAGGGAAGGAAAGAGAGGAAAGGGAGGAGAGAGAGAGAGAAGGAGGGAGGGAGAGAGAGGAGAGATAAAGAGATGAAGGAGAAGAGAGAGACTGAGAGAAAGAGAGGGAGGAAGGGGGGAGAGAGAGGAAAGGAAGGAGGGAGGGGGGAGGGAGAGAGAAAAGGAGGGAAGGAGAGAGAGGGAGGGAGGAAGGGGAGAGGAAGAGAAAAAAGAGATAAAGAGGAGATGAGGGAGAGGAGAGAGACGGGTGGAGGGGGGGGGAGAGAGGGAAAGAGAAGTGACAGAATGAGAATACCACCTGTGCCTTCCTCATCGAACTGTGAGAAAAATCCTGAAAACCCCAAACCACAACAGAATGGCAGCGAGAGCTTAACAATGGCCTTGAAAGTCAAGAGGCATACAACTGAAAGGGACCTTAAAGATGAGCTGGTCCAGTACCCTCATTGTACAGAACAGAAAGCAGGCCCAGACAAGAAAAACAACTTCTCTGAAACCACAAAGGCATCAGGTATCAAGACATGAAGCAGGAATTCAAACTCAGTTCTTCTGACTCCAAATTTAGTGGTTCACCCCCTATACACACATACAACTGTCATACTGCCAAGCCCTACCCTACTACAGCACAATCACTCCATTGCTACTACTAGGAATAAAGGCTGACCTTTATCACTTCCAAATTTAAGTGTTTTAAAGCATTTTCTAATGAGAGCCTCACTCACAACAGCCCTGGGGAGCAGGTATTCTAAAACACAGAAGTGCACAATGGGTGCTTTGTCCACCACTCCTACAAGAGGGAGCACAAACTTTGTGCCAACACATCTAAGTGAACAGAGTGAGCACCTCAGGGAATAGAGCCCAAAGCCTCAGAGCCAGGGTTCGAGGTGAGCTGGGGCTCCTGATTCCAAGTCAGCTGCTCCTGGCCTTGTCCCAAGAGCTCTCCTGCATCAGCAAAGGATCTGGGTCCTACATGAGTCAAGTCTTTGTGCTTCTTATCACAATTATCCAGCACCTTCTTCCAGAAAAGAAAGAGCCTGGCCTAGTCAGTTCTAACTTCTGTCTCTGCTTTGTGTTACAAAGAACAGATTCCAAGGAGAGGGAGAGGGTGTGGCTTTCAGAGGCCATGGGAGAGAGGGAGAGGGAAGGAAGGCAGGAAGCTTTACCGTAAACACTGACAGCCCCAGCTTGGCAGCTTCTTTGTCTTCTTTGGAGAGCATCACTCGCCCGGCAGAGCCACTGAAGGACACAAACACACAAACACACACACACACACACACCACATGCCATCAACTTCTGGTCATTGTCATGGAAGCTCCTACTTCAATAAGGCTTTGAGGTTCAGTTACAAGATTTAGAACCAGAAGAGACCTTTGAGATAATTTTAACCCATGAGGAAATGGGGGCCCAGAGAGGAGAAGGGTCTTTCCTCCACTGTCACCCAACTAGTTAATTTCAGAGCCAAGAAATCTGAACACAGACTTCTCATTGCAAGCCCTGCACGCCTCCCACTGCCCTCCGGAGCTGAGCCTCTGGTCCTGACCCAATCAAGCCCCAGATCAGGCTTTAACAGTTTAGAAGCACTGGAGCTCAACTGAGAATCCTAAGTCCAGGGATATCTCCACCACATCACACTGCCTGCCATGGACAGGTCAGGCGTCATACCACCAGGCCATAAACAGGCAATAATTCCAAGCCCTCCCCCTATCCCATTACCTGGAGCTCCCCAGGCCTGACAGCTGGTCTACATCCTTCTCCTCACGATCAGTCCCTTCCCGCTTGCAGATTTCCGCAAAGTCCTGGAAGTGAAGCAGAGATACTGGCTTCAGTTTGAGTTATGGGAATACAACTAGCTGTGGCAGACGTTAGCTCACCACCTTCAATGCTGTGAGAGTATTAATTCTACACAATAGGCCCAAGGACGCTGGGTTTCAGATGCACTGATTTATTATAAGGATGTTAACTGCCAAAGTGGAGGGGAGATGAACAAGAAAAGACAGGTTTCTTAAGGATCCCATAGCAACATGGGATAGTTTTCAAAAAGGCTGCCCATACTCACGTTTCTTGATTGGCTAAGAGTGAGCTTGGCATTTTAAACCAGCCAGTAAGCTTGGTTTCAGAGCTCCCAGGTGGCCAGAATAATAACTAGCATTTATTTAGCAATTTTAGGTTTGCACAGTGCTGTACAGAAATGATCTCCTTTGAGGAACACAAGGTATTTAAGCATGAAAGACTGAGATTGCTGTGTGAGAGCAGCCCAAGGGACCATGAGCTCCAGAGGAAAATAATGCATCTTTAGTAAAGGTAAGGTTTGCATCAATGTGGGTCTTCCCTCCATAGATGCAAACCAAAAATGTCCAGTGCCTCAGGAGATGGTCTTTGTGATCTGCCAAAGCTGGAAAACTGACCACCTTCTCATCAATCTGGTAAGATAGTCAGCCCCTCTCAAGTTAGTCAGGCTGGGCCTTAAACAATGAGGGCCAGGCATTCTAGTGTTAGGAGTTGCCACAGTTTGCATTCTAAGTCACTCAGCTTATGTAAACCCAGTGACTTGTGAGGTCACTGCCAACGGGACACCTTCCCTTGGGAATCAGTGGTGACTCCACGCATTGATAAAGCCTCACAGGCCAGGGATGTAAACCCAAGATGGGGTCAGCTGATGACAGGAAAAGAAATGGGATCCGGGAAGCTCTAGGCATCCTGATCTCCATTACTTACCCCCAGAAGAAAGTAATTTCTCCCTTTCAAATATCAGCAACATAGATTTAGGGGAGAAGGGACCTTAGAGAGAAATAGCCCAACTGCCTCATTCAACAGATGTGTAAACCGAAGCCCAGTGAAGGCAAATGACTTGCCCAAGGTCACACACAGTAAAGAGCAGAGCTGGGACTGAAACCATGATCAGCTGACTAAACTCAGTGTGTTTTCCACTACACACCATACAATTCTAAAACAAGAATTAAGCCCAATCCAAAAAGGCAGGTCTGAGAAAAAGGGAAAGGGCTGGTCTTGAAAGCAGGGCACTGTGAAGGGAAGACAAAGCTTATCTAAATTCAGGGCCTGATTTCAGAAAGCTCAGTCATCTAGTCTGGAATTGACCCAAGGGGATTCCTTTTCACTTCCAACTGGGGACCTTCTTTTGGGAATCAGAACCAGTCCCTTAACCCAACCCCACATTCAAGGCCCTCTCCACCCCACTTCATCTTCTCTTAACTTCTTTAAAAATGTTTTCTTCTTTTCTTTCCTTATGTTGTGATCCACCCCCGTTCCCATTCCTTCCCACCCACCTCCATTTCCTGCTTACTGTTGTTCTCTCACCCAGAGCAAGTAAGTCTGCTCAGACCCAGCAAACAGATAAATTCATGCTCATCTTCTCTAACCCCAAGACTTGTCTCATCGAGGGACCCACAATTCCTAGCTTACTTGGCCAGGTCTCACTCTGCTTCATTATGCCCAACCCACCTCCCTTATGTATGTCAGCAGATTTATATACCTGCCGACCAAAACAGTTCTCCTCATTTGTATCAGGTTAAGGTCTACCCCAAAGTGAGACGACCCATTTGCTGTGGACACTCACTGTTTACAAATCCTCCTTTCTGCAAACCATAGGGATGTGTGGATGGGTACAAACCCTGTCCCTAACCCAGAATTAAATGGAAGCACTCTGCCCTGACAGGCTCCCTTCTCACCCTTTTCCTCTTCCCAGATTACCTCTTTGCTCAGTCCTGTGGGCTGCTTCCTCACATTCTTGTAGCCTCTAGAGAAATCAGGGTGAGAAAATCAAGAAAAAGAATCATGGAATTCTAGTGCTGCAAGGACCTTGGCAGCTATCTAATCCAACCCATAATCAAGAAAAGAATCCCCTGCCCCCACCCCCCTACATAATCAGTTAAGTGGTCATTAAGCCTCTCTATGTGAGGGTGCATCCACCACCTCCCCAGGCAGCTCATGCCACGTGTGGGGAGCCTCTCATTCTTAGCAAGTCTCTCCTGACATCAAGCCTGAATGTGCCTTCCCTTTTAGCTAGCACACACTTCCCCAAGAAGGCAGAACGAAAAGGAACCAAAACAAGTCTAATCTCTCTTCCATATGGTGGGCCTTCAAAGATCTGAAGACATCTGCCACCTTCCTCCTGGCTGTTTTCTTCTCCAGGCTACAGATGCCCACTTCCTCCCAGCTAGCCTCACAGGGCAGGGAGTCTGGACACTTCACAATCCTGGGTGCCCTCTTCTGGACACTTTCTAGCTTCTTAATGTCTTTCCTAAGTTATGGTATCCCAAGCCAAACCCACCACCCAGCTATGGTCTGGTCAGTGCAGAGGCCAGTGGAACTACCACCTTCTTATTCCTAGGAGCTCAGTCCAGGATCCTCATGCTAGTGTTCTGGGCTGTCCCATCACGTGGCTGACGTAACGATGGAGCCTGTAGTCCAATAAGCCCCCCAGATCTTTTTCAGACAAATTTCTGACCATGTCTCCCCCACCCTGTACTTCAAATAATAAAAAAGACTTCACAACTATACGATTTTATATTTATTCTAATTAAATTTCATCTTATTCAATTCAGTCCACTGTGCTAGCCAGTCGAGATCTTGTTGGATCCTAGGAGTCATTCAGGTGAGCCTTCCCAGTTTTGTGCCATCTGCGCCTTGATCCAAGTCACCACACAAATGTTCTACAGAATGAGGCCCAACACAAATCCCTAGGGCCCTCCAGCAGAGCTCCTGCCACAGTCCCATAAGGCCATCTAGGACTGACTCCAGTCATTCACCCAATTCTGAATCTATCTAATTTTATTTCTGTCTAGCCCAAACCCCCATTTTCTTCACAATCATGGTATGGAATCCTTTATCAAGTGCTTTAGACTTGCTACCTAGACCATTCCCCTAACCAGTTTAAAAAAAAGATAAGGTTATTCTGGCATAACTTTTTTTTTAAATTAAGTTATTTATTTTTCATTTTCAACAATCACTTCCATAAGTTTTAAATTTTCTCCTCCTCCCTCCCCAAGACGGCCTGCAATCTGATACAGGCTCTCCACATACATTCCTATCAAACACATTCTCACATTAGTCATGTTGCATAGAAGAATTATAATGAATGGGAGAGACCATGAGAAAGAAAAAAAAATACAAAATAAAACAACACAAAAAAAGGAAATAGTTTGCTTCATTCTGCATTCCAACTCCACAATTCTTTCTCTGGATGTGACTGGCATTTTCCATCATGTATTCTTTGGAACTGTTTTAGGTCCTTGCATTGCTGAAAATGGCTAAGTCCACCACCTAAATCAGTCCTTGCACACTGTGGCTGTTACTATGTACAATGACCTCCTGGTTCTGCTTCCCTCACTCAGCATCAGTTCACGTAAGTCCGTCCAGGTTTCTCTGAAGTTCATCACTTCTTATAGCACAATAGTATTCCATTACATTCATATACCACAACTTGTTCAGCCATTCCCCAACTGATAGGCATCCCCTCAATTTCCAGTTCTTGGCCATCACAAAGAGAGCTGCAATAAATATTTTTGTACATGTGGGGTGCATAACCTGTTTTTGACGACACTGTGGTTTTCTCTTCTTTATGTTCACTAACCACCTCTTTAATGATAAGTTCTAGGATCTGACCAGGAACCAAAGCTCAGTGGCTTATGCCTTGCCAACTCCTCTCCTCCCTTTCTAGAACATCAGAACACCTGCCCTGCTCTAGCCCTCTGGGGCTGGCTCTGCTCTCTGTGACCTTTCACAGATCACTGGCTGTGGCCCAGCAACCCCATCCACTGATTCTTTCAATACCTCAGGATATTAGCTCCCCTGAAGGTAACTGGAATTTTTCAAGGACAGCTAAGGGCTTTCTTCCTAGCTCCTGATTTATATCAAGAATCAAATTCCTACTATTCTTGTCCTTTCCAGCCCAAGAGCTATGCAGGTCCTTGGCAGAGAGAAAGTAAGTAAAATAAAAACTGAGAGGCCCTGCCTTCTGTGGTTTGTTCTCTCTCCATCCACCTCCACCAGGGATCCTGCTCTTTCTTCAACTTCCTTCTTTCCCCCAACACAACTTAAAAACAGCCCAACTCTGGGCTAAATATACTTGCTGTTGTTGACAGAAGGACAGAACTAGAAGGGACACAACGTGTCAGAAGTGAAAGGGACTTTAAAACACCCATATCAGAAGCTGAAGGGGCCTTAGAGCATAGAACACAGCAGCTGACATGGACTTCCACACGTAGAATTCTCTCTTTTCTCTCCCTGGTTTGGCTCCTCTTCAGACTAGTTTGTGAGTAGCCACCACTCTCCCCCTGCACCCACACATGCACATCCATGCATACCCCCCACCAATCTCCGGGGCCCAGAACTCACAAAGCAGCCAGGAGGGCCTCCTGCTCAGCTTGGCGCACAGCAGCTAGCTCCTCTTCTCGGCTCAGGGCCACATTGCCTTTCTTGCCTTTGGCGTACCAGGTAAGGTCACGGCCCTTCTGCCACCTGCCCACAGGAGCCATCAGGGAGTTCCCTGAGGATAGAGCAGCCCCACTCTGAATTCACAACTAAAACTGCCAGCTTCCCCTACCCTGGAAGAGAGCAGCTCCCACCAACTCCTGCTCCATTCCCTCCTCCCTCAGTGACTGACCCTTTTTTCTCCCACAAGACCCCCTCTATTCCATTCAGCGCCCCCTCCTAGTCTCTCCCCCCACAAAAGGTAACAGCACGAAGGGAGACAGAAACACAAAGAAGCCCAAGACCCAATCCTTGCTCTGAAACTAGCTGAGAAGGGGGAGGGGGATGACGACAAGAAACACGCCCCTGAGAAATTAACTGAAAAGTCAAGGGTTATGATCAGTGCCAAATGAGTGATAAGGAGAACAACAATGATTGGAGGCAGAAGACATGAGGCTTTCACTGGACATCAGAGGGAAGAGTACAGACTGCCTCTGGGCTCAAGATCCAGCTCTTCCTGCTGTTTAGGTCTGTAACCTGGAGGTAAATCACTGCCTCTCTTTTGGCCCACTTCCTAACCTGCAAAAGTAAACCAGACTGGACTTCTAAGGCCCCATCCAGCTCTAGGGCCTAAGAATATCTCTGTTGTATTAAGAGTGCTTTAAACTCCTCTATGTCCAGCAAAACCACAAGACACTCGGGGCTGGTTTGGCAGCAAGAGGTGGCCACATGCCACAACTGTGGAATCAGCGCTCGGTGATTGTGCCCTGTACTGTCTTCTCTCCCATGTGTGTGCACATGGCAGGCAGGGGAGCTGGGCTTTGGCAGCAGCTGGAGCCAGGGTCTCTGAGGAGGGCACTGGCATTTCCTGCTCTGAAACTGCCTGTGGCCAGCACAGAAAAGCTGGGAGCACAGCTCTGGCCAGGGGGACCTCCCCATAAGTTGTACACTATGGTGCCCAAAGAGAAAGCATTGGGAGGTGAGTTTGAAAATGAGAGCCTGGGAAGAATAAGCAAAGCATAACAGCAGCAGGTGTGTAGCGGGTGGTCCAGCGCTCCTGGGTATCTACTGCCATCTTCAGCAGAGGCAGCATGGCATCCCAGAAATATCACTTGTTTGGGAATCAGAAGACCTGGGTTTGAAGCCTGTCACCAAAAGCAAATCATCTCAGCTTTCTCAGCCTCAGTCTCTTCATCTGGAAAATGGGGGTAATAACACCTACCTTACCTATTTTACAGGATTACAAAAATGCCTTAGAAAAGTGCTACAGGAATGTAAGTAATTATCACTATTGGCCAGAAGAGCCAGGTTTGAGTCACGGCCCTGCCTCTCACACCTTCCCCTTTCTGAGGATCTGTTTCTTCATTTATAAAATGGAAGCAACTGACCAGATAATCCCCAAGGTCTCTCCAAGCTACCACATCCTTAATTCTGGACCAAGCAGGTGATTTCATTGGTGTCAGAAACTGCCAGTGAGGAAATACCAGCTGCCAATGAAGATTCTCAACTGCACAACTTCATCTTAGGATGTTCCCTGGAGCACTGAGAGCTTAGGTGACTGGTCTATGGTCACAAAGTCAGTCTATCAATAAGCATTTACTAAGTATCATCTATATGCCAGGTTCTGTGCCAAGCACTCCCAAACACCAGCTCCTACTCTCCAGGAGCTCAGAGTCTAATGGGACAGACCACATGCAAACAAAATGTGCATCAGATAAAGCCCAGGGAGCCTCAGAAAGCTCTGAGATTAAAGGGGAGGCGGCCTAACAGGGTTCTTACAGAAGCAGGGACTGCCAGGAGGAGGACATGTGGAGGGAAAAGCATTCCAGGCAGGAGGGACAGCCAGTGCAAATGCTTGGAGTCACGAGTGTTCAAGGCCGTCATTCCAGCCCAGGGACCTGTCACCAATGCAGCAGTTGCTGGGGGAAGCTAAGGCTGTGCCCCTTCACAGGTACTGGATCTCTCCCCCTCCCCTTACACACAGCTGCCCACTCTATGGCCCTTATTTTAGGTATTCCTCTAAAGCATTCTAAAGCTAGGTTCTCTTCCCAGCCCAGATTCTTCCTTAGGCCATAGAAATGATCAGGTGTTACAGAGAAGAGAGCAGGAGAATGATCCCCAAACTTCTCCTTCAAAGAAATCCCAAGGTCCTGAAGCTAGAGTTTAGGAAATCATCTCAAGTCCCCTTTAAGAATTTCTAGATTTGGGGCAGCTAGGTGGCACGCTGAATAGAGCACGAGTCCTGGAGTCAGGAGGACCTGAGTTCAAATCCAGCCTCAGACACTTAACACAAAAAACTAGTCATGTGCCCTTGGGCAAGTCACTCAACCCCAACTGCCCTACCTCCCCCCCCCAAAAAAAGCAAAAATAAAAAGAATTTCTACATTTCCTTTCATGCAATGCATTAAGAAAGCCTCTTCTCAGCTGCCTGGGCACTCCCCTTTTGGAAGTAAAAAAAAATCTGTGAGCCCTCTCTTTGGGAATAGCTGTAGATTCTTTTGAATAAGGACAGGCTTTGCAGAACATGGCCCTAACTCATGTCATTCGGCAATGATGTCACCTGAGTTTTATCATCCCCAAGATACATGGAGAAACTGAGGCAGGGAGAGAAATAAAGCATCTTTTCTAATAGAAAGGGGAGAGATTATGAGGAGCTTTAAATGCCAAACAGGGTCCTCAATTTGATCCTGGAAGTAACAGGAAATCACTGGAGCTCACTGAGCAGCAGGGGTGATAGGGGCAGACCTGTCTTTCAGGAAGATCCCTTTGGCAGCTAAGTAGAGGATGGACTGAGAGAATGGAGATGGGGAGAATGGGCTGGCTCCTGCAGTCACACAGAACAGGTAAGCCATCCCAACTTAAGTAACAAAGCATTCTGGGGGAGAGAAGGGAGGCTGCATGGGCCAGGCAAGTCAAACCACTTCCACCTTGACGACCACCCGTCAGTCCCTGATCAGAGGCAGTGCCAGACCCCTGGGGGGAGCTGCACTTTTAGAAGATGGTCCACAGCCATCATCCGGGGAAGCAGCCCCTCTGGAAAAGAACCTGCTCCTGCAGGTGCTACAGCCACATTGACTGAAGACTCAGAAAAAGAAAGTTCTCATCACCAAAGTCTTTGGCATTATCAAAGGGTTCAACATCAGAAACCAGGACAGTTTTCAGCATCAGAAATAATACTAAAGAAGTTGCCTTCCACCTGCTTCGCTATTCCACCCAGAGGAACATGCAGACTGAAACCTCCTATGTGTATGTGTGTTGTCTTTCCCTATTATAACGGGAGCTCCTTGGGAGCAGAGTCTCGCTCTGATTTTCTATGTGAATCCCCAGCTTTGCACACTGTAGGCATTCAGTTAAGGTTTCTTTCACTCATTCATAAATACACTGTAAGTTGTAAAAGCATTTTTTTTTCATCTCTTCCATGTAAGAACATCATTTTGTATACGTTCCATTCCCTCGCTCCCACCCCCACCCAGGAGGTTTCCCAAGCAGCAGTGGTCAGCTTTTCTTCTTCTGAAATCCCAGCTATACTCAGCCCATTGACAATGCCCAACGTGTTTGACCACTTGACTTACCCAGGTAGTTCTCTCTCTGTTTATCAGTCTTCACATCTTCCCAGTTGAATTGGTCTTGGCCACCCCGCACACCACCACGTGAAGAGCCAAACATCTTCAGAACAGTCTGCAAAGTTGGTCACCCTAGCATCCCTGGGAAGAGACAGCCAGAAAATTCTCAGACTCAATTCTGTTCCTTCTATAGACAGTAGAAGCCCATCTGGCTCTTTTCTCCCACTAACAATCCCTAAGGGGGAGAAACGAATCTGTTCTTCATGGTCTCCCCTATCAGGCCCAGAAGAGAGCTCTACACACAGGGGAGGTTTAATCTTGGGAGTCAAAGAAGCCAAAGGACTGTAGTCTATCATTTGCACTCTATGAACCTCAGTTTTCCTAACTGTGAGATGGGAAGAATCACGGAATCTCAGAGTTGGAAAGGATATCAGAGGTCACCTAGTCTAACCCCTATCCAAAAAGAAGCCCTCGTACAAAATACCCAATAAGGGGGTTATCCAGCCTTTGCATAAAGACCTCTCTCTCCAAGCAGTTCATTCTACCATTAGACATCTAATTGTTAATGTTTCCTTAAATCAAGCTCAAATTTGCCTGTCTGCCCTCCTGGTCATTGCTCCTGGTTCTGCCCTCTGGGCCCTCTAGAACTAGTCTAGTTCTCTTCCATATGACAGTCCTTCAAATACCTGAAGAGAGCTGTCAGGTCTCCCCTCAGTCTGCTCTTCTTCAGTCTAAATATCCCCAGTTCCTTCAGCTGATCTTCCCACACCATGTACTCAAGGCCCTTTAGGATCCTGGCTGCCCTCCTCCAGCTTTGTAAATGTTCCTCCTCTAATGTGGTGCTCAGTACTGACCTGTGAAGGGAGACAGCCTTAATGTGTGTGATCTGCCCAGAGCGCAGTGTGGCAGGAGAACCACCTCTTTCTTCAGGGAAGCTATGCCCCTCTGGATGTAGTTGAAAATCATCCTGCTTTTTTAGACTACTTTGTTACACTGTGGACTCCTGCTGAACTTTCAGTTTACCAAAATCTCTGGATCTTTTTTCAGACAAACTGCCACTTAACCATATGCCCCACACCTTGTACTTGTGATTTCTGAACTTGAGGATAAGATACTACCACTTATCCTTATTCAATTTCATCCCATCAGAATTTGCCCAGTGTTCTAGCTGGTCAAGATATTTTTGGATCCCATCATGCAATACTGAATCCCATCACTCAGTATGTTAACTATCACTCCTAGTTTAATGTAATCTGCACATCTGATAAGCATACCATCTATACTTTTATCCAAATACAGCATCTGCCTTCTCCTAGGCAGTAGGCTCATCAACCAAGAAGAAAAAGAAGAATCATCATCATCATCATCATCATCTCACACTTCTACAGTGCCTTACCAATAAGAGCTCTGTGACTTAGGTACTGTGAGGATCATTAGCTAATTTTACAGAAAGAAACAAGCTCAGAGAGAGTTAGATGACATCGGAATGCAAGTTCTTTGCCATTAGGGACTGTTTCCTTCCTTGTACTTGCATCCCCAGGGCATGGCACAAATAAGTGCTTAATTGCTCCTGCTGCTTAACTGATCTGTCCAAGGCTCTGTACCTAGGAATTATCAGACAGAACTCAAACCCAAGCCTAGCTCCAGTAGCTCCCAAGCTGCTGCTCTTCTCATTCACCATACTGCTTTCAGCTTATGTTATCTTCTCACAAAGAGAAGAGAAAACAAGAAGACAGTTTTCAATATCTTTTCCTAACATCAACTTTTCCTTCTCTAGGACAAATGATCCAGATAGAAACTATCGACAAAGTTCAAGGCCCATCACTCTTTAGATGGCCAGCTCCCTAGCTCTACCACTACCCTCCTTCTGCTAGGGAAGAGGAAGAAGAGCTGACCAGAGACACTGCTGGACTTCTGTTCAGCTTTCCCATCAGTGAAGACCTCTGAACCTCTACAAGACCAAGTATCCAAGTTAGAGTTGGAGGAAAAAACAACCAAGGCTTGAAAAAGCAGCCTAATGACTGAAAGAGTCTGAAATGGGACAGCAGTAGATCTGCTCTTTGGTCCCGACTCTTCCATTGACTCATTGTCACCTTGGTCAATTACCTTTCCCTCTCTGGACCAGTATCACCTGTAAAATAAGGGGGATAAGTGAAATGATGTCAAAAATTTCCTCTAGCTTTAACACTCTATATAATTCTACATTCTGAGATCCACTCTAATGTTCCATGACATTAGACCTCTGCCTCAGAGAGTTCAATCTGTCCAATAAGGAAAACAAAGTCTTTGCTAACATGGGAGTACTGTCTGAAGACTGAGACACTATACCAAAATGACCAGTTCCTCAACGTCCTCTTCTGAGCTGAAATGCTAACAGTCATAGACTAGATAGTATCAGAGATAGAAAGCGCCTTCTGAACAGAGGACATCAGAACTGAAAGAGACCTACGAGATCACCTGGTCCAACACGTATTTTACAGATGAGGAAACCAAGGCTGAGGGAGAAGTCATTTATAGGATCATAGATTTAGAGCTGGAAATGACCTCTGGTCAAGTCTGATCCTCCTATCTCTACAGATGAGGAAACTAGAATCCAGAGAGATAAAATGACTTGCACAGGTCACAAACATGGTAAATGGAAGAGCTGCGATTGAAACCCAAGTTCTCTGACTCAAAATCACTTGCTTTTTCTACTGTATGACACTGCTTCACTGACTTGTCCAAGGTCACACAGAATCTATGACTAATAGGAAGGCAGGATTGGGAGTAGGGTGGCCTGGGTTTGAATTCAGGCTCTGCCATATTCTAGCTCCGCACCCCTGTGCCCCTTAGCTAAATACCTTCAAAACTTCCAATTATGTTTTTTTCTCCCAAAAACAAAACCAAAAAAACCACAAATAAAACCCTTTTACTACTTATTTCACCAAGTGACAGGGGAAAGCATTTTGTAAGCCTCAACAATAAGTCACATTCATATAGCCCTGTAAAGTTTTCAAAGCACGACACACATTATGTAACCACCACGTGGAGCAGTTAATGCAGGCAGTCTGTCACAGAGAAGAGAGTGGGACTTGGGTGGTCAGGAAGGTCTCAGCTCAGATCCAGCTGTGTGGCCGTAGCTCAGTCATTTAAACTCTCCCAGCCTCAGTTTTCTCATCTGTAAAACTTGGATAAGGACAGCATCTACTTGATTTCGTTATTGCAAAGAACAAATGAGGCCATGTATATACTGGGGTTGGCAATTGTTAAAGCATTATATCCATTATTAAATATACTCACTAACTATTCCCCACTCAACCGGTCTTGGACCTTGCCAGCACATTAGGTGACCTCCCTTCACACCTTGGACACCACCCCTCTCAGTTCCCTCTCTTCATCCCTTCTTCTCTAATTCCGCTCCCCCTCCCCCACAGCTGGGCCCGCACGCTGCTGCAAATCCCGCCCCCCCCACTCTCCACCTATTAGGCCCTAGGAGCACTCCCTCAAGCCCCGCCCCAAACTTCCCTCCTATCAAGCCCTAGACACGCCCCCCTGAAGCCCCACCCATCTCCTATCAGGCTCCAAACACGCTCCCTCAAGTCCCACCCCCAGTCCTCTCTCCTATCAGACTCCAGGCACGCTACCTCAAACCCCACCCCTTTCCTATCAGGCTCTAAATGCGCTCTGGCAAGCCCCGCTCCCGCCTTTCAGAACCTGGCCGCGCTTCCGCAAGCCCCGCCCCAACCTCCTCTCTTATCAGGATCCAGGCACGCATTTTCAAGTCCCTCCCCAACTTCCCTCTCCTATCAGGGTCCAGGCACGCTCCCTCCAGTCCCGCCTCCAGACTCCTCTCCTATCAGGCTCCAGGCACGCTCTCTCAAATCTCAGCCCTTTCCTATTAGGCTCTAGACCCGCTTTTGCAAGCTCCGCTCCCGCCTCTCAGGCCCCAGGCGCGCTCCCGCAAGCCCCGCCCCCGAGCTCCACTCCTATCAGGCCCCCCCAGGCGCGTTCCCGCAAGCCCCACCCTGCCCCAGCCCCCCTCTCCTCGGGCCCCCCAGGCGCGCTCCCGCAGGCTCCGCCCCAACCCCTCTCAGGCCCCTGCAACCCCCCTCCCCCACCACCACACAAACACACATACTCGTGTTGTCCCTCCAGCTCTTCAGGACTAAAGACCCCCGCGTGGCCCGTGGTCCGTCCGGCTCCAGCCCCTCTTGGACCGCAGGCTCCTCGACCCGGTCCCAGCTTGGCTCACCAAGTTCCGCAGCTTGCCGGGAGGCTCTTCTGCCGCCGCACAAGTCGAGGAATAGACCACAAGCAGAGCGAGAGTGGCGCCGGGACCGAAGGAAGGAGGACACGGCCGTCGTTACATCCCCAGCCGGAGTGGGCGGAGCCGCGGCCGGAAGGCCCGCCTCCCCTTTCTCTCTTTCCCGTGGTGGGGGTTGGGGGGGCGGGGCGTTGCGAGGCCCTGCGGTTCCGTTAGTCACCGCCGAGAGGCGCTGTGGAGCCAATCCTGGGGCGCGCAGGTCTCTGGGCTCGGGCCTCGCAGCCTATAGAGGGCGCTTTCAAGCCTCTCCACAGATCCATGCTTCCCAGTCTCGGCTCACGTGCCACGTTCTTGGGCAGTCCGATCCCCATTTTACAGATGGGGAAACTGAGGCCGAGGCCTTTGCTGACCGCTACACGCCAGCTTTTAGAAGTCAGAGTTGGACGACTCCCATGCTATTAGCCCTTTCCGATGAAAATTAAACACTTATTAAACGCCTAGCTGGTCCCGAGGGGCTGGAGATGGCTCTATCCTCTACCTTCCTTGCTGCCTTAGAACATGCCCCGTCCTCCTCTATCTTTAAAAACCAAACTTAAGCCCTTTTTGCGCTCTGGCTTCTGATTTCCTCACTTCTCTTCAATGATCTACTTGCTAAATCCGGAGGCCTTTCCTCAGCCCGCATCCGATGCCTTGGCAGCATATTTAACACCCGGGACCTCCGTATCTCCCCGGGATTCTCTCTCCTCCTCTGGCGATAGTGAGCGCGCTCTCTTGGTTCTCTTCCTACCTCTCTGACCCCCCCTCCCGAGTCTTCTTTGCGGAGGCATCATCATGCACGTCCTGGACTCCGGCCTGGACCCTCTTCTTCCTCTCTGTTCTCCCTTCAGTGATTCTGGCAGTGTCCCACGGGTTCCCAGATTTAGAGGTCTGGCCCCAGGTCCTGTCCTGAGCACAGTCCTGAGCTGGCCCCTTAGATGTTTCTCTTTTTTTTTTTTGCTTTTTGGAGGGCAGTTGGGGTTAAGCGACTAACCCAATGTCAAACCGCTAGTTTTTGTATTAAGTGTCTGAGGTCGCATTTGAACTCAGGTCCTCCTGACTCCAGGGCCGGTGCTCTATTCAGTGCGCCACCTAGCCGGCCTCCCTTAGATGTTTCAAACTGGATGTTCTGAGACAGCTCAAACACAACATACCCCCCCACAGAGCCTCAGCTTCCTCATTGGCACTGAGAATGCCACCACCTTTCTGGTAACCCAGTTTACAACATGAATGACATCTTCCCTTCCATCAGCGAGTACTTATTCACTATGCCAGGCACTGTGCTAGGTACTGGGGATGCACAGCTTAAGGAACAGAGTCTAGCCAGAGGAGGAGACATGTTCATATATAGGTTTTTACAAAATAGAAGATAACTAAAGAAAAGGGGCCTAAGGAGATCAGAAGATGACTCTTGAGCTAACCTTGAAGGACACTATGGGAATCCAAAAGGTGAGTGCATTCCAGGAATGAATGACAGCCAGTGCAAACACATGGGGATAGGAGATAGACTATGAGAAACAGGAAGACGACCAACCCAGCTGGAAAGGTAGGTTTGGGTCTGGTTGTGAATATGTCAAACAGAAGAATTCATATTTGATCCCAGAGGAAACTACTGGAGGTGAGTTACACACTCAGACCTGTACTTTAGGAAGATCATAGCAGCTGTAGGGAGGGCAGATGGAAGTGAGTAGCATGGGTGGGGAGCCTTCAGCCTCAGGGTCACATGTGGCCCACTAGGTCCTCAAGTGCTGCCCTTTGAATCCACACTTCACAGAACAAATCCCCTTAATAAAAGGATTTGTTCCATAAATATGGACTCAGCCAAAAGGCTTCGCCCCAAGGACCTAGAGAGGCTGCAGGTTCCCCACGCCAAGTAGAGGTTTGAGGTAAAGACTTATTAGAAGGCTTTTGTAATGTTACAGATTAGAGATCACAAAGAGCCTGAGCTAGGGTGATGGCAGTGTGAGCAGAGAGAAAGGAATGCTATGGAGGTAGAAACAAGATCTGACGGCTGATTAGATGTGTGGGGTGAAGTCAGGAGTCAGGGATGATAATGAGGTTGCAAACCTGGGGGACTGGAAGGATGATGGTGCCCTACCCAGAAATAGCAGGTGACAGAGGGGAGAAGATAATATGATGTTTTGGACATTGCTAAGTTTGTGGATTCTAAGAGACATTGAAATGGAGAAGCCCAATAGGTGATGCATTTGTGAAAAGATCCAAGGGCTGGATATATTAATCTGGGGCTCTTGTGTATAGATATGATAGTTTAACCTATTGGGGCTAAGGATAGCACAGGGAGAAAGTGTAAAGAGAGAAGACTCAAGACAGAACCCTGGGTACTCTACAGAGGTGTGGGGCACAGATGAAGACATTCCGAAGGAGTGGTCAGATAGGTAGGAGGAAAGCCAAAAGAGAATCATGACAATTTAAAAGGGGAGAGAGTATTTAGCAGGAAAGGGTGGACCATAGTGATAAATGCTAAAGAGTTAAAAATGAATGAGACATGAGGGGGAAAAAAGCACTAGATTTGTTGACTGAAAGATCATCAGTAACTTTGGAAAGGGCAGTTTCAGTTCATATGCAAAGAAACTGGGGTGGACGAGGTTAAGAGAATCCCCTGACTCATTCCCTTATATGGGATCCTTTTGTCACAAAGTTAGAATCTCTGAGTCCACAGGCTCTGGGACCAGAGTTCCCTGTTCTCTGCTGGCTAATTTTTTTTATTTATTTATTTTTAGTTTTCAACATTCATTTCTTAAGATTTTGAGTTCCAAATTTTCTCCCTTTCCCTTTCCTCCCTCTACTCCAAAATGGTGTGCAATATGATACAGGCTCTTATACATTCATATTAAACATATTTTCACATTAGTCATGTTGTGAAGAATTAGAACCAATGGAAGGAACCACAAGAAAGAAGAAATTTTTAAAAAGAGCACAAATATTTAGACTTATAGTTCTCCATTTTCCATCATGAGTCTTTTAGATCTTTGCATTGCTAAGAAGAGCTAAGTCTATAAAAGTTAGTCATCACACAATGTTTCTGTTACTGTGTACAGTGTTCTCCTGGTTCTGTTCCCTTCACTCAGCATCAGTTCATGTAGGTCTTTCCAGGTTTTTCTGAAGTTGGTCTGCTCATCATTTCTTATAGAACAAAAATACTCCATTACAATCATATACAATGACTTGTTTAGCCATTTCCCAATTTATGGGCACCCTTTCAATTTCCAATTCTTGGTCACCACAAAAAGAGCTGCTATAAATATTTTTGTACACTTGGGTTCTTTGGGATACAGACCTAGAAGTGGTATTGCTGGGTCAAAGGGTATGCAGTTTTATATCCCTTTGGGCATAGTTCCAAATTGCTCTCTAGAATGGTTGGATCAGTTCACAACTCCACCAACAATGCATTAGTGGTCCAATTTTCCCACATCTTCTCCAACATTTGTTATTTTCCTGTTTTGTCATGATAGCCAGTCTGATAGGTGTGATGTGCTACCTCAAAGTTGTTTTGATTTGCATTTCTTTAATCAATAGTGATTTAGAGCCTTTTTTCATATGAGTATAGATAGCTTTAATTTCTTCCTCTGAAAACTGCCTGTTATTATCCTTTAACCATTTATCAATGGGGGAATGACTTGTATTCTGATAAATTTGACTCAATTCTCTATGTATTTTAGAAATGAGGGCTTTATCAGATACACTGGTTGTAAAAATTGTTTCCCAGCTTTCTGCTTCCCTTCTCATCTTGGTTATTTGTGTACTTTTTGGTTCATTTGAAGCATATGACATTTCTCATGTGGGAGGTAGTGTAGGGTACTGCTAGATTTAGAAGTAGTTAACTTAGGTTTGAATCCCTGCTGCTGCTTACTACCTTCCTGTCTATGTGACAGAGACTTTCTGGGACTTGGTTTCTTCATTTCCAATGATGGGATTGGTCTAGATCAGAAGTTTCAAACACACTCTGGGAAGCAGACCACAACACTAAGTGCTGCCTGAACTGGATTAAAATGTAATTGGGAAAAAATTTAATAAAATACAATAGAGCATAGATAATGTCAGTATGTGATTTTCTATACAACTTAGTGGCTCCCATTTCTACTTGAGTTGGATACCACTGGTCTTGGAGACATCTAAAATTCCTTCTAGCTCTAGATCTATGATCCAGTGATTGATCAATCAGAAAATGTGTTGACTGGAAAGCAAGTAGTCCTTTGGCTAGGTATAGCCCTAGGTATAGCCTCAAAGTCAGTAACTGTGGCCTCCCTGGGTATTGCCAGGCCCACATCCTTGTCATCCCCAGAACAAGCCATGCTCATTCCTATTTGCCTATGTGCTGCTCCTCCCTGTATTCTCTTCCCACCCCCTTTTAAAAAAGCTGACAGTCTTAATTTTTTGAATGAATGAACGCAAAAGCATTTGTCAGGTACTTGTGTGCAGAGCACTGTGCTAAGGGCTGGAGATAGAAGTAACAAAAACGAGCTTGTTCTCTAATGAGGAAGACAGCCCACATAAGAGGGTGTGGTGGGTAGGATTTTGATTTGGAAGGTCACAGAGATAAATATAGAGGGGAGCACATCGACAAGCTTTCTAGTAGCAGTGGTAGTGCTGGTTATGGTTCCAGAGCTGGGGTAGGGAGGCAGGGAGGCAGGGTGGGCTACTAGGGTGTAAAGTGAAGCATGGAGGGACGTGAGGCATTCACCAGCCAGAACAGCAGGGCCACAGGACAAGAGTCCTAGAGCTAGAAAGCTTTAATCCCCAGAGTGTGACTTCTGGCCCAGAGTTTTTTATACACACATACATACACACACATGCACACACACACATACACATACCTACACACACATACATGCACACATATACACATATTTTGTTATATATACAGACATAAATATATACATACACATATACACATATATACATATATACACGTACATACAAATATTTACATATATACTCACATACACATACATATAAGCTATATATAGGAAATACTGGAATTAACTCAGAAAAAGTACTAGGATTAAGAAGGGTTGGGGTAGATCTTCCAGTAAAAGATGGGATTTTAGTTGGAATTTAAAGAAAATCAGAGAAGTTGGTAGGTGGAGTGGAGGAGGAGGAGGAGCATGGGGGACAGCCAGAGAGAATGCCTGGTGCTGACAGATGGAGCTTCTTGACTGTGGAACAGCCAGGAGGGGCCACTGTCGCAGGACTGAAGAGTACATGGTAGAGAACAAGGTATAAGAAGACTGGAGAGACAGAAGGGGACTAGGTCGCAAAGGGCTTTTATGCCAAACAGCATTTTGTAGAGTCACTGGAGTTCATTGGGTAGGGGCATGACATAGTCAGACTCGTGTTTTAGGAAAATCACTTTGGCAGCTGAATGGAAAATGGATCAAGGAAGCCAGCAGCAGGCTACTGCAATTGTGATAGGGGTTTGCACTACAGGGGGCAGTGTTAGAAAAGGAGGAGGTATTCGAGAAATGCTGCCAAGGTGCAATCGGCAGGCCTTGGCGACAATGGATACGAAGGATGAGAGGTGGTGAGGAGTCCAGGGTGATGGTGCCCTCTACTACTATAGAGGGGAGGTGGGATGGGCAGGAAGGAGGGAAGGATAACAAGCTCTGTTTTGGCCATGTTGGGTCTGCTGAACATAACAGTTATTTTCTGAAAGGCAGTTGGAGATATGAGACTGGAGATCAGCAGAGAGACTGGGACAGGAGAGGTGAGTCTGAGAAGCATCAGCATAGAGATGGTAATTAATTCCACAAGAGCTGATGAGATCACCAAGTGAAGCAGTACAGAGGGAGAAGAGAAGGGGGCCCAGGGCTACAGTTAGTTAGAGGGTGTGATCTGGTGGAGGATCCAACAAAGGCAATGCAGAGGGCTCTTATGGGAAGGAGAACCAGGAGAGTATCAAGGAGGAGAAGGTGAACAAGTGTCAAAGGCTGCGGAGAGGTGGAGGGGGATGAATACTGGGAAAATGGCAATTAAGAGACCATTGGTAACTTCGGAGAGAGGTGCAGTTCAAGTTTCATTCCCTCAGTGAAACCTTCCCATACCCTCCAGGCCTTGGTGCAGGTCTCCCTCTTCCCCTCCATATTTCCACCGTATTGTCTAAATCATCCATTTGGCACCTGTCGTGGGCTCCTTTTGCAGTCTACTTCTTATTGCTTGTTACTTTGCCTTTCCGTTTTTGTACTATCTCAACTTCCCTGTTATCCACTGACTCTTCAACACCTTGAAATTTGACCACTCAGCCCTTGCTGAGCCAACCCTCCTGATTACTCCTACTCATGTGTTGCTGAATAGAGCGTGAAGTCACACAACTGAGTGTACACTACAAATGTGTTTTTGCTATTGATGTTCACTCGTTTTTTCAGTCCTGTCTGTCTCTTCGTGACCCCATTTGGGGTTTTCTCAGCAGATACTGGAGTGATTTGCTGTTTCTTTTTCTAGCTCATTTTGCAGATGAGGAAACAGGGTTAAGCGACGTGTCCAGGATCACGTAGCTAGGAAGTATCTGGAATCAGATTTGAACACATGAAGATGAGTCTTCCTGACCTGATAGAGGCCAGGCATTCTATCCATCGCACCACTTAGCTGCTTATCAAATTTACATTGTCCAAACCCATCTAAGCCCTTACTGTAGCAAAGTAATCCTTTTATTCCTCCCTAATTAACTTCCTATCCTATTGCCCACAGAAATTATTCTAAACTTTACCTTCTCTCTAACCTCTGGATTCTAACTTTTCTGACAAAATTAAGACTATTTGCTGTAAGCTCCTTTTTCTCCCTTTCTTATCAACACCCCTGTATACTATCCCCTATTCTCTCAACTTCTTTTTTTACCTTGGCTTTGACAAGGTGACCCTTCTCCTTAAAAAGGCCAATCTCTCTCCCTGTGACTTTGATCCCCTCCCTCCCACCTCTTCTAGCACATTGTAACCTCAATTATTTTCCCCTTGTCTATATTCTCCAATCTTTCCTTATCTCATTCCTTCCCTTATGCCTTCAAACATGCCTGTCACCTCATATGTAAAAAACCTTTGCTAGCCCTTACCATCCCCTCAAGCTACTATCTTCCCAAGTCATCACTTCTCCCTTTCTCAACCAAATTCCTAGAAAAAGTTGTCTATACTCATTGCCTACACTTTCCTCTACTTTTAACTCCCTCAATCCAAATCTTGTAATCTGGCTTCTGATCTGATCACTCAACTGAAACTGTGCTCTCCAAATTTACCAGTGATCTATCTAATTGCCCAACATGGTAGCCTTTTTTTAGTACTCATCCTTGGGGATCTCTCGGTAACATTCGGCACTGTTCACCATGCTTCCCTCCTACAGTCTTTCCTTTCTGGGTTTTCTTCCTCCCACTTTGACCACTCTCTCTCAGTCTCTTTTGTTGGCTTATCATCCATGTTGGGTCTCTAACAAGGTCTACTCTAAGGCTTTGTCTTGGGCCCTCTTCTCCCTCTACATTCTCTTTCTTGGTCTTATTTCCCACTGTTCTCATTATAATCTCTATGTAGATGATTCACACAACTATATATATATATATATATAGCCTTAGTCTCTCCCCAGGGCTCCATTCCTCCATCAGCAATTGCCTACTATAAACTTAAAACTCAATAATTCTTCATTCTCTCTATCCCACTTAGCTTTGTACTCTCTGGGACGTTGTGACCTCATCTTCACACTGGCCATTTTCTGTTCTGCTACTGCTCCATCCTCTCAGCCAGACCACCAGAAACCATGCCTGGGAGGGGCCATATTTAGCTCCTGCCTCCTCTTACTCTGAGTACTGTAATCAAATCAATATTACCACTGCCTTTGTAAAGGGCATGTCAAGTGACCGCCTTACTGTTCCATTCAATATCTTTACAATTTTCTACAACCCAGCTCAATGGGGATTCTTTTATGTAAAGGTCAGACTAGAAGGTCACTTTTAGTCCCTTCTAATTCTCAAATTCTGGGATTCTACGAATGTAAGCTTCTTGAAGGCAGTGACTGTCCTGTGTGTTTGTAATCCCGGCCTTTAGCACAAGGCTTGGCATATAGTATAGTGCTTGATATATGGCCTTCATTCATTGCCACCATTGTTACCATTATGAAATACAATAACAGCCTTCTACCAGCCCATGTTATCTTCTCATTGAATCTATGTTATACACTGACTTTTTTTGGATTGGACTTGTGATTTTACTAGCAAGGTAAGCATTTACAAAGCACTTACTGTATGCCATGGGGGAGGTGGCTCAGTGGATAGAGTGCTGGGCTTAGAGTCAGGAGGACTCATTTTCCTAGGTTCAAATTTGGCCTCAGACACTTACTAGTTGTGTGACCCTGGGCAAGCCACTTCATCTGTTTGCCTCAGTATCCTCATCTGTAAAATGAACTTGAGAAGGAAATGGAAAACCGCTCCAATATCTCTGCCAAGAAAACCCCAAATGGGATCATGAAGAGTCACACACAACTGAAAATGACTGAATAATAACAAATGTGGCAGACGTTGTACTAACAAGCAAAAAGAAAAAGAATCCCTGCCCTAAAAGAGCTTACATTCTGATAAGGGAAGATAATCTACAAAACAGAACTGAAAAGGGAATGAAAGAGGAGAGAAAGTACCTCCTGGGTGAGATGGCCCACAGTGTTGCAGTTCAAAACCTCAGAAGCACAGCTGGGAGAAGAACAAAGTTTGGCCTCCTGGGGCACTCCCCAAAACGGAGACCCCAGGAAGAATCTGATGGTATAAGAGGGCTGACTTGCTGGAGGGATGTTCCAGGGTGAGAATGAAGCTGAGACCTGGTGTGGAATTCTAGAAAGTCAGAAGCACAGCCAGGAGGGGAAAGGAAACTCCCTCTACCAATACAGATCTACACCTTTTCTGCAATTTCTAATCTTAAAGAACTTCCCAGGAAACTGAGAGGTTAAGTGATTTACCCAGGATCACACAGACTTGACTTCAGATACAACCCTTGAACCCAGGTCTTCCTGACTCCTGGGCTGGCACTTTATCTACTATTTCCTGCTTCCAGATTAGTCTTTCCTCTCCTATCAAAAACCAACAATGGTTCCATGTCCTCTACCAAATTTTGAGACTCTATAGAGCTTGGCACTCATCCTCTAGCTATCTTTTCAACCCCATCTCACTGGTCTCGACACTCCTTCAGTCCTACCTCTTGAAATCTTCCCCATCTCTGAAGGTCTGGCTCAAATGACGCCTCTCATAAAGTCTTCCCTGATCCCCTCTGTTAAAAACAAACTTCCATTCCAACATACCTTCCTAGCACTGAGCACATTTTACCTGCATGGTGGCTATTTGTATATGTGAGGGTCAGAAATTGAAAGAGCACCAGACACGTGGTCAGATGGGTTCGACTTACTCTGGCTCCCTGGGTCTGTATCCTCATTTGGAGGAGTCTCACACGGTTGTACAAATCCATGAAAACATGAACAAAAATGCACATATTTAATAATGTACATGTAAGCTGTTATTACTGTTTGTACATTTTATCTCTCCTATGAATGTGTCAACTCCTAAAAAGAAATCATCTTTGTCCCTGTAAATTCCTGGAGGGCAGGGGTCACATACTGTTCAACTTCATTGCTCTCAGGTAAGGCAAGGGTTTGAATCAGGGCAAAGCAGTAGAGGAATAAAAGTCTAGGAAAATCATCTACATAAAAGATAAATAACTGCATCATTATAAACTTCAGTAGTTTTTAATTTTTAAAAATAGTAACATATTTGGGTGCATCAAATGCACTCACCCTTTATACAAACTTAACATCATAACATGTTCAGTTTTTCTTCCAAAATTTTGCATATTGTTCCACACTGAAGTCATCTTCAAATTCTGCTTCTTTTTTCCCCACTTCCATATACTTGGGATTCCGTTTTCGTAGTCTCATCCTTCTTTCTTCTGGAGAAAGTGTGTCAATATCTACTGGCATCTGAAAGACATGGAGAAAAGCAAATGGTGTAAACCATTCAACATGAAATCTTGAAAACTAAGAATCATAATGCCGGAGGTGGAAGAGACCTTGGAGGCCATCTGGTCCAACCTGCACTTAAGCATGAATCCCTTCCATGTCATCCCCAACAAATGTTCTTCTGCCCTCCCCCTGACAATTTCATTACTGAATAGAAATGTAATTAAGTCCTCTGTTTAGCAATTTCTTATCAAGGCTCTATACACCCAGGATATTTAGTCTTTCTTCAAAAAATTTATTTCCCATTTAATTATTTTTTTCTTACTTTCCTCTGGATCCCTTCTAAGTACATGACACCAAAATACAGTACAACAGCTGAATTCTCAGGGTGGCAAAGCCTCCGTGATATTTGAAATTTCAGAAACCTCATTAATTAGATATTAATTTGTGAATCAAATAAAAGATCCTTCAGCAGCAACCATTTCTGCAGTGCAGGAATTAATCTATGTTAGCTCTTTAGTCTGAGCTCATAAGCTTGTCATTAGCAGTATTTATTAGTGGGAGTTAATAAAGGGAGGTCTTGGATGACCCTATTTGAGAAGATCAGAGCTGTCAGTCATTGCCTGCATATACCGAGTACTGTCATTAAAGAAGAAAAACATTTTGTTATGAAGCAGTGCTGAGCCAAGGCTCCCTCCTATGAGGTCACTATAAAGAAACAACCAATTTTTTAATACAACACCCACACTAGAATTTATACATCCAAAGGAATATAATCTTATTCATTTAACAAACATTAAGGCTTGGCCCATAATGTGTACAGTATTGTTCTGGGTAACGTGGAGAGGATGCAAAAATAACCTGTGTGACCTTGAACAAGTGACTTAGCTCTCTGGGCTTCCTTTTCTTCATCTGTAAAATGAGGGGGCTGAATTAGATGACCTCTGAGGTTCTTTCTGGCTCTAAACCTATGATCCTATTATAAGTAAGTCATGGTTTCTATCTTTATAGAATTTGAAGTCTAGCAAGGGGTTTGGCACGCATAACACATATTATCTAATACAAAATATTAGCTAACAAATGCATAAGAGGGATGCTAACAAAGTGCTATGACTGACTGGGAAGAAGCAGACAGAGCTTAGGGAAGCTGCATTCCTGATGACTTTTAAAGGGTGGCTAGGAATTTATTGGGCATAAGGAAGAGGCATCCAGGCATAGGGAATACTGGGAATGAAGTCATGGAAAACAAGAAAGGGTGAGAAATGGAAAGAATATGGCAACTGAAGGGTATTGCCTTAGTTTCCTTAGTTACCACTATTAAAAAAAAAGATTCTAGAAAGATTTTTGTCTATAGGGTCCTTTTCCTTTTTAAGAAAAAACCAAAAACCTCTTTGAGGTATGGCCCCAATTGCGGTATTGCTGAGTCAAAGAAGGTACATATTTTAATGACTGCTTCTAAACTGCTTTCCAAACTGGCCATGCCAGCTCAAAGCTCTGCTGAGAGCACATTCGTGTGCCAGGTTTCTGCCCTACAACATCTGTCATTTTCCATTTCTGTCAACTCCGCCAATCTCTTGGGGGTGAAGTGGAACATCAGAGAGGCTTAAATTGGCATTTCTCCAGTTATTAGTGATTTGGAGTATTTTTTCATATGGCCGTTGACAGCTTGGATTTCTTCCCTTGAAAACTTCCTGGTCATATTCTTTGACCATTTATTGGCAAGGGAATGACTAAACAAATTACAGTATATGATTGTAAAGGACTATTATTGTGTCATAAGCAATGATAAAATGGAGAGTTAAATGAAACCTAGAAAGACCTGTATGAGCCATTGCAGAGTGAGGTGAGCACAACAAATGATAAAAACAAACAGCTTTAGAGGACTTAGGAGTTCTGATCAGCACAGTGATCACCCTGATTCCAGGGGACCAATGAGGAAGCGTAGTGACAACCTCTTAACAGAGAAGCGGTGAATTCAGATGTAGCCAATGCAAGATGGTGCTTTGCTTACCTATGCATATTTGTCACAAAGGTTTCATTTTCTTTTTCCCAATGGTGTGGGGAGAGGGGACAGAAGAGAAAATGGATTTTTGTTCACTTAAAATATATTTAATTTAAAAAAATATATAAATGACATAAAACAAAAGATATCAATAAAAAGAGGATGGCCAGCAGTTGCATCTAGCCAGACCATTGAGTGTATAGACATAAGCAGTATGAGATAAATGAGAGAAGTCTGGTGCCACAAAAATTGTGGAGGATCCTAAATGTAAGGTTGAATTTTAATTCTATTCAATAAACAACAGGGAATCACTGAAGGGTTTTGAACAAAGGAGAAACAAAACAGATCTATGTAAAAGGAAAATTAATCTGGCAGAAGTGTTAAGGGTAGCCTGAAGTGGGAAAGAATGCAGAGAGGAGGGGTGGCTAGGTGGTGCACTGAGTAGAGCACCAGCCCTGGAGTCAGGAGGACCTGAGTTCAAATCCAGCCTCAGACACTTGACACACTAACTAGCCATGTGACTTTGGGCAAGTCACTTAACCCCAACTGCCCTCCAAAAAGCAAAAAAAAAAAAAAAAAAAGATGCAGACAGGAAGGTCAATTAGAGTTTACAACAGTGGCAGAATCACAGAGTGTCTGAGCTGGAAGGGAACTCGGAGGTCCCGTGTTCCGGTGGTATTCAATTCAAACAAAATCAGAGGCCACTAAACCATTCATAACAATCCCTGAGGGCAGGTAGGACTTAGAAAACCGTATTTTTACATGATCTCTTTTACTGTTTGTTTTTTTATTACTATACCTTTATTGTTTTTTCCACTGTTCTTGTTCATTTGCGTCTGATTCTTCATGACCCTTTTGGGGTTTGTTTTTTTTTAAATTAACTTTTGTTTATTTTTAGTTTACATCATTCATTTCCACGAGATTTTGAGTTACAAATTTTCTCCCCATCTTTCCCCTACCCACCACCCCCAAACAGCGATCCAACTGTATACCCCCTCCCCCAATCTGTTCGCTCCTATGTCCTCCCCCATCACCCCTTTTGACTCTCCCATAGGGCAAGATGGATCTCCCTACCCCAGTGCCTGTATATCTTTATTCCCAGTTGCACGTAATTAATAACAATAATAATTATATGTGTATATTTATATATGTACACACACACACACATATATATATACACACACACACACATATATATTTTTAACATTTGATTATAGAACTTTAAATTCTAGATTCTTTCCCTTCCTCCCTCGTCATCCACCCCCACTGGAAAGAAACAATTCAATACAGGCTGTACATGTGTAGTTATGCAGAACATCTCCACAATGGACATATTGTGAAAGACTGACTATATTTCCCTCCTTCCTATCCTGCCCCCTCCCTTGTTCTATTCTCTACTTTGTCCCTGTCCTTTACAGAAGTGTGTGTTTCTAACAACCCTTCTCCCACCCCCACCCCCGCATTCCTCTCCCCATCCCCCCTACTCTCCTGTAGGGCAAGATACCCAATTTAGAGTGTATGTCATTCCTTCCCTAAGCCAAATTCAACGAGAGTAAGGTTGACCCATTTTCTTTTGCCTTCATGTTCTTCCCCTCCATTGTAACAGTTATCCCTTGGCTCTTCTATATGAGATGATTAACCCCATTCTGTCTCTCCCTGTCTCCTCTCATTCTATTCCTCTCCCACCTCTTAATTTCAACTTTTAAAATATCATCCCTTCCTATTCAATTGAGACTGTGCCCTCTGTCTATGTACACATATATACTCACACTCAAATATG
>CM053590.1:73191215-73202617 GCA_028646515.1 Pseudochirops corinnae | reverse complement strand
CAAATTTCCTCGAGAATTTCTTGAAGGATGATTTCTATGTTCTTTTTCTGATCATGGCTTTCTGGTAGTCCAATAATTTTTAAATTGTCTCTCCTGGATCTATTTTCCAGGTCAGCAGTTTTTTTAAGGAGCTATTTCACATTGCCTTCTATTTTTTCATTTGTTTGGATCTGTTTAATAGTATTTTGATTTCTCATAAAGTCATTTGCTTCCATTTGCTCCACTCTAATTCCAAAGGAATTATTCTCTTCAGTGAGCTTTTGAGATTCTTTTTCCATCTGGCAAATTTGACTTTTTAAGGCATTCTTCTCCTCACTGGCTTTTTGGGCCTCTTTTCTCATTTGAGTTAATCTATTTTTAAGGTGTTATTTTCTTCAGTTAGGTTGTTGACTCTATTTTCATGGTTTTCTTGCACCATTCTCATTTCTCTTCCCAATTTTTCCTCCACTTCCCTTATTTGGTTTTTAAAATCCTTCTTAAGCTCCTCTATGGATTGTAACAAGTTTACATTTTTCTTGGAAGCTTTTGGTGTGGGAGTTCTGACTGGGTTGTCTTCCTCCCATTCCATGCTTTGATCCTTTTTGTCCCCAAAAAAGGAATCTAAAGTTGGATTGCTGAGCTTGGTTTGCTTCCTTTGCCTGCTCATGTTGCCAGTCAAATAACTTGATTTTTGAGCCATAGTAGATCTCTGCTTCCTGGGGGGACAGCTTTGTCCCAAATTGCTGGGGTTTTTGCAGCTGCTGGAGGCCACCATCTCTGCAGCTCCCACCACCTTTGGCTCACTGGTCACACACCTGAGGACCACAACCCACGACCAAGATCCTGATCCAGGCAGGTTAAGGCAAGAGCACTTAGCCTCTGAATGATCGCTTGGCCCCCCTGCAATGTGCAGGCCGAGAGCTCTGAAGTAGCCACATGGAGGCAGCTGCAGGGGCTGCTTCTGCTGCTTTCTTGCCCTGGGGGCCGGTGGCTGGATCCGCTTCTCTCCCCCAAATTTAGCCAAGTTCCACTGACCTTTCACTTTGTCCTTGGCTCTTATGGGTTGATAATTCTGGAAACTGCCACAGCTGCTGGTGATCCACTCTCCCAAGTGCTGCAGCTGCAGCCTGTCCTGACCACCTTGGGGCTAAGCCATGGTTTCAGGCCCGGCTTGTTTTGGCTCCTAGGGCTCTGCAATGAGCCCTTCCTGTCCACCTGCCGGGCTGTCTTGAGCGGGAGATGTGTTTTTCTGTAATTTTATGAGTTCTGGAGCTCTAAAATTTGTTTAGAGTCACATTTTATAGGTATTTGAGGTGGTTATGGGAGGAGCTGCAGAGTTCTCCTGCTTCTATGCTGCCATCTTGGCTCCGCCTCCTGTTTTACTGTAATTTTATTTGTTATTGCTGTGTAGTTACTTATAATCATATCTGACTCTTTGTAATCCCATTTGGAATTTTCTTGGCAGAGATATTGGAGTAGTTTGCTATTTCCTTCTCCAGCTCATTTGCCAGATGAGGAAACTAAGGCAAACAAGATTAAGTGACTTGCCCGGGGTCACAAAGCTAGTAAGTGTCCGAGGCCAGATTTGAACTCAGGAAGATGCGTCTTCCTAACTCCAAGACCAGCACTCTATCTACTGCACCATCTGGCTGCCATATTTTTATTTATTTTGTTAAATATTTCTTAGTTATGATTTAATCTGGTTGGGCCACACTCAGGAATATTGTGGGCCTCATGTTCTACACCTAAATCTGAACAAGAATCCCTTCAACGTCTCTGACAAGTGTTCCATCAGCCTCTCTTTGAGGACCTCTTCCTGAGGCAGTTCACTAAATTCTGGATGGCTCCAATTTTAGGGAATTAATCTTCCCATTCAGCCTAATTCCACTGCTTGTCCTGATGTTCTGGGGCCAAGAATAATGAATGTAACCCTTCATCCACATAATAGACCTCTTGATTCTTACAGACAACTATCAGGCTCCTTAGTCTTCTCTCTTCTAGACTAGACATGTCCCATCCTTCAACAAATCCTTATAGGACATCCCCCATCCTCCCACAATCCTGGTCTCAACTTCTTCTATACTGCTTCTACCAACCTAAGTCTTTCCAAAACTGTGGTGCCCACAACCAAGAACAGTACTTCACTTATCATGTGACTGGGACAGATCTCAGCAGAACCAGCAGCTCTTGTGCTGGGTGCTCTGCCTCCTCCACAAGCACAGAATAGCATTAGCTTTCTGGCTGCCATGTCACACTGAGGACTCAAATAAATGAGCCTGCCACACCCTAAAGCTACAGGTCTCTCATAAGAACTCCAGATTTCCTCATCCTGAATTTGTGAGTTTATTTCTGAGCCCACTAATAGAATATCATACTCATCCCTGTTGTGTTTCTTTTTATTCCACATCAGGTCACAGATACAGCCCGTAAAGCATGATGAACTATGGTCTCTGTACCCTTAGCCCCAAGCATAGGTCGGTCAAAAAGCAGGCACTTAATAAACGTTCCATAATTCATTGGCTGATTTTTGGATCCTGAGCATTAGCTATCCTTCCCAGCTTCACGCGATGTTCTAATTTAATAAGCACATCATGTCTGCCTTTGTCCAAGTTATTGATAAAAATGAGGAAAACAGGACCAATATAAATCTCTAAGTTATCATCAAGATGCCTCTCTACCTTGCATCTCCGCCCAACACCCAGAAAAAAGGCACTTACACTCCTTCTCTGCCATTTCCTTTTATCAACCCCTTGCAATCTGGCTTGAGACCCCAGCACTTAACTGAAACTGTTCTCTCCAGGTTTCTGGCAGTCTTATTTGTTACATCCTTTGGCCTAGGCTCAAACCACATATTTCTTGACTTCTCCATAGCATAGATCCTGGAGGCCCCTCCTTCCTGCTGGAGATACTTGGCTCCCTCAGTTTTCAAGCTTTCTCCTGGTTATTCTTCTGCCTGCCTTCTTAGTCTCCATTGCTGGACCATCCATGTCCTACCCCTACCTGTAGGGGTAGAACTCCCCTAAAATCTCCTTGCACAATTATCTAATTAGCTCAAAAATTTCATCAATTATCACTAACAGCTTATCAGACATCAGAGTAGTACAGTAGAAAAATGACACCCCCTGCCCCCCTACAGCCACAGGACCTGGGTTCAAATTTTGCCTCTAATGCTTTCTGCTTATGTGACCTTGGGCAAATCATTTCATTTCCCTGAGCTTCTGTTTCCTCATCTGTAAAATGATGGGGCTGGAAAAGACAGCCTCTGAGGTCCCTTCCAGCCACAGATCTGTGAACCTATGACCTCCAACTCAAAATACCCAAAGTGGACTTTTAAACCTCCCCCATTAAAGCTGCTCCTTCTGTTTCTGGGGAGCACACAGCCATCTCAGAGAATCTCAATTCTTCATTCTCCCTCCCTTCCCATATTCTACCAGTTGCCAAGTCTTGTCTATTGGACCTCTTCCACATCACCTCTCACATCCATTCTTTTCTACTCATGCGTCTATCACCCTGGTCCAGGACCTTCTATTTCTTGCCAGGAAGGAAATAACCACCTCCTAACTGGATTTGCAAGTTCTAGTCTCTCAGGGTAGCTAGGTGGTACAGTGAATAGGGCACCAGCCTATTCAGGAGTCAGGAGGACTTGAGTTCAAACCCAGCCCCAGACACTTGACACTTACTAGCCATGTGACCTTGGACAAGTCACTTAACCCCGACTGCATTGCCTTCTCCCTTCCAAAAAATATTAAAAAATCATTTAAAAAAACCTCTAGTCTCTCCTCATTCTAATGTCCTCCATTCAACAGCTAAAATAATTTTCCCAAAGCACAAATCTGACCAGGTTATTCCCTTGCCTGAGAACCTTTGTTGGCTTCCTGCTTCTTCCAGGATAAAATACAACCTCCTGTGCTTAGCATTTAAAACCCTGCATTATCTGGTTGCAGTCCGCTTTTCCAAGAGTATTGCCTCTAGCTGTCCTCATATACCCTAAGTTCCAGTCAAACTGGCCTCCCTGCTATTCCTTAAATGTAGCTCTCCATCCCTGGCTTTCACATCTTTTCACAGACTGCTCCCATGCTCCTTTCTGATCTGCACCTTCTGGAACCCCTGCCTTCCTTCAAGGCTCAGCTCATGCACCATTTCCTACAGGAAGCCTTTCCTCATCCCTCTGTTAGTACATTCTCTCTCCTTTTCTAATTATCATGTATATATTTATCTGTTTGCATGAAGTATCCCCGAAGTAAAATGTAAGCTCCTAGAGGACAGGGACTGTCTTCTCTTTTGTCTTTGTACTGCAAATCACAGTAGTGTTTTGTATATAGTAGGATCTTAATAAAAACTTTCTGGATTAATATAAAAACAATTTTAAAAATGGAGTTTGTGTTCAAATTCTTACTGTAAGGATTCGCCGAGGCTCCTTATATCTAATATGAATGGTAGATCCATCTTGCTTGACCAACATCACTGGATACAACCGAGCATAAGCCTTCCTATGCATTCGAGTGAGAGAAGCCCGGTTGGAGTTGAGCTGGATGGAGGACGTATGCAGGTGATGTGAGGTGGGAAAGCTGGTCTTCACTAAATTCTGCTGTAGGAAGCTACAAAAGAAAAGGTTCAGATGGGTCAAGGGTATTCTCATTCACTCAATGAAACTACCATCAAACATTCACATTATACACAAAAAAGATGACAAAGCCATGTAGATCTGTCCACCAATGTTAATAAGGTAATGTTGTTTAATCCTCACCAACAGGCCAGGGCAAGGGTGGGGAACCTGCAGCCTTGAGGTAACATGTGGCCTTCTAGGTCCTTGGGTATAGCCGTTCGACGTGTCTAAGTTTTACAAAACAAATCCTTTTATTAAGGGGGTTTATTCTATGAAGTTTGGATTCAGTCAAAGGGCTGAACTTGAAGACCTAGAGGGCCACATGTAACCTTGAGGCTGAAGGTTCCCCAGTCTTCGGTCAGGGGCTTGAAGCTACAAAAATATCTCCACACTCCCTTTATAGTAATTTAAAGTTTATGAAGTATTTTCTTCCTTATGACAACCTTATCAGGTGGCTGGTACAAAGATTATTGTCCCCATTTTATAGATGAGAAAACACAGATTGAGAAAAGTAATGTGGTTTGTATAGGTCATACAGCAAGGCACTGCCAGAGCTAGGATTCCAATTCAGATCTTCCAATCTCATTTAAAAACAGGCAAGAGGGCTGGTCCGAGCAGGCAGTGGAGGAGCCTGACACTGGGTCTGGCGCCCGAGGCCATTTCCCCCTCCCCTTCTTCCCCTTCCCTCCCCCTATCCAGCTCAGCCCAGTTGGGCCTGGCCTGGCTCTGAGGAGCAACCAGAAGCCTCCCGGCCAATGCCCAGGTACCTGGTTTATATCTGCCTCTAAAAGTTGGGAAAAGGAAAACAACTTTTTGAATAATAAAGATGCCTCCCAAATTCAAGTGACACTTAAATGATGATAATGTCACTGGTTCTGTGAAAAGTGAAAGGAAAAATCTTTTGGAAGAAGATTCAGATGAAGAAGAGGATTTTTTCCTAAGGGGATCATCTGGACCAAAATTTGGACCTTGGAATGAAAAAATTAGGCATGTACAGAATCAGTTGGATGAAGTGATTGATGTCATTCAAGAGAATATTACAAAAGTGATTGAAAGAGGAGAGAGACTGGATGATCTGCAAGACAAATCAGAAAGCTCATCAAGTAATGCAACAGCTTTTAGCAACAGATCTAAACAGCTTCGCAGACAAATGTGGTGGCATGGATGCAAAATGAAGGCTATCATGGCTCTGGTAGCTGTTATCCTTTTGCTGGTGATTATCATTTCTATTGTCCTGAAATATCGGACTTGACTTGGTGACCAGAGATCTTCAATAAAACAGTTCTGGGACAATTAAAAAAAAAGAAGATTGCTGCACAATTTACTGAAATATGTATATGACTTTCAAAAGTGTTTTTTCTCAAGAAGTAAAAAGGCAAGTGTCCAGTTCAGATTGGAGTATTGACAAGGTCTCGATTAGCCTCCTCCCCTTCACCAAAATATGCTGTTGTTAATTTATTTTAAAACAGAAACATCTACTTTGCCATGTTATAGGAACCTAATTTGAAACTAGATACTCGCTGGCACATTATTTGTATACAGAGTTAAACATTGATGATGATATTTATAATTCAACACAATTTCCTACTGTAAACTAGAGAGGTTGGGATTTATTGCATCAAGTTCAGGGATAGGGTAAGAGGTAAGAGATGAAACATTACGTAAAAAGGAATGGCAACCATTTAGTTAATGATTACAAAATGTATAATTTTTCTCATGTAAAAAAAATTAGGTTTCGGAAATGGTTTCCATATATTTATGGAGAAACTAATGTTTTCAGTACTGATACTTTCAACTGTGACTAAAGACATTCCAGTAAACCTATTTTTGCCTGTAAAAAAAAAAACAGGCAAGAGGAGACAAGATAACAGAGTGAGGTAAGTATTTTTGCAGAGTTCTTCCAATAAAACTCTCTAAATAACTTTTAAAAAAATCAAATTGACTACTGAGAGGGACAACCAACAAAAAGTCACAGTGAGTCATTTTTCCAGCCTAGGGAAGCTTAGGACAGAAAGAGAGGTCTATGAACATTGAAGTAGGGGCTGAGGGCGTCTAGTGCATAGGGACAATAAATGGGCTGAAAACCTGGTCAGAAAGAGCTTCTAGGAGACACCTGTGCTAGCAGTGGGCATAGGACTAGGTGCCATTTGGCAATTCCTTTGTCCCTTACCCAGCACCAGGTTACAGTTCCAGGGCAGAGAGGAGTAAATATAGTCATAGCGGAGCAGGAGCCCTACCTAGGAAGGACCAGAGTGCAGACTAGGAGGGCAGTGAACAGAACTCCTAGCCATAAGGATGTAAAAGATTGAAGCTCAGCCCAATAACCCCCAACCCAAGGTAAGCACAGCCTAACCATAATATATAGTCCAGAGTAAAGAAACAGGCTGTAAAAATGAGCAAACAAAAAAAAGAACCTGTCCATAAAAAGCAAGTATGGTGACAGGGAAATTCAAGATATAAACTCAGAAGACAGATCTTCCGACTCTGAGGAAAGTGCTTGTTCCACTAAGAGCAAGCTCCTGGCCCAGGGTTTATACTTATACTGGATTCTCTACAACACATAATACACAGCACAAAACTGAGCTACTGTTGGATATTGATTAAAGTGCTGACTAACTGACAAACTAGGATGTGTTATTGTGTACTTAGGGGACAGTATTCTTTTTAAACATTTGTTGTTAGCAAAACGTGATTCTGAAGACATTTAAAATCATTGTGGTAAATTATAGTACACAGAACTAACTAAAACCCCATTGCTGGAAAATAAGAATGACTTTCAGTTATAAAAAGTGATTAGTTTTTGACTCTTCTAGGGGTTACTTATGGGTAATAAGGATAAAAGTCTTTGTATATAGACAAGCCAGACCTCAACAGAAGCTATTTTGGTAAAGGATAAAGTTAAGCTGCATTAATGCCCAGGGATATCAATAACATGAAGGGCAAGACTGAGCACACCTGAAATTACAGAGATTCTGAAGCAGTTAAAAAAAATTTATTTTAAAGTTCCAGTGCTTACTCATTTTCTTGGTGTTGAATTATGCCTATACCTGCCTGACATTCAAGGGAATAGTGGTAATGCAAGGATTTAAAAGATTGACTGGTTAAAGTGAAACATCTTTCTTAGGCTTACAAAGACCTTCTCAACATATTTCCTCATATCCAACACCTGGTATTTCCAAAGGCTCTCCAAGTCACCCATGGGACAAGAAAAAGAAAAGTTTTAAAAATCTTTAAGTGTTTCTGAAACTGCCATTGGATTCTGATAGATTCTCCAAGTTTGTTTGTTTTTTCTTTCCCTCAACTAATAAATATCTGAGTGCCTAGTACTCAGGCACTGTGGGGGACACAAAAAAATCAGTAAGACATAGTCCTTACCCTTGAAGACCTAAATGTCTGGCAGAAGAGGTAAGATATTAACAACTTTAAGATATGAATTAACAAGTAGCAAGTGGTATCACCCAGGGGAGCAAAAAGCTGCAATAGATGAGGAAGCCTATACTAAAGAAGAGAGGCCTTTGTAACTCACATTTAGGACTTAGACAAAGAAAAGGGCATTTACACACATTTACACAAACAACATGAGTAAATGGATATGAAGTGCTCCTGAAGTAGTGAGTAAACTTGTACTAGAGGAGTGGTATGTTCACATAGGGAAGCAATACAGTAGACAGAGAACACTGAACTTGTGTTTAGAAGCCCTGGACTGAATCCCTAATTCTTCCGTGTGTTAAACTGCGTGACTATGGACAAGGCACTTCCATTTTCTGAGATGAGGTTTCTTCACCTATAAAATAAGGATAATCACACCTTACCAGGTGTTATGGGAATCTGAAGATCTTCCCTGCCCCTAGGCCCTTTGCTTAAGTGGCTTAAGTGGCTCTGAGGACCTTCCCTGATTTGAAAGAATACTCTGCCCCCTAACAGGCTGAATGTGGTCACATGCAGCTTGTGGAGGGAGGCCTGTTCTTCAGGAATGCCCACGCCTTATTACTTTGTGATTGGGCAGTGGATCAAGAGGGCTGTGTCGGTCTCCTATCCAGGAGAAGGCCATATATACTGCTGATGTGAGGTTTTGCTTTGGGGCTCACTTTGAGAAGAGTTGTATGATTTGGCCAGACGAGATTCTGGGAAGCCGTTGAGCTCCCCCACTTTGAAAAACCCAGATGTTGGTGCTTCTCTCTCTGGTAACTGAATAGGTATGGATGTCATGGTCAGATGGTTGGAAGCCCGTCTGCTGATCTGTTTCTTTGTCTGCTTGTAACTTCTGCTTGTAACTGTATTCTCTGACGTTCAGGGTGCTGACTTTTTCCCCTGAACTAGGTAAATGATATATGCTTGACTGATTAAAGGAAGATTATTAACCCATTTTGAGTTGCTTTCCTTTAGAAAAGCAGATCTAAGAACCTTCGATAGCAGCCACCCTGGGTATGCTAGGGTGCTTGCTGATACACCAGGCTATTTTAAGTATTCTTCAAACTTTAAATGTGAACTGCTACTGTTATTAAGTTGTTGTAATAGTCAATGATAAAGTTGGAAGGGTAAATATAGAAAACTTTCTGAATAATTAATAAAAACAGATAACTCTATGGGAAAAGGAAGTACTTGTCCACGGTTTAATGCCCATATAATGCCAGAGCTTTGTGCTTACCAAATCACTCTTCTCACAGCTGCCATTCTTGTCCCTGGTATGACTGGTGTAGCTCATGAGATAGAGGTCGTCTTCACACAGCTGTTAACAGAGCCTCATCACATCCAAGGCACCAAAATATTAACTGATATATATACTTCATGTACAGTCTGCAACCCAACAAAATGAGACATCTTTTTTAGTTGAGTCATTATTTCAAAATTATTTCTATTTAAAAACCATCAAATGAAATACCACCCCCAACCCTTTTCAGTCAGATAGCTGTTAGGAAAGGGGTCAGACTCTCCCAGAATCTTGGCTACTTTTATGTTAAATAGTTTGGAAAACACTGATTGGAATGTCATTAAGGTATCACTAAAGTTTTCAGGGGGTTCAAAGGGCTGATAAACTCTACAATGTTTGATCACCAGTAAATAAAATGACAGAGAAGCAGGATTTTGGGGTTGCAAGGGGCCTTAGAGATCATCTAATCTAATCCATCATTTTAGAAATAAGGAAAGTGGGCCCTTTAGAACAAGGGTTCTTAAACCAGGGTCTGTGAATCTGAATAGGAAAAAAACAAAAAATAAAAAACATCTTCATTTTCAGTAACTGCTAACTGAAATTTAGCATGTCTTTTAACTACGAATGATTTTTTAAAAAATGTTCTGAGGAAAGTTATATATAGGCTTCACTTAGACTGCAAAAGAGATTCATGATACAAAAAAAGGCTAAGAATCCCTGCCTGAGAGATTCAATTTAACTCAATTATTATGGAGTTAGAGAGATGTGGCTTCAAATCCTGCCTCTGACCCATACTGGCTAGAATTCTAAGCAAGTCACTTAACATCTTAATGCCCCCAAGCAACTATCTATGGTATTAAGTTGTAGAAAAGATGCTGATATTAATTGATAGATGGTGTTTTCCTACCAGGAATTCCCTATTTATATGTCCTCTCAAAAATAGATAATATAGATCTATCTAATTATTAACTATATTAAATACCTATGCATGCCAGGCACTGGGCTAGGTGTTCAGGAAACAGACATACATGAAACCGTCCCTACTCTAATGGAAGTGAAGAAACTGGGTGGGAGTAACAATATGAAAGACAAATAAATACAAAATAATTTCTATGGGGAAGACACTAAGGACTGAGAAAATCCAGAAGGCCTCTTAAAAGGAGGTAGCACTTGAGGTAGTTTTGAGGGAAACTAAGGCTTCCAAAGAGGCAGAGGAAGGGGACTGTTTTAGGCATGCAGAAGCATTAATAAGGAACTACATACAGCAAGTATTGAAGTTTGGTTGGAAGGTAGAATTACTAAAGGGAAACTCCACGAGGTGACGGGGACTTAAATACCACACCAAGGAACTTGTACTTTATCCTAAAGGAAACAGGGACCTACAGAAACTCTTTCAGAAGGGAAGGGACATGATCAGACCAGTCCTTTAGGAATGCCGATTTAGCAGCTTTGTGGAGGATGGATTCTAGAAGCAAAAACTGTGAGATAGGGAAGTCAATTAGGAGGCTACTGAAATGGTTCGTGCAAGAAGTGAGGAGAACTTTTAAGATGCTTGTGGCATGAACCCACACACAGGAAGGGATCTGCCTAAGGTCACACAGCTTACAGGCAGCAAAACCGGGATTTAAAACCAGTTCTTCTGACTTCAAATCCAGTGCTCTTTTCACTATGATGAGGTGCTTCTGTATCATTTTGGTGGGGCTTTTGTACCCCAGTTTGTAAAAATCTCACTTGTGGTTGGGTAACTATGTATTCACATCAGTTTGTAACAAGCCTGTGCCATTAAGCTGTAAAAGTCACACTTTCCTTCAGCCATAAAGGCATTCAACTCCACTTCTCCCTCTGCCCCCAGCCTCAAAGTCTTTTCCCAAAGTCTGCTAGATAGTTTCCCATGAATCAATCACTGCAGTATTCTTAGAGAAATACATAATGCCTTTGTTCCTAGGCCAGCTGCACTTTAGCAACCTTGAGCAACTTTATCAAGGAGATAACTCCCTCCTGAGATGGTCTCTAATCAGTCTAGCTTCCAAACTTGGCACCTCCTGAAACAGTCAAACCTATACTCCCAACCGCCATATTGGACCTATGTCATTCATCCTTGACCAAAAGTTACCTAGTGACATGTCAAGGCAAAAACCATACCTCCACCTCCCCAAGCCGATGGAA
>CM053590.1:73104009-73189895 GCA_028646515.1 Pseudochirops corinnae | reverse complement strand
TGGAAAGTCATAAAATCAACCAGCAGTCAGATTTGAGGTCAAATTTAAATGAGGAGTACCCATCCAGTCTTGTTTACTAGAACAAAAGGAGGTAATGCCTTTAAAAGATTTTTGTTATCATAGCTATGGAGTTAATGGTTTCAGAGGAAATACCTCTAGGCTGGGGGCAGGGAAGGCACAGAGTTAATGCTTTGTGGCTGTGGGCAGGGGAGAGACAGAGTTAATGCTTTACAGCTGTGGGGGGAGGGAAGGGTGACTTTTCACAAACCGCTATCACGTACCTAGGTGCCCGAACACAAATGAGATTTTCACAGATTGAAGTTACAACAATGTCTCAAAATTATAAAATCACCCCAAAAAATATTACAAAGGCCAGTCAGCACCGCTCCAAAACCGTTGAAGGTTTTTGTGAAAGGAAGTGATATGATCTAAGTAGCAAGATTTTCTGGAATCAGGCAGTGGCAAGCAGGGTGGATTATTTATTTATTTGGGGAGGGGGGGAGACAGTTGGGGTTAAGTGACTTGCTCAAGGTCACACAGCTAGTAAGTGTGTCAAGTGTCTGAGGTCAAATTTGAGCTCTGGTCTTCCTGACTCCAGGGCCTGTGCTGTATTCACTGGGCCACCTACCTGCCCCAGGTTGGATTATTTTACAAAGGAAATGTCTCCTGATTGAGCTGATGAGGAAATTCAGATGAATTCAAACTACTACACAAGATGGTTGTAAGGGAAAGGCTTTGTACATTAGAAAGCACACACTGTAGAAATGTGAGCCCCCAAAGGAATAAATACCAGACACATCTGTGATATGGAAATCCAAGACAGTATCCAGACAATAGGTGAAATGAAAAATCATTTGAAACATGGCCTTCCCTGTGCTCCAGGGAAGTGGGGTATGACTGCTTGGAAGGACAGTCATCGGCTTAATATAGATTCCTCTTCTGTCAGATGGGAAGAGGCATGCCTGCCTTGTCTCTCTCCATTGCAGGGACATCTTGACCAAATGAGAGACTGTACATACCAGTGCTTGGAAAACTGGAAAGCACTACAGAGGGTGAGACAGCATTGTTTGGTGACACAGACCCTGGACCAGGAGCAAGGAGACCTAAGTTGTTTTATTCCTGCTAATAACTAGCTCTGGGACTTTGGACAGATCCCTTAAAAACCTTCTGAGCTGATGTTTCCATACCTGGAAAATAAATACGTTCGATTCTGGACGGGGCCCCGGGTAGCTCTGAGAGGCTATAAATCTATGACCAGTAGGAATATTCCATAACATCAAGACCAAGTGAGTTCTGGTGACCCTCTCTTTCCACCCTGAGGAATGCTGGGCATCTTTTTTAACCTCATAGGGAATAGTTATGAAGATAAATTGGATAATGCATGTAAAAAAACAAAACCTCCTCCACAAAAGCTAGCTACTGTGCTTGTTAGTCATCCCTGGGTAAAGCAGGTTATAAGTGCCTGAGTGTTCTTCCCATCACACTCACATGAAGAGATAGAATCATCAGAGAGTTTTAGGGCTGTCTCTTTTCCTCACTTATTTAGAAAAATTAAGTACATCCTTCAAGACCTACCCCAAACACTATCTTTTTTGAGAAGCCTAGAGCCTGATAGCCCCACTCACCCTATAGAATTCTATCCTTTGAAGTCCTAGGGTTCTTTTAAATCTTTCTTATTGCTGTCTTTTCTGTTGCCATTGCCTAGATTTCCCCTGTGTGTCTCTCTTTCCCCCTTTCAGAAAACCATACCCTATAACACTTTCTTTTGATGAAAGAAGAGGGAGATAATCAGTGAAACTGATCCATATATTGAAAAAAATCTGATACTATATAATCAGTGTTCCATTCCGCACAGCACTGCTCTGCAAGGCAGTGGGGGGAGATGGCTCTTCTTTCTTCTTTGCGGCCAAGTTTGTTCAGTGTCATCTCATGGCATTCATTCATCCTGAATCGTTTTAAGATATTTGTCTTTTCCATTTATATCATCATGGTCCTCGAATATTGTTTTCCTGACCCTCTTTGTTTCTTTGCATTAGTTCACGTCAGTCTTTCCATGTTTCTCTGTACTCTCTCCTGTTGGTCATTTCTTCCATCATGTTCATGTACCTCAGTGTGCTCAGCCATTCCCCAGTGGATCCAATAGCTCTTGACCTGCACCAGGTCATGGCACTTAGCTTTTAGCACCTCATGTTCCTCCCCCTTGGATTGTGGTTATTCGATTAATGTGTCATGTGGTGGAAAGAGCCCTTGACCAAGATAGAAAACCTGGGCTTGAATCCCAGCTCTGTCACTTAGTATCCAGGAAACCGGCCAAGTCTCTTCTCCTCTCTGGATGGCAATCTCTTTCTTTGTAAAGTGAGAGGTTGGAGCTAGATGATGCTGAAGGCCCCTTCCAGCTCTGACTTTCTGTCATTTTCTGATTTCCTCTATTAGATGATAAACTCCCAGAGAGCAGGGACTAGTTAGTATATGTTGCATTTTTGTGCCCTCCCATGGTGCCTTACCCACGTTAAATGTTCAGGAAGTACTTGCTGAATGGTTGAACTCAGTTCCACAAACATTTATTAAACACCTACCAAGTTCAGAGATTCTGAGGGCTGAAAAATGAAAAGTGTCACAGTCTGATAGGGGTGAAGGGGGTGGGCATATACAATATACAACATTGAATAACCAAACCTACTACAAGGCAGAATGTGATGGGGCAAGGGAGAGATCCGCACCAAGCGGACAATTTGAGGAGGAAGAGCTTGCTTCACTTTTTTGGGGTGGGAATCGGAAGAAAAGGAGTTCGGCAGGTGGAGAGGAACAGGCTTTTTAAAAGCTGGTGACGACTTATCCCCAAGAGGCTTAGGAATAAGACCAGCAGGGCTCGAAGCAGAGCTGCTTATGCTAAGACACTGGCAGGAAGTGCTCATTGGCTCCCCTAAGACATCCCGGTTGGATTTAAGGTCCAGTCCAGCCCAGCTCCAGGAATCTTTCTTCTGTTGTCTCCTGAGCTCTCTGAACAAGAGCAGAGGATTTTTTACCTAGAAACACACCTCGCATTGCCAGAGGGGTCTGAAATAAGAAGTAAGTGCAGCCCGTGCTGGGCATGGTGGGTAGGGGCGGGCGGTTCCGTACACTCCTACCAGAAAAGGCAGATGAATTACGGGGGCTGTGAGTGAATGACCCCACCTGAGAGCCCAGGAATGGAGCTAAATATGGAAGCTTCTTTTTTTTTCCCTGGACAGCCTCCAGAGACAGAGACTGGTGAAGCATTAGAGGATCCCAGCAATTTTCTTTTTAATCCAACTCAGCAAACATGAAGCATCTCCTAGGCTGGGAATTCAAAGCTTCTCAGGGAGCTCTCAGGCTGGGTGGGGACACGAGATGCTTATATCTGTGCTGCAAAAATGACAGTTATAGCAGATCAGCTCTAAGGTCCTTCTCCGCAATAAAGCCCATCCAAATGCAAAGGAGAGATGCAAGAAAATTGACCTGAGAAGTTTGTGGGAGAGGCCGCATATCAGCTGGGAGGGCTCGTGGAGTTGAAAGGAGAGACAGGCAGTTTGGTGGGAGAGGTGGAGCATGGCTGAAGTATCTGATCCAGGTATGAGATATATATAGTGTGATCAAAGTTATAGAGACTAGAGAAGGGAGGACAGTAGTGAGAGAGATGGCCAGCAAGGTAGGCTGGGGCTAGATTGCAGAAGGCAAGCATTAGAGGATCCCAGCAATTATCTTTTTATTTCTTAAAAAGCCATTTGTCAGGGAGGAATTTGTAAGTACAGTATGAATATGGGGGAGGAGGGGAATATAATGTTAAAACAGAGCTTATTCCTTAAAGAAAGGGGGCTAAAACTGGGGAGAAAGAGAGGAGAGAGAAACAGGAGAAGAGAAAGAGAGGGAGAGGAAGGAGAGAGGGAAGGAGAAAAAGAAAGGAGAGAGGGGGGAGAGAGTATGTTTGTGTGAGGAGGAGAACCAATTTCTCCCAGCACTTTTCTTAGTTCTCACCCTTATGCTTAGCCTATTCTCCCTTGTATCATAATTTTTGTACCTGTCTCCCCGCCATTAGAGTCCAAGTTCCTCTGTGATTATTTATTTCTGTGTCCCTAGGAAGGAGCACAGGACTTCTTTTTTCATAGTAGGCATGTAAATATTTCTTTAATTGAATATGTCCAATTTAATTGGTGCTGTTGGGATCAGTGTCATTTTCCTGCCAACTATACCCTGGAGGAAATCTTCTGGCCTTGGGGATTGGGAAAGGTGAGGAAATGAGGGAAAGCACCGGGTCGCTGTCCCCACGTTAAAACTTTGCCCTCCTCTCCTCCTCTGTGCTCCTGTCTCTCCTCTCCCTCGCCTTTCTTCCTCCTCTTTCCATTCTTTTCTCTTCCCCTTCTTCCTTTCTTCTCCATTTTCTCCTCTTCTTCTCTCTCCCTCTTTCTTCTCTTCCTCTTTTCCTATCTTTCCATCTCTTTTTTCCTCTCTCCTTCCCTTATATCTCACTTTCTTCCCCTTTCCCTTTCTTTCTCATCCTCTCTTATCTTGCTTCTCTGCCTCTTCTCTTTCTTCTTCTCCTCTCCTTTTTCTTTTTCCCTCCCTTCTTCACCCTCTCTCTCCTCCTCACCCTTTCTGTCTTCCTGATCCTCTCTCCTCTCTTCTTCCCTCTCTCTCCCTTATTCCCTGCCTCTAGGGATGACGGGACCAAGGCCAGTTGTTCTCAGTGGACCATCAGGTGCTGGGAAAAGCACCTTGTTGAAAAAACTTCTCCAAGAATATGGCAACATTTTTGGCTTCAGCGTCTCCCGTGAGTATTTGTGGTTGATTGGAGGTGGGAGGTGAACTGTGGAGTAGCAGCAGGGGCTGCCCAGCTGAAGGGAGGCCACTGGTCATCTTTCTCCACTGACTTTGCTGCAGAGGTGAGACCAGCTGCTCCCTGGGTAATGTGGACTCAGGGTGCAAATGAGAGTGGGGAGACCCTGAACCTCCTAGGAACAAATGACTCCCATTTTTGCCTGCCTCCAGCCCGCAGTATAAAGAAGCTTTGAGAGCAAAGCCAGAAGGGAAACCTTTGTCTGTGAATAAAGGGAGAGTTTACTGTAGTATCCCCTTCCTCTCCAAAGGAGGCTTCCTCCTCTAGACCTGTGCTGGTTTCTGGAGCTGCCCCTAGAGCCTGGAAGCCTCTGCCAGAAGGGCACCGTCCGTCTACACTCCCTGCCTCCACTTCCTCACCTCCCCCTGACTCCCAGCTGTACTGCTCACATGGGTCTGTCTTGCATGATTTAATGCAGGCACAGCCTCCATTGCTGCAGGGCACCCCACAGGAGATAGTCTTCCTGAGTTGCTGAGGCTAGACGGCCTTGATGGCCTGGCATCCATACCTACTGCTGCCCACCCTGCCTGAGCAGGGGCAAGGGCCTGTCCTTGAGGCTTGAGAGAACACCTGCTCTGCCCACAAGGCCTCCTTTGACAGAAGAGGGACCAGAGGCCCAGCAAGGGGAAGGGACTTGTCCAGAGTCACGCAGGGGGCTTCTAGAGCTGGGACTAGCCACATGGCCCTGGCAAGCCACTTAACCTCTGTCGGCCTTGGATTCCCCATCTCTGAAATGGGAATAATAAAGCACCGCCTCCCAGGATCAAATGAGAAAATCTTTGGGGAGCATTTCGCAAACCTTAAAGCACTATATAGCGCTAGCCACTGCTGTTATTTTTGCTGAGTCGTTTTTCCTGTGAGTCCTGTCTGCAGCTGTTGTCCCTGCCTTAATCGATGGAAGCATCACGAGATGCTCTGGCCACCAGCTTTGTCCCGTAGTGGTGAGGCTCTCCTCACTTAGCTAGGGTGGTCCTCAGTGACAGATAGGGCCATTACTGGGCCATATTTGAGGTCTTTCCACCTTGGGCAGCATCTGCCTAAGGCTGCCCTGAGTTAGCTGACTAGGCCTTGGGGAACCCAGGGTCACCCCCACACCATGAGGAGCCATCAGGGAACGCTAGTGGAAACGTTACTTAGGATTTTCTAAGCATTGTTCATTGGGGTACAGTACATGTACCTGTAAATTGAATGGAAGTCTCAGTTAACCATAGCACCTCACCTCTGCTTCAGTTGGATGACCAAGTTTAAGGGAGAGTTCCTGGGAAGGGTCAGGAGCAGTGCCCACGGAGGTACTCCAAGATGATAAGGGACTCTTGGCTATTTTTGATGCTCAGATCCCTTGGGAAGCCACAAGTAAGCAGGTCTCTTAATTGCTATGGAGCCTGTGCCAGAGCTTAGACAGAGGGAAGAAACCAGCCTATCTAAACTTTGCCAAAGTATCTCAGTGCTGGCTTTCCCCCAGCATACCTAACCCTAGCCTAGAGAGCCCCATGGAATATCAAAGTTGAGATGACCAATGTGGGAACTCTTAGCACGTCAAAAGTTAGAACTGGGAGAGTAACCTTAGAATATAACGCAGAGAACAGTCTAAAGACTTTTGAGGTACTGTGTACAGGATTAAAGTTAAGAATGCTTAAGACGTAGAGATAGAAAACTAGGCGGAACCTTAGAAAGGACCTCATCTAACTTCTCTGTTTTCCAGTTGAGAAAACTGAACACCCAGTGTTGAAATTACTCTAGGCCACATAATTAATATGAGCCAGAGTCAGAAGCCAGGTCTCCTTATCCCTTCAGCACTCTTTCTGGTACACTATGGTTCCTTCTTTCCCTTGACCTCATGAGGGCAGAATGCTCTCTCAGAACTGGTGGCCCCTTGATGACTTGTTATGCTATGGGGGAGGCCTACAGGGGATCTAGGTCTTGAGTTTCCAGAGTGGGTCATTAGCATGCTTTGTTACAGATACCACGAGGAGCCCAAGGCCTGGAGAAGAGAATGGCAAAGGTCAGTGTACTTCATTATTTGCTGATTATAGGCAAAGGCCCCATTACTCACAGTGCATCCTGCCAGTGGGTGGAGCCCCCAATGGAGGACCTGTAACCTAGAGTGTAGGAGACCTGTAGTCTTGGGATAGGGCCGCAGGCTTCCGTTTCCTCTCTGACCAGTGCATATCTTACCCTTTCATTTCAGTTCAGTCCAGTCATTATCTTCAGTCCCCATATGTATCATGCACTGGGTATGTGATGTTCAAAAAGAACACACATAAAGTTTCATTCCTTCTCTTGAATAATACACCAACTAGACTGACCTGCATGGGGTGAATGTTGCTCTTATACCATAAATTACAGCATCTTCATAAAGGAAGGATAAAAGAACACACGTAGAAGCTGGCTTTATTGCTCTGTCACTGCTGTCCCCATTCTCATCTGACCTAGAGAAATGAAGTTACACGTGTCACTGTCCCTCAGAAGGGTGACTCTATCCAGACAGAGGCTCAACTCTCCGTGGCCCATGGGGATGAGGGGAGGTGATCTGCACAGTGGCAAGAACTGGGTCTTGAGCCCAAGTCCTCCTGACTTAATCTAGCATTCTCTGCCCTACCTTCTCAACAAGTACAGCATATGCTAGGGACAGGAAGAAGACTAGCTTAGCAGGGGAAGACAGTTCATGTAGGGCATTAGTGGGGAATCAGGATAACAAGTGGCAGGCTTGTACCTGGGAGCTGGGGCCTCCAACTCCCAATCTAGCACTCTCTCTGCCACTAACAGTCCATCTCATCTCCCCCAAAAGATTCCCAGATCAGGGCACACTAGGAGTGACCCATAAATACTAGTTGACTGTGAAATGGAAGATGTCAGAGAAGGAAATGTAGAAGAGTTCTGAAGCCCAGACTGGCTTTGGGCCCTGCTCCTAGCCTGCTGGTGTGTAAAAGGTGATTGGGATAGGAAGAGGGGAGCAGAGACAGAGCCCAAGTGTGGCGTGGCTGCAGTCAGTGGCCTTCTCCACTTTGCTCATGTTTGTTCCAGATTATCACTTTGTGACCAGGGAAGAGATGCAAAGAGAAATTGATGCCGGAGAATTCATCGAGCACGCTGAATTCTCAGGGAACATGTATGGGACAAGGTACGTGTCAGCCTAATTGCCTGCCCAGACTTTTCTGTGGGAATAGGGCTAGGTTCTCTGGGAATGTCAGTCCGACTCCACACTGATGCACTTTACTGGAGAGTTTGGCTGAATGTTGCTCCATCTTAGGCCCACTGTACCCAGCCTCACTGCCATGGCAGGCCTGTACTGTGGCCCTTGGAGATGGTGTTACAGCGAAGTCTGGCCTTCTCTTGTTTGTATACAAAGTGCCGTTCCACTCAGCTGCCCTGTCTGTAGAATCTAGAGTGTTGGAAGAAGAGAATCCGCCAAAGCTATTGTCAGGCATCTATCTATTGTCAGGCTGTCCTATGGAAGAAAGATTAGATTTATTTTGCTTGTTGTTCACGCATAACATTCACCTCCATCTCCATCTACACCTCTGCCTAGAATGGGCTCCCTTTAATTCTGCGCCTTTTTTGAAACCCTTGTTAACTTCAATGATCAGTTCAGATGCCTTTGGTTAAGTGAGGTTTCCTCTGATTCCCATCTCCCCTCCCCTCAGCTGCTAGGGCATCCCTGGAATTAGCCTCATATTTATTTCTTCCTATTCATATGGTATCTGGGATGGAAGGGAAACTCGAGGGCAGGGACCATTTATCCCCTGTCTTTGTATCCACCAGTACCTGGGACTTAGTGTAGTAGATGCTTAATAAGTGTGCATTGATCCATTCTGCTTGACTGCGAAGGGTAGAATTAGGAAGAGTATGGGGAAATTGCAAGAGAGTTTGGCTTCCTAACAACTGAAGCCACTCAAAAGTGAAAAGTTTCAAAAGTGTGATAAGTTCTCTGTCACTTTATTTCCACTGGAGTGAAGATATTGGAAAACTTTTCCATGCCTTGGGTGGTGGCTCTTGGGAGAATCTGTAAATTCCTGCCCTCTTGTCTCTAGCCCACCCCCATCCCTTCTGACTGCTCTCTTGTCAGCCCTGCATAAAACCATGCTAGACAGGGCAATGGTGGACAGACTGGTGGTGATCCAGGTACCTCAAAGAGAAACTCCTGAGCAATGCCCTCTAACAAAGACCTCCTGTCTCTGGTGAATTGTGGGACTTGAAAGAAAGCATATTCCTGTGACTGGGCATGGTGGCACAGGGGGACCTGTACTTCCTCTGTTGGGAAGCCTGAGGCTGGTGGATCTCTTGAGCTTGGGAACACTGAACTGCAGAGGTATAGGGAAACCCTGTGTGGCTGTAAGGGGATGGGGGAATGAGGGGATAGAGAGGGAGAGGGAGGAAGGAAGAGTTAGAGAGAGCAAGAGAAAGGATTGAGGGGAGAGGAGGGAGGGAGGAGGAGAGAGAAATAAGAGAAAGGGAAGGGGGAGAGAGAGAAAGGGATTGAGGGGGTAAGGTTGGAAGGGGGACAGAATTGGGAAGAGGGAGAAAGGGGGAGAGAAAAGGAAGGAGGAGGGAGGGGGAGACAGAGAAAGAAGGGAGAGAGGGAGATACTACCTCTTCCAAGTTGAGTCAAGTGTCCTGTCACTTGAGGTCTCTAGGCAGAGCCCATATGACCCCTTTTTGGGGATATTGTGGAGTGTTTTTCTGCTTGGATTGTGAGCCACACAACATGTCAGCTGAAAAAGCCAGTGCTACTCTAGGCTTTATAAGAGAAGTGTAGTATCTTGAATGAGGGCAGTGATTGTTCTGTTAGCTATGGTGTCCCACCCTGGGCTCTGCATTCAGGTCTGGGCATCACAGTTGAAATGAGATAGAGACAAGCTGGAGCCTGTCCAGAGGATATTTCTTACCATCCAGCGGCAAAAGGGTTGGAGAATATGCTGAATGAGGATCATTTGAATCACCTAGAGAGGGATATTTACACTGGAGAAGAGACACTATTGCTCTCTTAAGTATGTGGAGGACTTCATTCAGAAGAAGAACTAGCTGAATTTCACTTTGGCCCCAGGAAGCAGAACCAAAAGCAGTGGGTGGAAGATGGAGGGGTGTGGTTCGTCTTTTTTTTTTTTTTTGTAAATTTCTTAATTTTGAACTTAAATGCTAAATAAAAAGAGGAAAAAGAAACAAACTTAAGTACAAAATAAGAAAAGGAAAAAAAGATTGCCATGTGTACAGCAAAACATAAGAGAGGATTCAAAATATAAAGCAGCAAATTTCCATTTCAAGAAAGCCTATGTCATAAATACCACGCATTGTGTTCAGAGCTGTCCGTTTTTTCTTTACGTTCTCCTAGGTCTTATTTTGTTTTCTGCTGTGCACTTTTCACTTTGTTCTTTATTCCCCCTTCCTCATCTGCCCTCTCACAAGAAGGCAACAGTTGAGTGCAGATACACATATACACACACATTTATACATATATACACTCATATGCACATATACACACAAACATGTAGACATACATACATATATAGACACACATAGACATCTGTAATCATAAGCATGTATACACATATATATTCATGTGCATCTATGTAAGACCGTACTGTATTTGTTCTGTTTCTCTGAAAGTGAATAACATCTTTCTTTGTAAGTCCAAGTCTTTCCATATTTTTCTTAATCTACCAACTCATCATTTCCTTCACCATAGCAATATCCCAGCCTTATGCTGTCTAGCTATTTTAAATAGTGTAAACAGTATTGATTAATGTGGCCGACACACAGTACAGTTTCCCTGTTTTTCTCTTTTGGTTAAATCTATTTTAGCTTTAACTTTGTCTGAAATCATAATCATTACCCCTGCTTTTTTTCCCTAATAAAATCTACTCTTTGTGTGTATCTCTCATTTCCTGGCCCTTGTAATTCCTCTACTTCACTTCTACCCGATACTTTCCCCTCCCGTTACTTAACCTACCCCCCCCAAAGATTCCTGTCTTATCCTCTCTCCCCTCGACCTTTCCTCCTTGCCCTCTTGTTTCTATCTGAATTTAGAAGGCTTTTATAGCCTTCTAAAGGCCATAAATATATATATATGTATATATACACACACACACATACACACATATATATGTATGTGTATGTTACCTCATTGTCTCATTCCCATTAATCTACACACTGTTCTGTACCCCCCCCTTATTCTATTCCCTCACCCTCTCCATTCCAAATGTATGTATTATTCTCTTTAGCCCAGATCTGTTGTGAGTAGGCTTCCCTCTAAAAATCCCTCCCCCATTCCTTATCCCCTTAGCCTTTTATTTCTTTCTGAATTTAGAAGACTTTTATTCCTCTTGCACCTAATTTGTATAAGATAATTATTCTTTTTACCTTTTTCTAGATCAGTGGTTCTCAACCTTTCTAATGCCATGACCCTTTAATACTCGTATGTGGGCGTATCTGCATGTGGGCGGACCTGCCTGGAGACAGATAGAGGAGCGGTGTCTCGGTTCCTAAGACCATCGGAAATATGTGTTTTCCGATGGTCTTAGGCAACCCCTGTGAAAGGGTCGTTTGACCCCCAAAGGGGTCTCGACCCACAGGTTGAGAACCGCTGTTCTAGATGGTATTACTTTTTAGAATCACATCATACTCAGTTCTACCCCAATCTTTCTTTCTAACTACTCAATTACTAACTACAATCTTAGACATTCAGTTTACATTTCCTCATTTAAAAAGTAAACAGTCTGCCCTTGTCTTTGATGTTTATCTTAATATTTCTCTTGAATCTTGTATGTCAAATTTTCTATTGTTCAGGTCTTTTTGCAATAAGATCCTGAAAGCCTGGCAGTTCATTGAATGTCCATTTTGTTTTTGTTCAGGAATAATCTTGACTTTGCTGGGTATGATATTTTCAGCAACCCCAGTTCTTTTGCTCTTCAATGTATGGCATTCCAAGACCTGTGGTCTTTTAGTGTAGTCGCTGCTAGGTCTTGTATGATCCTAATTGTGACTCCACCATATTGAATTGGGGTTTTTTGTTTGTTTGTTTCTCACAATATTTTCACCTTGAACTGGGGGTTTTGGAATTCAGCTATGATATTCCTGTAGCTTTTCCTTGTAGGATCTCTTTCAGGCAGTGATTGGTATATTTTTTCTATTTCTACTTTGTCCTCTTGTTCTAACACTTCAAAACACTGATCTATAAATATTTCTTGTATTATTATATAAAGATTCTTTTTTTTTTGATCATAGCTTTCAGGTAGTCCAGTTCTTGTTTTCTCTTCTTGATCTGTTCTCCAGATCACTTGTTTTTCTTATGTGACGTTTCATATTCTCTTCTATTTTTTTCATTCTTTATATTTTGTTTTATTATTTCCTGGTTTCTTCCAACTTAGCTGGCTTCCCCTTGCCCAATTCTAATTTTCAAGGGGTCATTTTCTTCCTTAAGATTCTGGATCTCCCTTTCTGGTTGGTTAACTTTTTTTCATAATCTTATTTTTCTTAGATTGTTCTTATGTTTTAAAATTTTACCTCAATCTCTCTCATTTGACTACAGTCTTTTTTAAAGTTCTATGAATTCTTTTTTGGCAGGTGAAGATGTTACTTCTTGGGATAGGAGAGGCTTTTTTTCCTTCAGCATCCTCCTCTGAAGACAAACCCCAGTCTTCTCTATTCCCATAGTAACTTTCTATGGTTGGCTTCTTCTCTTTTGCCTGCTCATTTAAAAAAAAAATGATAGCAACTTGTAATCACCTCTAGTTGTGGGATATGAGGCTGGTGCCTCTGGCATCAGGTCTTCCTTTAGCTCTCCCCTCTGTCCTGGAGCTGAAACCAAGAACTCTACCTTCCTATAAGTGCCCACAGCCAATGACATCCTGCCCCACTGCTTCTGCACTCACTGGGCTTGTGCTGGTTCCTTTTTGTCTAGGACCGTGTATTGGCAGCACATCTGGGCCTGGTGTCTCTTATCAGCAGAAGTTCCCTCAGTCTTCCCCCACCCAGACTCCCAACTCCCCACACTGAAAATTCCTGTGGCTGGGGCCAAGACTACCTCCCAACCCAGCTAGCCCAGAGCTCACTGACTGCTGTTTCAGCCGAACTAGCCTGGAGGCATTTACACTTCACTGGGACCAGACCTTGGCCCTGGGATTTCTCTTCCTCCAGTTGTCCCAGAAGGACCACTGTTCTGCCCCAACTCTCCTTTATTTTTACTGCTCTGTGTCTGCCCTGAAGTGCTGTTTTGTTTTGTTTATGGTGGAAATCAAGAGAACTTAGAATTTTCTGACCTACTGTGCCATCTTCCCAGAATCCTCTCCATGTTTAGTCTTGATGAAAGGGAACTCTTCCCAACAAATCACGCTGTCTAGAGGTGAAATGGACTTGCCCAGGAGGAACCAGCTTCCCTGTCACTGGAGACCTCCAGGGAGAGGCTGGATGGCCCTGTGGGGGATCTGTCATAGGAGAGAGTCTTGTTGGGAAAGACTTGGACCGGAGGCCTCCAAGTGCTTTCCAAAGCGCTTGTCCAGCAGCAGCCCTGGGAGGCCGGCAGCACAAGCTTTGTCATCCCCACTTTATAGGTGAGAAAGAAAGAGAATGGAAAAACATTTATTAAGCACCTATTGTGTGCCAAACACAGTGCTAGGTCCTGGGAATACAAATCAGAAGGCAAGGCTCTCCCTGCTCTCAGAGCTTGCAGTCTTGAAAATTTTTTTTTAAATTAACAAGGATTTATTTTCTCTCCCTTCCCCCTTCTCCCCCCCCAAAAAAAATTGAAAAGAAACCTTGACAAAATAAATATACACAGTCAAACTGGACCGATTCCCACAGTAGCCACATCCACGGATGCATGTTTCAGTGTTGTTGTCAGACAAAGTGTTTTCCTGGTTCTGTTCACAAGAGCTCACCTTCCATTAGGAGAGACAGCACCGAGCAGAGCTCAGCCGTAGGGGCAAATGGAAAGGTCCAGGAGTCCTTAGGGTGCTGCACTATTGGGAAGTGGACTCTGGCCTAGGGCCATTGAGGGCAGAAGGAAAGGAGATGCCTTGTCCGTCATGCATCGGGCAGGTGTGCAAGCCAGTGATGGAACCCAGGTCTCCTAAGTACCAGACCAGTACCTTCACCTTCTTCATTCTGCTGCCTCCTATTAGGGGACTGCCCTGTAACTCTTGCTAACCATCCTTCAAGGCTTTATCATCTATGAATTTCAGTGTATTGAGCCCAGTTATCAAGGTTAGGTCACACAGCTGTTAAGTGTTTGAGGTTGGATTTGAACTCAGGTCCTCCTGACTCCAGGTGCTCAATTCACTGCACCACCTAGTTGCCCCATCAACATTCACTTTAATAAGATTTTGAGTTCCAGATTTTTTTCTCCCTCCTTCCCTTCCCTCCTTCCTCCCCAAGAGAGCAAGCAATTTGATATAGGCTATATATGTAGCATCATATTAAACATATTTCCACATTTTAAAAAATTTAGACATTTGATGGTGATAGCAGTACATTTTATAAACCAACCAAAACCTATGTAGTTTCTCATACATTCTTTCGTGTCTTATGTGGGCAGCACAAATATTGCTCACTTTGGGGTAACCAAAACGGCTGGATAGAAAAATGACCATTCCTTACCTTCTTTCAGTTCAAAAAATGTATTAAATACCCACTGTATATTCTGTCAATATACACTGTAAATACCCACTATATATGGTTCTGGGGGAGGTACCTGATTTTTTTTAAATTACATTTTATTTATTTCATTCAGCAAAAACCAGCCTTTTGTCCTTCCCACTGATCCAAACCATTCCCCCTCATCCACAGTTGAGAATGAGTGACAATGAAAGAAATGAATGAGTGAAAGAAAAACAAAGCCCTTGTTGCAAATGTGTAAAGTGAAGCAAGACAAATAGCACTTTGGTCATTTTAAGGAAGTTTAGATAAGACTTGGTCCCCTCCCTTAGGCAGCTTATAGTCTAGTGATGGCAGGCTACATAAACAGGTAACTGACTACAGCACAAAATGATATGTGAGTATGTCATTGAGCATAAGCAGAAGAGCCTCGAGGTTTGAGGAGGGGAGGGCATTGACCTGATGGGCCAGGGAAGGCTCCACAGAGAAGGTGGCCTTTTGAGTTTGGCATTAAAGGACGGAGTGGAATATTACAGACTGTGATGGCAAGGAGGCTAAGGAGGAAGGGAAGGCCATACCAGGAACAAGAAAACAGCATGAACCCAGGCAGGAAGGCAAGAGAATGCAGGGTATATCAGGAAGACATGGAGCTGTCCAGTCTGGCATAAGAGATGCCTGAGAAGGGAGGGTGGTGCCAGCAGGTGGGATGCCTTCAGCACCAGGCCAGGAGACTGAGAGCCACTGAAGATGTGGGAGAGAGGACCGACCTCATCAGGTCTCTGCCCGAGGAAGGTGAGAGTAGAGGCAGAAAGATCAGAGTACTTGGAGAACCTTTTAATGAGAGAAGTAGGTATACAAGTGTACTTCTAGCTGGTGAGAGTAATAGATTCTTCCCAGAAATTCCCCCGAGGAAGTTGGGAGAAGGCAGAGACCTGCTGGCCCTAGAAGCCAAGAGGTCTGGGTTCTGGTCTTCATTCTCCTTCCTCTGTAAAATGAAGGAGTTGTGCTGGATGACCCCTAAGGTCCTTCCTAGCCATGTGAACATAAGGCTGGAGATGGGCTGACCTAGAAAACTTTTTTGTCACCTGACTCCATTCACATGAGGTAGGTAGCCCCAAGTTTTATTATCCCCATTATATAGATGAGAAAATTGAGACTCAGAAACAAGAAGTGACTTGCCCATGGTCATACAGCTTGTTGAATTGAATCAAGTTTTCTTTGATATTAGCTCTATGAATAAAATTAGAAATTTATCTTCTGGACTTTAATGTACTTCTACTTTTGTGTCATGTTGAAAGCGTGCTCAGGAAGAGCCTTGGTTAATGAGTAGTCACTGCTGTTTCTCTTCCCTGGGAATAATTGTCATAACTAGCCCATATCAGGCAGGTCTGGGCATGCTTGAGGGGCCACTGTCATCCCAGATTTTTTCCTAAGTCTTGTCCTAGGAGGAGATACAGGGAAACTTTCCTGTCCCCTGGGTAGTGGCCTTGGGAGCGCCTGCAGATTCCTCCACCCCCAGTCCCTTGTCAGCTTTACCTAAAATAATGAATGAGCAGGGTGATTAACGCGCAGAGAAGACCCTGAGGAATGCCATCTAACAAGGCCCCTAACGAGGTGTGGGGCCGAGAAAGTGAAAGCATCTCCAGTGAGGGCCTTTGTATGAAGACCTCTAATGGTGGGGAGTACCTTGCTTCCTGAAGCATTCCTTCTGGACATCATGAGCAAGTTTTCCCCTTATATCAGCTTTAAATGTTCCTCTGTGCAGTCTCCTGATCCCTGGCATGATGGAGCCTGGAGAGTGGCCTGAGCACCACCATTGTACTTCTAAAGCAAAATGGCCCCAACTCCTAACCCTTGTGGTGTTGTAATTCAAATCCCAGTGATTGGTGGGAAGAAATAATCAGTGAAAGAAATGAACAAAAAAGCATTTATTAAGTACTTACTGTGGGCCCCACAATGTACTAAACAAGCATTGGAGACGAAAACCAAAAAGTGAAACAATGCTGCTTTCAGGAAGTTTAAATTAAAACTGGAGTTATCTAATCACTCAGTATGAAACATTTACATAATGGGGGTGGCCCGGGAAGGGAGTTTTGTTCTGGAGAGCCACGGGAGTACCGAGCTGATAAGCAGCCATTGGAAAGCCCTTTCCAAAAGTTCTGGTGCCCAGAGGAAGAGGTAGAAAGTGGTAGTGGGGGAAGGGGGTTGAGGAACGTTGTAGAGTGGGGGTGACAGGCAGACAGCAAGATGGCCTGGATAGAAGTTGTGGAGAAACAGAGTAAGACCTGACAGGAGGAAGACCTTCCTAGCAGCAGGGCTCTCCCACAATGTGAAGGGCTTCCTCAGGTGATGAGCACTTCTTCAGTGGAGGTGTTCGAGGTGGGGCTACCAACCACAATGTCCCTGACAAGTAGAGGGGAATACTGTCAAGGAAAAGGTTCAGCTACATGGCCTGTTCGATCCTTTCTAATTAGAAACAAGTGCTTTCATGCTGAATGAATCGGATCTTGGCAGAGAGCTTTTCCATGCTCAGAAAATCTGGGCTATGGGAACATAGATGGGAAAACTCTGGGTGTGTCAAGAAACTTAATTATATAATGAAACAGCAACAAAATCTAGGGAAATGTAGAAGTGGGGGGCTGGGGGACAAGTTCAGAAGGGGACATGCGGACAAACATACCCTTTTTTTGGCTAACCCTTTAGAGTACTAAATGCTTTAAAAAAACAAAGTACAAGTAACAGAAGGTGAAGGCTTCCTGTGCAGATATCGTTTGGCTGCTGTCTGTGTGACTGAATATTATGTTTGTCAATGGGGTTTTTGTGTGTGTGATTATTGGCAAATAGCAAAAATAAAAAGTAGTTTCCTAGGCTGGTGGTTCCCTGCTCTGTTTCCTTGTAAAAGTTTCTGTTGAAAAAGGCCAACTTTGGCTGAACTAAGGAAAAAAGAGATTCTGTCAGCCAAGACAGAGAGGGAAACTCAGAATACCTTCAGAAGCCAGGCATACTGATGAGACAGGAAAAGAATGAGGCCCCCAGCACCAGAAAATAGCCACAGAATCAGAGGTTGGCTAGATCGGTGAACATCCAGTGGGGAGAGGGCTGAATGAGGGGTCCCTGTGGGTGGTGGTAGGGAAAAAACAGTGATCTCACAATCCAAAGATACAGGCATAAATTCTAGCATTTATTGGCAGTAGGCCCTGAGCAAGCCCTGATCATCGGTGTCCTTATCTGTAAAGTGGGAGATAATAGCTGTACTCGCTTTCTCCTAGGATGGCACCACTTTATGAAGAAGATGCCTGGTAGAGTACAGATGGGCAGTTACTGTGAGAAGAATAGAATGTTGTAAAAGTTCCCAGGAGGGAGAAATCCTGGCAGATCATAGATGGCTTTGTGGAGGAGGAAGAGGAGGCGGCAGCATTTAAGCTTGATAGGTGGATAAGGTTTCCATAGGCAGAAAAAACAGCAAGTTGTCCACTTGGCTGGAGCATTCAGAATATTCTGGGAATGAAGAGGAAGATGAAACTGTCAAGGTGGTGTAGGCCCAGCTAAAGAAAATCCCTGGATGCCACGCTGAGGAGTTTGGAGTTTGTTCCATGGGCAGTGGGGGGACCATTTAAGATTTTCAAGGATACAATCATATGACACAATCAGGGCTGTGTCTTAAGAAGCTTGCTTTGGCAGAAGGTATTAGAGTGAATTTGGGTAGAGGTATAGAAATGAGCCAGGAGGCTGTTGGAAGTAGCCACAGAATCTGAAAGTTAGACCTCAACAGCCATCTAGCCCAACCCACGCCTTAAAAGAATTCCCACTGTAAGAATCACACCCAACAAATGGCTTCCAGAGAGGGAAAGCCCATCACGTCTCAAGATAGCCTCAAGGGGACAGTGAAAATGGAAAGGAAGGGACCCATCTGAGAGGGATTGAGGAAGAAGAATGACTAGACCTTGTTCATAGGGCAGAAGGAGATGATGGAAAAAGAGGGGAGTCATCATTCTGAGGCTAATTGAGAAAATGGAGGCAGCTAGGTGGCTCAGTATATAGAGCACTGGGCCTGGAGTCAGGAATTCCTGAGTGACCCTGGGCAAGTCACTTAACCTCTGTTTGCCTTAATCCACTGGAGAAGGAACTGGCAAAGCACTCGAGTATCTTTGCCAAAAAAAAACCCAGATGAGGCACTGCTGATCAGCTGCAAAATGTGCTTAATGCTGGAGATACAAAGGTAGATGCCACTCAGTCCCTGCCCCTGAGAGCTTGCATTCTGTATGGGGGTACCCAGCATCTACATCACCAAGTGTAATCAGACCCTAGCTCACCGGCAGGTGAGAAAGAGGGAGGGGTAGAGGGGTGTGTGTGTGTGTGACAAATCAAAGAGGTACCTAGAATTAACTGTGATGTGAAAACAAGATGCATCTATGGAACATACTGTTTAAAAGGACAGATGGGTGGATAGGTTCATGCCCTGTTTCTGAAGCTCATGAACAGTATGATCTTATGGAAGGCATTTTGCTGTTCAGTTTCTCCGTCCATAAAATGGCGATAGTAACCTTTTGTCATCACTCCTTTCGAAGGGTTACAGTGAAAAAAGCATATTGTGAGCTTCAGAACTATGGTCCTAAAGGAATGTAAATAAATAATAATGTCATTGTTGTTGTTTAGAAGTCTCAGAGGTTAGTTGGCATGCCAAGTGGTGGTATCCCCATTGTACAGATGATGGAACAGAGGCCCAGAGAGACTCTGCCTCATCTGAGGTTGCAGATTAAGGGGAAAGCAGGGCCAGGACTGGAATGTGGGTCCACTGTCACACCCCTCTCCATTGTAGCCCGAGAAGGGCGGTGTGGGGTCACAGATGGAACATGGGGGTGGGCAGCTGTTGTACTCTTCTGAAGACGTTGACTAGAGCAGAGTTGGTTCCTAGTGCCTGCTAAATGCCCACTCTGCCCTCTCTCCAGCAAAGCCGCCGTGCAGGCCGTGCAGGCAATGAACCAGATTTGTGTGTTGGATATAGACCTGCAGGGGGTCAAGAACATCAAGAAGACCGAGCTGCACCCCATCTATATCTCCATCCAGGCACCATCCCTGGACATCTTGGTATGCTTCCTCCTGGACCCCTGCGGGGCTGAGCAGGGAGCCCCCTCCAAATGGCCTCCCTAGCTACTGTGGAGCTTCAGGCTTTTCAGACAAGGGGGCCCAAGAGCTGCCCAGTGAGAGGGGTCAGCCATGAGCCGCCTTTAGGGAAGAAGAGAGGTCAGTATCCACTCCCTCTGGATGAGCCAGACCCTGGGCTGGGCCTGCCCTGGAAGCTGTTCATTGATTTCTGGTACAGCTTCCTATCTGAGGTAGATCTTGCCTCATTTTCTGGGTCTTGGGATCCCCAGGATGCTCTTCTCTGTGCTTGATGATCCCTGGAGCTGGACCATTTCCCCTTCTCATTCTCAGCTTTGACCTTGGCCTTTTCTGTCCTATGGTTCCAGTTCAGCAACTAATTCTTCCTTCTTGGTCAGAATTAGGTTCCATGGGGCAGCAGAATTAGGCACCCAGGGAGAGCTTAGACTAGGGCTCCCCCTTCCCACCCCTCACACCCCCCACCCTGGGCACTGATAAATGAAGAAGGCAGTGCGGAGGGAGGGCTGTCATCCCACCTGTTCTGAAGCAGCAGCCTGAACTGGGATCCCAGAAAAGGAATCTGCTCTTTCCTGACCTGAAAAACCAACCCCTCTGCATCCTCTGCTCATTGTAACCAGCTCAGATTGGAGCAGGAAGAACAGTCGTGTGCAGTGTTCCCTGTCAGGGATGATCATAATGTAAGATCGGGACTTTAGAGCTGGGAAGAACCTTTTCAATCATTGAGGCTACCCGCTCATCTTTTTTTAAAATTTTTTTGCTTTTTGGAGGGGAAAGGCAGGGCAGTTGGGGTTAAATGACTTGCCCAAGGTCACACAGCTAGTAAGTGTTAAGTGTCTGAGGCCAGATTTGAACTCAGGTCCTCTTGACTCCAGGGCCAGTGCTCTACTCATTGTGCCACGTAGCTGCCCCTCCTCCCCCTTCATCTTACAGAACAGAAAACTCAGTGGCAGAGGGAAGGAGTGATTTGCATTAATGTTACCCAGCTGGTAAGCTTCTGAGACCAGATTGGAACCCAGATCTTTCTGACTCTCGGCCCGGTACACTGTGCTGTGATGCCTAGTAGTTATCCCTCCCACTTGTTAGTCATCTACTCATTTAATATCTTTGATGAAGTCATTGCTAGGGATGTCAGACACAGCCTAGATTAGAGTTCAGGGCTTGCCACTAGAGATTTTCCTCCAAGCTGATACCTCTCCAGTTCTACCACATTTAGTCCTTTCTTCAGGCTGTCAGAATTTCTCTTTCCCCTCCTGGTAAATGGCATGAGAGAGCATGAGCATTGAGCTTACCCCTGGACATGGTCCAGCCAGGCCTTAGGCTTCTCCTGTATGGCCAGGCCCCTCCCTCCAGGGCCTTTGTGCAGGTACGTGGGCCTTGTGTGTGAGAGAGCTTTGCTAGAGGACCCTGCTCAGCCTCCTCTGAGTAATGAGGACAGGGTGGCACTGTGGTCACCAGCTCTCTTCATGTGTTTCAGGAAAAGCGACTTCGAGACAGGAAGACAGAGACAGAGGAGAGCTTACAGAAGAGGTTGGCTGCTGCAGCTGCTGACATGGAGAACAGTGAGTAGAGTGCCCAGGTACCCTGCCCTGCCCTGAGAATCCTTGCTTACCAGGCTTACTGTGGGAAACACTTCCTGGGCTTGGCTCCCCAGGATGCCAGACATACAGCATTCTCCTGCTCTTGTTGCCCGTGTGAACTCAGATGCATCACTGTTACACTCTAGGCCACAGGCTCCTTTGCTATAAAAAGAAGGGTTTGGACCACATATTCATTGAGGTTCCCTAGCTCTGACAGCTTCTAGGTTCCAGGGGGTCATAGGGTTGTGGAGAATTGGGACTCAGAGCAGAGGAGGGACACAGGAGCCAGAGGTAGCAGGATATCTGGGAAGAGCCTTGGTCTGGGGCATCAGAAGACCTGTATTCGAGTTCTCGCTCAGCTGTCAACTTTCTGTATCACCTTGGGCAAGTCACTAACATTCTTTGATCCCTGGTTTCCTTAGCCATCAAATGGGGATGATCCCAGTCACAGGGCTATTAGAAGGCCGAGAGCGTGTTGAAAACCTTAGTGTCTCTAGAAATGTCAGCTGACATCATCCTAAAATAGAACCACCCTCATGGCACTTAGGCCTAATTAGATGATGACTCACAGAACTCTGGAATATTAGTGCACAGGAGGCACAAAGGGTCTGTTAGGATGGTTTGCTGCTGGGCCTATTGCTCAGGCGAGGCTCTCTGAAGGAGGGGGCAGCTGGGCCAGATCTGAAAGAAAGAAAGAACGACAGAGGCTGAGAATGTGGAGGAAGGGAACGGGAGATGTGGTCAGGGGAGGGCAGGGCACACCAGTCCTTTTGGCTGGGCCAGAGGCTGCAGTGAAGGAGGAGGTGCAGAAGGGCCTCCCCGAGGCAGGTTTGGATGCATGGAGAATGTGCGGGAGGGGGCTCAGGAAGCATCCCACGGTGTGGGGACAGAAGGAGGGAGTCCAAGAGTGCGACTCCGAGTTTGAGTTTGGCCACCTGGCACTTGTGTGATCTTGGGCTAGCTTCGTCTTCCTCATTTGTAAACCAAGGATCTAAACGGAACGATTCCTAAGGCCCTTCTGGCCCTGGATTCCATGACCCTGAGCTCAGGATCTTTGTGAGACACAGACATAATAACAGCTCACTTTTATGCAGCACTTGACCATTTATAGCATCATCACTGGAACATAGGCCACCGACCAGTGGTGATTTGGTTTGGTTTGGTTTTGCCATTAGAAACCACTAAGATGTAGAGGAGGTCCTCCTGAGACCTGAATCAGTGAAGAGCACCCACACCAAAAAAGTCCTGTCACTTTAAAGTATTGAAGTATTTTCAGTTGACAGAACCTTCCTCCCCAGCCCTGGGAAGCAGGTGGTACTAATTTAATTCAACAAGCGTTTATTAAGTGTTTGCTTCACTCTAGACACCAAGAATACACAGACCACAGAAATGAGACCATCCCTGCCCACAAGGAGCTTATGTTCTATTGGAAAGGAACAACGTGTACTTAGAAAATAAATAGTGAACAGTTTCATGAGCGGGGCACATGTTGAAGAGTAGTTTGTCCACAATAGAATAGAGGGCCCCTGGAAGGGTGGAGTGGAATGGGACACACTGGGATGGGGCCGACAGGGATGGGAGAGGAAGGCTAGAGAAGGGAGCTTCATGCTGGGCTGAGGATGAAGCCCTTTCACCATAGCAATGGCCGTGTTAATTTGATAGTGGGGATCCCAGAGCCAGGGGGTGGAAAGTGAGGGGTGAGGGGCCATGCACATGCTGACAAGGTAGATGATTCAATTCAGTAAATTTTTAGTAAACATCAAACTGGTGCCAAGCATTATGCTCATCTTTGGGACAGGAAGTGAGGCCATTCTGGGGCAGTACAGCACACATGCAAAAAATAAAAAATGCAGAGTTTTACAGAGTGACCCCATGAGGGAGAGAAGAGAACACCCAGTGCCCACAGGAGTGGGATGAGGCCTGGTGTCACAGGTAGCAGCTAAGCTGGGCTTTGGAGGGGGCCAGGAATTCTAAGATGTAGGAGTGAGGAGCCACAGTGGCCTAGACGTGGGCATCACGTAAGACACCTCTCAGAAAAGAGGAGATAGATAGTTTTGTACAGGAACAGCTGGCAGACCAGAGGGACCAGAATGGAGAGCGTAGGAGGGGGAGGAATGGGAAATCACATTGGAAAGACGAGTGGCTGCCATGTTTGTGGAGGGCTCTACTTGCTGAAGAGTCTGTGCTTTATCTCTGGGGGGCACAAAGGAGCCTCTGAAAATCATCTGAGTAGAGGAGTGCCATGGTCTATATTTTAGGAAATGTATAGAGCAGTACTTCTCATACTATAAGTCAAGACCCTGTATGGGGCTGCAAAAAATTTGGCAACAGTAAAAGGTTTTTGATTGCTCAAAAACCAAAAATTAATTAAACAATCAGGTAATGAATCCAGAGTGTGCTGGCAGCTCTTACCCGTGCTGCATCTTGGGACTTCACTGAGGCCTTGGTTCTGAACACAGACCAGGGCACTTTGCACTGCACATGCCCTCAGGCCATGCCACACCACCCCTGCTGCCAGAAATCAAAAAGGGATCAGGAATGGAAAGAGTGTAAGAAGCCCTGGTCTAGAGGATGAACTAGAGGGGGAGAAACTGAAAGCAGGGAGATGAATGAGAAGGCCATTGGAATAGACTGTATGAAAGGCAATGATTATAATATGGTTCTAGTGACACCAGCTTACAGAATGGTAGTGACATTATCTTCACTTTCCAGCCCAGGAAATTGAGATAGAGAGGGCAGGTGACTGCTGGGAGCTACACAGCTGCCGATCAGGGCTCGTTTTCACATACACTGTGGATAATCCCAGTGGCCCTTTGGTCCATAGCTTGTTGGGGACAAGGCAGGGTGGTGGCATCCCTTGGGAAGGGAGGGGAGAGCAGCCTCCTGAGAGGGCTCAGGCCACAGAGCCACTTCTGACACCATCCCTGGGCCCTTCCCTCTTATGTTTCCAGGCAAGGAGCCTGACCTGTTCGACATGATCATTATTAATGATGACTTGGACGAGGCGTATTTGACCTTGAGGAAGGCCCTGGCTGAGGTGAGGCTATCCGCTCCCTTGTCTTCCCTTTTCCTGGCCAGAGGCCTTGTGGTCTGGAGCAGGCCAGGCACCTGGGAGAGCACAGAGCAGTGCCCTTTCATGGCCCCACTGGGTCTACGTCTTGGCTCTGCTGCTTGCTGACTGAGGGCCATTGGGCCACTCGCTCCTTTTCTCTTAGTCTCAGTTGTCTCCGCTGCCCAGTGAGGAATTTGGATGAGATCTCATTGCTGTAGTCCCTCAGATGTTCTATGGGGCTCCTAAGCAGCACGGGACTGGCATTAGTGCCCCCTTCAGCCCTGGGCGGAGGCAGGCAGCAGCTCTTTGGCCCCGGCTGTTCATTCTCAGCATGCTTTCCTGGCCCCACCTGAGCCTTCTCCTCTTTCCCTGCAGGAAATCAGGAAGGCCCAGCAGCCCAGCGACTCATGAAAGAAAACCAGAGGCCATAATCCCACTGCCCTCCCCCCACACCTTTACATTCCAAGAGACACATTCCCTTTCATCTGATCCCTCCCTACTTCAAGCCACAGAGGAGCCTGTGTATGCATCAGCTGGAACCTTGGGCATCTTGGGCCAGGGCATTGGTGGGTGACTATGCATTTTGGACCCCACATCTCCCACCATCAAGACCCTGGGGCATCCTCAGAGCATACTCCCAAGACCCATCTGGGGAGAGACACTTTGTCCCCAAGGCTCTGCCCCTTTGGCTAAGGCTGGGAACCTCTAGGCCAGGTTGGTGATGGGCAACTAGCCCTGCAATGGCTTTTGGACCGGGAAGAGGGCATACAGACCCTGCAGAGACTCCTAGAGGCTGGTGACCATTTGAGCCCTGGATCTTTGGGTTCCCATATGCCCCTGCCACAAGCCTGACCATGTCACGGTAGCAGCTTAGATGCCAGTCACTACTACAAGGCTCTTTGGATTGGAGGAAAAGAATCCTGCTGTCCTTTGATCTCCACAGTGGGTTCTCTGGAGAGTCTGTCCACTCAGACTCCTCCAGGGAGGAGAAGACCTTCCATTTGGCAGCAAAGGCAGCTGGGCAGTAGCCAGTTCATACCAGTGCCATGGCTGTGTCCCCTGAGCAGTAAATCACCCTGGAATGCCAGCCTGCCCCTCCAGCTTGGAGGGTACACTGGGTTTTATGAACAATTTGGAATTTGGCAAAGCATCCTGGGGACCATTGGGGTCACCCCACCCCACATACCCCCACATCTTCCCTCACATCTCAGACGCTTGGACTCATTTCCTGATTCCTGTTAACCCATCAGGAGGATTCGTTACCTGTCCCATCCCTCCCCTAATCCTCTCTGCCCCTCAGTGGACTAGAGCAGTCTGGACTGTGTTGAGCAGTACAGCCAGGTCATGGCGATGTGTCCAGAGGTGACCCTGAGAGCAGTCATGATGCTTTGTGTCCCTGGTTCCACATCACCCTGGTCTCTGTGAGCTCTGGGTGGTTCTTCTCTGAGCCAAGAACCCAGCTTGTAATAAAATACATTTTATTTTAGAAAGGCCTTCTGTCTTTTCCTGAAAAGTGAGCTTGGGGAATCTAGCTAAGTTTAAAGGCTCCTAATCTGCCTGTTTAGATTGCTCTGGGAATTCATCCTGAGGCAGAGAAGGGGCTGCCTGACGCGTAGGCAAGTGAAGGGAGGTAGAAACCCCTGACCCCAGACCCTTTCTTCGAATTACCTCTTTCCCCCTAGTCATTAGCACCTTCCCCTTCTGGACAGTGCTTTGTACATACCTTGTATTTGTGTGTGTGCTATCGCTCTCCAGCAGACTATAACAATGAGTATACAGTGCCTTGAACAGTTATGTTGTTCAGCCACGTCCAACTCCTTATGACCCCTTTTTTGGGGGATTTCTTGGCAAAGATATTGAAGTGGTTTGCCATTTCCTTTCAGCTCATTTTACGGATGAGGAAACTGAGGCAGACAGGGTTAAGTGATTTGCCCAGGGTCACACAGCTAGTAAGTGTCTGAGACTGGATTTGAACTCATAAAGATGAGTCTTCCTGACTTCAGGCCTGGCGCTCTATCCAATTTGCCACCCTCCACGAACACAGGTGATTTGATCCCCCTTCTTAAAACTCCAGAAGATCCCTGAGCACCCATCTGCCCTATGAAGAAACAGACCCTCCCACTTGCATCCCCACACAGGCCAGGCTCCATGGCTAGCCTCCCCTTTTATTACCCAGGACCCCGAGGTGGTGTCAAGGGAAGTCTGACCACAGAACAAACAGCCCAAGGCCTTCGTACCCATCTCACCTGCCTCTACAGTCTCCCCATGGATGTAGCACATAGAAGGGTCTGAAGGCAGGACCTTAAGGAGGAAAGACTGCTTTCTATAGCAGGATAGGTGGAGACTTCCTTCCTATCTGGAGGGCCAGGTCCCAGCTGCTCCCTCTGTGGATCCTAGGAAGTGAGAACCAGACCACCTTTAAGTAAAGGCCAGGAATCTTACAAGCTTAGCCCATTTTGGAATCTGGGAGAAAAGTTTGTCTTAAGTCTATACCTCTCACCCCCGATAATGTTCTAGGAGAATGTGTTCTCATCCCCTTCCTTCCCCTCTCTCTAGGGGACAGTGAGGCTCTACTGAACTCCCTGTGTGTCCCAGTCTGCTGGGTATGGGCAAAGATATGAGCTGCTACCCTGCCCCACATTCGGGATCCTGTGAAGTTATCAGACCCACAGGGTCACATTTAACAATGTCCTTCTGGGACAGGCCACGGTATCCAAAAAATTAAAAGGTAGAGGTCATTCATAGGCCGTTGAAGAGGTATAGGTGGGCACAAGCAGGCTGAAATAGATTACCAATGAAGAATTATACATATGAATTCAACCAACGTTTATTAAGCGCCTGCTGTGTTTATGGCAGGTGGCAAATTGGATAAAGTGCCAGGCCTGAAGTCAGGAAGACTCATCTTTGTGAGTTCAAATCCAGTCTCAGACACTTACTAGCTGTGTGACCCTGGGCAAGTCACTTAACTCTGTCTGCCTCAGTTTCCTCATCCGTAAAATGAACTGAAAGGAAATGGCAAACCACTTCAATATCTTTGCCAAGAAATCCCCCAAAAAAGGGGTCGTGAGGAGTTAGACATGGCTGAACAACATAACTGTTCAAGGCACTGTGTACTCATTATTATAGTCTGCTGGAGAGGAACAGCACACATACAAATACGAGGTATGTACAAAGCATTGTCCAGAAGGGGAAGGTGCAATGACTGGGGGGGAAAGAGGCATGGAGGGCGGGCCCTCATATGAGATGAGACATCTGAACTGGCCTCTGAAGGATGCTGGGAAGTCTGTGAGACGGAAGTGAGTGCATCCTGCATAATGTCAAGACCTTCCACGTGGAAGATTTATGGAAGAACGTGGACAAGTCACACAGGATGAGAAGGTAACCTGTTAGAGGTAGCCGTCCACCCCGGTGAAGTCACAGTTCCATCCAAGTACAAGACTGGAGACTAAGCTTGGGACCTTGGAGGCTCATAACCCACAGCAGACCCAGCTGGTGAGGCAGCCATTCAGGGTACAGGGCACAGAGACTCACTCAGGGGCTCTGAGCCAGGCCCTACCTGAGGGCCCAGGGATTTCCTAAAGCATCATAGATGCTTAGAGTTGGAGGGAATAGCCCTTTTAGAGAATGGTGTCCAGTCATCCACCCAGCTCGGAATCCCCTCTGGCATTTACTTTCTATTGGAAGACTTAGCTAGGATACTGGTTAGAGACAGGGATCTCACTCTGTTCAGGAGCTATTTAATTTTTGGAAACAGCTTCAATCTATAAAATGTGCTTAGTGATGTTGGCCTGAGGCCGGTCTGGCTGTAACTTCCAATCGTTTGGTCCCCTAGAGCTCCCCGGGACAAGACTGATTCCTTTTCCCCTTCAGATACTTAAGGACATCTCTCCCTTAAAACTTCTGCTTTCCAGCCTAATTCACTCGACCCTGAGGGCATCTTGTATATCCTCAACCTGACTGGCCTCCTTTGAACTGCCTTCCACTGGTCAGCACCCATCCTAAAACGGGGCACCCAGAGCTGGACCCAAACACTTCAGGTGCGGCCTAGCCAAGGCAAGTGACACTGGGTCTCCAATCTCCCTGACTTCTCTCAGGAGAACTTAAGACTGCCGACTTCAATACTGGCATGTCACATTGCTGACTCTGATTAAGGGGAAGGACATGTGGGGAAGAAAATGAATGGCCTTATCATTCAGGATAAACTGCCCTCCATGAATTCAGGGGTCCTAGGAAGGCTTCATCTGGCCCCAAACCTCTCCTTCCTCACTGAAGCCTGAACGCCTTTCCCCTGGTACTTAGCCCCCCAAAAGTCTAAAACAACGAGGCAGGATGGTGGAGCAGCCAAAGCCCTAGGTCTCAATGCCCTGGCTCTATACAAGCTCTGTGACTTTAGACAAGATGCTTAATTTCTCAGTGCCTGTTTTTTCCTCTGAAAAATAAGACAATTTTAAAATAAGATATTTAATAATATTTTAAGAAAACTCTGAAGATTCTTTCTACTTCTGGTGCTCTTGGTTCTAAGGTCCCTTTCCAACCCTGTCATTTTATATTCTGAAGTCCTACCTATTCCTGGGCCAAAGTGTAATGGATAGAGTGTCGGAGCTGGGAGTCAGGCATGTTCAAATCCCTCCCCTGGCACTTCCTAGTCCTGGGACCACAGGCAAGTCACTTAACCTTACTCACCTGTGAAATGAGGATAAAAATACTTTTACCAGACCCACCTCTCAGGATTCTTTTAAGGCTCAAATGAGTTAAGGTAAGGCATTTTTCCAGCCTTAAAACACCAGTTGTCCTTATCATCATCATCTGTCATTATCTGATTCCCTCTGTTTCCCCTGCGTTGGTCAACATTTACTTCAAGGACTCTGGGAACAGATCTCATCATTTCCGGAGACTTCCATGATGCGGGTGGATGGGTGGGAAGGGGGAGGTAGATGGGAGAGCACAAGGGCCCTGGGTTTCTGAAGTGGAGAGGAAGCTTAGGGGTGCCTTCCCAAGGCCCTTCATCTCCCTGCTCCTCAATTTCTCTATATGTAAAATAAAAGGGTTGGACTAACTGGTCTTTGGGGTTCCTTCTAACTATAAATTCATGTCCCAAGGTCCTTCCTCTATTCACCCCTTCTTTGCCTGCAAGTTGAAGGGGTGCAGTACTCAAGACCACAGCCAGAGGGAGCACTGGGCAGCAGGACTGGACCAGACATTCAGCCCATAGATGGAATTTGGGCCTTTTCTGATCACCAACTCATAATCCTAGTGGTGGGAAGGAAAGGAATCTAGGTTTGCCATATTGTTTTGGCCTTTGTGAAACAGGGACAGGACTTTGGACTTTCAGGAGTGATGCTAGTCTAAAGTCACAGAGCTTGTATAGAGCCAGGGCATTTGAGCCTAGAGCTTTGGCTACCCCTACCATCCTGCCTCATGTTTTTAGACTTTTGGGGGGCTGAGTACCTGGGAAAGGCATTCAGGCTTCAGTGAGGAAGGATAGGTTTGGGGCCAGATGGAGCTTCCTAGGAGCTGGTCATAGGGTGAAGACAAGTCATGATTCTCTGTTTATTGAGACAGATGCCCGGTCCACTGCTCCTTCCCATTTTCCATTTGTCCTGGTGTCTCCAGATCTAGGGGAGTGAAGGGTAGAGGAACATATGCCTCCCAAGGATGGCCGTGGTAAGCCATGGTCCATTCCTCAATCTGACCCTATTGCCCAGGTTTGTGGGCTGGCTGGTGGGGCTCAGTCTGTGACCAGGGGCAGGACCCTCTTAGTGGTTACAGTTAGGACTCGGGTATATGATGAAGCTTAGGACTCTACCCATTCTCAACCACAGTAACTCAAAGAATGAAAGGGCTCTGTGAGAAAAAGCTGAGGGAGCAAGAGAGAAACCACAGGGCTTCTGTGAGTGGTGGGCTCTGCCTGTTAAAGGTATCTGCCTATCGGGAAACCTTTGGCTGGGAATAGCTCTGAATCATTGACTCCATCTTCTGTCTCCCTACAGAAGGAATGTGGATGCAAAGCAGCTTTTTACATCTGAGGCCGAGGGTCAGGTCAGCTTTGCGGTTTATCAAACCTCATACAAAGAAAGCACTTTCGCACATTCCTGTCGATTGGTGTCTATGTACTGGTACATGCCAGCCAAGATCAGGGGAAAGGGAGTTGCCATCTTCCTCTTCATAGAATACCAGTGTGTTAGAAGCTTCAGAAATGACCTAGGGTCCATGAATTTGGTGGGATTTTTTTGTTTGTTTTTAATATTTAGATAACTGCCTTTCAGTAGAAATGGTTTTCCTTTGTAATCCTATGTGTTATGCTTTATGCATTTAAAAACATGATTCTGAGGAGTCCCTAGATTTTCCCAGTCTGCCAAAGGGGTCTCATGACATAAGAAGAGCCCCATATCTTATCTAGGCCAAACTGTCTCTACCTGAGCAAGAACCCCCTCTCTATAGCATCTCCTACCAGTTGTTGTCGATCTTTAGCTTGGAGACTTCCAGTGAGCAGCTCCTTCTATCTATGGATAACAAGATTCCCCTGCCTCCTCTTCCCACCTCCCTCATCCCCAGCAAACCTAAATCTGCCCCTTGCAACTTGTCCCTGTGGCTCCTTGTTCTGTCCTCTGAGGCCCTCCAAACAGGTCTAATCCATCTCCCAAATGATAGCTCTCCAGATACTAGGAGGAAGCTAGTGTGTCCCCCAGAAGACTTCTCCCTAGACTAAACATCCCCAGTTCCATCAGCTGCTCCTTATATGGTGTGGTTCTGAGGCCTTCTACTTGCCTGGTCACCCTGCTCTGGATGGGGTCCAGCTTGTGGATGTCCTTCCTAAAATTAGAAAATGTTTATTAAATTGAGTGGAACTGTGCCCCAAACTATCGACCCCTGGCCCAAAGATTGCCACTCCTCCTCCTGGATCTGAAATCCTACAGGAAACTCTCCCAAGTGGGAAATGAACATTTCTTCCTCTGCCCTTGAATTGGGCTTTATACCTCTCTCAAAAGAGGCAGAATTGCATAATAGTGTTGGATTTGGAGCAAGGGATACTCGAGTTCATTATCTCACCGCAGGGGTGTGCTGGAGCCTGCCTGAAGGGGCAGGAGGGAGTTAGAGACAGACAGACAGAGAGAGACAGAAGACACAGAGAGGGAGAGACAGACAGACAGACAGAGACAGAGAGAAGACACACACAGAAGATACAGAGAGAGAAAACAGAAAAAGAGAGAGAGGGAAGACAGAGAGAAGACAGAGAGAGGAAAGAGGGAGAGAGATGATCCTTCAATTCTCAGTGTGAACATCTTTTTTCTAGTAACAGCATTCTTCTTTATTTGCTAGCCAAAACAATCCTAATTACCTCAAAGCTTGGAAATAAAACTGTTTGCAAGTAGTCTGTCACCGAGATAACAGACCGCAGTAAGGAGGAGGAGGAGAAAAAAGCAAGAGTTGGGTTGGAGAGTTTGCTCACTGAGCTGAGCTGGTTCATTCTTAACCGCTAATCCCTGTGCCATATGAAGACGGGATTTCTTTCCCCAGCCTTCTCACAGACCCCGTGGCAAATCCCATTGTTCATAACACAGGCCACCAGTAGCTTTCCATCTTCCTTTCTTGTCACTGCGCTTTCCTTCCTATCCCAAGCCTGGAGCTGGATCAACGTATCATTTTCAAGGGAACAAGGAGTCTGAGTTTTCCTGCCATCCGCTGTGGAATCATCAAAATTCTCATCAAGTTTAAAAGAGAATTGTGTAGTCTTTATGGCAATTACATCCCCATTCTCAGGGATAGAATCTGGTTTGGCCGTTCTGGCCATTTTCCTCAGGGCCATCCCACTCCCGATTCCTTCATGCGCCCCTTTTCAAAGCCTTTACTTTCTACAAGGCGCCATTTGCTCAGCAGCCGCTTGGGAAAAACCACGGTGATTCAGGCGAGAACAGGAGGGAAGAGCCCAGAGAAGAGCAGAGCGTTCTGATGCAGGGTAGGGGACCGGCGTGCAGCAGCGTGAACATTTATGCCTCAGAAACTGACCAGCTACAAGTCAGGCTTTAATTAGTTGTTTTGTTTCTTTTTCAGACTTAAACAGATGGAGAAAACGTTAATAAACTTTAAAGGTGTGTCGGGGGGAGGGGTGAAGGGAGGAGCCGGTTGTTAAACATTTTACCTGCACGCTGCAGCAACTCTGTTTCAGGCCTGTCAAATTTATAGGCTACTGACCAGCTGGGGATCACAAAACTCCAGGCTGTAGGTCAAACCAGATTAAAATATAATTGGGAAATATCTAACAAAATAAATAAAAATGCAATTTCTTGTTCAATCACGTCCAACTTTTTGTGACCCCATTTGAAGGTTTTTTTGGCAAAGACACCGGAGTAGTTGGCCATTTTCTTCCCCAGTTCATTTTACAGATGAGGAAACTGAGGTAAACGGGGAAATGACTTGCCCAGGGTCACACAGCTAGTGTCTGAGATCAGATTTTAACTCGGGAAAATGAGTCTTCCTGACTTCAGGCCAGACACTTTATCCACTACGCCACCTAGCAGCCAAAAATACAATACAATACAACATACATGTGGTCGGTCTATTTGTGGTTTTCTACGTCAATACACAGCGTTCAAGATCTGTTTCTGAGTGTGATACTGCTGACCGTGGACAAATCATTTAATCTCTCTGGCCCTCAGGTAGCCCAGGAAAACTCCAAAGTATGCACATGTGAACTAAAATCTGCATCTGTCAAGGCAATTTCTACACTAACACAATCCCAGGTCCTTGACGTGCTGACCTGCCCTGTGACCCTATTCTGTTCTACAAGTTATAGTGTAGCACAGCACGTAGTATAGTATAGTGATGCCTGTCTGTGGATGGTCACAATCCTTCTTCTAAACTGTGACCTTCACGAAGACAGGCACCACATTTTGTTATCCTTGCATCTCCTCTAGACTGCCACAGACCTCAGTAGACAATAGGTGCTTAATAAATACTTATTGCAGCAGGCAGCTAGGTGGCCCAGTGAGCAGAGCACCGGCCCTGGAGTCAGGTGGACCTGAGTTGAAATCCGACCTCAGACACTTAACACTTACTAGCCATGTGACTTTGGGCAAGTCACTTAACCCCAACTGCCCTGCCTTCCCTCCTCCAGAAAGCAAAAAAAAAAAAAAAATACTTATTGCATGAATATCATTCCATACTTACCTGTTGGGCCACCTTGACACTGTATTCATCTTCTGTAGCACTAATCAAAGCAAGAGACAGTCTTCTGTAGCAGAAAGAGAACTGGATATCTAGTCAGAGAACCTGAGTTCAAATACTACTGCTTACCACCTGTGTGACCTTAGGTTAGTCACTTAACCTCCATGGGCTTCAGCACCTTCATGTGTAAAGGTAATGAGACTGCCTGGAATGATCTGTAAGGTCTTTTCCAGTTCTAAATCCTATGTTGGGTTTTGTTTTGTTTTTTGTCACACCTGGGGTTAAGGGACTTGCCCAGGGTCACATAGCTAGTAAGTATCTGAGGACAAATTTGAACTCAGGTCCCCCTAACTTCAGGGCTGGTGCACTATCCACTGCATCACCTAGCTGCCCCTAAGTCCTATGATGCTAAGATCCAATGAGCTCTCTAAGGACATGGAATGGGTGACCAGCTTGCTACCATCATTCTCAGGTTAAGACCTAGAGGAAAGGATGTGAGAGAGAGGTGATCAAGTATATTCAGGCTCCTACAGGGAAGCAAAGAGAGGAGAGATGTGAGAGTTGGATTTATACCTGGTGAAGTGGAAAAACACTTTAGCCTTAGCAGTGGTAAAGAGATAGAGAGCCAGTGGGCTACGTATTAGGAAATCACCTGTTAGGTTTGACCTGATGTTTTTTAAATGCTTCAGAAAAATAAAGCCTGGGCTCTTTAAGAAACAGAGGCCAGATCACAAACTAAAGAAACGGGACAAACATCGGGAGAGAGGAAGAGCCACAGCTGCAAACCCTCCAGGCCAGCAGAGTATTTAGTGCTCCGAAAATAACAAGGACTTTCTGGGGAGGTTGTTAATTCCAGAATCCCAAAAGCTTACAGCTGGACAGGACCTCAGAGGTCATTGAGTCCACCCCAGTCCTGAGTAGAAATCTCCTCCACAATCTCCTCCCCCAATAGTCAATCAGTCATCTGGGTTCTTTTTGGATATTTCCAATGACAGGGAACTCACTACCTATGAAGCATTTCATTCCACTTTTGATCACCTCTAACTATTGTGAAGTTCTTTATATGGAACCTAACCCTGTCCCTCTGTAACTCCCTTCACTCGTTAAAAATAACAATAATAATCCTTCTTCCACATCGTTGCATTTTAAATATTAGAAGAGAACTATCAGGTGCTTCTTAAGGTGTCTCTTCTCCAGGCTAGCCATCCCCAAGTCCTTCCACCAGGACCCACTGATCTTGATTTCCAGTCCCCTCATTATTCTGGTCACCTTCCTTTGAAGGCATGGTATCATGTCAATGTCTTTCCTAAAGTGTGACACCTAGAACTAGAAAAAACATTTTAGATGGTGTCTGACTAAGGCAAAAGACAGGGAGACCATTATATTTCTTGCTTTAGACACTAGATGTTGATAATTAATTCAATTTAAAATTGAGGAAGACTGGGGTCTTTTTTGGGGCTATCACATAAATTCAGTCATGAGAAACTTGTTATCTCTCTTGATGGACACTACCCCTGACCCCCAGTCACCTGTTCCATCCTGGCTCTGACATTTTGAAATTTTTCAGAACCTACCTCCCAATAGCTTTCACTTAAATAGCATCTGAAAATAATTCATATTAGCAATAATAATAATAATAATAGCTAACATCTAGATAGTGCACACTAGGTTCTAGGCACTTTGTTAAGTGCATTATAAATATTGTATCATCTGATCCTCACAACTCTGGGAGACAGGTGCTATTATTCCCATTTTATGGATGAGAAAGTAAAAAAGATTAGCAGGGCTGTATAAAACCTAATGTTTACATTTCGTTGATCAGTTGAGTAGTAGATTTTAACCATTGAGTAGCAGGAATAGTATTTTGTACTTAGAAGTTTATTTTACCTTTTAGCTTGGTTGTAAGTACCAGAGCTCAGCAAGACAGGTGACACCAGGGTTGACCAGGACCTGGACCCTAGACTTTCCAGGATTATGTGATTGATAAAGGAAGGAACTAATGGTGACTGACAGATGGAAGTATGGAGAGGTAAGGATGAGTGTGGAATGTGGGAAAGGCCTGGCTACATGACATGCATAGGTGGAGGAGCAGGCACCAGAGAGGTCCAGGAGAGCCTGACTATGATTAATAGGCCAAAATTCAAGCAGACTTAGTATCAACTAGTTCTGGAGGCAGGGCAGAGTTTTAGACCTTGACAGGACTAGAAAGAACAAGTAGGACCCCAGACCCACGTTGTTCCAGAGGGAGAGAAGTGATGTGGAACCAAGACTGAAGTGTAATATAGGGGAAAGAGGTCTGGTTTTGGATTCAAATCCTACTTCTGCTACTAGGTGACCCAGGGCAAACTACTTCATTCCTCTAGGCCTCACCCTTCATCTGTAAAATGGGGGTGGAGTGTCAAAGACTCAGTTGATGTCTGAATTCTTAAATCATATGCACTATCTAGATGTTAGCTATTATTATTATTATTATTGCTATTATGAATTATTTTCAGATGCTATTTAAGTGAAAGCTATTGGGAGGTAGGTTCTGAAAAATTTCAAAATGTCAGAGCCAGGATGGAACAGGTGGCTGGGGGTCAGGGGTAGTGTCCATCAAGAGAGATAACAAGTTTCTCATGACTGAGTTTATGTGATAGCCCAAAAAAGGCTTCAGTTATGTGACTGGAACATAGATGGCAGCTTGGTCAGAGGGAGACAGGACAATTCAACAGAATTCAAGAAACCTCGATTAGACATCTGCCATGCGCAGAAACCCCTGTGTTCAGGGGTGTTCACCAGTGGTAATACACTCTAAACATAATCAGGTAAACAATTTCTCATTATGTGGGATAGCTTTCTGGGAAGAGAGGAGGGTAGAGACACAGGAGAAAATTTAGACTATGTGGAAACAAAATATATCAATAAAATTTATTTTTAAAAAACCAAGGTAGAGCTCATAGTCTAGTAGGAGACTAAGACACAAGAACACAATGTTATGTGTTAAATGCATTAACAGCACAAACAAACGGTCGAGGAAGGTCTGAGAGGGAATGGTACCTGAAAGAGAGTATGGAGTTAGAATCCACTGGACAAGAGCCCATTTGCTAGAACTAGGCACAGGTTGAGTACAGGACCAGCAACTGCCGAGCTAAGCTGAGCCAAGCTAAGAAGCCAAGGGTCCTTCTTGCTCCACTGCTCAGGGTCTGGATTGGCCAGTGGCTCTGGAGAGGGGGGTGGTCTCAGCCTGCAGGTGGGATTCAGCCTGTTGCCTCATAACTTTCTCTTTTTTTTTCCCTGATAACTTTCTAGGAAGAGTATCAGATTGGTTATCCTACTCACTGTAAGTGTCATTGAAATCATTCCTTTTCAATCAGAAATAAAAACTCTAGAATATGTGTGCCACCAGAACAAGCAAAGATGTGTACTTTAGCGATAAGGGAAAGACCTCACAGCATGGCCTGGGAGGTGCAGGAATTACATTCCCATTTGGTCATAACTGTTCTGAAGTTATGGAGCAGGATTGGGTATGGAGGACGGGCAGCCACTATAATAGCAAATATTTATAGGTAACATTTATATAATGCTTACTTTGTGTTGCCTCTAGAGTTCGGGTTTTAATCCTGGCTGGCTTCTTACTAGCTGTGTGGCCTTAGGCCAAGGCATGTCTCTCTGAGTCTCAGTTTCCAGATTTATAAAATCAGGTATGTAATCTAGATGATCTCAAGGACACTTCAGGTTCTAAATCATAAACTATGAACCAAGAAAAAGTCCTATGTTCCCTTCTTCCATCTCTACTGTTCTCAATTATCTGACCTTGAACTTAATGGGACCTAATCCATCATCTCCTTTTATAGGATTTTTATGAGAAAAAGCGTTTTGTAAAACAGAGCTGGGAGTTGTAATACCAGACATTACCCTACACCGGTCACCTGGTGGTAGCTATCCAAAGTGCTAGCAAAGTAACTGGGGAGTTCATTCATTCTTGCTGGGCTCACCTTGCCTGACCCCTTACCCTGATACAACGAGGGAAATTTTGGAGCAGGGAAAGCAACTAGACAGATCAATAGGTTATGACTGGATAAAAAGAGATGAGAGAGACTGTATGGATTCCAGCCTGGGTCTTAGACCCTCCTGTCTTTCCCTGAATTTTTCCTTGGCCCCTGTCCCAGATGAAGGATGGGCTTCGGAGGGTGGGATTAAAGGAGAACTGGGGAAAAGTCCTCAGGTCTAATAATAGCTCTAATCTTTCACTCCTTTTCTATCACCTCGTAACCACTCCCCATCCTTCTCCCTCTCTAGTCTTTCACTTCTCCTATCCTTTCTCCCTATTTCTCCTTCATTCTTAGAGTCATCCCTTCCCTTCTCACCATCCCTTTCCCTCCTTTTATTCCATACATCTCCCCTTATTTCTTTAACGTTCACCCCCTTTCTTCTCCTCTCCCTTTCCCTATCCTTTTTCCCACTCCTTCCCTCCCTTCTGTCCTTCTTTTGCTCCTATTCTCTCCCCTCCATTCTCATATTCCTATTTCCCCTCCCTTCTTCCCAAACTCTCTGCCCATCCTCTCCTCCTTTCTTCCCATGCTCCTCATCCTCCCCACTCTCTTCTTTCTTCCCTCTCCCTGCCCCATGCCTCAAGGAGACAATCCCTAGGATTGAAGCAACCCCAGGAGCTGCTGCCTTCCAAGGAACAATGGGATCTTTGAAGGGGGGGCTGCCCCCTCCACCATTGTGCTTGGTGGTGAGAGGTGGCCCCGGGTCAGGCCAGGCCCCTGCCTCTGTCCCTAGCACCAGCACCAGCCCAGAAGGAGAAAGAACTGCCAGGAGAGCCAGGCAAGCCAGGCACGGTGCAGTGTGGAAGGACAGTCCCTCGTGACTCCGTGTTTTCTTTTCTAGAAAAGGTAGGATGTTGCCAGAGAGGGAATCTCTCCTGGCACTGGGGGGGAGAGGGCTGGTTAGTGTTATACTGCTCTCCAGATGATTTTCTATTTTACTCATCTGTGTACCTGTGGTATTACCGAGAGAACGTAAACTCCTTGAGGGCAGGGACTCAGTTTTTGTTTCTATATCTTCAGTGTCTTGCCCACTATAGGTGTTAAATACCTATTTATTGAGTCAAGGTCCCTTCCAGCTCCAACATTTTATGCTTCATATTTTGTATTCTAAGTTTCCTTCCAGTTTAGCACTCTGGGTTCCTTGTTTAAGCTTCTGATCTAAATGTGATTCCAAGTTTCTTGCACCTCTAACTCTTTCCTGGAGAGTGAAGAGAAGAGTAGAGTCTACAAGGAGGGATCAGCTGTAAACTAGCCCCCTGTATGGGTTCACTCGTTTGGATAGAGAGGCTCCCAACCAATTAAAAATAACCCCAGAGTTTCTCCAAACCCCCCAAGTCTTTTCTCTTTCTCTTTTCTCTCTCTCCCCCTCAAAGGCTGTGTCTCACTCTTCCCAGCAGCTGGAGGCTTTCACATCTTTGCAGGTCTCCAGGACCTCAGACCATATTAGTTCGAGGCAGAACCCATGACTGAAATCCTCACACCTCCCATCCCCCAACCTGCTCAACCAAACCCCAGCTGTTATATGTTGGGATAAGGTCAGAGATTGACTCCATGCATCCAAGAACTGGCCTGGGGAAATTCCCTTCCTGAGGACAATTCAGGATTCTGGACGAGTTTTGAAAAAGACATGGGTGAGGGGTCTGGGAAGCAGCAAGGAAGGAGAGGATGGAGAAAATGTTGTCCTAGGGCCCTGGGTCCCTCTGGTCAGTCCACACTCTTGTTCTACGGCCACAATGGGAAGGACTACTACTCTTTCCTCTACAAGTTCCTTTCCATGCCTCATGCAGGTAAGTCCCCATCCCACTCAACCCTGGGAGGTGGGGATGCTTAGTGTTGGCTTGATTTCAAGATCCCTAGAGAAGGGGTGTCCAGTTCTTCCTCAAGTCTAGCCTCAGACTCTCCTGCATTGATTTCAGTTTCTGGGTCATTTCTGAGAGTCCTCATTTCTCTAGCTCTTGACAGTTTACAGAGTCATTTCCTCATAGCAGCCCTATGAGGTATGGATCATGATCTCCATTTGGCAGCTGAGGGAACTAAAGCTAAGATAAGGGAAGTCACTGTGGTAAGCAGTAGAGCTGGGAAGCCGAATCCGATATGTCTTGCACTCCAGTACAATGCCTCTTCCCCTGGCTGGGAGATGGGAAAGGGGAGAGTTAGCAGGTACCCACAGAGTATTTGGGGAAGATTGGGCCAGCAGGAAGGAGAGCTTGTATTTACAATGGAAGGGGTGGGGGCAGAGAGGAAATGGAGAGGGCGGTCCATCATCTGGGATGCTTCAGAGCCACGAAAGAAAAGAGACTGGGCCACAAAGGATACCTTTCTCCCCAGGGAGAAGCAGACAGATCCCTCCTTAGCCATCTTAGACGGAGGCTTGGGTATGACTCACACATCTCAGCCTTGACCTTCCCAAAGTCACAGGGGGTGGGAGTGGAGCCTTCCGGCCCAGCCTGGGCCCCAGCACCAGTCCCAGTTCCATGGGAGGAGGCCCTATGGTCAGTCCAGCAGCACGGAGGCCCAGCAGCCAGCCCAGGCCCAGACGGGGCCAGGGGGGAGGCAGAACCACCTCATGGATTCTAAGTAGGTTCTTCTCATCTTTCTGAGGCCCCTTCCTTGGGTGAGGGGAGCCATTGAGTGGGGGTGGCTACAGGAGGTGGGAGGTACTGAACTGGAAGAAAGGGTCTGGGAGCAAAGGGGGTTGCCTTGGGATGGAGCTTCTCTTTATCTACTCAGAATGAGTGTGCAAAGACTGTCAGAGCTGGAAGGCATTTTATAACACAGAATGTCAGAGCCTAAAGGTGTCTTAGCATGTAGAACACAGAATGTCAATTCTGTGAGGGACCTTAGAACACAGATCAGTGAAAGTCAGGGTCAGAAAGGATCTTAGAATTCAATTCAATTCGACAACCACGTGTCGTACACCTCCTATATGTAAGTAGCTAGAACAAGTGTGCTAGAACGTGGAATGTCAGAACTGGAAGGAAACTTAGTAGATAGAACCTTGATTATCAGAGCTGAAAGGGTCTTGAGATATTATCTAGTAAAACCCCCATCCTCTCTACCATCATTTTACTCAAAGAGGGAAATTAATTTGTCCAAATTCCCACATCAGAACATAGTATAATTGGGGGAAGCACAGTATAAATATATATGGGACATACAGCATGCACAGGGGTGTACAGCAGTAGCCCCTATGACCAGGCCATTCACTCATTCATTCAATTCATTCAACAGAGAGAGGTGAGAGAGGAAAGAAGATATAAGCAAGGAGTGTAGATATGAGAATTTATTATTGTGAAACTGGAAAGAGATTTAGAAGGATAGCTTGAGAGGATTACAAAGGTAAATGAAGGTATTTTAAAGTCAGAGAGCTGGGCATTTTTGTAGGTAATAGGGAAGAAGTCAATAGATCTAAAGAGATGGAAGATCGAAGAGAAAGGGGATGATCAAAGGAGAAAGGACCTGAGGAGGTAAAAGGGGCATTGGATTCAGCTTATGAGTAGGAAGGTTGTCCTTAGTAGTATAAAGGGCTACCCCTTCCTCCAGGACTGGAGCAAAGGCATAGATAGTACTAGTGATGATGTTGAGGGAATTGGATTGGGGAGTGGGAATGGAAAAAGGGGAAAGGAGTGGTTCTCATGACCTCTGCTAAGGGGGAAGGGGACAGAAGTAATATAGAAGGACAGGAAGAAGAGAATGTCTGAAACAGATGCCATAGGGAGTGTGATAGGGAGTTAATCAGGGAGGAGTGAAAGGATGGCCATACACCAGTGAGGGCCCAGTTGAAATTAGATAACATAAATGTATAGTGGACCCAGGTCCCATGCTCTGTGACTTCCTCTAACAGCATTTAGAAGTTCTCGAGTTTGTTTTTGTTTTTGTTTTTTCTTTTGTTTTTTGTTGATCTATGTTTTCTCTTGTAACATGTCTAACATGGAAATATATTTTGCATGACTACACATGTATAACCTACATCAAATTGTTTGCCTTCTCATTGAGAAGGGTGGGAAGAGAGGAAGGGAGAGAATTTAGAACTCAAAAATTTAAAAACTAATGTTAAAAATCGCTTTTACATGCAATTGGAAAAAAAAGAAAATATTGAATAAATCATTTTTAAAAAGGAGCTTTCAAGTGGGAATGGAAAAGGAAGATGGTGAGGGCCCTCCAGGTCTGGGCTTTGGAAATGGAGAGATGAGTGGCAATGGGCCAATGGTCAAGGAATCTTAGGGCAGAGGACAGCACAAAGCTGAACTAGTTAACTAGAGAGTCAAGGCTGAGAATGGACAATGAGGACAGAGGATGTGATGGACGATGAAAGCAGAGAGAGGCAGAGAAACTAGAGGCTGTCATGAGGATGAAAATGAAGTTTAGGAGGGCGATGGAAGATGGCAGTCTGAGCGATCTCAGAGCTCTGTGTTATGGAGGTATACACAGATGACTAGGAGCCAGACACAGAGCATATTATCAGAGAATGTAGAGCAGTGCAGGACCTTAGAAATCATCTAGTCTCATTTGGAAATTGAGGTCTAGAGAAGTGCATATGGCCAAGGTAACTTGGCTATAAAGAATCCAAGTAAAAAAAAATACTAAACAAATTTTTAAAAAGCAATGACCCGTAGGAAGGGGAGGGAAAGGATATATTGGGAAGTGAAGATGGTGTAAAAAAATAAAAGATATTGATAAAAATTTTAATTAAAAAAAGAATGTGTGCCCAAAAAAAATCTAAGTCAGGATTTGAATCCTGGTCTCCTGACTCCAAATGCAATGCTGTCATTTGATAACAAGACACAAATAAAGGAATACCAGGGAGGAGACAGAGGAAAAAGGGATCCTTGGTCTGGGTCTGTGGCTCTAATGTTTGGAAACAATTTGGGGAGCCAGATGGAAGGATTTAACTCTCCCTCCCCTTCTGTGTTCTTGTCTTCCCGCAGTCACAGGCGTCAGCTGCTCCCCTGGCTCTGACTTGAGGCAGCTAAACATCAAATCAGCCCAGACAGATGGGGGAGGGAGACAGGCTGAGGGACAACTCCCAGAAAGATGGATAGATGGGGAGGGAGAGGGAGAGAGGGGGGATGGAGGAGAGGGAGGGGGAGAGAGACAGAGACAGACAGAGAGAGGGAGGGAGGGAGGGACGGAGAGAGAGAAAGAGAGAGAGAATGAAGAGAGAGGAAGAGGAAGGGGGAAAGAGGTAAAGAAAGAGAGAGAGAGAGAGAGAGAAGACAGACAGACAGACAGAGAGAGGAGAGAGAGAGGAGAGAGACAGAGAGACAGAGAGACAGAGAGAGAGAGAAGGAGGGAGGGAGGGACGGAGGGGAGAGACAGAGACAGAGACAGAGAGATATTTCTCTATTGATCATCACCTCACAGGGTTGTTAAGAAGATCAAATGAGACAATTTATGCAAAGCCAAGCCTTATAGTGCTATATAAATGCTATCTAATCTACAGTAGTAGTAGGCTCTTAATAAATGCTTGTTGATTGATTTGATGTAAAGGAAAATGCTTTGCAAAGTTATGATTAATAAGGGAAGGGAACCAGCATTTATTAAGTGCCTGCTATGTGCCAGGCACTGTGCCAAGCACTTTACAAATATCTTATATGATCCTCAAAACAGCCCTGGGAGGTAGGTGTTGTTATTATGCCCTCATTTTACAGTTGAGGAAACTGAGGCAGGCAGAGGTTAAATGACTTGCCCAGGGTCACACAGTAAGTATGTATCTGTGACTAGATTTGAACTTAGGTCTTCCTGAATCCAAGCACCCTATGCTGCCCCGACTAGCCGCCTACTAAGTCATGGGCACTGGGCACAAATCTTTGAGAGATGTAGTACAAGCATTCTCATTCTCATTTTACACATGAGAAAAACTGATGTGCAGAGAGTTGAGACAATTTATGAGTGGTCAGGAAGGCAGCAATGTATATGTCAGGGCTCCTGAGGCCAGGGCCACAGCCGCTTCTTCTACTCTTAGGCTGCCTTTGAAGGTGGGGAGGAGGAAGGGAAGGGGAGAAGTCAGCCAGGCTGGGGCCAGGGAAGAGAGACAGTATATGAGTGTGTGTGTCTGTGTGTCTGTGTGTGTGTGTGTGTGTGTGTATGTGTGCATTTGTGCAGGGGAGGACAAGGTGGAGAAGATCCTGCTTGTCCTTTTCTAAGGGTAAATGCTTTGAGAATTGAGGAAGTGTGAGTGGACAAAGATGGCACAGGCAACCAAGAAGCCTAGGAAATACAGGCACAGGAGGAGGAGGAGAATCCTCAAAAGCTTTCCTAACCAGGTCAGGTTGTGTTGCTGAGTAGCAAGTCACTAAGCCTTAGTTTCATGATCTATTCAATGGGTATGAGTGCCAACAATTCTTCAACTGATTCCAGGGCTTCAGGGGTGATACTCTGTTGTAGGGATGGGAGTGGACAATAAGATATGACAAAGATAGGGCTCTCCAGGCATCCTCCCTCCTAGATCTCCTTCATTCTCTCTTCCCATTCCCTTTAGTTCTACCCCCAGGTTCTGCCCCCTCTAAGCAGACCAGCTGGTTGCTTGCATAGCTGAACTTGCTTCCTACCTGCCACCTCACTTCCAGGGAAAGCAACACAATACAACACAACTCAGTACGATGCAATGCAACACAATGCAAAGCCACAAACATTTAAGAACCGACAGAATCCGGCACTAAGTGTGAATTGAATTACACAGTTCATCTTAGGAATCACACAATCTATCAGGGGGCTAAGAAACAAGCAAAGAGAACTATAATATACAATATCACATTGTAACTGCTGAGAGGTCAGGCACAATCAGAAAAAAAAAAAGCATTCAGATGCCAGCCACTTCCCTACAAGCTTTCCCAGAGATGCATAGGCCCTGGGTAGAGGAAGAAGGCTTGGAATGAGGTTGATGGATCTTGGACAGAAGTGTCCCAGGAGGCAAGGGAGCCTTCCTGTTCCCATTCCCGGCAGGGACATAAGCCACATTCCTGGGACCCTCCCTCTCTCCACCTCCTGCTCTTGCACGATCAGTCACTCTTGAGCTGAGCTGTAGGTCTCACAGAACGTCCCTATTAAAAGGGAAATCAAAAGCTATCTCTTCCAACCTGCACTGGTACAGAGACATTACCAAATAATAGCATCAAGAGAGATGGGCGTTTAAATTCTTAATTCTTGCAAACTGTGAAACTAACAACAAATTCCTTCACCTCTCTGAACCTCAGATTCCTCATCTGTAAAAGGTCAGCATTAATACCCGTCGTGCCTCGCTCAGAGCCTTCACTTCTCAAGGCTAGCCATCCCCATTTGATCCAATTGACCTGGGTATGGCACTTACATTAACTTTTTTTTTCTTTTTGGAGGGGGCAATTGGGGTTAAGTGACTTGCCCAAGGTCACACGGCTAGTTTTGTATTGTGTCTGAGGTCAAATTTGAACTCAGATCCTCCTGACTCCAGGGCTGGTGCTCTATTCACTGCACCACCTAGCCACCCTTTTACATTAACTTTTGAGGCTGCCATGGACACATGTTGACCTTGAAATATTTTAAAATCCCCAGATCTTTTTCACAGAAACCACTGGCTAGCTGTGTCCTCCCATGTTGAAAATGTGCCATTGATTTTTATTTCATTTTTTAAAGTTAATTTACATATGTTTAGTTTTCAACATTTACTTCATGAGTTTTAAATTTTCTCCCTTCCTACCCTCCCCACTCCCCAAGATGGCATGCAATCTAATATAGGCTCTATATATACATTCCTATTGAACATATTTTCACATTAAGTCATTGAAATTGATTTTTAAAAACTTTGTTCCTCTAACATTTCATGTTACTAGATGTGAGTCATTGTTCTCATCTTCTGAGATCTTTTCAGATCTTGACTCGACTATCCAGCATGTCAGCTGTCTTCCCCAGACTGGTATCATCTGTAGCAAAACAACACTATCTCTAATTTCAGCCACATCACTGATAAAAATGTTAACCAGTCCAAGATCCCAGAGATATTCTACTTGACACCTCCCTCCAAGTCAATATTTTAAAATTAATTTTTATTGATATATTTTGTTTTCAAATCAACTTCATTTCCCAATATATCCCTCCCCAATAGAGTACCATCCCTTATACCAAAAGGTTAAAAAAAAAAAAAAGAATGGGACTGGAGGAGAAGCAGGTCAAAATTAATCAGCTCATTAATCACACAGTACAGAAAGATGCACCATCCTTGTTTGTTGTGGTTGTTCAACTACGTCCCAGGGCATTGAAAGATCTGATCATTATGATTGTTAAACCATCATCTTCAATCTTTGAAGAGCACCTTGGTAAAGAAGGGAGGGAGGTACACTCTCATATGTCTTCCTTATAGAAACTGAGGCATCTATGACTACTTCTTGTGTCTCATCCCACCAGTTCCTGAATTCACTTAACTTCACCGTCATCTAACTCATCTATGTCCATCTTGCCCATGTAGCACCAATCAATTAAAAGCATTTAATAAGCACATACTGTGGACCAGGTATTGCACTAGATGTCAAGGATACAAAGACAAAAAAATGAAACAATGTCTCCCTCAAGGAGCTTACAGTCTTTTGGAGAGAAGTGCACATAAATAAGAATAGAAGAATGGCTACAAAATAAAACAAGGTAACTAAGCAGAAGCTTGCTATGGAGGGGGCCTCATTAGAAGTTGGAGGATGAGGAAAAGCTTCATGGAGGAGGTGAGATTGAACTGTATCTGGAAGGAAGTGAGTGATTCTGTGAAGCAGAGGGGGAAAGGAGCTTATACCAGCCAATCAGCAGAACGGACACAATGGGACAGGAGAGGGGCTGTTGTATATGAGGATTGCAGAGATCAAGTTTGCTGAGTTGTAGATGGATAGAAAGAGAATAATATATAAAGATCCTGGAAGGATCATTAGGGGTCAGGTTGTTAAAGGCTTTGAAAATCAAACAGGAATTTCTATTTTATCCTTGAAGCCATAGGGAGCCATTGAAGTTTGTGGAGGTGGTAAATAGCATCATCAGATTTATGTTAAGAAAAATCCCTTTTGGGCGACTAGGCGGTGCAGTAAATAGAGCACTGGCCCTGGAGTCAGGAGGACCTGAATTCCAGTCCGGCCTCAGACACTTAACATTTACTAGCCGTGTGACCTTGGGCAAGTCACTTAACCCCAATTGCCCTGCCTTCCCCTCTCCAAAAAAGCAAAAATAAAATAAAATTTTAAAAAATCACTTCAGCAGCTGTAAGACTGGAGTGGGGACGGGCTTGAAGCATGAAGAACAATGAAGAGACAGCTGCAATAGTCCAGACAGGGATCACGAAGGCCTATGTGAGTAGGGACAAAAGTCAGATTCAAGAGGTGTAGCAGAGGAAAACCTCATCAAATGCTTTATTGAAATTTAGGCGAACTGTACCCAGCATGGGCAGTTAGGTGGCTCCACACAGCACAGAGAGCCAGGCTTGGAGTCAGGAAGATTCATCTTCATGAGTTCAGATCTGGTTTCAGACTGTCCCTGGCTGTGGGACTCTGGGCAAGTCACTTAACCCTGTTTGACTCAGTTTCCTCATCTGTAAAATGAGCTAGAAGAGGAAATGGCAAACCCCTCTAGTATCTCTGCCAAGAAAACCCCAAATGGGGTCATGACTGAAACAAATGAGCAACAACAAAATATACAGCATTCCCTAGATTATGTCTCATAATCCTACAAAGAAAGAAAATGAAACTAATCTGTCATGATTGAGTCTTGATGAAGCTTTAGGACTTGGGGATCACAGCTGCCTTTTCTGGAGGGTCACTATCCATCCTTTTAATAACAGGTTCTAGGATTTTAGCAAGAATCTAAGTTAAACATATTGGCCTAATTTTTTTTTTTTGGAGTGGGGAAGGCAGGGCATTTGGGGTTAAGTGACTTGCCCCCATTGGCCTAAATTTTTAAAACTACTTTCTTTAAAAAAAAAAAAGCTGGTAAATTTTTCCCCTTCCATTCTGCAACACAACCCATTTCACATGCTCTTCAAAGATCAAAGATAATGGTTTAACAATCATAATGACCAGGTCTTTCAATACCCTGGGACGTAGTTGAACAACCATAACAAACATTGACCAGGCCTACCTCATGTGCCCTGGAGATCCAGAGACACAACAAAGCAGACTTCTGGGGGAGGGATACAACATGAACAGAAATAGGCACAGTACAGTGAAAACAGAGGAAAGCAAAAATTAACAATAGGGGAGGTCAGAGACATCTTCAAGAAGGAAATGAGCTGAGCCTTGTAGGAAGACAAGGATTCTGAGAGGCAGAGAAGAATCAATCCATCCAGCAGAGTTTATTTCCTCCTCAATCCCAGGCCCTGTGCTCTTTCTGTGCTGGGGATAAAAATATAGTCTTTGCTGGTGAGGAGTTCCCTCTGTATCCTATAGGTGGAGACAACATGCATGCATACCTAACCCCTTCCCACACTGCAGTTTGATCCAACAAAATTTTATTAAGCATGGATCATGATATTTGCCACTCATTATGCCATTCTGCCATGGATCAGGGGGCAAGCTGGTAAATATTTAACAACCAGTTCTCTCTTGAACTCATATATGTGTGTGTGTATGTATATGTATGTATATGTCTATGTATATGTATACATTTATATGACACAATTTTAGTTTTAATCTGTGTCATTAAAATTTTTGTCATTTTCTTAAGTCTGAACATTCAACCAGATACTAAATTATGCCCTGATGTGTAGCATTTACAGATTTCTGAGATATAAATGCTCACACTGAAAATTTAACAATCAGCTGTTGTGAAGTGAAACTAGCTGACTTCAGCACCTCCTGGGCACAGTGTACCTATGACCAAAATTCCACAGGTTTTCTGTGGGCTCTATGAAGCCTTGAATGTATACATCTAAATGTTGTCATGTTGTAATGAGTGTAGTGGGAACTATAGGAAAATAAGAGTCTACAATCTCTGCCTTATCCGGGAGACATCATGAAGTTCCGGGCTTAGAAAGCAATGTGGTTAAAAGAAAACACCAGAGTCCAAAGAGAAGGAAAGGAATTATAAGGACACACTTTTTGTCCAGTTGAGGGAAGGAAGCTGTAACCTTGGTCACAGACTGGACCTTATCCCTAAGCAAAGATTAAGCTCAGATCTTCTCCCAAGGACCAAAGATGTGCTCCCTAAGGTAGAGAAACCGAAGGAAAGGGTTCTATATCCTGATGAACCCCCAGGGAGAACCAGGAAAAGAGAATGATCCAGGATGGGAGGTTGGGGCAAGGGGAGCTGAGAGTCTTGAAACTCTAGTAAGAAGACTCCTGGGAATGAAAAGCCTCTCACGCCAAGTTTGTCTAGCCAGATTCAGACCTCCATCTTGGTGGGACAGGAGAGGGAGTAAAGCATCTTCTTACTTTCTAATGGAAGAGAATTCCTGACTTTTCCTTCCTTCCCTCCCTCCTTCCTTTTCTCCTTTCTTTCCTTCCTTCCTTATCTTCTTTCATCTCTCCTTCCTTCCTTTTCTCCTCATTTCTTTCCTTCCTTCTTTCTCTCTTTTCCTTTCTTCTCTTTCCTTCTCTCCTTTTCTTCCTTCTTTCCCTCCTTCCCTCCTTCATTCTCTCCTTTCTTTCTGCTCTTCTTCCTTCCTTTTCTCCTTCTTTCTTCTTTATTTCTTCCCTCCATTTCTTCCTTCCTTCCTTCCTTCCTTCCCTCCTTCCTTCCTTTTTTCTCCCTTCCTTCTTCACATATTTGTTAAGCATTTACTGTGTACAGAGCCTGTGGACATTGGTGAAGTTGCAAAACTTAGGGAAAACACAGCCTCTGCTTTCTGGGAGCTCACAGTTTAGTCAGTGTGTGTGTGTGTGTGTGTGTGTGTGTGTGTGTGTGTGTGTATGTGTGTGTGTGTGTATGTATAAGATATCTAAACAGATGGTTGTTATGCTCAATATTACGTGATGGGGTGGGAGTGCCAGGAAACCCAGAGAGACTGAGCTCCCTGTCCAAAGGCCCTTCATGGAATTTGGTACAAGGAACCAGGTGCCCCATCTGTCAGCCTCTCCCAAACCATAAAAAAGGCTCCTTTCTTCTCACTGAATCAATCAAGGTCCATTGGCCTCAGGACCAGGCAAGTTCTATGAACTGACTTAGCAAACTATTCTTCTAGTGGCCAAGAGAGGGAGTTCCCACCTCTGTAAAAGAGCTAGTAGGATGGTTCATCTTTCTAACTGGCTCCCAGAGCCAACAGGCAGCATGGTTCTGAGGCTGAGTGACTGGACATCACTGGAAACAGATATGTGGAGGCAGGGTGGGCAAATGACTTACAATCAGAGAATCCCTGAATAATAGAGCTAGGAGAGCCAGGAAGGACATTAGAAGATAGAATGCCAGCACTGAAAGGGACCTTAGAAGGTGGAAATTAAGTATCTCTTTCTTGCACAGTAGATAGAGGGTTGGACTTGGAGACAGAAAATCTGAGTTCAAATCCTGCCTCAGAGACTTACAGCTATGTGACTGTGTGCAAGTCACTTGTCTTCAATTCATTTTAGTTTCTTCATCTGTAAAATGGGGATAATGATAGCAGGGTTGTGAGGATCAAATGAGATAATATGTAAAGTGGTTTATAAGCCCTAAAACACTATAGAAATGCTAGCTATTGTAAAAGACCTGTGGAGCTGGTGTTAGCTAGCAGTCATTCACATTCTAGCCAGATTTTCTCTTCCCAGTCAGTCAACAAACATTTATTAAGAACTAATTATGTGCCGGGCACTGGGCTGAGAGCTAGAATGTGAGTTTCTTGAGGGCTGACTTTTTTCTCTTTTTGGTCTCCAGGGTTGTAGCAAACTGAATCCTTAATACATATGGTTGAATTTAATTGTCAATCCCTCTTCCAGCTTTAACTGAAACAATCCCAATGATGAGAATTTCCAACGGGGAGACCAGCAGAAGTCAGGATGAGAGCTCCTGGTGCCTGGATGATCCAGAAAAGCAATAAATTACAGGAGCCACCTCCCAACTCTCTCACCCTCCCCCCCACCCTTCATACTTCCAGGACCTTTAGAGCTGTCCCCTCTCAAATAGAGGCTGTTTCTTACTTTCATAGCCCCAGGCCAAGAGAAAGGAGAGAAAGTTGGCCCCAAACTTTCATCTTCCCACCTAGTAGGACCTGTGGTAACCTTGAGGTCAGGGTACCCAATGCATGAGCTCCTAACCAAGAGTCATGGAGCCAAAGGGCCAAAAACTGACTGACTTACCCAAGGTCACACAGTTAGTATGTGTCTATGGGCAGATTTGAACTCAGGTCTTCCTGACTCCAGGGCCAATGTTTTATCCATGTGCCAACAACTGACCCTAATCAGGTCAGGAAGCTCTGTTGTTAACTCACTAAGTGATCTTGGGGAAATCACCCCCTCTGTGCCTTGGTTTCCCTTTGTGTAAAATGGAAAAATCCCATTTTTTTAGAGTAAAAAAGACACACGCCCACCATTAGGCATTTACTGGCTCACTGTCAGACATGGGGGCTCAGGAAGAGACCTGAAAGCTCAGAGAGTGGATAGAGATTCAGTGAGGAGATGAAGTCACAGTGAGGGAATGAAGGCTTAGTAAGGAGGGGGCAGCCAATCCCCAGAGCATTTCAGTGCCAACATAGACTGTCTCTGTGATTCTAAGCCTAGCTTCACCCATCCCTCCCCTCCCCCATACACATCCTGCCCCTTCTTTTCATCTGAGTCTGTCTAGCAGGAGGAAGCCTACTCCCCTGGAATGGGGCGTGTGTCCATGTCTGTGTCTGTGTGTATAGACCATTGGAAGGAAATGGTGCTACAAGGCTGGGTAGGGACTTAGGAGGGTTAGGTAGGTGCGGGGGAGGCAAGGAGGAAATACCTGGGCAGGGTCCCCAGCTCTGCTATTGTCCCTAGCAGGAAAAGGGGAGCTCATAAAATGGGGGTCACTGGACTCCCATTCCCCTGCCTGCAGCTGGGGTTTTCTACCACCCTCCCCCCCCCAAAAAAACCATTGGCTCACCCTCCCTCCTCCCTCCAAGCTGCAGCCCACACCCAGTTAGGAAGATGTTTGTTGTTAGGATAAGAGACAAAGACAGTCATAAAGGGGAGGATGTGGGAGGTTGGGGTGGGCTGGGGGGAGCATGCTTGCTGTGGTTTCTGTCCCAGAATGATCCCCTAGGATCCAGCTCAAGGTGTAGGATTAGCATATACTAATGTGTGGAGGATTTCTCAGTTCCCCAACTGAAGTACTAAGTCTTCCTGACCTAACTCCTACCTTTCTTAATAATAACTTCCATTTTCTATAGCCCTTTGAAATTTGCAGACAGGGGTGTTGTGAAATTCAAATAAATCACAAATGTAAAGCACTTTGCAAACTTTAAAGTTACCATTCTGCTGATGACTTGATTCCCTAAGACTTCTATTGCACTCTTGCTAAACTCAAGCCACGTGTATAGAACAACTCAAAGGTGTGCTAGTAAATATTTAACAACCAGCTTTTGGGGGGGGGGCGGAATGCATGCACACATATTTCAATTTAATCTGAATTATTATTTCTTAAGTCTAGGGAATCCACAAAACAATAAATCGATCCTTGATTTGTTGTAACCGTAGATTTCTGTGTAAATGCTTACACGGAAAATTTAGCAAGGTCTCTCTCAAGCTGGTTAGAGCTGGCCCCAGCACACCCTTGCAAAGTATTTAATTCACATAAACCTCTATTCAAAGGAGATAGTGCAGTTATCATTATGTATCATGTATCATCATTGACTGATACACTTGCCTAGATGGTAAGCATCAGAACTTGAGCACAGGACTGTTGCCTCAAAGGACAATTTTCTTTCACTACACCATGCAGTCGTGACTCAGCTTGTTTCTGACTGAGAGTCAACATGTAATACCGATCTACTGACCTTTCAATCAGAAGGATCTGAGTTCAGATCCTACCTTACTACCTGTGAGACCTTGGCCAAGTCCCTCACCACTCTGGGCCTCAGAGGTTCCTAAAATGAGAGGGGTTGGACCAGATGACCTACATGATCACTTTCAGGTCTAAGTCCATGATCCTAAGGTAAATCCTACTTGCTTTACATTTCTGTGGTTCTTTACAATTTGGGAATCTTATAACTTTCATCGTAATAACCTGTGAGATAGATAATCATAATAGCTAGTATTTATATAATGCTTTAAGATTTGCAGAACATTTTTACAAATATCCCATTTGATCTTCATAACAATCATGGGAGGCAGGCACTATTGTTTTCCCCATTTTAAACTTGAGGAAACTGAAGCAAGCAAAGGTTAAGTGACTCACGCAGGGTCACACTAGAAGGTGTCTGAGGCCATATTTAGAACTCAGGTCTTCCTGATACCAGGCCCATTGCTCTATCACTGCTCCTACTCACACATCATTATTAGCAAATGAAATAGTGCCTCAGTTTCCTCATCTGTAAAATAAACTGGAGAAGGAAATGGCAAACCACTCCAATATCTTTGCCAAGGAAACCCCAGTGGTCTCATGAGGAATTGAACATGATTGAAATGGCTGAACAACAACAAGTCTCTGGGTATTCACAGAGGCAAGAGTAAGGAATCCATATTTGGGTAGCCAAAGATATTTGAAATGCCAGGCATTGTGTGCTCCGAACCAAATGAGAGGTACAGTCAGTCAAGACTGTAGGTCAGAAGAGGGGAGTGATAGGTATAGGTCAGGTCTTGATGGATGGGGATAATAGCTCACGGTTCTATAAGGCTTTAGGATTTTCAAAAGACTCTTCTTATAATCCCTTTGTGAGGTAGGCAGTACAAGTACCGCTATTATTACTCCCATTTCACAGATGAGGAAACTGAGAGGCAAAATAACTTTCTGAAGGTCACACAGCAAGAAAGTGTCAGAATGTGGCTTCCAACCCAACTCTCCTAGTGTCAAGTCAGTCAGCCAGTCAATAAACATTTATTAAAGACCTACTATGCGCTAGGTGCTGTGCTAAGTGCTGGAAATACAAAAAGAGGCAGAAGATGGTCTCTGCCTTAAGAGAGCCCAAAGCCTAATGAGAGATCTGGTGACTATGACGTTCTGGGATAACTGGAGAGGCCGTGCCACAGCAGGAGCATGGTGAACAATCCCTGTGCGGGATGGTGGTGATGTTACCAGCGCCAGTTGGAGGGAGAGGGCCACAGAGGCCAGACAATGGGCAGGAAAAGCAGGTTATGGGTCATCCTTATTTCCTTTCTCTCGTGCATTCATTCATCATTCATTCAGCAGCTTCCTGTGTGCAGATTGCTGAGGGAGATAAAAAGATTTAAACAAAACTGGGCCGCTGTTCTCATGGAGATCATGGTCCATGAGAACAGGGACAGGTCAATGAGTGGGGAGGGGGGGAGGGATTAAAACTATAGGAAACTCTCAGTATAGGACGTGGTAATACACAACAGTAAGTGATAAGTCAAGGGCTTCTGAAGGCAAAGAGGGAAAGTCCTTGAATACAAGGGGGATGTAGGAAGGCTGGGATGGGAGGGCAGCATTTGAGTTGGGATTTCAAGGAGGGGTGGGCCTTCAGCAGCTAAAGAAGGGGAAGAAGGGAATTCTAGGCCTAGGGAAGAACGTGAGCAAAGGTATGGAGATGGGAAGGTACAAGGTATGTTTTGGAGGCAGAAATGTCCAATGTGGTTGGACCGTAGAGGGAATACAATGAGCTAAGACTGGAAAGACAGATTGGCCTCAGATTGTTTTCATTTTTATTTTATTTTATTTTGAGGGCAATTGGGCTTAAGTGACTTGCCCAAGGTCACACAGCTAGTTTTTTTGTGTTATGTGTCTGAGGCTGGATTTGAACTCAGATCATCCTGACTCCAGGGCCGGTGCTCTATTCACTATGCCACCTAGCCACCCCTTAGCCCCAGATTATTAACTATAGAGGGAGCCATTGAGGAGTTTGGAGCACAAGAGTGGGATGACCAGATACATGCATAAGGCAGGGCGTTGTTACTGTTGTGGTTGATATTTGTTGTTCTTGTTTTATTGTTGCTGGTGTTGTTACTGTTGTTGTTGTTTTTTTTTTTTACTGTTGCTGGTATTGTTACTGTTGTTGATAATGTTGCTGTTGTGGTTATATTTGTTGTGGTTTTTTTTTTACTGTTGTTACTATTGTTGTTGATATGGGTTTTTTTCACTGTTGTTGTTACTGTTGTTGTTGTTGTTGATGATGATGATGATGTTCTTATTCCATGAAGGACAAATTGGAGAGGGGGGAGAACATGGAAGTGGCAAGAAATGATAGGAGGCTGTTTCTAATAGTCCCTCGCCCTCAACCCGCCAGAGTCAATTACCAAAGTTCTTCCTTGGAAATATGTCTTCCTCTGCAGGTCCCCAACTCCTGTTAAGATCCACATCATTTCTCTGGCTCACTAAAATGGTTTCCTAAGGACTAACTCTAGCCCTTCCCCTTTAAACCTTCTTGCATATGATACCCAAGTAATTGTCATATTGCTCCCACTCTGAGAATATCATTACTTTGCTCAGGAACGTTCAATGGCTCCCCATCACCTACGGGGTGCAATCTGCAGTCCTCAGTCTGGCTTTCAAAGACCTCCACAGTCTAGTCTGAATAAACTTCCTAGTTTGATCTGGTCTCCAATATATACTCTTCCCTAGCAATGATGGTTCTGTCTACAGGTTTTCAATCCTCTCAATCCTTGACAGCCCAGCTGAGTCCTATCTCCTCCAGGAAGTACCTACCCTGTTCACTCTAGCCCCCAACAATCCTTCCTTCTCAGAGGATACTTAGTCACTGTGCCACCCACACTTTGGCACCAGGCTTTCACACTGCTGAGTATTGTTCTCCTGGGCTTTTTTTTTCTTTTCTTGTGTATGAGTCTTGTTTCTCCCAGAAGAGAAAACATGGGAGGACAAGATCAGTCTCTTCAAGGGCTGTCACATGAAAAAGGGATTAGCTTTGTTTTGTTTGGCCGATAAAGGCAGTGCTTAGATCGTAGAGAAGCAGATTCAAGCTTGTTAGAAAGAAACATCTCCTCAGAATTCAGATCATCCCAAGAAGGAATGGGAGACCTGAACAGGTAGTGAACCCTTCTTCCCTGGGGGTCTTCACATAGAAGCTGGATTTGTGTCTCCTTTGTATTATTCTGAACTTTTGTTTCTGCAATTTCTTAGCTACATAATTCTACCCACAGTGTATTTATGTATACTGTTTTGTTTATTCTCTCCCTATCCTGCATCACTTCATGTAAAATTTTCCATGTTTCTGGGAAGCCTTCATATCTTTAGTTTCTTCTAATGCTAGTAATATTTCTTTACTAGCTCATACACATACATGCATGCATATACACACAGCACATTATGTTCAGCCCTTGGCCTCCTGGCTGTTCCACGAACAAGACATTCCATCTCTCAATTGCAGATATCTTTCTCTGGCTGTCCCTTGTGCCTGGAATGCTCTCCCTCCTTATCTCTAACTACTGACCTTTATGGGTTCCTTGAAGTCCCAACAAAAATTCCACCTTCCACAGAAAGTCTTCACCAACTCCTCTTGATTCTAGTGCCTTCCCTCTGTTAATTATTTCCTCTTCATAACATATATGTATATCTTGCTTTGTGTATATTTGCTTGTATCTTTTCTCCTCCATTAGATTGTAAGCTCCTTGAAGGCAGGGACTATCTTTTGCCTCTCTTTGAATCCCCAGTTCTCAGCACAATACTTGGCATATATTAGGCACTCAATAAATGTTTACTGATTGATTCCACAATCAATGGACGCATAGGTAAAAGCAATATGTCTTCATCCAAGATCAAAGATTTCTCACAAGTATCTCAGCTCAGAACAGGAAACCAAAGCCCTTCTTCCTTCACTCCCTCCCCACCTCCCCCTGGAGCAGGAACTTTTTACATTTAAATTTAAATTTGAAATTTTGCTTCCTGCCTCCAGTGCCTAGTACAGTGCCTAGTACAAATCCTTTTATTAAGGGGATTTACTTTGTGAAGTTTGGATATAGTCAAAGGACCACATTTGAGGACCTAGAAGGCCACATGTGGCCTTGAGGCTGCAGGTTCCTCTGATCTAGATTTATTTTACAGAGGAAGAAACTTAGATTCAGAGCAAATGAGGGACTTATCCAAGTCACATTAGCAAATTAAATAGCAAGTACTCAAACCCAAGTCTCCCTATTCCAAATTCAACAATCCTTTCAAGATGGTGTGCTGTTTTTCCTCTCTAACTGGGCAATTGGAAGGCTGTGTCCTTGAGAAAAGGGGTTCAGGCCTCAGGGAGGAAGCAGAAGAGATTTGAGGGCTAGGAGATTTCCCAGGGCCTGGAAGGTCATGGAGGGCAGTCTTAGTCTGAAGCCTTCTACCTGGAGTTTGCCCACTGGTCCCCCTGTCCATTAAATGCCTTTGTCTCTCTCTCCCCCAACCCCAGTCATCACTGTGATCCCAATATGAGGCTCACAGCCCTAAGTTAGAAGCTGAGTGTCAAGGATGAGGGAGAGGAGAGCTCCAGGGTCCTTGGCTGTGGCCAGGCTACATCTGAAGTACGGTGCTTCCTTCCAACTGCCACAATTCAGAAAGGACAATTAGAAGTGGGGACACATTCAGGATGTGGAGGACTGGCTTACTCTACCAGGCTCAAATTCAGGAGCTGGACTAGTTAGCCTGCAGAAGAAAACCTTCCTTCAAGAAGCTGATGGGTTGTGATGTGGAGGAGGGCCCAAGGAGAGGAGTCACAGCCTCCCTAACTCAGCATCCAGTGCTCTATCCACTATTCCATACTGACTTTCAGTTATGGCTGGAAGAGATGCCCTCTGGAACTCATTGATTCCATGACCAAGAGCTTCCTGGGGACATTTTCTCCTCCTCTCTTTCCCCTTGCAGAGTCCTGTAGCTCCCAGGAGAAGATTACTTTAGACCATGCAGCTTCACGTGTTTTCTTTGCAGAGTCTTGAAGTTGGAAGGGGCTAGCTGATCCATCCCATAAGTGAATGGGAATCCCCTCAACAATACACCCAACCAGTAGTCTTGTTGTTCAGTTGTTTCAGTCATGTCTGATCCTTCATGACCCCACCTGGGGTTTTCATGGCAAAGATACTGGAGTGGTTTGCTGATTCCTTCTCCAATGGATCCATTTTGTCAGGAAATCAGAGGGTAAGTGACTCATCCAGGATCACACTGTTAGAAAGTATCTAAGGCTGGATTTTAACTCAGGTCTTCCTGACTTCAGGCACAGCTCTATCCACTGAGCTACCAGTTGCTTCAAGAAGCGATCACCTGAGCCTTTTCTTGAATCCATCTGATGAGAGAGAGCTCACTACTTCTTAAGGGAGCCCAATCCACTTTTGGGGAACTCTAATTGTTACGAAGCTTTCCCCTGACATCAAGCTCAAATTTGCCTCTTTGCAACTTCTACTCATAGTTCCTAGTTCTATATTCTGGGGTCAAACCAGAGAACTCTCTCCTTTTTTCCATGTCATGACCCATCAACTATTTGAAGATACTGTTCATATGCCCCTCCTCACCTACCCACTCCCAGTCTTTTCTTCTCCAGTTTAAATATCCCTAGCCCCAACTACTTCAACTGATTTTCATATGGCACAACCTTGACCTCCTTCACTATCCAAGATTCCCTGATCTAGATACATTCCAGCTTATCAATGTCTTCCCCAAAAGATGGTGCCCAGTATGGAATAAACACTACACTTCTTGTGTAAGTATCCAGTTGTTTCAGATACACACACATCTCTCAAATGAGATAATGTATGGGAAAAGATTTGTAAAATGTAAAATCTTATTGAAAAATGTAAACTATGAATGAATGAAAAAAAGCATTTATTAAGTACCTACTATGTTCAAAGATCTGCACAAAGTGCTGTAGAGACAAACACAAAAAGAAGACATTCCCTTCTCTTCAGGAGCTCCCATCCCAAGGGAGGACTCAATATATACAGGCAGTTTCAGTCACAAGCTGGATGAAAAGGCGCCATGGCTCTTTCAGTACAGCAGCTATGTACATCTGAAATTACTAGAGAGGGGGGAGCTATTGTTATCGCTAGCTGTGTTATGTTCGAGTTGGTCCCAGGTCTAGAAACTCCGTCACAGGGCACCTCCTCCTAAAAGGTAAGCCCCTAAAGGACTGGGATGATCTTTCATCTTGTCTTTTTATCCCTGCTTCTCATGGCTTGCATACAGTAAGCACCTCATCAATGCTTTTTGAATTGAATTGTATTGCATTGGGTTGACCAGGACCTGAGTTTAGCTGCAGAGACTCCCCTATAGAAAGTCATTACTACTCTGGTCAAAAATGTGTCCCTTGGCCTCAGAACAATTTCATCCCTTGGAAAGAATTTGATTTCCAAACAAAATAATGAGTGTTGAGCCCTATGTGCAAAGGTAGGTTTGTTGTTGTCCTTCATTCTTGAAGAAGACCAGGATGACATCGCTATGCTAGAGTCAAGTTTCAGTGTGTCCAACTGTGACTGATCAGACCAATATGAGCTCAGAATGCCCTGCCACAGGTCGGGCACAAATAGTCCATGTGAACATTTGGGGTAGATTCTCCAAATTTGCACATCCTGCATTTCCTTTGAGCTGTCTCAATTCTGCTTTGCTCGTAGAGCAGAGCACCTTTTCTGATGTGGGCATGCCATGCAGAGAGGTCCTGTGCCAGTGTCTCCCACGTCATACAATCAGTTCCAAGGAAAGTGGAGAATATACCCTGAATGCAAGAGTTCTTCACTTGGGGCCCATGAATTTTGTGTTAAAATATGTCTTAAGAACTGTATTTCAATAGAATTGGTTTCCTTTGTAATCCTTTGTATTTTACTTTATGCATTTAAGAACAGTATTCTGAGTATGCTTCTGCATACTGAATAGTATGCGAAATACTGCCAGAGGGGACCAGGATACCAAAAAAGATTAAGAGCCTCCCTTCCCATCCTTCATGCCCAACCCTGTAGTATCACTTGTCTTCTGTGAAACCCAGTTTACATATTTGTAAAATTGGGAGGCTCCAATACTTATATTACCTGCTCCCTAGGGGATCTTACGAAGAAGATACTTTATATACCTCTGAGCTATAGAAATTTGTTATTATGCTTATTATCATTAACTTAAATTGAACCCTTCCTATTAAACTAACCTCATCTCTGACTAATCCCCTCTTTCCCTTTTCCTTCCCCCACTGAACCCCCAGTGGTCACTCTGCCCTTATTGTCATCCCTTTGTTACTGGGACAGGAATGAGAAGGAGGGGGGGTGGGGTGTCCATGAGAGATCTGGCTCTCACCCAATGTTAAGTGAGAACAGGAGATAGGGTTGGTAGGGGGCGGGGGGAAGAGGGAGGGAGAGGCTAGGTCTGGGTCCCGCTCATTCATAAAATCTCTCCCAGCATTGTGTGTGTTAGGTGAGGGTGGGGGCCGCCACCCTGGGCCAGGGGATGTTGGGGCAGGTCCCTTTCCGCCCCAGCCCAGCTAGAGGTGTTTACACAGCTTGGTTCTAGGGTCTTTAGGGGTGTGTAATAGAACTGGCTGCCTACAGGGAAGACCCAGGGATATGAATGGTACAAGGGCCAATCAACAGCTGAAAGGGTTGAGGGAAGGGCCATGTTTCCCACACAATTAAGGCCATTGGGTTTGACAAACAGGGTTGGCCTGACACTGGTTAGCCCAGGTGCTGAATATAATTTGAAGGGAACCAGAAGGGCAAATATACACCACCACATACAACCACACACACACACACACACACACACACACACACACACACACACACACACACACACGCTTGTCAATGGCCTGTCCCAGTGCCTGAAATCCCACCATTAGTGCTCCATTTTTCCAGGATCCTCTGTAAAAGTGTGCCCTACCTACACCTTCTTATACCTGCTCTGTGAATGAGCAAGGGCAGAGGGGATATTGAAAGAGGCAGATCCAATTCTGTTTCACAGATAATTAAGTACATGACATTATTGTGATATATCAGGGAGAACATCAGTTTTGGAATCAGAAGCCTTGGATTTGAGTCCAGACTTTTCCACTTGACTTACCTTGGGCCAGTCAGGTCACTTCTCTGAGATTTAGTTTCCCCATCTGTAAAATGAGGGTGATTACACTCGCTGAGGGAACAGGAGAAGTGCCCAAATTGGTACTTGAAGAAGGGGATGTCAACAAACAAAGACTGTGAGTTTGGGGAAAGGGGTCAGCAGTAAGATGATGCATTTCAGATATAGGAGAAAGTCATGTGCCACTGCTGAGGCAGGAGAGAGCAGAATGGTTGGGAATGATGGAGAGTCCAGTTGGGTGGTATGTGAGTGCCCTACGGGGAAGGGTAAGACATGGGGCTAGAGCAGTGGTTCTTAACCTGTGGGTCACAACCCCTTTGGGGGTCGAACGACCCTTTCACAGGGGTCGCCTAAGACCATCGGAAAACATATATTTCCTATAGTCTTGGGAACTGAGACACTGCTCCTCTGTCTCCAGGCAAGTCCGCCCACATGCAGATACGCCCACATACAAGTATTAAAGGGTCACAGCATTAGGAAGGTTGAGAACCACTGGGTTAGAGGATTCATGGGAGCCAGCTAAGGGAAGGCCTTGAGAGCCAGGATAAGGAATTTGGACCTAACTTAACTGGCAATAGGTAGCAGCTGCCTGAAAGTTTTTGAGCAGACAAATGTCATGACCTCAGGATTTCATTAAGATGACTTGGACAGCATGTATGTGGTGGATTGGAAAAGCAAAGAGACTGGGGCCTAATGCTATAGTCCAGCTCAAAGGGGAGGTGAGGCAATCATAGGGAAAGGGAGGAAGAGAAAAGGGAACAGAAGCAGCTGGTAGGCAGACCTCTCACCTCTCACCTGTCCCTTCTCATCCTTCATGCTCACCTCTGAGAAGCTTGGTCTGATTGACCCCTCCTACCTTTGGCTGCTTCATTCTCTTCTGCAACATCAGTTGAACTCTTAGGCCTCCAACATCATCTGGCCACTACAAGTGATGTCTTCATCTTGGTAGCTCTGGTCTTGTCCCCTGTCTCCCCCGCTCAGTCCAGTGCTTAGCACAGTTGGTGCTTTATATAAGCATACCCTGGGGACATTGAGGGTTTGGTTCTAGACCTCCCTAACAAAGCAGATAGAGCAGTAAAGCAAGGCACATGAAATTTTTGGTTTCCCAGTGCACATAAAAGTTATGTTTACACTAAACTGTAGACTATTGAGTATGCAATGGTATTATATCTAATTTTTTTAATTTTATTGTCAAAAAATGCTAACCATCTGAACCTTCAATGACTAATAATCTTTTTGCTGGTAGAAAGTCTTGCCTTGAGTTTGATGGCTTCTGACTGATCAGGGTGGTGATTGCTGAAGATTGGAGTGATTGTGGCAATTTCTTAAAATAAGACAACCATCAAGTTTACCAAAGTGATTGACTCTTCCTTTTATTTGAACACTTAGAAGCCTTTGTGGGGTTATTAATTGGCCCCATTTCAATATTGTTTTGTCTCAGGGAATAGGGAGACCCCAGGAGAGTGAAAAAGACAGTTAGTAGTCAGAACACACATATTTATCAATTAAGTTTGACATTTATATGGTCATGGTTTGTGATGCCCCAAAACAATTATGAAGATCATTGATCACAGGTCACCCTAAGAGGCATAATAACAATAATGAACAAGTTTGAAATGTTGCAAAAATTACCAAAACGTGACACAGAGACATGATGTGAGTATATGCTGTTGGAAAAATGCTGATAGACTTGCTTGATGCAGGCTTGGCACAAACCTTCAACTTGTGAAAACAAATAAACCACAGTATCTGTGAAATTGTGATAAAGCCCAGTAAAATGAGGTAAGCCTGTAAGTGCTTCTTGACTTTACTCAATCTGTGGGTTACCGAGAATAGGAACCACATCTCTCCCACTACTTTTACCTTGCAAGAGCGGGTAGCAAGGAGCGTGTAGGGAAGAAGACTCAGTTCAGGAGGATGAGTTATTGCCTGGTGTTGAAAAGCAATTTATTGTAAGAGGAAAGGTTCTTGGAGTTAGAAGGCCTGGGTTTTAGTTTCACTTACTATGGGCTATGTGATCTCTAATTAATCACTTCTATATGAGCCTTAGTTTCTACATCTCTAAAATGGGAATACTTCTTGTTACACTTCACCCACAGGTTGTTAGAAGAAGGCTCCTTGTAAATTTTCAAGTACAATAGAAATGAAAGTTATTGGCTTTCTCCTCCCTTCCTCAGCCCTTGATAGTGATGGAGGATCCTGGGCTGGGGGAAGGGAGGAGAACTCTGTCCTTTGCACCTTTTGCTTACATTTTGGGAGATTAAGTCAGAGCCTGGGCCCCATGGTCTGTCCTTCTGTGGCTGGAGCTAGTATACTTGAAAAATGAGGTGAACCAATGCTCTGTCTCCCACTTTTGGAGGCAGACATATTTCTGAGTCTGGAATTTAGAGTTGGGAAAGCTGAGATAAATGGAAGAAGGAACAAAGGATGATGGCCCAGAAGACTAATGCTGTTGAAAAAAGACAGGTTCCACTTCTGATTCTGGGCCTTCTTAGGGAAATCATTTTTCTAGCTTTTATCTTTGTTTTCTCCTCTGTACAATGAGAACTTTGAATCTTTGTTTGGGGTTCATCTCACCTCTAATGTTCTATGTTTTAAGGGCCCTCCCAGTTGACATCCCATATTCTGCCTTCTGATATACTGGAGGAATTTTGGTGGCGCGCAGAGTGGTAAAATCAAAGTCATGGGATCTGATTTTGAATCCTGGCTCTGTGACCTTGGGCAAGTCACTTAACCTCAGGGACTCAGTTTCCTTATCTGTAAAATGAAGGCATCAGACCAGGTCATCCCTTACAGCTCTAAATCTGATGCTGTGATCTCTCCTAGTTCTAAGAATCTGATTGTTTTGGAGTAGGGGACTGTTCTTGGGGAGAGCTACTGAATGGTCTCTTTTAGAGACTTTGATCAATTGTCTTTTGTAGCCTCTGGACTTTGGAGCCAGAGGAAGTTGGTCTTTAAATGTAGCTGGACAGATGGAGGTTAGAACAGAGGAAGAACTTTTCAGTTAGAAGGCTGTGGATTAGCAGAATTGATAAACTCTCTAGAAAGAGCTCAGTGCTTCTCCTGAAATCTTGGAGAAATGTGTGGAGGAGTATGGGTGCAGGTGGAGACTCATGCCCTGAAGCAGACAGTGGGAGAAATGACATTTCTGGATTCATTTGGCATCCATTAGAATTTGAAAAGGCTTCAAGGAAATCAGATGTTGTCTCCCTCTGGATCCCTGGGGATTGTTTCTGATGTGTCTTGGATGAATACCAAGAGCCATCATAGTATAGCAAGTGGGAAAAACATTTGATTTGGAATCAGAAAACCTGGATTCAAATCCTGACTCTACTGTTTATTATCTATTTTTCTTAAGACCATTTATTCTCTTTGACTCAGTTTCTCCATTCAGAAAATGAGTTTCCAAGTAGATGTTCTTTGAGGTCCTTTCCACCTCCCCAGGATTCAGAAGGAGTGATGTCAGGGTACCATTTCCCCAGGAACTACTTTTAGCCCTCCCCCTTTCCCAGGACCTCAGGCAGGGGAGCAGAGGGGGTGGGGCATGGATGTGAGCACATAAATAGGGTTAGGAAATGTGTCTATCCCTCACCCTCGAAGCCATCCATCAGAGGAAGAACAAGTTCAGAGCCTCAGCACCATCTCTCTAGCCAACCCTAGACTCTTCTTCTCGCCTCTCCTTGACTTAGTCATCCTGGAGCAGGTATCTGCAAGGGGAGGGGATGGAGGGGGCTTTCAGGAACCTCTGGAAAGGCTGAACCTTTGGGGTTGTATCTGTGTGTAACTGTTCCTCTGGGCACTCTCTATGTTTGCACTTACAATGATAGGCACATGTGGGAAAGACTGTGTGTACTTGTGCATGTCTTTGTGTGACACTGTATTTGTGATCCATGTGTGACTGACAGGGTGTGGAAAGCACAGTATACTTGGGAGTCATGTACGTACGTTTGTGTGCAGCATATTTGTGCTTGAGATTGTGTGTGTATGAACAGGTGCTTTGGTGTGTGACTCTGTGTGTGTGTGTGTGTGTGTGTATGTGTGTGTATGCATGCCCCTCAGCATTCTCCTGACTAGGGTCTGGGTGGAGACAGCTCCAGCCGTAATTCCATCTACACCCATCCCCACCTCCATCCCATCTCTGGGCTCCTTGTCCTCTCTCAGGAAGGAGATCCCTGTCTCTGTCCTCAGGGAGCCCCCAATCTGGGGAGGGGGCTGAAGATACAGTTCCTTCTCCCAGGGAAGTTCCAGTTCTGAGGAGGAAGACCCAGTCTCTGTCCTCTGGGAGCTTCTGGTTGGACAAGGGAGCTACATCCCCTAGACCCCCTTCCTTAAAAGAGCAATGTTCCTTATTGCCTCCCTCACCTCCCCTGAACTCTACATTTTCCTACTCCCAAACGTCTCCATCCTTCAGTCACTTGGATCTTTACACCACACATTGAGAAAACATTTTTTTATCCAAAATCATTAGCCCTAGCAGAGAGGAACAGCTCAGGAGATCTGGACATAACCAAGACTCAGGACTGTTTGAAAGTGCATTTTCCACTCACCACAATATGCTTGGACACACACACACACACACACACACACACACACACCCCACACACCATAATTTGGGACTGTCAGCTGTGACCCTGACCCGGGGTTCTCAATAAACTAGCAGAACCTGAATCTCTTTCCTTCCTTTGGGTATTTTCCCTTGTGACATTTATCATGACATAGATGTGTGATACATACAGAAAGACACATACAGACCTTCCTTCAGACACCATTTCTTTCTCTCTCATCCCACATGATCCTCTGAGTGGCCTGGGTTCAGTCAGTGCCCCCTGACTTTAGAGGAATCACTTTTCTTTCCCGGGCCTCTGTTTCCTCATCTATCAGGTGAAGACAATAGCACTTGTGCCACCTGCCTTGCAAGGGTCTTCTGAGGAAAACCTTTTGTAAACCTCAGAGCCCTTGAGAAAAGAGAGTTGCTGCTACTTGGGAAATTTGTAGTCAGAAAATTCAAGTGATTTGGTTTGTCTAGGGCAGGCAGCTGTTTGTTGTTGTCATTCTTGTTTGTCCTTCAGAGGACCATCACGTCAGGAAGCTGATGCTGTGACTTGCAAGTGAATCAGATTTAAGTGAGGCAGGGCTGTGCAAGTTTGCCAGCCTCACTTTCTCCTCCAGAGCCACCTGGGTCCCATGGCCAGATATAGATCAGGATGACTGGAGATGACTCCTTGGTAGGCACCTATATGTAGTAGGAGAGGATTTGGGAAAGCTGAGTTCAAATACCTGGCTTTGCTTCTGACAAGCTTGACCTTGGGCATGACACTTTCCCTCCTCTGAGCCTCAGTTTCCTCCTTTGTAAAAATAAAGTGGCTGGACTAGATTATTTCTAAGAGCCCTCCAAGCTCTAAGTCTATCCTTCACCGTAACTATATAAATTATTCTATAACTACATAAATAAAAAGAGAAGATAAAGCTGGAAAGGCACATTGGCACCAGATCATGGAGGACCTTGACTTCTAGACTGAGAAGTCTCGGCACAGCTTAGTGTTGGTCCTAACATCCGGTGGTCTTGTGTTCAAATTCCACAGCAAATACTCACCTTGAGCAAGTCACTTAATTTGTCTGAGTCTCGGCATCCATATCTCCAACATAGTGAGAAAAGTACCTTTAGTATCTACTTCCCATGATTGTTATGAGATTCATAGGAGATAACATTTGTAAATTGCTTTGCAAACCTCAAAGTGCCATATAAACATCAACCAGTCATTAAGGGGGAGCCATTGAAGACTCTTAAGCAGAGGAGCAACATGATCAGAGCTTTACTTTAGGAAAATTAATATCGTAGGTTGTGTAGGAAGGATTGGAGTAAGGAAAAATATTAGAGGCAGAAAAACGTGATAAGCAGTTACAGTAGTAGTTGAAGAAAAAAGTGTCACCAAGGCCTGAGCAAGAAGTGAAGAGACAGGAGCTGGAAAGGGAAGAATGGTTCCAGAGATGTTACAGAGTTGATTAGGGAATGAACTAGAGAAAGCTGCAGAGCTGAGGTTTTGAGCCTGAATCACTGGGATCAGTAGAAATAATCATAGCTAACATTTGTGCAGCACTTTAAAGTTTGCCAAGCATTTTATGCAGATTATCTCACCTGATCACCTATGAAGGAGGTGTCCTTATTATCTCTATTTACAGAAAAATAAAATGAGGCTAAGTGAACTGCCCAAGGTCACATAGTTAATGCCTGAGGCAGGATTTGAATTCAGATCCTTTTGAATCCAAATCCAATATTCTCTCCCCTTCCCTAGTACTATCCAGCAGTATTGTTAATGGGGTATAAGATCTTCCCCCACCATTAATAGACCTCAGGTGGAGCGCATTAAGGGAAGCTTGCTTAGGGGAGGCTTGCTTCTAGGAAGGCTTTCACACTTTTTGTTAATTTCTAATTAGGCACTGAGTCATGAGGGCTTTGATGCCCTCTGGCTCTGAAGAAGTATATATATATATATATATATATACATATATATATATATATATACATATATATATATATATATATATATATATATATATACACATATATATATACACACATACATATACTTTGAGTTGGTATTTTGCTTTGGGGACTCCCTTCTGAGAAGGATCTTGTGAATCACTGGTTGAGATTCTGAGTGGCTGAATGTTCAGAGCTCCCTGACTGCTCAGATGTAAAGACTGTCTCAATCTAGGGAAGTGTGTAAAATGTATCACAATATTGCTTTGATTCAGGCAGTCAGAGCCCTGTCTGTTGGTTTTTCTTTCTCTGATTGTATTTTCTCTATTTGTATTTTCTCTGAAGTTCAGGGTGCTGACTTTTTCCTTGAACTAGTGAATGTGATTAAAAAAAGATTATTGACACCTTAAACAACTATCTTTCCTAGTAAAGCAGATCTAAGAACCTGTGAATCCAGTGTGGTTGCCACTATACCAGCTGCCCTATTTTGGGAAGAAGATAAGCTCAGTTTTAGACAACCCTTGAGTCTGAGATGCCCCCTAAGTGGAGGTGTCCTGTAGGCATCTGTACATATAGGCCTGGACTATAAGAAGAGAGGTGGGATCTTTGCTAAAGTATTAAATCAATGTGGAATTGATCAGTGGTATGGTATTGATTGAGAATGATGTGCTAGGTTTAAATTCAGTCTCTGATGCTTGCTGCCTGTGTGACCTTGGGTAAATCACATAACTTTCTGAACCTTGATCTCATCATCTGTAAAAATGACTTCTAAATTTCCTTACATATAAAAATTCCACTATCCTACATACTTTCCAGAACCCAAACGAGGAATTTTTACACCCAGGGCTGAGGGGAGAGTAAGACAAGATGGGGGATGAGAAAGAGAACTCGCCTGAGGAGTGAATGCTCAGGATGGGCATTCTAAGAGGCAAAGGGGAGGAGAGAGGGCATTCCAGAAGTGGAAGGCATCTGTACAAAGGCATAGACACTAGAAATGAAACGTTGTATGTGAGGAATAGCAAGAAGGCCATAGAGTGAAGGGGGGCAATGTATGAACCTAGAAAGACAGGGTGGAAGGTGGCAAAGAGCTTTGAGTGCCAGAGTTGTTTGCATTTGTTTCTAGAAAGAATTAAGGAGTCATTGGAGTTTATTGAGCCAGGGATTGATAGACATACTCAGATATGTGCTTTATAAATATGTTTTTTCTTTTTTTAATAGTATTTTATTTTTCCAATTACATGCAAAGATCATTTTTAACACTCATTTTTAAATAAAATTTTGAGTTCCAAATTTTCTCCTCCCTTCCCTTTCCACTCCCCTCCCTAAGGCAGTAAGCAATTTGATATAGGTTATACATATGCAATCATATAAAACATATTTCCATATTAGTCATGTTGTGAAAGAAGAAACAGTTTGCAAAAAATAATAAGTTTGCAAAAGGAAAAAAAATAAAATGAAAATAATATGCTTCCATCCACATTCAGACTCCATCAATTCTTTCTCTGGATGTGGATAGAATTTTTCATCATGAGTCTTTTGGAATTGTCTTGGATCATCATATCACTCAGAAGAGCTAAGGAATATCATTTTGGCAGTTGTAGGATGAATGGATTAGAGAGGAGAGCTTTAAGACAGAGCAACCAATTAAGAGGCTATTGCAATAGTCAAGAGGTGAAGAAGGCATATGAAGTGTGAGTGCAGAAAAAGGGACAAGTAGGAGAATCATTGTGGAGGCAGAACCAACAAGGCCTGGCTACTGATCTGGTCTGTGGGTACTGGAAGGCTGGTGGTGCCCTTGTAGAAACCAGGAAATTAGGAAGAGGGGTGGGGTTTTGCTTTCCTGCTGCATAGCCAGTGATATTCCATAGGCTATTAGTGAAATGGGATTGGAATTCAGGAGAGTGAAGAGGGCTAGATATAGAGAGATCTGGGAGTTATCTGCAGAGAGATGGTCTTTAAACCCAGGGGAACTGAGGGGTCACCAGATAAGAGGGTGTAAAGAAAGAAGAGGGATTAGGACAAAGTCTTGGGGCATATTTATAGTTAGGAGGCAAGATATGGATAATGATCCAGCAAAAAAAAAAAAGAGTGAAAAGGAGCATTCACACAGGAAGGAAGAGAATCCAGAGAAGTCAGGCTCTTACTGGGAAGGAACACCCAGGGCTGTTTGCTGGAAAGTGTCTAGGTGGGGTGGGGATTTCCTGGGTTTGCTTTTCCCCCAGTTCCACTTTTCTAGAGCTACTGGTCTTGGGAGTGAGGGGACCTCTCCCAGGATTCAGAAGAACAAAATTTGAGAGGAACTTCAAGGACCATGAAGTCCAGCTCTCTCATTTTACAGATGGGGAAACTGAGACCCAGAGAGATGTGCCCAAGGTACTGGAATAAATTTGTGACACAGCCCATATTAGAACTCGGGTCCTATTGAGCTCAACAGCCCATGGCTCTTTACTCTATAAATGCACCTCTGAAGACCCCGCACACCCCGCATAAGTCAGAGTGACCAACCCAGGAGCTAGCGGAATCGCGTGCAGCCTTGGCAAGCTGGGGATGGGGCTGGGGCTGGGCAGGGCTGGGCTGGCTGGGCGGGGCGAACTAGGAGCCTGCTGAGCCCAGCCCGAGCGGGGCTTGGGAATGGGATCCGGGAGGACCATGGCTCTGTGAGTAGCACTCCCTCTCTCTCCTGCCGTCTTGGGGACTGCCCCCCTGTTCTGGGTTGCTCACGGCCCCCATTCCCTTTCTTCAAGTGAGCATGAGGTGTGTGTATGTGCGTGTGTGTGAGAGAGATTGGTTAACTGGGTTTGTCTGTGTCTCTCTGAGTTAGATGTAAGCTTGGGTCTCGTCTGTCACTTGGCGTTGTCTGAGTCTCTCAGAATATGTATATTCTTTTTGGGGTTAGCTTGTGTTTGCGCGTCCCTGAATTTCTGATGAAGAAGGCAAAGAAGTCGGCTAGAGGGACACGGGAGAGAAGGGCAGCCCCGCAGCTCCCCCTAACACACACACACACACACACACACACACACACACACACACACGCACACACACACGCACACGCACACAGACGCACGCACATTGAGTGCAAAGTTCTCCTAGGATTCTTGCCTGTTGTCTAAGGAACCTTTTTCTCTAATGGGCGAGCCAGGGATCAGGGCCAGGGATGAGGTAGGACACTTTCCTAGGAGAGTGAGTAAGCGTGCTGCGGTAGACACCTTTCATGGAACCGGACCTGCTTCAAGATTGGGGAAAGGGCAGGAGGTCCAAGGGGGCACAGGATTTAGATTAGAGGGGATTTCCTTAGAGATCATCTATTCTAGCCCAACTCTGTTTATTTTTAAACACGTTTTCAATGATTTTAGAAAACCATGTTGTCTTTTTCCTTTGACTCCCTTATACCCTCCCTCTCCCTTGTAAGGAGTTAGGACGATTAAACAACAACAAAAATTGAGCACATAAGCCATGCCTGAAAATAATGACCTTATTCCTCAGCTATACACCACTTTTTTACTGAGAGGTGGGAAGTGGGCTTCACCATGAGATCATAGACTTAATTTGGAAGGGACCTTAGAGACCCTCTGGTCCAACCCCTGAAATTACAGACAAGGAAACTGAGTTTGAAAGAAGTTAAATGCCTTGCTGAGAGTAACACAGGTGTAATAGATGTCAAAAGCAAGCTTTAAACTCATGACTTCCAGGGTTTAAGTCCCACACTTTATACAATGCACCCCCTAGCCTCTTCAGTCCTCTGAAGTCATGACTGGTCATTGCATTGATCATCCCTTCTGAAGTCTTTCAGAATTGTTTTCCTTTACGTTATGGTCATTGTGAAAATTGTCCTCTTGGTTCTACTTGCTTCTCTTTGCATCAGTTCAAATAATTCTTCCCATTTGTCATTTCTTATGACACAATAATACTCCACTGCATTCATATACCACAACTGATTTAGCCATTCCCCAGTCAATGGGCACTAAGGTCCTCAGTGGATGGAGCACTGGGTTTGGAGTTCAGAAGACTTGAGTCCAAATACAGCTTTAGACATTTGCTAGCTGTATGACCCTGGCAAGTTCAATTAATCTCTGTCTGCCTCAGTTTTCTCAACTGGAGATAATGTTTTATGTGGCATTCTCCTTTCCCTTTGTCTTTGTCCTTTGAGTTTGTGCCTAGTAATAGTATACCTGGGTCAAAGAATATATACATTTAGTGACTTTTAATATATAATAATATATAATTTATATATAACATAATTTTAATATTTTATATTATCTACAACAATTATACAGACACAATTTAATGCATAATTAATATTTAATAAATTATCTTCATTTTGATCTTTTGTCATTTTTGCCAATCTGATCCAACTCCATTTTAGTGAGGAAGAAACTGAGAGCCAGTTAGAGGGAGTGTCTTGGCCACTGTTCACAGAACGACAGAGTCAGTATTGGAACCCAGATTCTCTCATTTCAAACCTATTGTTTTTTTTCACTCCACCAGGCTGTCATGCCTGGGTCTGTTCTCCCTCATATCTCTCTTCTCCCTTCTCTCAGAGACAGAAAGAAAGATAATCCTGTTGTGACTAAGAGGCAAATGAGGCCTAGGACAAAAGCCATCTAAATTCTTTCAGCATAGGGGTCTATTGGAAGACTCATGAAGCCTTACCTTCAGCCTCCCAACTGGTTATTTCATGTCCCCAAGTCCGCAGGGCCATGGGTTTGATGTTTCCATCTGCTGATGATAACAACTCACAAGTCAAGTTTTGAAAAGGTATTTCTTCTGACTTCTCAGCCTCTTGCCCCTAAGCCTCTACTCTGATTCTCTCTAATGCTTATAACCCTTAATTCCATACCTAGGCCCTCAAGAAAACTGGAAGATAGAATCCCCTCCTGGGTCCCTATTCTCAGCATTCCCAAAGTGAGAAGCTTGCTGGCATTTGGATAAGCATCCCAGGAGGCACTCATGACTCCCTAGGGGGTTCAGAGGGAATGTAGAGAGATCCTTGATGCTCTGGGGCCTTCCAAATTTGAAAAGGGAGGAAAAATAAAGCAAGGATGTAGGAAGGGAGTTTGGAGACACCTCGAGAATGGGGTGAAATTGGAGTCTGGGGAGGGGGTCACCATGGAAAAGGGATGAACAAAGAATGAGGTGGAAGTCAGAGGTTGGAGTTTAGGAAGGATGGAATGAAAAGGGTGGTTAGAGTCACTGTCCCCCCTCCCCCTTTAACAGATTGAGAGACAGAGGACTCTAGCAGATTGATGTGCTGTGATGAAGGAAGGAGTTGACCTGGCAGACTGAACTGAAAGAAAAAATGTGACAGAAGGGACCTCAAAACAAATCGGGGAGTGTCAGAGGTAGGAGGGCCTTGTCACTAGAAGTATTCAGGGAGAGGCTGGAATGCTATTTATAAGGCATGCTATAATAAATCACATTTCTAGAACACTTTAAGGTTTATAAAGCATTTCACTCACAATGACCTTGTGAAGTAGTTTGTGTAGGTATTATTATCCCCGTTTTACAGGTGGGGAAACTGAGACTCATTGGGGAAGGAATGATTTGCCCAGCGTTCAGTTATACAGCTCGAAAGCCAGGACTCTATCCAAGTACATTCAACCTAACACACATTTATTAAGCGTCTGCTCTGTGTCAGACAGTGCGGAAAGGCATTCTGCGTTGTGTAGGAGTGGCACAACACGATTTCCAAGGCTCCTTTCAGCTCTGAGGTTCTGCGCATCTCAGGTTTTCTAATTCTTGGCTCTCATGCCTTCCCTCTGCCGTCTCCCATTCCACAGGTCCTGACTGATCAGCCCTTATGACCAACATGAGCTGGAGCTTTCTGACGAGGCTGTTGGAGGAGATCCACAACCACTCGACCTTCGTGGGCAAGGTTTGGCTGACGGTGCTGATTGTCTTCCGAATAGTGCTGACCGCGGTGGGCGGGGAGTCCATCTACTCAGACGAGCAGAGCAAATTCACGTGCAACACGCGCCAGCCCGGCTGTGACAACGTCTGCTACGACGCTTTCGCCCCGCTCTCCCATGTTCGCTTCTGGGTCTTCCAGATCGTCGTCATCTCCACGCCCTCCGTCATGTACCTCGGCTATGCCATCCATCGGCTTGCTCGAGCATCTGAAGAGGAGAGGCGCCGAGCCAGGCGCTGGCGTCAGGGTGGCCGCACGGCCCGCAGGCGTCCCCCGAGGAGGAGGCCACCTCCGCTGCCCCACCCAGGCTGGGCAGACACCCCGAATGGCGGAGAGGAGGAGCCCATGATCGGCCTGGAGGGTGGCATGGGGGAAGAAGAAGAGGGTGGAGATGGAAGTAGGGAGGAACGGGAGCAGGAAGAAGAAAAGGAAGCACTGGCAGGAGAGAAGGGCAAGGGGTCTGCGGAGGCCGCGCCTGCCAACCAGAAGCACGACGGACGTCGGAGGATCCAGCAAGAGGGTCTGATGAAAATCTACGTGTTGCAGCTGTTGGCTCGGGCCTCCTTCGAGATCTGCTTCCTGGTTGGGCAGTACCTGTTATATGGCTTTGAGGTACAACCATTCTTCCGCTGCAGCCGGGAGCCCTGTCCTCACACAGTTGACTGCTTCGTGTCTCGGCCCACGGAGAAAACCGTCTTCCTCCTGGTGATGTATGTGGTCAGCTGCCTCTGCCTTATCCTTAATCTCTGTGAGATGGCCCACCTAGGTCTAGGCAGTTTGCAGGATGCGGTGAGGAGCCGCAGGGTGGGGGGTCGGGACCAGGGTTCAGACGGCTATCCTTCACCCCCGCCCCTGCCCCGGCAGCTACCCCATGGCTACCCGTATACTCGAAACATCTCCTGCCCCCCTGAGTACAACCTGGTGGTCAGAGCTGAGAGGGCAGCAACAGCGGGGCGGCTCATGCCTGGTGGACTCCTGGCCCATGAGCAGAACATGGCCAATGGAGCCCTGCAGGAGCTCCAGGAGCTTCAGGGCCCTGGCTCAGAGGAGAACCCACCACCTGTAGATCTTACTGCTGCCTTCCGAGGAACCCATCGGGCTGGGACCCAGGACCCTGCCAATGGGGTTAGGAGCAATGGATTTCCTCCCTATACAACCCAGGTCGGGTTACCACCTTCAAGGACTGACAGCCCAGCCTCCGCTGGCACGATTGTGGAGCAGAACCATGCCGATGGTGCCCAAGGTCGGCAAGGGGCCAAAGCCAAATCCAACTCAGAGAAAGGCAGCAGTGTTAGTAGCAAGGATGGCAAGACATCCGTGTGGATATGAAGACCTTTGGATGGAGAAAAGGGGACAGCCAAGAGCCAACCTCCATACAACCCCCAACCTCTCTCCCTCACCCCAAACTGGCCCTAGAGTCTCCTTCAACTTAGCCCCAAGATGGGACTTGGTTTTATAACCCAGAACATCTGTACACAGACTTAGGACAAAGGAGGAAATGTGGTGCTGCGGAAAGAGAATTTTGGTCTTGGAGTCAGGAGATTTGAGTTTGAATACTGATTATCCTACTTACCAGCTGTGTGACTTTGGGCAAATCATTTCCCTTATCTGAGCCTCAGTTTCCTTCTCTGTAAAATGAGGGAGTTGGACTAGCTGTAGTATTCTGTGACTCTATGATTTAAACCATGTGGGTAGCAATTCAACTTGCCTTACCTCTCTAGGCTTTTGGGATGGGGAAGCTGGGGAATACCAGGAATTGAGGCTCTGAGGTAAGGCAATGGAGTTCAAATTCAAGGCTCACTTGACTCATTATCATCATTATTTTCTTGTAGAAGATATACCTTCTCCAAAGATAGCAACAGAGAAGCCCTTTAACAGATAGTATGACCTAGTGAAAAAGACACTTGACCTCCTCTATCCAAGAGAAAAAAGGGCCGACTTCTGAGCTCTCTTTTGGGTCTAATCTCTGATTCTACATGTCATCTGTGCTCTGGGGGAGATGAAGAGGAAGAGATCCTGGGGGTTAGAATCCACTGGGAATGCCTCTTCACCAGATCGCTGACCATTAATGAGGGAGCCTGAGTTTGGAAATGGGAAAGATGCCTCTGAGACACTGTGGTGTAATGAAAAGCACAATAACTTTGGAGGCAGGAGATAGGAGTTTAGATTCTAGCTCTCCTACTAGAAGCTGGCTAAAGTCCCTTCTGGCTCAACATCATGGGATCCTGTTTTGTGGGGGATGGAGAAAGAGTCATTTGGCATCCTGGGATTCAGTGATCACACAGTCACCTTCTGATTTTCCATATGGCAAGAGCTGGGGTGGAAGATCAATTCCAGAGCCAGCAGTATACCCCAGGGTATTATCTCTCTGTCCTTGGTTCTGGTCTCTCCCTGGATGTTAGTTGGCATGTGATCAGGGAAAGCAGACTTATTTTAATCTTTATCTGAGCCAGGCAACTAAAAAGATAAAGAATCCCTTCCTTTCCCCTTTTCCCCTGAAAAGAGCCATAGAACATATCCCAAAGTCAAATATAAATGATTGATTTATGTGGTGAAGATTACCTACTTTAGGACTCTCAGTGCCATTCTTCTATTGGGTAGCTAATTGATAGTTGATGTTACCTATTCACTATATCACCCTGTGTTTGTACAGTCTTATAGCCTCTCCCTGGTCCATTAATTGTGCAAAGGTAATTTCTGCCCTGACTAGCATATGTTAAAGATTTGTCTAGGCGTGGGAAACCCTGGAGAAGGAATTACAAAGGTCCCCTATCTGGGAAGAGGTAATTCTTTCCCTATCCTCATCCTGGTTCCTCTCAAAGCACCAAGACACCACAAGTGCCATCACTCTTTGCAGAAAGCAAAATTCACTGTGGTTTGCCAACTCCCATCCCTACTGTGGTCTGGGGGATAAGAGTTGGTGAGTATGGTGAGGACCTGCCTGGCACCATCCTTGTTCTCTCTCCTGCTTCCTATGGGATCCCAGTAGGAGTCAGGGTCCAGGCTGGGGGAGAAAGGGAGGGAAACATATCAAAGAGAAGGAAATTAAAATGGTGATGAGAGGAGGGCTTCTAGAGACCCTTGGGGGCTGAGAAGTTTCAGCAGTAACTCCAACAGGTCTCTTGTTTTTGGAGCCCATGTGGCTGTGACATAAAGCCAAAGCGTGCTCAGAATAGCCTCTCCCCAAGGCTGTCTCTATAAATAGATAGAGAAGAGGGGATTGCCTGCACACTATAATCTGGAGGCGCTCCCTCTGACTACCTGTCACAGTGCCTGAAATTCCACCCTTATCACTTAATTGCTTTGGGGTTTAAAGGCTCCCTAGTTTTCCAGAAACCACTGTTAAAATCCAAATACCTCTGGAAAGCAAGACATTTTATACATGTAAATTGCATATTTGTTACCACCTAATGCCCTAGTGGGGATTAGTTGACAACTAGTTAAGAACAAGGCCTTATGTTAGTATGGGGGTAAGACATGGAATGGAGTTTCCAAAGGCTGGAGAAAGGTGATGAAAGGGGGACTGGTCTGGGCTCCCTGATCCTGGGCTCTAGTTGTGGTGAGCTGTTCCACTGACTGGTTGTGTGATCATGGGCCAATCATTTCCTTCTCTGGACATCAAGTCTCTCTTTTATAAAATGGAAAAGTTCATCTAGATGATTATTAGGGTTTCTTCCAGCTCTGACATTCCACACTCATTATTCAAGGTCCTTTCTGAGCTTGGATATTCTATGAATCTTGGAACTAGGAAGCATGTATTCCTTCCCCAGTGGGAGAGAGACTGGATAGTCTTGGGGAGAGAAAGATTGAGAATAGGGGTGGGAGGAGGATCTGGAAGAAGGTTGGCATCATTTCAGGGGGACTCAGGTACAGATATGCCCAAAGGGTGATTCTAGGGATGCCAGAGTTCTTCCTCCTCCCTTGGAGAAAGGACTGAGATTGCTACCAAATTCCACGCTTCCTCCTGCCTAGCCAGTTATACCATTGAAGGGAGGAAGGAAGGGACCAGTCAAGAGCAGTACACTCAACAAGCAGGATCCTGGTCTAGAGGAGACATGTTTGATAGGGGATAGGGGGCAACTCTTAATGATTATTGAAATTGATCTAGGATTCTGCCTCCCTAGAGCCATTCTAGGATACCATTCTCTGATCATGGCATCTCCTCTCTCCTCATATACCCAGAAAAGTGACCTTCTAGTCCTAGGTCCTTCTAGTGACCGGGGCAAGTTCATATCTCTGAGAGACACAAAGCCAGGCCTGTGGGCACTGGGAAAACTTAAGGAGGTAGGCTCTGGGGACTCATAGAATTCTTGTGTGTGGGCCTAACCCTTTCCATCACCCTTAGGCACAACCACAACCTGACCTAACTACACTTTGCCCAGTGCTGTAGAATTCCTGCCTCAAGGGGCCACTATCTGGACAGTAGGTGGGAGGAGGTGGAAGAGAAGCCAAGACGGAAGAAGTGGGGAAGCTACTTTGGATTCACTGCGACTAGCCTGCTCTGACCTTGCCCTATTCCCTAGCCCAGCCCCTGCTGACTTAGCCTGAGACAAGACAAGCCACTGGAGAAAGGGAAGTCTGTTGCCAATCAACTTGTTTGTATTATCCACATGACGGAATGGGAAAAGCATAGGACCACAAGTAAGACCACATAGGACTCCACTCTACTTTTCTCTTACCCTAGGAGTACATCAAGCACCTCCATGCTGGACAACACCCAGCCTGGACAAGGGCTCCAGACCCAGCCCTCTCTCTTGACTTCATCACAAGTAAATAGCACAACTGGAAAGAATGAAAGAGCGAATAACACAATGTCAGAGCTGGAGGGGACCTTAGAGATCAACCATTTTACAGAGGCAGAAACTGAGGCCCAGAGAGGGAAGTGACACGTCTTAGAATCTAGGTCTCCCATTCTAGGTTTCCTGGCACCACAGCCTGATTTCTCAGTTTTCAGTCCAAATAACTTCGAGGTCCAGGTCATCCATATCCTCCGACTCTCACAAGATTAGGTTTGGGGAGTGGAGGAAGGAGGTAGACTTTCAGAGTAGTTATCCCCTTGTTTAAGACCCTGGTATGTTCATTGTGGGCACCTTTGACTTCCCTTCCCCCGAGCCCCTTTGATTTTCCATCCCCCTGAAAAATACTTGAAGTCTTCATAAGCATCAGGGCCACCCGATGGGCGGGCCACCGAGTTCCATTTCTACTCCTGAACTAACTCACCTTTGCATCTGGGACTGCCATCATGGGGCTGAGAAACCTGACTCAGGGTAGGAGAATCAGGGGCAGGGAGCCATGGGGCCCCTCCCTTTGGTCCTTTCTCCCCATGCCATCACCCAGCCAGCCCCACTTCACCATAGGAGATGCAGGTTCCAATACTAATCGAATGGAATGAATAAATATAATAAAACTTGACTTTTGTTTACAACCTTCTGTGTGTGCCTACCAAGTGTTTTTTTTTCAGCCATCAGTAAAACTTTGCTTACTTCCCATTTGCCCAGACCCAGATTAGACTTTATGTTCAAGCCTTGACAGGACAAGAAGATACATTAACTGTCCTTTGATGTTCACAGTCTAGTTAAGAATCAACACATCCGTGAAACACATAACAATACAAGATGGAGTATAGCCAATAATGTTAAATTCTGTGGTTTACACACTCATTTACTCATTCATTCTCTCATTCATTCACTCCTTCATTATCATTCAACCATATGTTCATTCTCATTCATTCATCATTATTGAATCTCATGTTCAGAGTTCAATGTCTTTGTAGTGGAAAAGACATAAAGATATCTAATCTTCACTAAGGAATACATGGGCTCTTGCCCTCATGGAGCTCATTAACTAAGGGAATATGACAGAAATAGCCTATATGAAAAAAATGTTTAAAAATTGTAAAAATTTTATTAAGAATATTGAAAAACTGGAAATAATCAACATATCCATTGAATGGGAAATGGCTTGATCAATTTTGGCATAACAAGGCAATGGAATATTTTTATATCACAAAAAATCAAGGTCAGCTATCTGGCCTTTAAGATTCCTTTTAACTCTGAAATTCCATGACTCTGAAACATAAACTGTGTGAAAACATAAATAAAATGATGTATGGGAAAGAAAGTGGAGTTTGAACAACATACACTTTGACCATAACCATCTTAAAAATAACAACAACAAAGCTTTCTAAATCCCTTTGGGGTAGGCAGGGTATTGATGGGCAGGTATATTGAGAGTGGAGGATCATCTCCCCTAAAACCTCCTTATTATTCTTATTCCCCTGAAATCAAAAAGTTACCCTGGAAACTCTGATTCTCCAGTCATCTCACTCACTGAACAATGTTCCAGATTAATTTTCTTTGGTGACGACATGAGATCTTAATTGTAAAGATCTCTCCCATTTCAACAAAGTTTGGTTAAAGCAACCACTTGGTGGAAGGTATTTAGCCTGGAAAAGGAAAGACATAATCATTGTCTTCAAATACTTGAAGGGGTGTGATATAAAAGAAGCATTACACTTATTCCCATATGAGATTGTAAACTCCTTGAGGGCAAGTGCTGTCTTTCTCATCTTTGTTTCCCTAGTATAGTGCCCAGCACATAGTAGGCTCTTAATAAATGTTTATCTTTTGATTGGTTATTCTTTTTGGTGCTGGAGATGCTGTGCTAGGCATTATACAGAAACAAGACAGTCTCTCCTTTCAAGAAGGAATAACCTAATCACAGAAAAGAGATCACAGGCCAATGGGGAAATTTCTCTTAATTGGCTATGCATGTTTGTTACAAGGATATTGGTTTTCCTTTTTTCCTTTCTCAATGGGTTGGGGTGATGGGAGGGAGAAAAAAATATGTTTGTTGAAAAAATAAAGAGCAAGTAGACAAATAAAAAGAAATCAAGAAAGGACCCAAAGCAAGTAAGTTCTTTTGGTTATTGGTCTTTTCATCAAACTGTCTACTTCTGGTGCCTCCTTGTGGTATGGAGATGACCACTGATTTTTAAAGGCTGTGCTAATTAAATTCAAGCTCTGACTGGTCCCTTCAAAGTGGGAAGCTTCTATCAGAATCCTGACAGTAGATTGGTGGGTAGGGGTAGGGCTGTGTTCTGTGGTCCTGAGATCAGCAGGGCTAAGTCCAGAAAGATTTGACCAGTTGGAGATTTTTTTTTAAACTACAATTTTTAAACACAAGATGTATCAAAATGTAGATCATTCAAACTGTATGGGTTTTATTTGGGATTTCAGTTCTTATTGTTCATTATATGTACATTTGTGTTTGTTCCGAGTGTTATTAAGTTTCCAATTTAAAAATACTTTAAAAAAGAAAAAAAGAAAAGAAACATTCCAGGCAGAAATGGACTTCCCATCTTCCCCTAACCCCCACTCCTCATCCTCTACCTCCGTTCAGTTATGTCCTCCATTGAAACAATGGGTCATTAAGGTGCCAGAGTTCAATAGAGGTCAGGAAAGCTTATCCTCTCTAGGGGACCGCTGACACAGCCTGGCAGACCTGACCTGGCTCCCTTCTTCCTCCCCCTCTGGACAAAGGACAGAGGAAGAAAAGATCAAAACAGGAGAAGAATCATTTCCTTCTAAAGCTTCACACCCTTCCATGGCCGCCGACAGAATTCTAACCCTGGTCATAAACTGATCCCTACGCCTTGCTTACTAGGGTCTCTGAGGAGGCTTATACCAACATCTTCAAGAGGGAGTGTGCATGGGAATGTGGGACGGGGATCTCAACACCTCTGCCCTTTCACCAGTCAGGAGCAGGGCTTACTTGTCCAAGCCCACACTCCTCCTCCTACATTGTAATAATACCTATCAATCCAGGTCTACTCATATCTAGGGGTTCTGAGAGGTGGGAGAAAAAGAATTTAAGTCATATCCTGACCCTGACCATTCCTCAACATGAATCTCCTATCATAACAGGAATTCCTAGTTCTAATCCAAGCCTTATCCTAATCCCAACTTTAGCCCTAACCCAAATTCCAGAGCCATCTTTAGTCCTAAATGAACTTAGGGTCTTTTGCAAGAAATATTTTACTAATATATTTGTGTCTCAGCTTTGCTACTGTAAGTGCTAGATATGGAGTCAGGAGGAACCTGGATTCAAATCCCATTTCTGACACCTGTTATTTGCATGACCGTGGATGTGTGACTGATCTATCCATCCAGGTAAGACTAGATGGATAAAGAATGCCTCTTGCCCATGTGACCTTCTCTTTGGCTGCTTCCTCTTAGTTTGCCCTGCTGACAGCATGGCATGACCTTCAGGAAAGATCTCCAGAATAGTGGGTGGAAGCTCTGCAGTGAATTTTTGAGAAGGTATTAACAAGAGTCACCTAGGATAGTTAATCATGGATGAATTACAGTCTTCATGGTTGGGAATCAATGAGAACGTGGATCCACTTGAGTGTTTGAGGTTACAGGCAAGTAATTTCACCTCTTCGAGCCTCAGCTCCATAAATAGGGATAATAATATTTGTAATAATATAACCTGATAGGGTTGTAATAATAACCTGATAGGTTTGTTGTGATGGTTAAATCAGATAATGTACACAGAGAACTTTGCCAACCTTGCAGTGCTATCCAAACATCAGCTGTTGTTAATATTATCTGTGTGACTTTGGCAAAGTCACTTGGCCTTAATTCCTTCATGGCTAAATGAAGGAATTTGATTAAATTTCTATAGTCTCTTTGAACTCTAAATCCCATGATCCTAAAGCAGATAAAAAATGTAAGCAACCAAGGAGAAGAAATGGTCACCCAGCTCCAGTCACCAGTATAGGAGGGGAAATCAATAAAGTCTGAGTTCAGTAGAGCTTATAACCCAAGAAAATGGGCAGATCCTCAAGATCCTAGGAAATTTAAGGCCTGAAGTAGGAAGGGTGCAGTCACTGGGGAAAGCTTTAGGTTAATCTCTGCCTCTCCTGGCAAAGGATCTCCAGATAGTTTTGGGTATTTAGAGTTGATACCTAGAAAAGTAAAAATGGTTTCACTGAGGCCAGAAGTCTAGGATATTCCTTCTTAGATGTCTTCTCCACTGTGCCCTCCATGCCTTGATCCATTCTTACACTGGGAACAACTTCTGCTCTTTTCAAGATCTTTAACTATCTAGGGAGGTACCTCTGCCTTGACTCACTGCAAAGAGGTTAGGGACACAGCAACCTAAGACCAAAGGCCCAGGAAGGGGCTCCTTTAGGAAGGCAAGGAAAAAAAAAGCTAGGAATGCTATTAAAAGGAAGACATAGCCTGGCTCTTGACTAGTTTGAATCCCCTAATAATCCAGGAGACCATAGACCTGGGGTCTGGGGAGGGGCTGATATTTTCAAATTTCCCTTCCCCATTAGGGAATCTCGCACCTGTGCTAGGATGATTAAGGGGTCAGGGGAGAAGAAGAGACAGGAGGTAAAAGGTGGAGAGTTGGATATTAGAGCTCAATCAGAAGGGAGTGAGACATTCATTGTAATCCATTTCCATCCACTGAGCCAATTTTCCTTGCGCTCATAAGAGAAATATTTCATAGATTGCTGCCATGGTGTGTGTATGGGGAGAGTGGGGGTTGGTAATGGAGACACCCCCAGAGTAGAGGGAGCTTTCCTCTTCTTTGGGTTCCAGGATTGGGCTGAGGGGGTGGGACTGGTGACTAAGAGAATAACAGGAAAAAAGGCCCCATGGTAGCAGCTCCAGGAAAACCCTAGTCAGCCTTACAGAGACCTGTGTCCTCTCCAACCGCTGGCTTTCCATCCCTCTTCCTCCTCACTTGTCCCACAGCCCAGCTTTCAAAAGCAAACATAGAGGAGGAGGATATGACAATAGGGGGTGAAAATAAGTCATCTGGGTGTCCAGTTTCATGCTGCAGCTTGGGCTCCAAACCAAAAGCTCAATGAACAGTTATAAGTTGGCAATTATAACTTGGCAAAGGACTGGAAACAGTTCGATTTGAAAATTCAAACACTATAGACAAAACGGACATGTGGCAGATTAGAAATGGCTGAATGACCCAGAGAGTAGCAATGAGTAGACTGAAGTAGTTCTGGATATCAGTCAGTCTCTAGTAGAAGACCCTATGGTTGAGTCTGTGCATCTTTACCAATAACCTGAAAGCATAGATGACAAAGGACAAGATGCCCCTCCCAGGTTAAGCTCATCACCTCTAATGTCATCGCCATGCTGGTAACTCTAGCCTTGACTGATGTCACCCCCTCCTTCAGCTTTTTCTCCCCTCTGATTGGAGGGCTGGAGGATGGAATACCAAGCTTCTTCCAACGCCTTCCTTTATAAAGGGCAGAAACTAAACTCTCAGCTCACCATCTGCTGCTCTGTCTGGTTTCAGCTCCACAAGCCGGGGATCCCCTGGTGTCCCATCCTCACCTTCCTTGTCTCCTTTTCTCCTTTTGTGGGTTGTCTTCTTCGTTAGACTGTAAGCTTCTTGAGGGCATTCTTTTTATTGATTGTATCCCCACCACTTGGCACAATGCTTAGCACATAGGCACTTAATAAATGTGTTTTGGATTAGATTGGCTAGATGGCCTGCTTATCAAATTTAAGAAATACACAGAATTACAGAAGGAACTTCAGAGACTATCTAGTCAAAATTGCTCCTCAATAGGAATCTCTTCTATGCTAATTTTTGCTTGAAAACTTTTCAGTGAGGTTGTTTATCATCATCACCAATACCATCATCTTTATGAGGATAAACTTATCATCTCCTGAGGCAATTCATTCAAATTTTTGGTCACTCTAATAATGAAGTTAAGAAACGTTTTTTTTGTCTTATATCAAGCCTAAATTTACTTTTTAAAATTACAGCTTCCACCCATTGCTCAGTCTAATTCTTCCCTCTAGGGTTAAGCAAAATATATCTAATGTTTCTGCATAAAAACCCATAGAGCTAGAAAGGAAAGCTAATACATTGGATGATAGAATAAGGATCTAAAAACATTTTGTTGTTGTTCAGTCACGTCAGTTGTGTCTGACTCCTCATGACCCCATTTGAGGTGTTCTTGGTAAAGATCCTAGAGTAGTTTGCAATTTCCTTCTTCAGCTCATCTGACAGATGAGGAAACTGAAGCCAGCAGGGTTAAGGGACTTGCCCAGGGTCACACAGCTAGTAAGTGTCTGAAGCCAGATTTGAATTCAGGAGAATGAGTCTTCCTGATTCCCAGTTCAGTGCTCCATCCTAGTTGCCCCTCCCTTACACAAGATACATCCAAAAATATATCAATCAGCTAAAATCATTAATTCAGTCCAATGAAATGAAATTTAATAAAACAAATGGAAATTCCTACAACTAAGTTAAAAAAATCATTAATTGTACAGTTATAGGATGGGGAAGGGGTATAGCACAGACATGGCAAGATGGAAAGGAGTCTTAGGGGTCAATGGCGGGACATCATGGCCAAAAACCAGCTAGGTTTCATAAACAGAAGCATCCCATGCCGGGAAGGAGAGGTGATCGATAGTCTTACTGTCTTCTGCCTCGATTGGACCACATCTGGAACATGGTCAATTATGGGTACTACTTTTCAGGAAGGATGTTTGACAGTTTGAAGCAGATCCAAAGGAGGGTGACCAGGATATTTAGGAGACTGGAGGCCATATTATATTGTTGTGATTCATCCTTCATTCTCAAAGAGGGCCAGTGATATCACGAGGGCGATGTCTTGACTTGCACATGAATCGGATTTAAGGGGATCATTTGAAGGAATTAGGGATGTTTATCCTGGAGATGAGAAGACTTCCTGGACATAACTGCTGTCTTCAAGTTCTGAAGGGCTGTTCTGTGGAAGAGAGATTAGACCTGTTCTCCTGGGTGTCGGGCAGTATAATTCAGGGTAAAAAGGGGAAGTCTTGGGAAGGGAAATTTCATAGTATCATAGACTTGGAAATGGAGGAGCCCTTATCAATCACCCAGTCCAACTGCCTTATTTTACAGATGAAACTGAGGCACCAAAGGTTAATAAGCAGCTTGCTGGTTTCATGTCAATATAAACAAAGTCATCTCGCCAGCCAGCTGTCCAGAGGAGCAATGAGCTTCCCCACTCACTAGCTAGGGAGGTTCCCATCATCAGAGATCCTCTGCAAAGGTCAGAATCAATCTCTTGTGTAGAGGGCGTATTCCACACTCAGCACTGCCAAGGCCTCACTACTAACCCATGTCTTGACCCCTTACAATTAGGCTTCCAACCCTACTGAAATGGCTTTCTAAAACTTAACTTCTAAATTTGAGGGTCTTTTCTGCCCATCTGTGGCAGCCTCCTAACTGGTCTCCTCACATCTAGGTTACCTTGTCTTCAATTCATCCTCTATCCAGGTGCCAAAATAATCTTCTTACTCTAGGGGTCTGATTATGGGACTCCTTTCCTCAAAAATCTTCAGTGGCTCCTGATTCCCCTGTTTGGTAAAATAAAGTAAGTACCTCCCTCCTTTCAGTAGAGAGGTGGTGGACTATGGGTATAGAATAGTATATATACTATCACTTGGTTGGTTTTGTACAATTTGTTGTTGTTTCAAGAGCTCATTTGGGTTGTAGAGGGATATATCTGGAAATCACTATGATGTAAAAACAAAAGGAATCAGCAAAACATTTTTTTTAATTTTTTTTTTTTTTTGCTTTTTGGAGGGGGGGAAGGTAGGGAGTTGGGGTTAAGTGACTTGCCCAAGGTCCCATGGCTAGTTTTGTGTTAAGTGTCTGAGGCTGGATTTGAACTCAGGTCCTCCTGACTCCAGGGCCAATGCTCTATTCACTGTGCCGCCTAGCCGCCCCAAAACATATTTTTTTTAAAAGAAAATACTCTATTTCCCACTGCCTTTCCAATTTCATTTCAAACCACTCTTTCTTTTTTTTTAAATTTTATTATAGTTTGCATCATTCATTTCCACAAGATTTTGAGTTACATATTTTCTCCCCCTCTTCCCCCCCCACCCCAAAACAGCCATCCCAGTGTGTCCCCCCTCCCCCAGTCTATTCTCTCCTATTTCACTTTTCGGTAGGGCAAGATGGATCTCCCAACCACAGTGCCTGTGTATCTCAAGTTCCAGTTGGATGTATTCAATAATAATAATAATAATAATTGCATATATATAT
>CM053590.1:73085684-73103509 GCA_028646515.1 Pseudochirops corinnae | reverse complement strand
AAATCTCTGTGGGGCTCTGCTTCCAGAAGGGAAAGCTCTGTCCCAAATCACTGGGGTCCTCCCGGCTGCCGTAGACTTCTGGCTACCTGGATAATGAAGACTCCAAGACCGAGGCCCAAGACGATGATCTGGATCCAGGCCGCTCAACACGAGAGCCCTGGCCTGAAAACAATTGCTCAGTCCTCCTGCTGTCTGCAGGCTGCGGGCGGGAAGCTACAAAGTGGAGGCAGGTGCAAAACCTCTGCCTTTCGCTTTTCAGCTCTGGAGACCTTTCAGGTGGACTGCTTACCCCCCCCTTTCACAATCCCCACTCGCAGCTGGTGCTAATCTCCGCTCACCTGAGAAGCTTCTCCCATCCAGCTGCCCCCGGGGCACAGCCGAGGCTTCAGGCCAGGCTGGTTTCGGTTCGCAGTTCCTCGTAGCCGAGCTGACTTTAGTGGGAAGTATCCTTGTGTGCATTTTGGGGTTCTAGGATTGGTTTAGAGTCCTATTTTATGGGTATTTTGGGGTGGCTATGTGAGAGCTGCGATATGTTGCTGCTGCTACGCCGCCATCTTGGCTCCGCCCCCCCAAACCACTCTTTCTATGTTTTAGCCAAACTGGGCTGCTAGCTGTTCTCCAAATTTGACATTCCTCCTTCTACCTCCATGCATTTCCATAAGTAGCCTCCAGGCCTGAAATACATTCTCTTTTGAACTTTGCAACAGAATTCTTACGTTCTTCAAAACCCAGCCCAGGTGTCACCTTTTTGAAGCTTTCCCTGACCCTCTCTTCAAATTACCTGATATTTCTTTATCTCCTGAAGGGAGGGACTGCTTCAGTTTTGTCTCTAGTATATAGCTGAGGGGAGTGATAGGAACATAAGGAATGTTTGTCAAATTGAATTAGATCATTGTTGGGAGAAGGGATGCTTTTTTTAGATGTGGCTTGGCCCGAATGCCCTCTGAGCTGTTTTCCTGGATCTGACATTTTAGAATTCTAAGATTCTAATTCATATGAATTCACCCAAATTCCACGGGTCCTTAGTGACTCTTTTACCCAGAGCTGTTGTTATTCAATCATTCAGTTATGCCTACTCTTCACGACTCCATTTGGAGTTTTCTTGGCAAAGATAATGGAATGGTTTGCCATTTCCCCCTCCAGGTCATTTTTTTTAAACAAATGAGGAACTGAGGCAAAGTGACTCACCCAGGGTCACACAAGTAGTGTCTGAGGCAGGATTTGAACTCAGGAAGAGGAATCTTCCTGATTCTAAGCCCAGTGCTCTATTGACTGCACCACCTAGCTGTCCACATCAATTCACGGGTCACTGGATAGTTTTCAAATACCTACAAGCTTAATGATTATAGATAGTCCAAACACTGATGCTTCATACTCGGCCTTATTTCACCACTCCTCCACTACTACCCCACTAGGAATAGAAGCAGCCTATCTGGGATCGAAGGTCATTTAAAAGTTTTTGTTTGCTTTGTGGATTGACTTCACCAAATAATTAATCTCTTAGTGTCCATACTACTAGTAATGAACCTCTCTGCCCTAGCTGGGTTGGATTTGGATGGCAAGTTCAGTCTTGATCATACTTTCAGCCTGGTAGAGCTTGTCAGAGTTAAACTCTGATCGCCTTTGAAAACCGTGGTTACTTCTGTGTTACAGTGAGGCACTGTAATGTTAATGGGATATAAGATTTTCGTGGAGCCCATTAAAGGAAGCTTGCTTAGGGGACATTTGCTTCTAGGAAGGCTTTCACACCTTTCTAATTAGGCACTGATTGTGATGCCCTCTGGCTCTAAAAAGGGTGTATATATGTATATGTGTGTATATACATATATATATATATATGTACATATATACTCTGAGGTTAACATTTTGCTTTGGGATTCATTCATTGGGAGAGTGTTCTTGTGATCTGACCAGATGAGACTCTGTGTAGCTGTTAAGGAGGCCCCCACCACCACCTTGCTTTGAAAAACCCAGATGTTGGTGCTTCTCTCTCTGGTAATTAAGTATGTATTGCCTCAGTCAGACAGATGGATCTGTCTGTTGATCTGTGCTAATTTCTCAGACAGAAGCCCTGTCTGTTGGTCTTTATTTCTCTGCTTGTGTTTTCTCTATTTTCTTTGTTTGGATTTTCTCTGAAGTTCAGGGTGCTGACTTTTCTCCTGAACTAGTGAATATAATTTAAAAAGATTGTTGACCCCTTAAACAGCTATCTTTCCTAGTAAAGCAGATCTAAGAACCTGTGTTAGCAGCCATCCTGGGTATGTCAGTGTGGTTGCTGCTACAGGTACCAGATTAGGGTTTTATAGAGGAAATTCTGCTGTTTGGGGAGGGGGGAAGCTGCTGGGGTGAGGGGTCAGAGTGTTGTTGCTTTAATAGGTAGTTTAATCAGCATCTGGAAGTTTTGGAAGATAGGTGGTAACAACATTTACTATTACTTTTAGCCCTAAAAAAGGGCTCAAATCTTACATGTACTGAGAATACCTTTAATGGGTTCATTGTTTAATATTGCTTAACTACTTAGACTGGGGGCTATCTCCAGTCATCCTGATCTGTATTTTGCCACTCGACCCAGGTGGCTCTGGAGGAGACAGTGAGGCTGGTGACTTTGCACAGCTCTGCCTCACTTAAATCCAATTCACTTGCATGTCATGGCATCACCTCCCTGATGTCAAGGTCCTCTTCCAGGACAAAGGACAAACAACAATGACCACCAGTGTTGTGGAATACAAGAGAAGAAAAAAGGCCAACCTCTGGTCATTTACAGCCAAGTCATGGAAGCAGAGCTGCTTCTGAAACAGAATCTTCTCATAAAACTGAGTCATCTATAAGCTGATCTGCCTCCCCTGATCCCTTAGAGCACTTGGGTTCTGTTCATCTAATTTACTTGCTATTCCATTTTATGTGATTCACATGTTATTCCATATCTGATATCTTCCTAAATAGATGGGGCTGCTTTGGAGATGAATGCTGGGTGTCCTTCTTGTTCCCATGCGGTGTGTTCAGGGCATGGGTAGACAAGCATCCGGGCTGGAATTTGAGGCCCTGGAGGTAAATCTCAGTATTGCCACTCACCAGTTGAGTTATCTTGGCCAAGTTATTTCTCCTTTCTGGGCCTCAGTGGACTCTTCTGTAAAATGGAGGGGTTGGAGGATAACCCTTAAGGTTTCTCCCAACTCCAAATCCTATGATCAGTCAGGCACTAGACTAGTGTAATCCTCTTACCAAGGCCTAAAGACCCCAAAGGTATAAAGTTTTTAGGGGTCATTTCACTTGACCTCAAGTGCTGATTCCTACAGAAATCTGGGAGAAATTTTCCACTGAATAGCACGTGATCACCTCTTTGAAGCAGATTACTCACAACCAATTAGTGAACAATTAATCTCATACTATGTGCCTGGTACAGTACTGCACACTGGAGATAATTTTTTTTTAAAAGTGAAAATATCACCTGCCCTCAGGGAGCTTATATTCTAACGAGGAACTCTCATAGCAGAGGAAGGTTTTATGGAAATAATTTTTTAAAAAAACCTTTATTCTGCAACAAATAACTTCCCTAAATTCTCAAAGATCACAAAATCTTGGATTTAAAGCTGGAAGAGACCTTCTTAGAGGCCACCAGGCCCAAACCTCTCATTCTACAGACAAGGAAACTGAGACAAAAGAAAGGTTCTGTCACTTTCCCAGGCTCATACAGCTTGTCAATGTCCAGTTACCTGCCCTCTACACCATACTGTGAGGAGTATTTCTCAAAGTCTGTTAGAATCCAAGTGCAAAAAGTCCTTTAGACCCAGAAGAAATCTTAGAAGTCATCTAGTTCACTTCCCTCATTTTACAGAAGGGGAAACTGAGGCCCAGGGAGGAGAAATGCCTTGCCTAAGGCTACGTAGCCAGGTGATAGCAGAGCTAGAGTTTGGACTCGGATCTTCTTGTCCTGAATCCACTGAGTGGCCCTGCCCTGCCACTTCAGCTTCTGGACTAGATGGTGTCTGTTTCCTGGGGGGCAGCCAAGTGGAAGGAGGCCCTCCTGGGACCCAGAGGACCCAGGCTTACCTCCTCCATACCTGTACAGGCAAGTCATTTCCTTCTCCGGGCATAATAATACGTGTACTCCCTACCACACAAGGTTGTGAGGAAGAAAGAGCTGTGAACATCTGTAGAAGTGCAAGCTATGATTATTTTTATAGAGGGAGTATCTTTGTGTTACTTTTACAGAGAGGCTCACCCACTTCCTTCATAGGAATATGGATTTAAAGCTGGGAGGGGCCTCCTGTTGGACACCCCTGCGTTTTATAGATGAGGAGAAAGGAAATGGAGGCCAAGACAGCTAAAAGGACAACATTAGACCACACAGGTGGGGAGTGGAACCCAAGGCCTCTGACTCCAGATGCAAGGCTCCTTACATATGGCTGCTCATTCAGCAGCAGAACATACATATACATATACACATATATGTAGGTATACACACCTATATACACATACAAGCACGCACACACATTCATACATACACATACACACACACAGAGAAATGTTGTTCGGTCATTTCAGTTGTGCCCCACTCTTTGTGGCCCCACTTGGGGTTTTCTTGGCAAAGACCCTGGAGTGGTTTTCTATATCCTTCTCTTGTTCATTTTGCAGTTGAGGAAACTGAGGCAAAGAGGGTTAAGTGACTTGCCCAGGGTCATATAGCTAGTAAGTGTCTGAGGTTAGATTTGAAATCGGGCCTTCCTGATTCCAGGCCCAGCGCCCTACCCACCATACCACCCAGCTGCCTTATTTATGCTTTAGCCCAGCCAAACTGTCTTTCCAAGACCCCTCGCGAAAAGGTGAGATATCTTTCTCCAAAGGACCAACTCGATTCAGAAAACTGAATTAGTTCTTTGGACATGTGTTTGTTGTTGTTGTTGTTGAGTCATTTCAGTCATGTCTGACTCTTCGTGACCCTATTTGGGGCTTTCTTGGCAAGAATGCTGGGGTGGTTTGTCATTTCCCTCTCCAGCTCCTTTCAAAGATGAGGAAACAGGGTTAAGTGACTTGTCCAGGGTCACACAGCTAGTCAGTGTCTGAGGCCACATTTGAACTTGGGAAGATGAGTCTTCCTGACTCTAAGCCCAGCACTCTATCCACTACACCACCTGCTATATGCAGGCCCCTCTGCTTGGTGCAGGGCATAGAAAGACGAATCTCTTCTTCTAAGGTTCTTACAGTCTCGTAGGAGCAGTGCCACACGCTTACAAATAAGCATGATACAAGGTAGAATGTTACAGGAGGGGTCCAAAATGCTCTGGGAAAATCGGAAGAAGGGAGAATCAATGGCTTTCAGCCATGGATGGTAGCAAAAGGAAGTTGGTGACTTGTCCAAGCTAATTCTGCTAAAAGGCCTCAGTGCTAGGCTGGGCCCTATTGCCTTCCATCTGGAACCATACTTAGTCTTGTTCCATCATATCCCCCACCTGCCACCTCCTGTAGATTGTAATCTCAATGCAGTTTGTGTAGAAAGCACACTGGACTGGAAATCAACTCTGGGCTTAGCTGTGTACAAGGCACATGTTCTTGAGGAATTGACTTCACTACTTGGCTTTAGTTTCCTATTCCTAATTATCTCTAAGGTCTTTTCCAGCTCAAAAATTCTGTGATTCTGCTTTCAAAAGGTCTGATTGTCCAAGAAAGGCTGGGACCTGTCTTCTCTTTGTATGCCTAGCGTCTCATTCAGGGCTTGACACAGAGTTAAGTACTTAATATTTATTGAATAGGAGTTAATCAACAAATGATCACCCTACTTCCTTCCTTTCTCGTCCTTTGGTTTTTCTTAATCATTTTCTTTTTGACGATGTTTTGGGGCAAAATTTGGGGTGAAAGGAGAAAATACTTTTGATTTTTCTTCACGTCAGTTATTATCCCCAGTACCTATGACATATGATACGCACTTTATAAGTTGTTGAATGAACGAAATCCAGAATTTTCTCACTACATTATACTGAGAGAAGAACCAGGGTGCCAGGGAGGTGTGGCAGCTAAGGGGCAAATAAGCCACAGATAAAGAATACCTTAAGAGTAATGGGCCACAGGTACATCCTCCTGCAGCGAGGAGACTGATGCCCAGGTAAATAAGGGAGGCTTTACCCATTTTCATTGGCTGCCTGTTCTGAGGCACTCCACTGAGTGACTTCAAGGTGTAAGATTTTGGTTCCAGCCACAGAGCAATGATGTCAGTAGGAGGGGGCCCACACTCTTGCTTGCCTGCTGGGCACAGCCTTCATTGTTCTTGGCACCAGATGCAGGCGACATCTTATGGTCGTTAAGACTCATTCTTTCCTTCTTCCTGATGGCTTCTATCCAGCCCTGGCTGACTGCAGGGCCGGAAGTGAATTCCTCTACTGGTCAGACCCAGATTGCCTGTCTCTAAAGGATGGCCAAGAAGCAGGGAGGAATGTGCCCGGTGAGGCCCTCTGGGTCACCCTAAGTCCTGTCTGTGCCTGTTATTATTCTCATCCCTCTTCCGTTTCTCTTCCCTAGAAGCTGGCCTATGGCAACTCTGCACCAGGCAACAGGGACCACCCAGGACAGGAATTCCAGGTCAGGGGCTGTGTCTGGCTCTGGGGAGGAGAGCAGGAAGGCCTTTCTTTGGAGAACAGAGAAGTGCCAGGGATGGGACCACGAGGGTGGGGAGAAGAGTGAATGTGTTAGTGGGTGGTGTAAAACCAGGCCTGGCTGAAAAAATGTGCTCCCTAGTGGCAATCTGATGAGGTAGAAAGAAGGGTAGATGAGCTCTGCGTGTGAATCCCGGCCCTGATGTTTCTTTGCTGAGTGGTTATGGACAAGCTGCTTCCATGCTCTAAAATGAAAAATTATCCACACTCCTCACCACACAGGGTTGTTTTGAGGTCACTTTGTAGGTAGGTTTTGGGGCATTCTAACATGACTATTAGATGTCAGACAGCCAGGGCTACCAAAGGCAATGGGGTACTGTGGTAGACTCCAGATGGCCCAGGAAAAGGGCAAGCACATCACCACTTTTAAAAGGTGCTGACAATTTTGACATGGACATAGAAAAAAAAACAAACCCTAAACACCTAAAGCACTCCTTTGTAACCTTAGCCTAGAGCTACAGACTTTGGTTATCTAAGCTGGTTATCTAAGCTCTGGTTTCTTCTCTCTCTGTCATCATGCTCTCCCTCTCCCCTCAATGTATATGTTACTGACCACCCTGCCCTTATGCCTCCATGGCCCCCAAGCTCTCTGGGTAAAGAAGGGAAATAGGTCTCATTATCTGTTCTCCAAGATCTGGATTCCTCTCTTATTTATTCATTCATTTTCACTGGCCTTGCTCTTGAGGGTGGAGACTAGGGATAGGTTAGTTAGACAACCAGTTAGGTAAAAATGAATATGGTCAAAATACCAATAACTCAGCCTGTGATCACAAAACTTACTCAATGGCTAAAAGTAAGCTCAGGATTATAAACCAGGGAATGAGTTTATTCCATAACAGCTAAGTAGCCAAATCCCAAAGCAGCAGGTAAGTCAGAGAAGAAAGTTATCATTTTCTTTTGGGAGCTACAAGCTAGCTTGGGCTAGAGGTAATCATGGGACCATACTGGAACTTTAGTTTTAAATTAGATTAACTATCAAGATTATTCTGGAAAGACTCTTGTATATATGATCTCTATAGCCCACAATCTTTTTCTTATAGTCTCTGTATATGACTCTTCCCTTGTGAATAAATCCTAGGAAATATACTCATGGTCTGGATCATGTAATAGCAGAAGGAAGAAAGAGAAAGGCAAATACCTGGGAAAATCAGTCAATAAGAAACTTCAGCCACAGTAGAAGGAGAATTAGCCTAAAGTAGTAAGGAACTGGTAAGAGATAGGAGTGAAAATCTCTGGAACTAAGGAGCTAAGCAAGCTTGAAGATCAGGAAGGACCAGAAATTTCAGGACCTCTTGTGGGGAAACAGGGTTAAAAAGAAAGTTTGGGCCAAGGGTGAGATCTCCTGGAACATATAAGTAGGGGTTGTGGCTAATGAGGCCCAGGGAAGACTCCTTTCCAGAGCCAGGATAATCTAGAGATTTGAACTGTGATCTTCCTAACTCTAAGCCCAGTGCTCTCTGGAGCCACCTAGAATATGAGGAAAGGAGTCTATTAATAAGGTCTTGAAGAGAGCTCTGGCTGATAAGATAGTTAAGTACATAATTTCCAAGCAGAGCCAAGGCATAAGATGGCTTTTGGAGTTTGTTTTTTCCCACTGCACCATACTGCCTCCCTATGGTAAAATCTGGGTAGATCCAGGTTTCTGTTAAGGCAGAAAGAACACAGGAGACAAAAGTTCAAAATGAAGAACAATTTTTCTCTTTTAGACTGTAAAGTCCAAAGATCATAGAGAAAGGAAGGGTTAGTGAAGAATATATACACTGGGGTGGTGTTTCCTATTTCTATTGCCAACACCCTACAAGAAACTCTCAAAATCATCCATAGGGTCTGTGGCAACAATCTACTAATTTTTTCTCTAGTTCAATAATCTCCAAAGTGATCTTCAAAATGAGGTTATCCATAGGCATGTGGGATGAAAATGGAATTTCTGTTTCTATTTATTTTGTCTAAAAACTACTTTATTAATGTTTAATATATGGATTTGTATGAGTACCTATGATTGGTCCATATATCAGATAAAAGGTATCCAGGAGGGGAGGGGTGGGCATTTCATAATGTGAAGGGAATGACAAGTGGGTATCCTCATTCATTTGCTCACTTTCAGCATAATATGACATGGTCTGTTTTAATTGGATTTATGAATTATCATTTTATCTAGGCTTAACTACAGTAACCTTCATAAAATGGACGAGTCATTTAAAGAGGTTCCAGCAAAGAAAAGATTCAAGATAATACTAATAAATGCTTCACGCACAGTCGAACAACATGAAAATAGCAAAGCTGGCCCCCATCCAACTCTTAGTATGGTTTCTTGGTCAGCCCCATCACAAGGCAACAACAAAGACAATTTAAAACAGTCACCCAAATATCTTCAAAAACATAAAAAATATCACTGGACATAGGGATTTATATGCAATACCATTATCAATGAACCTCACTCTAAGTGTAGATTGTGCCTTGAGATCTTACCTAATGACTGAAGTCATTCCAGTTAGCAAGACACTTAGAAACCAAGTATTTGTTGCCAAAAATGATGTCACCTATGAAAACTGATACTGGTACACTTTAAAAACAAAAAAATAGAATTTGAAAATGTTGCAAAAGAGGAATTTCAGTGGGTTTTGAACTCACTTGTTAAAAATGTAAAAATGCAACTTTCTGATTAGTAGCAAAAACAAACTAATTAACATCAGATGATAGAAATTTACTTGTTAAATTGCAACAAAAATCTTTCCATAATTAGTAGATGGGACTTAAAAATGAATATCATCATTTATTCAGTGCATTCAATAATGCACTTCTTCCATTTGGATCAATGCATCTTTGTAAGGGCTCTTTTTCAGCTACAACAGCCATTAAAACCTTCAGGGGTTTCAGAATAAACTGTACTTAGAATCAGATCTTCAAATTTTTCTCTCACAGGGTGAAGAACTAAGATTTTCAAAAGTTATGAAATATATTCAATCACTGCTCTAAAAGTATTATTATTAACACTTAACAAAAGCATTTGTACTATTAATAAAGTCTCATAATTTTTCATTTCTATTTTTGTGTTTTACAATGCACGTATTAGTACAATAGTTAAAGGATTATAGCTCTAGAGCTGAAGGGATCTTGGAGGTCATCAAGACAACTCTCCTCAGGTCACAGATGAAGAAGCCGAGGTCAAAGATCAAGTGATTTGCTTGACTCCTGAGCCAGTGGCTTTTTTTTCATTTACATAGATGTATATGTACATAGATGTATATATACACATGTGTATATAGTTCCCATTTCATATATGTATATGTGTAGATATATGTATATATGTGTGTATATGTATATATATATGCATATATATTTTACACGGTTTTCCTTTTTGTGTATATTTATATATACACACAACAACCAATACACATGCTTATATACAGGGTGCCTCCTTAAAACTTTTTAAAAACTGATATCCAAAAGTAATTTTCAAAAATTTGGAGAATGGCCCCTATGGTAGAAGAAAGACCCTGATTTATAAGGTATTATGACCATCCTCAAGACTCGGTCGGCTCAGGAGAATAAAAGCTCAGGCTGTTGACTACTTCCTGGACATCCAAGTACAGAAGAGACATCAGGAGCTCCAGGAACCCTTTGATGCTTAGCTAGTAGAAAATGATGGGCAATTCATAGAAGAGAACTTGGTTTAGCTAAATCAGCTCAAGATGCCCTCAATGACTATCCTTGTTTTTAAGTGACTATCCTTGTTTTTAAATTTTTTTAAATTTTCATTTCCAATTTCTCTCCGTCCTTCCACCTCCTCCCCAATCCATTGAGAAGGTAAGAAAGTCATAAAACATCTTTCTGCATTAGCTATGCTCCAGGGGAATAAAAGCAAGAAAAATATGCTTCAGTCTGCACTCTCATTTCATCAGTTCTCTGTCTAGAGGTGCATAGCATTTTATATCACAAGTCTTTTGGAATTATGGTGGATCGTTGTATGGATCAGTTACTAAGTGTTTCTAAGGGTATTACCATTACAATATTGCTGTTACTGTGTAGATTGTTCTCTTGGTTCCACACTGCATCAGTTCATATAAATCTTCCCAGGTATTCCTAAAACTATCCCCCTCTTCATTGCTCACAGGAAAATAATATTCCATCACATTTATATACCATAACTTGTTTAGCCATTCCCCAATTGATGGACATCCTCTCAGTTTCCAATTCTCTGCCAACACAAAAAACAAGCCGATAGAAATATTTTTCTTCCTTTTCCTTTGACCTCCTTGGGGATGGCTCAAAGGGTATGCATAGTTCTGTAGGTACAGTTTGGGTACAGTTCCAAATTGTTCTCCAGAATAGTCGAACTATTTCACAACTCCCCATAATTTTCATGGGATTTAAGATCTTCCTTACCCATTAATAGGCCTCAGGTGGAGCCCATTAAGGGATGCTTGCTTAGGGGAGGCTTGCTTGTAGGAGGGCTTTCACACCTTTTGTTAATTTCTAATTAGGCACTGACTCAGGAGGGTTGTTATGCCCTCTGGCTCTGAGAAGTGTATATATACTTTGAGTTGGTATTTTGCTTTGGGGGTTCCCTTATGAGAAGGATCTTGTGATTCCCTGGCTGGTATGTTCAGAGCTCCCTGACTGCTCAGATATAAAGGCTCTGAATCCAGGGATGTACGTGAAGTATATAGCAATACTGCTTTGATTCAGGCAAAATGTCTGTTGGTCTTTATTTCTGTGCTTGGATTTTTTCTGTTTGTATTTGTTCCGAAGTTCGGGGTGCTGACTTTTCCCTTGAACCAGCGAATGTGATTAAAAATGTGTTGACCCCTTAAATAGCCATCTTTCCTAGTAAAGCAGATCTAAGTGAAGTGGCCAGGAACTAGTTAAGTAGAAACCTGTGCTAGCAGCTATCCTGGGGATGCCAGTGTGGGTGCCTCTACATTCCACCAACAGTAATGTTTATCCTTGTTGAACCTCCTACTCCAGTAAGTACGAGTTCTTTTAATTACTACTGAATGACTTGCAGGTCACTCCCATATTGAACATAAACTACTAGAGGTCCAGTCAGAATCAAGCCCAGCTCAAAGCACACTCCAAATATATATACATCTACAAATTATACTAATGTATACATTAAATTTTACACAAAACATTTAAAAGATAAAAGTAGAAATAATAAACAATATTCAAAGTTTAAAATATTTTTATTAACAGCACAAAAATGCATTTTTTGCTCTTAAGAGCAAGGTGATTGAATATACTTCATAATTTTTTAAAAAATATCTGTACTGGGGGGCAGCTAGGTGGTGCAGTGAGTAGAGCACCAGCCCTGGAATCAGGACGACCTGGGTTCAAATCTGGCCTCACACACTTAACACTTAATAGCCGTGTGACCTTGGGCAAGCCAATTAACCCCAATTGCCCTCCAAAAAAAAAGGCAAAAATAAAATAAAATATCTGTACTGGGCAGCTAGGTCGCACAGTGAATAGAGCATTGGCCCTGGAGTCAGGAGGACCTGAGTTCAAATGTGACCTCAGGCATTTAATACTTACTAGCCATGTGACTTGGAGCAAATCACTTAACCCCAATTGCCCTCCAAAATGCAAAACCAAAAAACTGTACTGGAGGATAAGGCAGATTTGCAAATAACTGTTTATTAGTAGCTTATTCAGTTAATTTAGTCAATATAGCTAAACAAGTAGGTGAGTTTTTTATTTTTTTTGCATGATACACAATAAAATAATAGGCCAAAACGTTGTATCAGTAAGCACAACAGCTTCAATTAAGTCAACAAGTAGTTATTTTTAGTAGGAATGAAAAACAACAAAAAGTGAATTCTCTTAATTAAACAGAAAATTTTCAGCATAAATCCATTTCTCTTTATAGAACTTTGCTTAATGCAAAGTATCATACCATTCATGTTCGGTATTATTGTGTTTGTGTATGAAAAGTTGTGTTTGTAAAAGGAAAAGGCTTGTTTGGCTGTGCAGGGAATGCAGAGGTAGAGGTAGAGAGGTAGGTTGGAGTCAAGATGTGAAAGGCTTTATATGCTAACCAAGGGTAGCTTCTATTACTCCTACAGGTTATAGGGAGCCACAGGAGTTTATTAAGGTGGTATGAGTTGAGCTGCACTTTAGGAAAATCAATTTGGCTGATATATGGAGGGTAAATTACAGTGTGTAAAAGACCTGAAGCAGTCAGGCTATTTCCATAGTCCAGGTGAGAAGTGAAGAGGGCCTGAACAAGGGTGGCAGGAGTGTGAGTGGAGAGAAGAGTATGGGTGATGGCGATATTGTGGAGACAAAATTGGCAAGACTTGACAACTGATGGGGTCTGGGGATTGAGTGAGAGGATACAGTCAAGGATGATTTTCAGATTTCAATCTTGGGTGACTGAGAGGGTGATGATGCCCTCAAAAGAAATAGGACTCTGAGCAAAACTAGTTTTTTAACAGTGACGTGTATAACTGTTAACAAACTTGGTCAGACTGTCCACCTCAGTAAAGCCAGTGAACCAAAGATGAAATGACCCTATTTACTGACACACAATGAAGAAGGAGTCTTGGAAGGCATGGAAAAAAGTGATAGGTTGTATGGTTTGGAGCAGGAGCATTACAATTGCTTATACTAAGAAAGGTGGGCTGGCATTCTCTAACAACTTGTTGTTGAGTCATGTCTGACTCTTCATGACATCATTTGAGGTTTTCTTTGCAAAGATACTGGGGTGGTTTGCCATTTCCTTCTCTAGCTCATTTTACAGATGAGGAAACTGAAGCAAAGAGTTAAGTGACTTGCCCAGGGTCACACAGATAGTGTCTGAGGCCAGATTTGAACTCAGGAAGATAAGTCTTCCTAACTCCAGACCTGGCACTCTATCCACTGCACCACCTGGCTGCCCCTCTAACAATTAAGGAATGTTAATTGTTTTTTATGGTACCCATCTGCATCTTGTAGTCTTTGCTAGGGGATTACAACCGCCAGACTTACTGCATTGCTGTCTCCTTAAAAGAGATTAAAAACTCCCCTAATTATAGACAGACAAGGACAGATATCTTTTGGGGATGGCAACAAGTTAGCTTTTGAGGCTTAACAGACATCCAGGAAGCACTGGGGTACAGGAGGCAGGGTACTGTCATGAGAGATAACAACTTTTATTTTAAACTAGTGGAAAAGTTAAATTTCTGAGCTCAATTCAAGGATATAGAGAGGTGGCTTTAGGCAAATGGAGACTCTATTATTAAAAAAATCAACACAGCATAAAAACAATTACATTGTAGAATAAATACAGTAGAAACTTGTGGCAATACTAATTTTGATCTTTTCAGCATGTTTGGAAGAAGGATGGTTTTTGGTGAAAAGATAATGCAACAAGATCTGCAATGGGATATGCAATCCATCCATGCTTCTCCTTCTGGCTAAGTACAAGGATGGTGAATCGCTTTACCTTCACCTCCTGGGAGGTCCCTGTTTACCCTGCAAGCGGTGCCAGCTACAGTTATAGAACAATCATGTGGGCATGTTATAGGGGTATGTATACATACGGTAGATGTGCTCCAAAGTGGTGTCAAAGAAAAACTTTAATACTAGCCATTTCTAGTTCAGATAGAGAGCTGTCCAAATGGGCTTAGTCCACATTGACTCTACCTCAGTAAGATTTTGGATAACATCTATAGGAATTTTGAGCAAGGTAAAGATCACAGTATGTAAAAATACAATTTGGGGTTAAGATTCCAGAATTATCAAGTAACCAAGTCACCATCCTGTTCCCTTCTGGACCACTCCACTCACTCCTAGAGTTAAACAAATGGGCCTTCTCCCTTTCATTAACATAGCTTCCAGAAGTTAATGATCTTATCGTTAATCACTTTCTCTAAGAAAGGCTTTAGCTTTTGTTCCATTCAGTTTCCTAAGGGGAAAAGTATAGAAAGTGTCTTGGAATATTCTTAGTATTTTCAGTTTTACTAAAAAGGATGTTTTAAATATGTATCCACAGTGATTAGAGGGATGAAAATTTCCAAATGGCACCTGTGCAGCTGCTGACATGGGTTAGTAGTTAGGCTTTAACTACCTCAAGGGAGTAAGTCTTCTCAGAAGACAGGAGATTAGGAACTTGCATAGGGAAAGGTAGGAGGTGGAGTGGGGGAATGCTAAGGGAGTAAGACTGAATGTGATTGTGTAGGATATGTCTCTAAGCATGGTTATTGCTGGGATGGTGGGGTATGACTCATCTTCTCACATTCAAGTGAGTTAGCTGGTCATAGGTTCCTGGGTTTCAGGCCTTGGCTCCCCAGGGGGTTACAGATTTCCCTGATTGGAGAGCATTGTCCTAGAAGGTTGCATGACTGAAATTCAAGTGAAAGTATTATTAGCAAAAAAGTCCTGATCTCTTAGGAGAACCTCCAGAGAACTAAGGATGACAAAAGCATATTGGCCCTGGCAGTTACAAGTAAAAATAATTTCTAGGATATAAAAATCAGTTGACCAGTGGGAAGTCAGCTGCAAACAAGTGAATGAGAACAAAGTAAAGGGCTTGTGCGTCCTGAAACCAGAATAGCTCACCCAGGATGTCTGCCTCCAACTGCTATAGTCATGGCCCTGATGCTCAAAAGAATTAGCCAGCTTCAAGCAGGATAAGGAAATAGGTTTTACAGATTTGGGGGTAAAAGGTTAACTCCCTAGATGATAATAGCTAGCATTTATATAGAATTTTAAAGTTTGCCAAATCAAATCAGAGTTGATCCTTATAACCCTGTGTTATTTCCATTTTTTATAGATAAGGAAACTAGGCTGAGCAAAAAAGAAACAGAAGCAACAACAAAGTTATGTAACTCCCAGGGTCACGCTGCTAGTATCTGATGCAGAATTCAAATTCGGGTCTTCTTGACTTCACGTTCTCCATTCTTATTTACTAGGCCACTTAGAGACTGGAAGCTCAACGAAAAAGGAAATCAGAACAACCCATTGTGTTGCTTTAAAAGGGTTGGAAGTTCAATTAAATTTAAAACTTATTTAGGGCTTACAAGCGTCTGCGCTTGGGCAAAGGATACAAAGATTAATTAAAAAAAAAACTGTCTCCGCCCTCAAACACTTCACTGGGGGAGGTGGAGGGTGGGAGTGAGATGGACACATACCTAGGAGAGTGGAGGAGAGGGCAGAGCGGGCCCTTTCCTTTACCATCTCTGGCCCCATTACAGCTGATTCGTGCCCTGGGAAATGCCAGGTCACACGCACATCACTGAGGGCCCAAACTGTTTGTTTTCTATGGAAGGACATACAGGCCACACTAGCGAGAGCAGAGGCAAATGCCAAAGGGGCAGAAACCCTTCTAGGAGTGCGATTCTTGGCCTCCCCCGCTTCCCCAACCCCATGGCAAAAAATCGTTGATTTAATAAGACTTTTCATATTAAACACATTTTAAGAAGTCACACTTGCTCCCAGCGGCCTGTAACTCAAACCCAGGTCTGCTATGTCTAAAGCCGGTGTTCCTCAGCCGGTGTGACGTAAAGATCCAGGTTCCGGGGGAAAAGAAAGGAGGAAAGAAAGGGTCTTTCTTAGCCCCGGCCGTGAGGGAGGGCTTCCTGGAGGAGGGAGACTTTTGGTGACACCTCGTTCCCCACGTCCACCAACTATAAGCTTCTAAAAGGAAGGAACTTCATTGCCACCCTCTCTCTTTCGGCCCAAGACCGAGCTTCCCAAACCGTAGTCAGCAGACGCGGCTTACACGATTGGCTGGGGATTGATTGACAGCCGTAAGATACCGCCCCTCCCCACCCCTCATTGGGCGCCCTCGGCAGGTGGGCGGCTCAAGGCGGTGCGGTGGGGGGAGGGGAAGGGTGCTGTGGCCTTCTCCCGTAAAGGGCACGGCGTTACTCTTCAAGATGGCTGCGGCGGCACTGCTCCGCTGGGCGGGTCCAGGCCTCTACAGTTCCGTGTGGGGGCTGCCGTTTGGCGCGGGACTGAGGCGCCGCCTGAGCCTCGGCGGCGGCAGCGACAGGGAAGCTAGCAACAGTTGGTTGTACTTCCCGCTGCGCGATCGCGACGCGCTGCGCGTGCACGGGCCTGATGCAGAGCCGTTTCTTCTGGGGCTGCTGACCAATGAGCTGCCGCGACCGAGTCCTGGGGGCGGGGCGGCGTCCCCTGAGTCGGCCCCAGCGCGCGCGCACTACGCTCACTTCCTCAACGTCCAGGGCCGGACGCTCTATGACGTCATTCTCTATAGGTGCGATGGGATTGACGGGTAGGAGGATGGGCAAAACCACTCGTAAGACCAGGAGGGGGGGCAAAATTACTGTATCAAGCCGTTCTGCGTGGATGGTGGAGGGACAGAGGACGAGAAGAATTATTGGTGCCTTTTATTAATATCGGTATTACAGTAGTTGACATTAATTGCTTCTTGAGTGTGTCACAAACATTTCATTTGACTTTAACAAACCTGCTCAGTAAGGAATGTCAGTATCCTTATTGAGAGAGAGAGTGACATTTCCTACCTAGCTTTCCTTAGAGACCTAAAGTACTGACTCTAGCACAGCCCTGCTGTGTGACCCTGGGTAGGTCACTTAACTTCACAACTCTAAACATAGACATCCCTCCAAGACTATTTGAGAAGAGGTGCCCACCTGCATTGATAAAGTGAGTTTCCATGAAAATGACAGGTCTGTATCCTTAACAGTAATCATAATAGGTAATAATAATAGCTTGCGTTTGCATGGAGCTTACTATGTGCCAGGCGCTGTGCTAAGCGCTTTACAATTGTTATTTGATCCTCACAACGACTGTGAGGTAGATGCTACTATTACCACCATTTTACATATGAGGAAGCTAAGGCAAACAGTGGTTTTACTCAGGGTCTGCCTAATGACTTTCTCTGTCCCTAAGTATTCCTGCCCCTAGTTTACAGGTGAGGAAACCGAGGCTTTGTGATGTTAATGGGATATAAAATCTTCCCTGACCATTAATAGGCCTCATGTGGATCCCATTGAGGGAAGCTTGCTTAGGGGAGGCTTACTTGTAGGAGGGCTTTCACATCTTTTGTTAATTTCTAATTAGGCACTGACTCAGGAGGGTTGTGATACCCTCTGACTCTGAAGAAGTGTATATATACTCTGAGGTTAGCATTTTGCTTTGGGGGCTCACTCATTGGAAGAGTGTTCTTGTGCTTTGACCAGATGAAACTCTGCGTAGCTGTTAAGGAGGGGG
>CM053590.1:73029417-73085184 GCA_028646515.1 Pseudochirops corinnae | reverse complement strand
GGGGGAAAGAGGGGGAGAAAATATGTAACTCAAAATCTTGTGGAAATGAATGATGCAAACTATAATAAAATAAAAAAATAAAAAAAAAAAAGGAGTGTGCAGGAGCCTAGGCTCCAACAGCCTCCCCCCAACCTTCTACCTAAATTCTAACACCACCCATCTCGGTGGACAACAAAAGCCAGCGGTATCCAATGACAAAAGGTAGTATCCTCAAGATTTAATGGGGCTGGGGCATGGGGGAAAAAAAGCCAATGAAGTACAACATAATCAGTTTCACTCTGCCAAATTCTTATTTTGCCAATAATACTCTTTAAAGCAGCAGCAGCTGTCTAAAAACAGTCAAGAGGCAGGAAAGAGCCAAAGCACTGCTGAACCCTAGCAATCAGACCTAAGATCTTCTGGGCACTGACATTGCCTATAAGATATAAAATACTTTGAACAAATTCTTCTAAGGTAAAATTTTAACTTCTTGTTCCATAAGAGTCATGCAAAAAGTTAATGAGGTTAGCTGACACAGACTACTGACAGTATAATTTTGAGACAGTGTGGTACACAAAGGGTGTAAAGAGCAGGAGCTTTAACTCCCAAGTTGGAGAGCAAACCCACAACCTGTCACTCACTGTGTGTATGACCCTGGATAAACGTCTCCCTCTTTCGGGGTTTGAGATTGTTCTTCTAAAACGAGGAATTCATTGATAATGATGATTTAGCTATGAAGCTGTTCAGGCTTTATTTTAAACGGGCTGTTCTCTTAGGCTGCAGGATCCCCAGATGAAAAACGTATTTTAATTCAATTATTATGTTAGCTAGTGTTTAGATGTGTAAGACACGGCAGATACAAAACCACAACCAGAACAGTCCCCACCCTCATGGTGCTTCCACACCACATGCCTAGACAAGCAAACACCAAATTTTAAAGAAGGAGGGAAGGAATCCCAGGAAGAGAAGGGAGTGGACTGAAAGGGAAGAAGGATTCTGGGAGGGCTTGGGGGAAAGGAGGAAATGTGCTCCAGCACACAGAAATGCTGTATGTGAAGGCAGGAAACAAAAGGCATACTGAGCTTAGGGAACAGCAAGCTGTTCAGTTTGATTGGAACACAAAGTACATGAAGGGGAATGATAGGAGTTTTAAGGCTGGAGAAGTGGGTTAATTAGACTGCACTCGGCCTTAAATGCCAGGTCAAGACACTTCTATTTTATTCTAACAATAGGGAGTCATTAAGTTTTTGTCATTTTGGCATCTATATGAAGGCTGGATTGGAAATGAGAAAGACTGGAAATAGGGAAACCAATAAGGAGACTTTTATAACAGACCAGGCAAGAGGTGACAAGGGTCTGAGTTACATAGGGAGTCATCTGAGTTAAGATGATGTTGTAGAAACAGAATCTACAAGCTGGCAAATAATGAGATGGAGGGCTAGGAGGGGTGGGGCAGGGGTAAGAATGATTCCTAAGTCATGAACTTAATGACTGAGAGGATGGTACCTTTTATTGGCATAGTCTTGAAAGGCGGTGGGTGGGCTGGTGTCATCTCCATAAACTGACCAGTTACTATATAAACCAGAAGATTCTACAGGTGGTGTATTAGTCATCTCCCCGAGCAAAGGGCTAAATACCTGGGTGTCCATTCCTTGTTTCTTAAAGTTTACCTGAAAGGAGACAAAGATAATTTAAGCAGATAAAAAAACTTTATTTGGCAAAAAGATAAAGAAAACTTTAGTTTTTTTGCTTAGATGACTGAGGAAAGAACTTTATAGCAACTGACTCCATTTTTCTTTTTAAAAAAAGTGTCTATAGGTAAATCTTAACACCTCATTTATTCAAAACACTCACCTTACACAACCTCGGCTACCTAGCACATGACCAAAAATCTGGAATACCAAAAAAAGGCCTAGGTACACAGCCCAATGTCCACATTCTGATATCTATACGTTCACAAGTGATCCTCTCCAGACCTCTCTCAGAATCTATTTTAGGCTCAAAGAATATGAACAGCTGAAAGGTAAGCTGAGAGGTTTTAAGTCAAACCTCCCAAGCCATCTCCAACATCTCTGAAAGGAGGCTGTATAACCTCTACTCAAACAATTCCAAAGAAGAATTCTTTACTTCATATTCTATATTTGGACAGCTCCAATTATTACCAAATTCTTCCTTATTCTGAGTAAAACCCTAATTCCTAGTTCTTTTCTTTTGAAGCAGTACAAAATAAAGTCAGAATTTTAGAGCTGGAAATTCCCACTCTGACATATCCAACAAGTGAATATCCAATCTTTACTTAAAAATCTCCAATCCTCTACCCCTCCCCTACCTCCCTCTCTCGTTTTAACTTTTAGATATAATTGCTAGGAAGATTTTTCCAATATTAAGCCTAAATTTTCTTCTTTGTAAGTTTTTCTCATTGGTCCCAGTTTTGACTTCTGGAGTCTCTTTAATATAACAGCCCTCCGAATACTCGACCATTGCTAACATGTATTCCCTGAGTTCTCTCTTCTCCAGGCTAAACATCAGCCAGTTCCTTCAACCAAGTCTCATATGACTAATCATGTGCCTTCCTCAACGAACCTCTGCAACCAATGCTACTCTGCCTGGATTCATGCTTCAATGGTTAACACACATACTGCCCAGCCCCTTGTACTCTCCTCAGCCCAGTGATTATAAAGCGCAGGCTGCCAATATTCAAGTTCTGTTGCCTATTCCCAACTGTCCATTCCCTTATTCCTCCTTTCCTGAACCTGAACAATGTCATACTCCAAATCTGCCTGCCCCTTCCACTGTGCCTCCAGCATGCCTATCCCACAGGCATTCTACCCTTTGGCACTCACTGACCCCATTCCCTCCTGATATAGACTCAGTCTAGTACTGGCCACACTTTTTCCCAGAATCCCCAGCTCAGTGGTCATGGTGGAGGTGTTAGAATGCTCCTTGTTCCTCACTGCCACTTCCAGACTCTGCATTTACCATCACCACTCAGCAGCCTGTTCTTCCTTTGAACTTCACACTATCCAAATGGATTCCCCAATCCAGAGTCTAGCTGTCAGACATTTTTGGAACAGTTTGGTGCTAGGCTCCAGTCTCTCTTTCCTCCCCAACTCCAGCTGCAGACTAGGGGACTCCAACATATTGATGCTCCATCCAATGCCATTACTTCTAGCTCCTCAATCTACTCAATTTCTGCAACCTACTCTTTCACTCTACCTCACCACAAACAAGGTCACATCCTTGATCTCAACTTTATCCACAACAATTCTACTCTGTCTCATTCAAAACTCTGAAATTCCTTTATCTAACCTTAATCTTTTGCCACCCCGTCTTTGCTCATGCCTTAGGACTCCTAACCCTGTTCTCTTTAACCTCACAGTGACCTCTGTTCCCTCCACACAGGCTATGAACTCTGCACTGGATACCCTCTCCTCTCTTCCCTATGTGGTGAACAACTCATTTCTACACTATTCTCTCCTCAAGTCCCTTGCCTCCTTTTCCTGTAGCTGATCATACCTACCAAATCCCAACCCTGGATTTTGTCTACCATCTGCCTCCTCCATTCTTATGATGCCATTTCTAACTTACAAGGAATCCTGAATTGCCTTGATGTACAGATATCCTACTATAAGAATCTACAAAGTGGTATTTTGTTCTATAGCATCAAATGCTTTTTCATAATCAACAATAAACTCAACGAGATATTATTAGATTTGCTATATCTTTCAGTTAATTTTGAGATGGAAAACATGTGGTTCCAGAAAGTATGTTAGTCAGTAAACACCTGATTTACTTGCCAAATGAGAGTAGCTGCCTAATTCAAGACTGGGCTAGCTAGACTCATTTTGTGATGGCAAAGAACTGGAAATTGAGGGGATGCCCATCAACTGGGGAATAGTTGGACAAGTATATGATTGTGATGGAATATTACTGTACTATAAGAAATGATGAGCGAGATGCTTTCAGAAAAACCTGGAAAGACTTACATGAAGCTGATGCAAAGTGAAGTGAGCAGAACCAGGAGAACACTGTATATAGTAACCACAATATTATGTGACCATCAGCTGTGAATGACTTGGCTATTCTCACCAATACAATTATCTAAGACAATTCTCAAGAACTTAGGATGAAAAAATGCTCTCTACCACTAGAGAAAAAAAGACTGAGTCTGAATGCGGGTTGAAGCACACTTTCTCAAACTTTATTTTTCTTACTGTTGTTGCTGTTTTGGGGGGGTGTACTGTGTTTTCTTTAACAACATGACTAACAGAAATGTTTGTATGACTGCACATATATAAACTATATCAAACTGCCTGCCTAGGGAGGAAGAGAATTTAGAACACAAAATTTTTTTTTAATGATTCTTAAAAACTGTTTTTAGGGGCAGGTAGGTGGCACAGTGAATAGAGTACGAGTCCTGGAGTCAAGAGGACCTGAGTTCAAATCCGACCTCAGACACTTAACACTTACTAGCTGTGTGACCTTGGGTAAGTCACTTAATCCCAACTGCCCTCCAAAAAGCAAAAAAAAAAAAAATACTTGGCAAGACTAACTGAGCAAAGTCATCCCAAGTGCTTTTAAGGATGAAAATGAAAGTACTACAGACTTAAGAAAAATGAAAAAGATTTAGAAAAAAGTTTTTCATGAAATTTTTTTTTTCCTGTCAAGAATACTGGAACTACTCTACTTGAACCACAGCATCACAGTCCTCAAGGTGATTATAGAGAAGAAAAAAAATGCCACTAAAGGGAGCCAGGAAGGGAAAAGCAACTAGGTTGGAATAAGTATATATACAGAAGACAGTCACACTAGAGGAGATATACTTCTGAAGGCACTGACGGGCTCATACATAAGCTATCTGAGAGATGGAGAATTGACAAAGGTATGGAGAAAAATCTCTGACTTTATAAATCCTGAAAAAAACAGTCACGAAAGCCTCAGTAATTGCTGATCTATATACCTACTATACATAATACTATCTACACAAAATCTGGATAAGAGTCACCTACATAGGAATCAAAGACATTCTCAACAAGCAAGGAACAAGTAGGCTTTTACAAATGGTATTTGTCAATGGAGCACATTTTTAAATCTGCTCTCCCCAAATTTAGAATGCATGTCAGATGATGCCCAGCTTTCCCCTCTTCTTTTACAAACCCTAGGAAGGAGCAGCCATTTTCATTTTTCCCCAAAGGTTCCTTTCATTTCTATAATACTTAGCAGTTCATACTTGTCAGTAAGAATCGGATCCAGACCAGAATCCTTTGTTATTTTCATCCTTCAACAAGTAGAGAAATCACCACTAAGATGAGTTAAGAAGTTATTAGTTGCTCTGCTTTTGGGAGGGAATGTTCCTAGTGGATATGGGGATAGAGTCCTCCATCACCACTCTATCATGCTTTCGTGCTGGGCTTATGTTTCCCAAACTCCTCACATATATCTCTTTTTGTCCAAGTGGTCTGTAAGTATACATTAACGAAAAAAAATTCTGTTTCACTTTCCACTGATCTTTATTCAAATTCTTGTTTCTACCGCCTTTAGCATCTGGGTGTCTTCATATGAGTATACTTTCTTAAAATATAATCCCTATCTCTATCCCCTTATCTATTCTGTTTATTCTGAATAAGGTATACCCATGTGGGGCTATAGTCTAGTCAACTTTCATCCTGTCAAGCTTCAATAATTATCTAAGAGGTAAAATCAGATTTCCTGAATTAGGACCTCTAATTCATCATGTTTGTTGCATCAGCTCTGGATATGTGTATGTCAGGATTTGAGGACACAGGTTTTGCTTCTCTCTCCCTTCTAGGATTTTGTTTCCTGTATAATTTAAGCTTTAACCACTACTCTTCCTTTACTATAGCTACTTTGTATGGCATCTTCCTTAGTTGATAAAGATAGGTGGTTTTCTCCCTCCCATATCCATGAAAATATTTTAAAAATATATTCTGTTTTTATACTATCTCATTTCCCAATATGTTCCATCAGAGACCCATACCTTATAATAAAGAACAAAAAGAGTTCAATAAAACTAACCAATAAATCACTTAAGACCAGTTATCATATGCAGTGCTCCATACTGACTGTCATCTCTCCCCCCAAAGAAGGGTGCCAAGAATCTCCCATCTCTTCTTGGAGGCCAAGTTTGGTCAGTATGATTTTACAGCCTTCAGTTTCCCCTTATTTGTCACTGTTCCTTCCATTCCCGTTGTTTAAACTGTTTTCCTGGTTCTGGTCACTTCGTTTTCTATCTGCCTGCAAGTCTGCCATGCCATTCTTTAGATTCTCTGTTGCTTAGAGTGCAGCAATATTTCGTTACATTCACAGCTGATTTAGTCATTCTCCAATGGATGGACATTCTATTTTGTTCCTGGTTTTTTGCCACTACAAAAATGGTTCTATAAATATTTTGGTCCTTTTTATTAGATTTGTAAGGTACCAAACAAATACATCTTTTTTATTCTGAACTTAAACTCCAAAAAAAAGAGCATTCCCACAAAAAGGATATTCTATGAAGCGAAATCTATTTTCATATTGTTGCTTTAAAAAAGAACATTAATAAATTCTATATATTATCTTCAAAACTTTATGCTTGTCTATGTATGCTTCCTTCTGAACTTCCTTCTGTTCTCTGATGCAACTTTTAAAATGTTATTGAAACAGCACTGTTACTAAGTTCACTCCTCAAACCTTTAGGTTCACAATATTTGATCATATTGTGCTTGTCAACAAAAATTCCTGTGGCCTTTTTTACAGAAATTGCTATTAAATGCTATTAAATAAATGCTAATCAATCAACTTATTAAATGTCTCAAGAACCATAAGTTTCCCTTCATGTTGAGGAGTGGGGGTGGGGGTGAGGGGTGTCTTCAAGTAAGAAAATATCACTGTTCAAATATGTTATAGTGGGGATTCCTTTCAGGCACTGGATGGACAAGAAGGCCCCTGAAGTCCCTTCCAACTCTCGAATTCTTTGATTCTTTAAACCAGGTTTCTCTCTATTTCTACTTGTAGATTATTTTTTCAATCTAAGGGTGGGACTTTTTCAATTATAACTACTGAACTTTACCTGTCAGTTGAGGTGCATAATTTTAATGTAGACTGGGGTGCTCTATGAAGGCAAAGGCCATGTTTTATTCAAATTTTGTCTCTCTCTACATAGTCAATACTTCATAAACATTTGCTAAATAAATAAACCCAGTGAGATCTATAAGAATTTTTTCACCCAACATATTAGCCATTTTGGTCAACATATTAGTCTTTTTTGCCCAACATATTATAATGCCTTTGCCACCTGTGGCCATTTCCAAATTTTCTGAGTATGTCTTCTAAGTTTACATCCAAGTCTAGTAAAAATCAACAAGAAAGGGTCAGTGCACCAAACTCTGTAGCATTCCAATAGAGATTTTTCTGCAAACTAACACTACTGAACATACTTTTGGTACAGTCATTCAACTAGTTATAAATCCATCCAACTCTACTAGCATCCAGCTTCTCTTTCTTGTCTGTAAAAACAGTGAGATTTTGGGGGTGTCTAGGTGGCGCAGTGAACAGAGAGCACCAGCCCTGGAGTCAGGATGACCTGAGTTCAAATCCGGCCTCAAACACTTAACACAAAAACTAGCCGTGTGACCTTGGGCAGGTCACTTAACCCCAACTGTCCTCCAAAAAAAAGAGAGAACAGTGAGATTTTGATAAATGCCTTCCAATACAAAGGTATTCTATGTCTAAAGTAAAACCTCCAAATAACTAAATACTCAACTTTCCTAGTGACTCATCACGATGTTTTTACATAATATAAACTCAATAAATGTTTATTAATTAAGTGAATAAACTTTACAGTATAATAATGAAGAACAATGGTTAACATCATGTAATGTATAAAAAGGGTAGAATATAAAAGGTGAATTCATTCAGTTGTTTTCTCATTCAAAGAGGATGAAAGGTTCACTGCTAATTAACTAGTGCTAATCAAAAACCATTAAGTGCCTCCCATGAACAGAAGAACTCTGTGTTCAGTCCTAGGATTTATAAGACTCAATCTGAAGTCACAGGGCCTGTGTTTGAATACTGGTTCTCCTGTCTATATAAACTTGGACAAGTTACTTAACCTCTCTGAGGTTCGGTTTCCTCATCTGTAACAATTACGGGTTCAGGACCATATGTAGAACTGAAAGGGACCTCAGAACACAATCCTTAAGGACAAGGATAGTTTTCACTTTAGTCTTTGTATCAATAGAACCTAGTATGGCAATCTCAAACCAAGACCTAAACCTACAGGAAAAGAAGAATTAAAATGCCTAACTGCTTTGTAACTGACTATAACCACAGATAGGTCACTAACTGAAGCCATAAGCTGTAAAATCAATTTTAAATATCTGTGAGCCAAACGCTGGACTATACTAGAATATGTTCATATATAGTACAAAGGCCTTCTAGCCTAATAACTTAAAACAGTTTGGATTTGCAAATTTGCAACTTCTTTCTCTCATTCTGGAGTCTTTGAAGTTATATGTCACTGATTGGTCATGACAACATTATATGGATCTTTTTTTTTCCTTATTAGGCCAACATTCCAGCCAGATTTGCAACTTGTAGGCTGTACAGTCAGAGATAAAACACTTAGAATTCTCTGGAATTTTACTGGTAAGGTATAAAAAACCCCAGGCTTCCTTTGCTAGCTGGGATGTTTTTTGATGGGTGATTCTCAACCAGAGTAAAATTCTCCTTGTAAATGCTACCAATATTGCTCTAGTCAATATAAACTAATTGCCTGAAATGCTACTCTTATTAGCTCTGAACTCTAAAATTTAACTCAGCCTCACTTTTGCTTTAACAGTCCTTAATCAATGCTTGTAGCTGTTCTCCTGTTCTCACAGTGGCACAGAGGTGGCCTTGAGTTCCCACAAGCTATGCTGACAAAACACAAATTCTCTTAGGTCCCACACCAAGCTATAAAAGTAGACCAATAACAGATTGTGCAGGACCAGCATGGCTCTCAGTGCAGAGAGAGCTCATGTCCACATAATGAATGTTTTTGGAGTTGGGAAATCACAAAGGAGTACTAAGGTAGGGGAGGGGAAACTCTCACTGATGACATCACAAATCATCCAAAGATAAAGCTTTCTGATTAAAGCTTAAAAAAAAAATTGTGGCAATAACTACAACCTAAGAAATGTGAACTTAATCCCATTTCTAAACCTAAGATCTGGTAACTGGAAGGATCTGAAATATCACTGCATCATAGACTTAAGCGTTAGAAGGAAGTAAGTCCAATTTCCTCTTCTGACAGAGTAAGAACAAAGTCCAAATTCAAAATTAGGTCTTTGGCCTCCAAAAACCAGTGCTTTCACCTTTTAATCTACTGGGAAATCTTCCACCTACCATCTAATTCTCCACACAAGCAAAAATGCATGACCTGATACATAAAACAACAAAGTGAACTGGATTTGGGGTCAGAAGACCTGGGTTCAAATTCCAGTTGTGATACTAGGGCAAGTTACTTACTTTCTCTGGACCTCAGTTTCCTCATCTGTCAATGGGGGGGGGGGAAGGGCGGGAAAGGAAGGTCTAGATGTCCTCGAAGACCTCTTCCAGTTCTGAATTCTATGATTCTGTGTTCTTACTGTGTTTTCTTGGCTTGCAGGACATGAACACTTTCTCAAACCTTTCTGCAGAACGCCAGTCATTCTAAAACTGCTTCCCATTTTCCAGGAAGTGTCCCCTTTCCATCAAACAGACCCCCAAATCTCACTCCCTCTACAGATATCACTATCTCATAGCTAGTTCAAGTGAAAAAAATCTGCATACTTACCCATCTACATCTCTGGTACCCTACCTGTTTCTCACCAAAAAAGAAGGCAGAGAAAGGTCTGCAGCACTACTGACCCCTGGAAAGCAGAGGCAAGGGCTAACAAATGACAGGAGAAGGGAAGTTAGCCAGGGGGATTGGTAAGACAACCAGCAAGAATTTATTACGTGCCTGCTATGCGCTGGGCATGTTGGACAGCTGGGTTAGGCACAGGGTTACAAAGACAAACATAAACCAGTCCCTACACTCAACGACTTTACCTTTCATAAGAGGGAACAGGTATGCCCACATCTAGCTGTATCCAATATGGACATGAGTTAACTGGGGGTGGGGAGGAGGGACCGGAGCAGTAGAGTAGACAAAGAAGCCTCATGTAAAAGGCAGGGCAAGCTGAGGCTTGAAGGGAAGCAGGAATTCTAAGACATGGAGACAAAGGAGGAGGGCATTTTAAATGTGGGGGAAAAGCCTGTGCCAAAGAAGGGAGATGGGACATGTTGTTTATGAGCAACGGGAAAAAGGCCAGCTAGGCTCAACTTTGGAGTCTGTAGAAGAGAACAGTGTATAGGAAGTCTAAGTTGGCATCAGGTTGTGAAGAGTTTTGATTACCAAACTGAAGAATTCATATGTAATCTCAGAGGTAATAGGGAGCCACTAGAGGTTACTGAGTTTAGGAGGTGACACAGTCACACCTGAGCTTCCGTATGCAGAATGGCCTGATGTGTGGAGACCAATGAGGACACTTGCCAGAGCCCATGCAAGAGGCCCTGAACTTGTGGGGGCTGAGTCAGTGGAGAGAAGGGGACAGATGTGAGATGGTGTGCAGGTACAAAGAGCAAGACTCAGCAAGTAAATGGACGTACGGAATGAGAGAAAGTGGAGAGTCCAAGACGACAGCAAGGTTGCACATCTGGATGATGGGATGGATGGCAGTGCTCTTGAAAGAAATAGCAAAGTACAGAGGGGTAGGTTTGAGGGGGAAATGAATACTTTATTTTTTCTTTCAACTACATGTAATAACAATTAACATTCATTTTTGAAAACTCTTGAGTTCCAAATTCTTTCCCTCCCTTCTTCCCTCCCCCCTCACTGAGAAGGCACACAATCTAATAGGGGTTACATATACATGTGCAATCACGGAGAACATAATTCCATACTTTGAGAGGGAAACTGAGTTTAGACATGATGAGTGTGAGATGTTTATGGGACACTCGGTTTAAAATATTCAATAGGCAATATGTGTGAGAGGATTGGAGTTCAAGAAGAAACTAAAGCAGAATCCACAGATCTGAGACCCACCTGCACAGAGATGATAACCCTTAGGAGCTAATGAAGTTGCTAAGTTAAAAACGCAGAGAAGAGACCCAGGACAGTCTTGGGCACATCCACTACTAGGGAGTACGATATGGATGATGGCTGAGTAAAAGACACTGAAGAGTAGCAATAAAAAGGAAGAGAACCGAGAGAGCAGAGTCACCCACACGAAGAGGGGGTGATGGTAATGCTGAGTGCTACCATCTGATGATGGGGCAACTAAGAAGTGATCACCAGTTACTTTGAAGACAGCAGTTTCAGCTACGACAACTGGAGCCAAATTGCAAAGGGCTGAGAGTGAGAATAAAGTGGAAGCAACACGTATAGGAAGCTTCTTCTAGGAAATTAAATGATAAAGGGAAACTGAGGATGATCAGTCCAATACAGAGTTGTAAGGATGAAGGAGACAGTAGAGAGGGAGAGACTGAAGATTACGGAAAGAAAAATTATGATTGTGTGATCTGTTAAAGAATACAGAAGGAGCTAGGATCAAGCTTGGCTCTATGTAGAAGACTTGACCCTTGAAAGTGAAAGGGCTTCCTCCTCCTTACCTCCTAGAAGAGATAAAGGAACAGGGGAGAATCACAGAGTGGCTGCACAAAGTACAATCCCACTTGAAAACTGCTGCTAATTTTAACAAGGGTCTACCAAAGAGGTTGGAGTAAGGACCAGACCATCCTAGTTCTAATCGATTCCATTAAAATAAATTAATTTCTCTTATAGATACCAAAATATTAATAGCAGTATTTTTTTGTAATAGCAAAGACCTAGAGACAAAGCAGATTGGGGAAGGGCTAAACAAATTGCAGTCCATGAATGAAACGGAAAATTATTGTGGTATCAGAAATAATGAGTATGACAAATGCAGAGAAACACGCAGACTGTGACTGGATGAAAAATGAAATAATAATCAGGTAAGCAACATACATATTAACTGCAATGTAAACGAACCAAGCTTGGCCCCAAAGAAGGGAGAGGAGAATAGCCTTCCCTCCTGTCTTTACAGAACAATGAGTGAGTGCCAAATGCTGCATATGATGTCAGACTTGGCTAATGGGCTGCATAGTGTGGCTGAACTGTTTTTCCTCCTCCTTTTAGCTCAATGTGAGAAGGCAGCAAAAGGACACACTAGGAAATACAGGTGATGTAAAAATATAAGCTATCAATAAAGATATCTTAATAACAAAGCTGAATTTCTATGTCATCTCAAGTATAATAAATGTCAATACATAAATCTGTAGTAAAATAAACGTCACAAAATTATGTCAAACATCTTTTTCAATCAGGCAACCAATGAGTTTAATTGAAGACCTACCATAATTTCCAGCCCTATGCTACTTACTCTTCAGGATACATTAGATATGGAAGTCACGATCCTACCTTCGAGTAGTTTATGAGTACCGAAAGAATAACACAAGAAAACAGATTAGTCTGAGCTCTGCCACTAACTGTATGGCCTTGGACAAATCACTTAATCTCTCTGTACCAAACTGCTTCCTCTGCAAAATAAGGGAGTTGAATGAGGTTAGTAAGTCCAGTGCCAAATGAGCCACATAAGTACTATGGTACAAGAAAATATCATAGGCAAAAAGCTGGGCCTTAAAGAATAAGCAGGATTTGGATAGAGAGGTGGAAATGGAACAAAGTATTGTGTGGATCAGGAGAATGGAGCCTTAGCATTGAGGTGATAACACACAAGGCACACTCACAGGATGGTAACCATACCAGCCTGAACAAGGGTAGCAAATGAGAATTGGGAGATAAGGCTGGAAGGCAGGTTAGGAGGATAACCAACCGTGAATGACTCAGCTATTCTGATGCATACAACAGATATGATGATCCATGACAATTCAAAAGGACTCACGATGAAGAATGCTATCCACCTACAGAAGAACGGAGGGATTCTGAGTGCAAACTGAAGCATGCTTTTTTCCTTTATTTTTCTTGGGGCCCCCCTCAACCCTGGTCCCATGGCTAATGCAGAATAGGTATCATCCTTCTTGCCTTTTCAATGGGTGGGGGAGGAGGTAGAGAGAGGGAGAGAATTTGGAACTGAAAATAAAAATTCTAAAGGAAGAAAGGAAGGGAGGGTTAGGGTCAGATTGCAGAAATCGTGAATTTCAGGTTAAGGTGTCTGCACTTTATCCTGTAGGCAATGGAGAGTCATCCAAGGTCTGAGTAGAAGGAGGACAAAATGAAAGTGGTATTTTAGGTAAATTAATCTGGCGCTAAATATGTGTGTCTAAAATATGCTGAAGTAACTGCAGGGCTTGCCAAGGCCAGCTGAGTGAGAGCCATGAGCACCTTTTAGTACTTCATACTCTACCTAGCAGTTACCAACAATGCAGATGCATAACCAGAGGATGAGAGGGGCCACTGGGCCTAGCACCCCCAAACAAGGAGGGTCTGCTTGACTCTAGAAGCTCTTTAGAAATTCCTAACTCTGCCGCATTTACTGTCTGGGGAATCAGTTAGCAAAGCTCAGACCCTGGCCACTTCTCTTTGAGGTTGTGCCACCAGCTATTTACCTGCCACGCTGCATCTCGTGGCTTATGTGGAATATACAGACTGACCTGGGAGACGTCCAGAAACACAACCTAGTAGGCAGCATCCTGAGAACACAACGGGCCTCTGTTTCTTCTTATTACCCTATATTCTCTCTCCGTGCACTGAGGGGCCTTTTTGAGTTCCTCCTGGTCCAAAACATGCATCAATATTATACATACATTCTGTAAGACAAAAGTCCTGCTCCAGTGAAAAATACACTAATACACTAATAATACAGCAAATCAAATCAGGAAAAAGAGTAACTAATCTGTTAGAAATAACTTGTTGTTGAAGGTTACTTTTTAAAGATCAAATAGCTGTAAAGCTAAGTTTAATTGTTTTGCTATTTAAATTCATTAATTATTTTTAAATGAAATAAAATAATTCAGGCAGAATATAAAGAAAAAAACAATTTCTTCAAGAAGCATAAAAACTTCCTACTGAAAAGCCACATGGCATTATGGAATGATAAGTCCTGGGATTCTAGTCCCAGCCTCATCACTTACCCATCAGCCTCTCTGGGCAGCTTCCATTTCTGTAAAATGTGGAGAATACCTATACTCTGCCTCCTCCCCGGGACTGTCATAAGGATGTATGTTAAATTTACCAGAGGATTTACAGAGAATTAGAAATGACCTGAGAGATCATCTGCTCCAAGATGACAGCAGTGCAAGCAGGTCTGAGTTTCGGGACCCGTCCACATTCCCAGAAGAAGCAAACAGAATTTGGGTCTTTCAACCTCAATTCCAGTGAGGAGCTTTCCACCGCACCACACTACCTCTCCTGGTAAGTGAATGTTCAGAAAATGGTAAAGCCCTATACTCATACGACATGAGCATAAATCAAAATGGAAGGACTTTCTTCAATATTTCATTGGCTTTGTATTCTCCCTGATACAGGCATTCTCATATTGGTGGTACACATGAAGCTCACCTACCCATACCTTCTCATCTCATACTGTGCTTGTCCAAAGTCATAAAAAGACCTTTCTCAGAGAATTCAGTCGAGTCACTGAGATCCTCCCCAAGGTCACAGGAATCAACTGGGTGGGTACCCAGACTGCCCGTCTGACCCGTTCTCCTCTCTCACACCATATGACCTGTCCACCTCTTTCCCTCCATTTCTTCAATGATATTCTTCTCAAACTTCCTGCACCTCAATCATCACTAGCCATATGGGGTGGCCCATGTGCACCCACCATACATTTCTCTCTTGCCTTTTGGGTCTCCCTTTGAAGTTCATACAGTGGAAAGAATGTAGGACTTGGTGCCAGATCCCAGCTCTCTCTCCTCCTACTTGTGTGATCTGATCTGCACCAAGTCATTTAACCTTGTTTGGCCTCAACTTTCTTCATCTCTAAAATGTCTCTACAGTATTATCAAGAGAACATTTATGTTAAAAAGATTTGACACTGTACCAGACTATACGAAAACAGGCTAGTTAAAAGCACTGTATAGTTTTCCAAATAAAACCCAGCTCATTGTCTCCCTCCTATTTAACTGTCAGCACAGCTGCAGTGTCTGTCCCAGACAGATGCACTGACACAGTAATTCAACGGACTAGCCAACTACTTATCATAGCCTAGGCAGGAGACTTGTCATTCCACATTCCTCTCCCTCACCACTGCCATTGTCCATACAATTAATCTATTCTATGTGGATTGTCAGGCTGAATGCTTTTAAATAATCACTAACTTCACTGAGAAGGTTCTATAATGTTTTGGGCCTTAATGAAAACAGCCTGATATCATGTGCACATAAAAACACCTAGGATCATCTGGGAGGTCTCACCAACAATAAGGAGCCCCTCTTCCATTTGTGCCTTACACTGGACAGCCATCTTCCAAGGCAAAAGCAAACACCTATGGAGGGCATCCATCTCCGTTTTATGTCTCACTTGAACTTAATAATCAGAGGACCAATGACAAATGTATCTCTGTGGTTGCATTTATCAAGCAATTTTATGTGATCCTGACAGATATACAAAATATTCCTAGTTAGGGAATAGTCCTTAAAGCTGAGTTTTGTTCTACTAAGTCAAATGATGCCCCTTCCCCTTTTTTGGGGGTAATCAACAAAGAACATGCACAACAGACTTTTCTATTCCCTATATAATTCAGTCAACTATGTATCTGGAAAGATGTGATCTTATGTATAAAATCTTTTCCAAAAGTCTTCCAGTTCCCTTTCTATAAACAGAAGGAAAACTCAATAAAAATAATAAACTTCAAACTTTCCAAGTTTAACCAGGCTCAATTTTAGGCCGATATATTTTTATGTCCCAGATAAGGGTAGATGTGTAACATGCAGATATCCACACATACTTCAGTTTGGGCAATTAGCATCAAACCAAATTAGCTGAGTAAAATCATCACAGAAATCATAAAGCTTAAGTACAAAACACGGCTATGTCAAATTTAAATATAAAAATCTTCCTACGAACACTAAAGCGTTAAAGGCATTTGCTAAGGGATCGTCTTAACTATTCTTTACCATGGAAAACTGGAGTAAGTACAGAGAATTAATGGCTAGAGGTTATGATTTAGCAGTAAAACACCAACATCCTCACTGCTTTTAAGGAATGGGCAGGGATTATACGGGTGAATAAAGAAAACTCTCCAATTTCCATTCAGAAAATCTTTATTCAAGCCAAGAAAATGAGCTAAGCACTCTGAAGACACAACTTTAAAATAAACCCTCCACAGGTTACTGATTCTCCTGAACTGGAAGTTAGCGTAAGTCAGCACCCAGGAAGCTAAGTACTAAAATAGACTTTACTTGCACTCCAAAGACTAGAAAACAGGCCTACCATACTGCATACTGCCGATCCCAATCTCCTCTATCCAACTATACACATGTCCCTTATGTGCAGGAGGCTGCTCAGTGACATGAAAAGAGAACCGGCTATTGACTCAGAAGATCTGAGCTCGAAGCCCAACTCTGGAACTTAGAAGTTTTCTGACCATGGGTAGATATTTATTTATATGCCTGGACTTTACTTTATATGCTTTCTCCTTTTACTTTGTATGTCTAAACATTTTCATCTGCAAACTGAGATAATGCTCCTACTACTGTGTTATAAGGTTGTCAGGAAACCACATGACAAATCTTACAAGTCATAACAAAGGTTATTTGTACTTGTTTACTTTCATGCTAACATTCTCTTTTGCTCTAAGGGCGAAAGAGGAGATAGGTTAGAGGGCCGGATCAGGAAAAACTTATAACAAAAAAGAAATCATAAAAGTTGTGACAGAAAAACACAAACCACCAAATGGAAACTCAAAAGCCAAACACAGAACCTGAAAGCTAGAGAAAGATCTCAGAGATTATCCAAATTCAATTTCCTCTATTTACAAATTAAGAAACTGAGGTTTCAAGAGTCACATGGCTAAGCATTACCAAAGCTAGGCATAGCACTCAGGACACTAAGACAGGGAGGGCTCTTTCTATTATAACACTCTGGTTTCAATATATTTAAACTACCATTTTAGAATCCTTAAAAAATAGATGCCCAAGGATGAAATATATATCTAATATATGTCTATACATACTGTAGAGAGAATTGAGAAAATCAAAAATTATGTGCTAATGTTCATATATAAAAATTATCTGGATCTTTATCAAAAAAGCCATAAAATTTCTAAATTAAGAGGTGAGAGCTCCCTAATCTGAGAATCTAGTTGAATAGCATCTCCTAGAATATATCATGAGGCACTTCAAAAAGGATTTCAAGGGGAAAGTAAAGGAACCTAAGGGTCTCAGGGGTGAAGAACCTTTGGCCCGGAGGTCACATGTGGCCCTCTAAGTCTTCAAGTGAGACCTTCTGTCTGAATCCAAATTTCACAGAACAAATCCTCTTAATAAAAGGATTTGATCTGTAAAACTTGGACTCTGGCAAAAGGACCTAGAAGGTCACATGGGACCTTGAGCATGCAGGTTCCCCAATCCTGGTCTAGGTAATTCCTTATTTAAAAATGAGAGTGAAAATGTATGATTTCACAATGGATTTTTCAGAAAATTAAAGTTATAAAAAAATAAAAGTTATAAAAAAATCACAGAACTGAAGTCAGAAGGAACCTCTGAGATGATATTTTATCTGACTTTGGACAGAGGAATAGTCAAGACACAGAAAAGTCCAATGATTTCCCCTGAGATTTTACACAGATTATGTAAACATTTTAAAGTCAATTTTCACCCTTGTAAAAATACATCCTTAGTCTTGCTCACCTGTGATTTGTAAAGATTGAAACAGTCCCCTGTCTGGACCATGTCCTCACTGTGAACAGTTTCTTTCCACAAGCTTGGGTCATCTCCACAAGAATAGGGATTTAGGGTTGTGAGTCCTGGTTTGACCTGTTTAAAAACAAATTACTATCAAAACCTAGAAATGGAGCTGCAAGTGTGGATTACTTTGATCACCAGTGATCAAATTACAGTAGTTAAAAGAGGGCACCAGGAGGATCACCTGAACAGAAATCATCATCAATCTGACCTTCTACCTCCAGAAAGCTGCAGGACACTCTAACCATTCCAGAAAGAATGGTGTATTCTTTTTTTTCAATTAAACATACACTCACTTCAAAAGAAACATCTCAATGTCAACAGGTACATACTCAAACTAAGTTTTATCTAATGAAGCAATTTTTCACCACTTGTTTCAAAGCACTAGAAAGTCGAGCAATTTCCCCAGAGTTTTCTCCTAGTGTTGGAGTCAAAGGCACTAAGTAGCAATGATAAGTAACATGATGCACATTCTAGCTCTGCTTTCTGAGATTTTAGTCTCTGCTCCAAGATTTGCTGGCTGTGTGACCCAGAAGAATCTAAATTCTCTGACGGCAAAGTGTTCTTTCATGTCTCATCTTTGGATCCCTCCAACCTAGTGCTTAATGTCTGCTGAACTGAATTTCTCCTGGGCCCTACCAGTCTGAACCTCAACTCTTCATACCTGTAGTAACCAAGTCACCCACACCTCCCCAATGTACAGTCACACAGAAATCTTGTCCCAGGATCAAACAGCCAGTATGTGCCAGAGGTAGTGTCTGAAACCAGGGCTTCCCGATTCTAAGGCTGGCTACTCTTTACTATTCTATAAGGGTAAGGAAAACCACTTTAGTGTTTATAACCTCACATGGTTGTTGCAAATAGCTCAACAAACTGTAAAGTGCTAGAAGACAGGAGCTAATATTAAATGTATGCGGCTGGGAAGAGGGGAATATTTATAAAACAGAAAGTTAAAATGCATCATTTTTTTGTTTTCCAGGGTAATGTTCCAAAGCCTCTTAAGCATTACAAAAAAAAAATCAGTTTTGTCCTAATGGAATTAAATTCAGAAAGCATATTTCCATATGACTACATTTAATTTTTAAACAAGAGAATGAGGTTTCTGCACACAAATAACAAACTACAAACTAAGTTTGGCTGCACAAGTAAAAAATTAGAAAAATAAATTACAACCAAATGGAATACATTTGGAAAAGTAGGGGTACACTTAGCAAGAGGTGATCTGAGTAGTTTTCTCTAACTTCCTTTGGACCTCCAAATGCCCAGTAAAAAGTATTAATCCCCCAGGGAAGGGCATGCGGGCAGCCAAAGGAGCTCAAAAAGCAGCTCCTTCAGGCCAGTTAGCCAGCTTCCACCAGGGTACTTAGAGAAAGACAAACTTTGTATATGCCCCCGACATCAGAAAACAGCAGCTGGATCTAAGAGAGGAAAGCCCAAAGGATGGGATATTTGCTAAGCATTCATAATCAATGAGCTTTCCCCTTTCCTCCCCTCCCCCATTATAATCACCACCAAGATCCCACCTAAAATACCCTGGCCCCAAAGCAAAACCTGGAAACCCTGGCTATCCCCTCCGGGACTTCCAGCAGTCTCGTCCAGGTCCAGGGTGGGCCAGCTCTCCAGGGACCAAGCAGAGTGGCCTGGGGTGGCCCGGGTAGTTGGGGCTTCTCAGTTCCCCTTACAAACATAACCAGGAGGAAGCACAGGGCGGCGGCCGCACCAAAGGGAGGCCCCAGCCCCGGCCCCAGCCCTGGCCCCAGCTCCTGACCCAAGCCGGGAGTGTTCGCGTATGGAAACCGTTGCCAGGTTATGCTCAGCGTCCCTCCACCCTGCCTCCGACCATCCCCCTAGAAGTGAAGTAACAGCAAACACGCGAGAACTCAAGTGTTTGCGGAGGCAGAGGCTTCACACAGGATCCACCCCTGGGCTCCTCGCCGCCCAGCAGGCTTGCGTGGCACGCCTGGCTCCACCCCAGGCCGTGCACTCTAGGCCAGGGTTCCAGGGTTCCAGGGCTCCGAGGCTCCTGGGCTCACGCTGGGAATGGGCCAAACACTTACACTCTAGCTAGCATCTCTCTGGCTTTTCGCCAGGAATGGTGAACACATGTCAAGTTCATAGGAACAAAGACTTCATAACTAGAAGGGCTGGCACGGTCATGTGGTCTAACCTGTTTTACAAATGAGGAAACTGAGGCCCAGAGGGCTGAAATGACTTGTCCCAGGTTACAGAAATAGGAAGTGGCCAAAGCTGACTCTGGCCACCCAGGTGGTTTTCTCATCTTGAGATGGGCATACAACAGCTCCATATAACCCTATAGTACTCAAAGTGTGAATTCATTTATTCAGATGTGTTTTATCAAGTGTTTCATGGTAGCAGGTTCCAGAATGATTAAGATACAGAGCAAAAACTCCAAAATAGTACACAAAGTATAAAAGAGAGGTAGCTTGGTTACGGCACTCAGGGCCAGAAGGCCTGGATCTGCTCTTCACTAGCTATTGGCAAGGTACTTCTCTCTGGGGAGGTCACTTTGCTCATGTCCAAAATGAAAGAGTTAGGATGCGCTTCCCTCTCCCTTAATGTGAAATTGGACTGAAGACAAGCTACGGAATTTATTTAGATTTTACTGGAATAATGTGATCAGAGCTGTGTACTAAAAAGAAAATAGTATAGTTGTTGGGTTCTGGGGGGATGGGAGAATGAAAGGGGAGGACAGGGGCAAGGGAACCAGTGAGGAGGTTATTGGAATAATTCAAAAGAGTAAGGACAAACTAAATCTGAAACGGTGGCAGCAGTGGGAATGAACAAACCTGATCATAAATCCCCCACTGCTTTCTTCCCCTGGAACAGACATTCCCTAAGGTTACATCAGCAGCTTAGAATGCAGAAGCAAAGGGGAAAGGGCTAGACTGCAAGAAATGCTTGTTGACTAAGGGCCATCTAAAAGCCTGGGCACCTCCTGGGGCTAGGTAAAGGAAGAGATGGACAGTAAGGAGCTCAGTTTTACCCTTAGCACTATCAAATACAGGCACACTGCCCAACATGGTTGTCCTATCCAACAAGATGAATACCAAAGCCCAGTAGAGCCTTCGGGAATCAGCCTAACTGTTCATATAGCACCGAGATCAGCCTGTCTCCAGAAGTACCTCCCTTCCAACCTCCAGTGAAGAGTGGTGATTCTGGACCATCAGGAAGATGCTGACCAGGCTCAAGGAAATGTCAACAAATCCCAAGAGGCCTCCTCTTTCCTTTTCCAACCCTGTTGCTAGGGGATTCCCCACCCCCCACAGATGCTGTGCCCAACCTAATTTTAGATGTGCCTGTAAATGAAGTTCTAAATTAAAGCAGTGAACTTATGTTGGCTCAATTTTCCTTTTAAATGTTTTCCTTCAGTCTTGCCTGCTCTTTTCTTGGTAGCAGGTAAATGTGCGTGGATTTGTGTTTTTAAAAGCTCAAAGGGGTGAGCCAATCATTTTTCTATACCCGGAATCACTCGTGCCAAATGTTTCTCCTAGATATTTATTTAATTATTAAAAATAAATAAAGAAAAAACAACCTAGGAGATTCCCTATGGTGAGAGGCTGTGTGTCAGATAATGGAAAAGCCTGTTTGAAGCCCACCTCTGATACTGACAGTACAAGACACCTCTCTGACCCAGGTCTCTTCATAGTAAAATGAGAGTAGTAATACATATACAAGATAAAGGAGTACTTTTTAAGTCTTAGATCACAACAAAAATGGGAGTTTATGGTAGAGGAATTTCTACTGGGGAAATAAGAGGAAAACAGCCTGCATTAGCCTACTATTTTCCAATCACTATGGTTTCTTCAACCTTCTGATTCAAAGAACTAGCTATTTTCTCTATCCAACAAAGTTCTGTCTTCACAAGAAATTTCCAGAGAAATGTAAAACTGCTTTAGTTAAAAAATTCCTAAAATGTAGTTAATAATCCTTTGTAATTACTCTTTTCACATGCTAATATGATCTCATTTGGGCCTCCTAACAATTCAGTGTAGGTAGCAGCACAGGCATTATTAACCCCATTTACAGAGAAGGAAACAAAGGACTTAACTGCTCAAGGTAAGATAACAAGTTGGTGGAACTGTTATCCCCCAGAAGGATAAAGGCATCATTTCCCACAGGAGACAAACCTTTCACAATTAAATCTGATCTCTAAGGTTTCATCTGGCTCTAAAATCCTAGAAACCATATATTTATTCACTCACTCAAGTAACTTCATACATGTAGAGCATTTGTTCTAGGCATCAATCCCAGCCCACAAGGACATTACAAAATATAGATGCTTATCTTTACAATAACCTTCATCTGCAACCAAGCCAGTGAGCCAGATAAGGTCTAGATTTACTTCCATTTTAGAAATGGCTACAGAGTCAAGGGAAGGTCATGAGACGACAGGGAGAGATGGCAGAGCACTCTGATGGGTGGGCTCTAGTCACACCATCACCAAATGAGACAAGGGATGTAAAATACCCTCTGTAAACGACTAACGCAGGACTTCATCAGTGTGCACCTGCTTCCAGGGATGAGTTTTAAACAGTGACCCAAGGCTCAGAGCCTAGACTTGTCAATTTCTTCGACCCTTTGGGGCTAAACTTAAAAGGCGCCTCCTTTCTCTCCTCTCACTCATCTTAACCCCTTATTTTGGCTCCTGCCCTCATTCTTTCACCAACCTAACTGCTCTCTCCAAAGCTACCGATGATCCAATCGCCTTTTCTCACTCCCCATTCTCTGTAGCCCTCTCCTCCTCCTCCTCTGTTCCTCTAGGTTTTCAGGACACCATGCTCTCCTGGTTCTCCTCCTACCTATATGACCTCTCCTCCTCAGTCTCCAAATCATACCCTCTAACCATAGGTGTCCCTCAGGGCTCTGTCTTGGGCCCTCTACTCTTCTCCTATACTACTTCACTAGGTGATCTCACTAGCTTTCATGGATTTAATTATCCCTGTGTTGATGACTTTCAAAACCACTGATCCTACCCCAAACTCTACACTGACCTCCAATCTCACACTTAAACTAACTTTCGGACATGTGAAACTAGATGTTGGATAGACATCTTAAACTCAATGTCCAAAACAGAATTCTTTATCTTTCCTCCTAAACCTTCTCTCACCCCCTGTGCCCCCACTGCCACTCCTCCTCTCTTACTGTAGAGGACACTACCACCCTCCAGACTTGCAGAGAGTAGGAGTCATATTTGACTCCTCACTATCTCTCACCACCCCCCCAATTTCCAATCTGTTGCCAAAGTCTGTTGATTTCACCTTTGCAATATCTCTCTGATAATGCCCCCCACTCTGGTGAAGGCCTTCATTACCTGATGCCCAGACTACTGCAACAGCCTGCTGGTGGGTCTGCCTGCCTCAAGCCTCTCTCCACTGCAATCTATCCACCAGCCTCCAAAGCGATTTTCATAAGGCACAGGTCCAACTGTATCTCCTCTCTACTCAATAAACTCCAATGGTTCCCTACTGCCTCTGGGATCAACACACAAAATCCTCTAGTTGGTGTTGAAAGCGTCTACAACCAAACCCCTTCATCCTTACCTTTCTAGTCTTCTTACACTTTAATCCCCACCAATTACTGTTTAATCTAGTGACATGGGCTTCCTGGCTGTCTCAAGAAAAAATCATTCCATCCTTAGCCCTCATGCCAGGAACACTCTCCTCTCTATTCTTTAAGGCCCAACTAAAATCCATCTTCTCCAGGAAACCTTTCTTGTCCCTCTCAATTCTAGTGCCTTCCCTCTCTCATTTATTTCCTGTTCATCTTGTATATGGTTTGTCTGTACAAGTTTGTTTGCATGGTGTCTTCCCCAACAGATTGTGAGCTCCTTGAGGGCAAGGGCTGTCTTTTATCCCTGTTTGTACCCTGAATGTTAGCATACTTCACATGTTTACTAACTGGTTGTCTAGGATGATATAGTTCTAAAAGGCAAGTCACTTTTAGTTATTAATTGACAGTTATTACTTGAAGGGCTGTCTTATAAAAGAAGTGTTAGACTTATTCTGTTTGACTCCATCAGGCAGAACCAGGGACAATGGGTGAATTATGATAGAGGCTGATTTCAGCTCTACATATGAAAAAAAAACTTGAGAAAAATTAAAGCTGTGTTAAAGTGGCATGAATTGCTTTGGTAGGTAATGGATTACCCAACACTGGAGGTATTCAAGCAAAAGTTGAATGACAAGTTGTCTGAAATAGTGTAGAATGGGTTCTTGTTCAAGTACATTTGTACTAGATGCCTTCAAAAGTCACTGTTAACTCAGAAAATGTGACATGCGACTCAGCTAGGTGACCCAATAAAGAGAGTACCGACCCTGGAGTCAGGAGGACCGGAGTTCAAATCTCAGCCTCAGACACCTGACACACTTACTAGCTGTATGACCTTGGGCAAGTCACTTAACCCCAATTGCCCTGCCTTTCCCTGTCCAAAAAAAGTTTAAAAAAAAAAGAATATGTGACATGAGGATTTTTACATAGTCAAGAGTATTACAATAAAGACAAACAGGAGGAATTCTTAAAGACACATTTCTTTCCTAAATGCAAATTCAGTTAAGTTGCTAGAGATAGTAACTTAACACCTTTAGAGGAAGGTGCTCTATCTGCAGAAAGAATCACTTAAAAGTTAACTAGAAACTAACCAAAAGATAGCAAACCAGAGATTCTGAGTACTTCCTACCTCTCTCCTCTCCAAATGCCCCCTCTCACTTAATCTTGTACAAAGCAGATAATGCTTGAGGAGTTACGGAGAAACTATCAGAAATCCTTCTGACAAAGGCAAAGTCATACAATGACAGATTCAGAGCTGACAGAGACCCTCAAGATCACTTACTACAACCCCCTAGGATCAGAGAAGCTTAATAACTCCACCAAGATAACTCAGGTAGATAAATGGCTAGTCTAAGATGAAAACCAAAATCCAGCACTCTCTCCACCACACCACACTGTGACACACCTTAGCAGTGGTAGCAATGGCTAGTTTGGCAGATAACCAATCTTCTAGCAGGAAGAAATTTGTGGCTGACAATTTCAGAGACCTAGGGCAAATTCCCTTCTCCTTAAAACACAAACAGCAGCAGACATTTATTTATACAATCCCTTGCAAGCTTTTAAATTATTTTACATACATGATCTCATATGCTTCTCCCAACAAACCTGCAAGGTAGGCAAGTATCACCACCCTCCTTATTCAGGTGAGGAAATGAATTTTTAAAAATGGAAGCAGCTTTCCTGCCAGAAGTGACAAAGTTATTAAACAGTTACTTAGGGCCAGGTAACAGAATAACAGGATCATACATTTAGAAGTGGAAGGGATCTCAGGTATCTAGTCCCACTCCCTTAGGAGAAGAGGAAGGTAAGGTCCAACGAGGTTAAGTGATTTGCCCAGGGTGCCACAGGAGGGATCTGAACCCAGGATCTCTGAATCCAGATACAGCTGGTACTCTTTGGACTGCCCCATGATGTCCTGATTCCAATTTCAAATGCAATGTGCTCCTTTAAATCAGGGAGAACCAAGAAGAGTGTGAAAAATGGAAGACATATTTCAAAGCAAGGTAAATTATCTGAATTGAGCAGGTACAGCTGAATGTGCCAAAAAAAAAAATTACCCTTTGGAAATGATTACCAATTCACAACTAGCCAGACGGGTTACAGTAAATTGTTGTAAAATATAGCACATGACAAATGTAAAAGGGGAAAGCTGACATTAAATGCATTGAGAAGGAGAAAAAAAAACACATCATTTGCCATTTTAATCATCCAACAATTTATTTGGTTGTTTTCTAATGGCTGACTGAAGGGTTTATCAAAATGGTATGAGTGGCAAATCCAATACATCAAAGGTATAACTTTGTCATTAGCTAGATATGTTTTATAATTCTAATAGTCTATGATTCTTGTTGTCAGTGGTAGTTTGTCCTTCATTCTAGAAGAGGAGCATGACACCAGGAAGGTAATGCCATGACTTGCAAGCGAATTGGATTTAAATGAGGGAGGGCTGTGCAAAGTCACCAGCCTCACTTTCTCCTCCAGAGTCATGTGGGTTCAGTAGCAAGACAGATCAGGATGACTGGACGGCCCCCAGTGCCAGATTCTAGATTGTTTCTGGCAGCGAACTGGTGGGCACTGGACTAAGGAGGCAGGAGAAGTGGGTTTTAATAACTTTTACTACTCTGGGATTCAGCCTTCTTTGTAAAATGAAGGGAGTGGAGTGGGCGATCTCTAAGGTTCTTTCCCATATTTGTCTTTCTTTTCTTTGAAAGATAGTTTTTTCATTAACCAGAACTATCCTTCTGAAAGAAGGTATTACCTTAAGGGCTGTCATGTGGAAATGATTAGACTTACTCTGCCTGATTCTAGCAGTCAGAACCAGGGATAATGGGTGAATGTTTCAGAGGCAATTACACATGTGAAGTCATGCAAAATATATTTCCGTATTAGTCATGCTGCACCCCCAACCCCAAAGCAAAAAAAAAAAAAAAGGAAAAAGGCATGCTTCAATCTCCACTCAGAGTTTACAGTTCTCTCTCTGAAGGTGGATAAAACTTTTCATCACGAGTCCTTTGGAATTATCTTGAATTACGGTACTGATTATGGAAAAAACTTGCTAAAAATTAAAGCTGTCTCAAAGTGGGATGAACTGCTTAATGGAATTTTATGGAGAGAACTATGGGAATGGTTTCACTATTTTGTCTTCAAATTTACAAAGCCTACCACAGTCCCGGGAACACAGCAGGTGTTTAATAAATGCCCATGGCGTAGATGCTCATTATTTATTAATAAGTGAATTCTTCGAAGAGACAGAAGTTTGGGGGAGATCGGACTCCACCCTCAAACAGCTGGGAGACGACACCGAGAGGGGCACCACGATCCTGACGTTAACAGGGGCGCACGCCACGGGCTCCAGCCGCTCCGGGGAGCGGCCAGCATCCACTCCACGTAAAAGACGTGCCGCGTCCCGCCTCCTCCCTGCAGCCTTCCCTCCCCCTCCTCATGGTCCCCCGGGCAGCTGTCGGTTCACAGCAGGTGAGAAGGGGCGCTCGCAGGACCCGCAGCCTACCCGCCCGGTCCGCCCCCTGCTCCTCCTCACCTCGGGGTAGCAGGCCTCCGCGGCGGCGGCGGCAGCACGCGAGGCCACGGGCTCCGCGCTATTGGCTACCATCGCGCTCTCTGATCCGACCTCCCGCCGCCAGTCCCAGCCCCTGCTCCCCAGCTATACACCCTGAGGAGGCTCTCGGAAGTCGCTATCTAGGCAGCCCAAACTCCCACCCTCTCACTTCCGGGGATGCGCGCACACTTCCTGTCCCATTACCGTCCATCCCCTCACCAGCCACCACCGTCCGGCTTCCAGCGATCTGGCGTCTGTTTCTGCCTGCTACCTAGAAGAAGGAGGCAGGGGAGCGGAACCGCAGCTGACTGCGCGCGCACCAACTCTCCTTAACCCCGCCCAACTTTTCCCTGAGTCTGAGTCCCTCTAGTCTCGTTTCAGTTTCTGCCCGCTGCCTAGGAGGCGGGGGAGAGGAACCACAGCCGACTGCGCGCGCACCTCCTCTTCCCCTTAGCCCCGCCCAGCTTCTCCCCTGTGTTAGTCCCTCTTGTCTCGTGTCAATTTCACCCCCGCAGCCTAGAAGAAGGCGGGGAAGCAGTTTCCCGCGGGCTGTGCGCGCTCCACAGACTTTCGCCTGCGCGAGTGGCTTGGCGGCTTCACTGGTGGGCAGCGGCTAGGGTCGGGCGGTTGCAGCCTTGGCGGTTGGGAGTCCGCCAGGTCCCCCAAGAAGGCGGCAACCAAGCTGGACTATACATAGGTAGCCGGTCCCTGCTGGAAACAACCTTAGAGACCGTCTGACCATGTCTTTATACAGATGGGGAAACTGAGGTCTAGAAGGGATCACAGTTTAACAGCCACAGAGCCCCAGACTGGAGCTTTAGTCTTTCCCCTCTGTTCCTCTGCCTCTTCCAGACAGTATGGGAGCCTACACACTCATCCACTGCCCCACCAAAAAAAATCCAGCCCAAAGTGGATGGGGCTGACTTCATAGGTTGTCAGTTCCCCAGACTTCAAGCAGAACCTGTCAGGATGGCCAACCAATTGATGAACTCTGACAATTTTTAATCACAGAAGGCAGTTGCTTCTTAGGATGTACCTTACTATGGCCCGTTGAGGGAAATTTGTTTTTTAGTTTTGATTTTCATAACTGTTGTGTTAGAGATGGTTAGCAAAAAATGTGATTAAAATTATACTGTGCCATAATGTGCAGAGTTAACATTTATATGACAATTTAACAATAATTTAACAATAATAATTAACATAGAGCCCTTTGCAAATTGCTTTACACATATTCTCTCGTTTTCACAATAACCGCAAGATATAGGTAGGTCCTATTAATAGACTTACTTTACCCATGAAACTGATGGGGGGGAGGAGGGAGTAACTTGACCAAGTTCACACAGCTACAAGTCACTCAACCTCTGGGCCTCAGTTTCCTCATCTGTAAAATGAAGGGTTTGAATCAGAGTTCTAAGTCACTCTAAGATCCCTTCCAGCTCCAAATCTGTCTTAAATGCTTTGCTCAGGGTCCCTCCATTAATGAATGTCAAACCCAGGTCTTCCTGAATCCAAGTCTGGTATTACTTAGGGATTCTTATTCAGATATAGGTCAGCCTAGATCCCCTTTGAGATGTCTTCCTTCTCTAAAACTCTGGGATTCTGTGATCCTGTAAAATGTCTATTTTCTACTTCCTCTCCCAAGGGAGAATAAGTGTAAGGCACATATGTGAAGTGAAAGTCGTCTTTAGATTATTTTTCCCTAGAGCATTTCCTTAATCCACAATAGAAGCCCATATTTCTACAAGCTTTGAAAAAAAGAATGCTATAAAACATTATATATTATATAATAATGCACTGTATTATATAATACATAATCTAAAAGTTATAGTAACATTCTGGTAGTAATTGGAAGTTTACGGAGTGCTACCTTTACAACTACCCTGTGACACAGTGTCAGTATTATTCCCAATCTACAGAAGAGGAAACATCCAGAGACATAAAGAACTTGCCCCAATTAGTAAGACAAGGCAGACAGATATACTCCCATAAAGAGACAACTAATGAACAATACCAAGCAATAAAATAATACCTGGTTTATGGTCAAGAAACCTGAGTTCTAAGTCAGACAAACATTTTACTAAGACAAATGAATGGATGAAATGAAGTCAACTAGCTCTGCTCTTTACTGCAGGGAATGAGTCAAGGGGCATATGCTGTAGTCCCAAGCCTTCCAAAAGTCAACAAGCATTTTTAAAGTGTCTACTTATGTGATAAGCACTGGGGAGAAAAAACAGAAACAAAAGGGAGAGGAAGCAACCTCATCAGGACATGGTGAAGAAGGACATGTAGAGTCAGACACTAAGAGGAGGAGGGACTTCCCAGCATAAGAAGGCTGCAGGGATGGAGGGATCTTCCAGAGATGAGAAGGCTGCATTCCAAAAAGTTGCATGTCCTTAAGCAAATCACTTTCCTTCTCTGGCTGTGTTGGGTTCCTCTTCAGTAAAATAAGAGCATTGATTAGATCATGTAAAAGATCCTTCTCCCTGCTCTCCAGAAACCTGTTAGGGAGAGAAGTCTCTCCCCCAAAAAAAGAAATCCATAAGGAACATATTCACACTTCACAAAGAGACAGGGGAGAATTCACTGTAGGCTGGAATTGTTAGGGAAAGCATCATGGAGACTTGAAAATATACAGACAAGAACAGGAGTGGAAAACAAAGAAACAACCTGGTGAAAATAGTGGCCTTCCAAAACAACAGAGTCCTGAACATCAGAGATATATAATAAATGTTTATTGAATAATTATCCATCAGTGCCTCAGATGTTTCCATATAACTGAAGCATGGGGGCACGTTTGGTGTCGGATGAAGGCAGGATTTGTGATTAGCTTCAAGCTGTAGAAATTCCCACACCCAATACAGATCTGCAAATCCCTTGCAACTTCTAATCTTGAAAAGTTGTCTGGGGCACTGAAAAGCTAAAGTGACTTGCCAAGGGTCTCATAGCCAGTATATATGTCAAAGGCAGGACTTGAACCCTGGACTGCTTGATTCCAAGGCTGACCTTCTGTCCCACAGTGTTTTTCTCACACAACCCTGTGAGGAAGGCAGTGTAATGATTATGATGCTCTTTTTTCAGATGAGAAAACTGTGGTTTTGCCCATGACCACAATGCTTCTCGATCTACATCTTACTCCAATTTAGGATTCTAGCTACTGCTGCATTTAGTGCTGCCTCTTTAAGTTTACCTATTTTGGGTTGTTTATTTATTTTTTGGTAACTCTAGCACATAATGGACACAATGAATGTGTGTGTTTTTTTTAAGTTGCTACAATTCCTTGAAAAAAAGCGAGAAACCAAACCTTTCAAATATCCTGGGGAGGGAGGGAGGGCACAGAGGAGAACAGTTAGTACCATTAATAACACTAGAAACTATATAATGTAGCGTTTTTAGAATCCTTGATGAATATTTGGTAGCATTTGCCACTGTCACAAATGGAATTAATTGAGCATTTATTAAACACTCACTATTACCTGGCTCTGTGATAATCACAGATGATACAAAGAAAGGCAAAAAGCAGCCCTTGTCCTCAAAGGGCTTCTATTCTAATGGGGGAAACATACATAAATAGGGACATATAAAACAGGCATAGCAGATGGAAGGTAACCTTTGGGAAGAAAGCTCTCTCAACTAGATGGGGGACGAGGAAAGAAAGGCTTACTACAGAGGGTGGTATTTGTGGATGCCAGATGGGAAATGGTACATCATGCATAAGAGATGGTAACCAGGCCCTTACAACTAGACTGTAGTGTGTACGGAAAGGAGTAATGTGCAGTAAGTCTGGAGAGCTGGGAAACAAATTGTAAAGAGTTTTAAATGCCAAATGGAGTTTATATTTGAAGCTAAATGACTTCACCATGTATAATGAATACTGGGGAGGGGCAGAAGGAGAAAATTTGGAACTCAAAATTTTTAAAAATTGATGTTAAACATTTTTAAAATGTAATTGGGATATAGTTAATGAAATAAATATATCTGTAGAAAATATTTGACACTAAAAGTATAGCTCTTAGATTCTCCTTGTCTGTATATTTTCAAGTCACCCCTCCATGAAGTTTTTTCTAGCAGTTCCAGCCTACAGTGAATTTTCCTCTGTCTCTTTGTTCAATGGTCTGGATGTGGTTGGGGGAATGAAAAAGACAAAAAAACCTGGATTTCTGCCCTCAAGTCTTTTCAGTTTACCAGACAACCTTATAAACATGGATAAGTGTGAATATGTTCATTATGGATGTCTGTTTTTGGGAGAGACTTCTTTCCCTAACAGGTTTCTGGAGAGCAGGGAGGATCTTACTGTCAAGTTGGCTCCCCAGAGGATGACTACATCTCAACATCATCCATAAGCAACTAACATCAACTGACCTTACAAAGAGAAATGTACTGAAAAGATAAAGCAAGAACAGAAGTACAAACATATTCCCCCAACAGGGGGTACACTCTCCCCTCCATCATCACGTCTCAGGTGCTATGAGCATTTGCCCCACCATGTTCACTCCCATGTGTGGCACGGCTATTTGCTGAGGTACTAACTCCCTTGGTGTAGGATGCTGCCTCACAGCTATCAGGATGATCCATTAATAGCCTGGATCCCACAGGTTATTCCTTAGAACTTCACTTTTTACCAGTAGCTCTCACATAGACTCCAGTACCTGGTCCTCTAGTGATTCTATAACCTTTCAAAATTCTTAGTTGTATGAATTAGCTTTCACTAATTCATACTGATCTTAATCAATCCAAATAATTAAGTTTTTCATATACTCCAATCAAGCTGAAACTAAAGGTGATGGGGGCCTAGTGTGAGTAGAGAGAAAGGGACAGATATGAGGGGTGTTGAGGTAGTGGAATTGATAAGATTTGACAACTGATTGAATATAGAAACTAAAGCAGAAGGGAGAGGTAAAGATAATTCCAAGTATAAGGTATTGGTCCTTTGAGGTATTACCCAGTTCAGACAGAAAAAAGCGACAACAAAAAGTATTTTTAAGTACATAAAAAGATTTTTAAATGCCTGTAAAGGATGTAAAAATTGCCTCTGTCATAGATTATCATTTTGATGCCTAGAAGGAGTAGGAAAAGAACTCTGATTTAAGCAATATTGTTAAAATATGTGCATGAAGAAACAGTTCTCAGATGGGACTGAGTGGTTTGGGACAGAAAAGAGACAGTGGTACAAATATAAAGACAAATATCCTGGCAACAGATATATTGTCAGCCCTCATTTGAATGTGAACAGTTTAATGATTTAAAAGGTCAGGGAAAACTTCTGTTAATTTAAAAGATTTTTAAAGCACTTACTATATTCCAAGTACATCCATTACCCCTACCAGGCTGTCAGCTCCATGAATTATATAACATATCTTATGTCTTATCTAAACTTATTTTCTCCCCCAGCAACTATTATAGTGCACTGTATACAACAGGCACTTAGAAAATGTTCCTTGAATTTTTGCTTTTTTTTTTTCCTTTTTGGAGGGGGAAAGGCAGGGCATTTGGGGTTAAGTGACTTGCCCAAGGTCACATGGCTAGTTTTGTGTTAAGTGTCTGAAGTCGGATTTGAACTCAGGTCCTCCTGACTCCAGGGCCAGTACTCTATTCACTTCGACACCTAGCTGCCCCTATGCTTTTTTTTTTTTTAAGTGAAATAGATATCAATCTCTTGGACAGGGCCAAAGTATAGGATTTGGAAATGAAGGGGACCTTAGAGATCATTTAGTCCAACTTCTCTGATTTTCAGACAAGGAAACTGAGGCCCACAGAGAAAGTCACTTGGCCAGGTTCACACACCTAGTAAGTGGCAGAGCTGGGGTTTGAGGTTAGATCACTGTAGATGGACCACTCTCCCTAATCCCAGAGCTGGGACTCAACAGATCCCAGGTACAAGGTTCCTATAGGAACCAGACATTCTTCCATACTCTGTATCTAACTTGAGTGTCTTTGTTCTTCTTGCTCATTCCTATTAGTTAATTAATGATTAATACTAATTAATCATTATCACAATAGCCAGAAGAGAAAGCCAAAGCACTGTCCTATGCCTTTGGAAGTGAGCAAGTGAGCAGTGATGGAGAGGAACTGTATCAGCAAGCACCCTAGCATACCCAGGGTGGCTGCTAGCACAGGTTCTTAGACCTGTTTTTCTAAAAGAAAGCAACTCAAAATGGGTTAACAATTTTACTTTAATCAATCAAAAGTATATCATTTACCTAGTTCAGGGGAAAAAATCAGCACCCTGAACTTCAGAAAATGCAAACAGAATACAAATAGAAGTTACAAGCAGACAAAGAAACAGAGCAGCAGACAGGCTTATAGCTGTCTGACCATGACATCCATACCTAGTCAGTTACCAGAGATGAAAGCACCAACATCTGGGTTTTTCAAAGCTGGGGAGCTCAATGGCTTCCCAGAGTCTAATCTGGTCAAATCATACAACTCTTTCCAAAGTGAGCCCCAAAGCAAAACCTCACATCAGGGCATATATATAGCCTTCTCCTGGATCAGAGAATGTCACAGCCCTCTTGACCCACTGCCCAATCACAGAGTAATAAGGCCTGGGCATTCCAGAAGAACAAGCCTCCCACCACAGGCTCCATGGGACCACAGTCAGCCTATTAGGGGGCAGAGTACACTTTCAAATCAGGGAAGGTTCTCAGAGCCACTTAAGCAAAGGACCCAGAGGCAGGGAAGATCTTCAGATTCCCATAACAGGAACCCATGTAGAGGCTCCTCAGCTGACCCTTGTTCAAGTTTCACCTTTCTATATGTTTGCTGTCTTTGAATCTACGCTGCCCTCACAAACAGTAAATGGGCTTAATAAAATGTTTGTTGATGGACATTTCCTAACTGGTTCTGGGATGGTAGTTCAAGCCTTCCCAGCTAAGCCAGTCCCCCTTTTGCATGGACATTGCAACAAAAGGGCTGACCATGGCTTTAGGGAAAGTTGTCGAATTCCTAACCATCTTTCAAAGCCCAAATTAAATGTCACCTGCTCCAGAAGTCTTCCCTTACTCTCCTATCCCCAGCCCGGGTCAGTAACAACCTTCTCCCTCTCTGGACTTCACATTTGGATCAGAGAGGTTCATTCTTATGCATTATAGCTATTTGTTTTATCTCCTAAGCTCCATGAGGGCAGGGTCAACATCTTGTCTAAATTCTGTATTTTCCTTAGCACATTGTTCTGCACGCAGCAGGCGCTTAACACATACTTATTGAATTAACACCCTACTAGACTGTGAGCTTTACATGTGTGAGTGTGTGACGCTCCTAGTGAGCAGGGATTGTTTCATTCATTGTATTCCCATCATGCTTGTTGAATTTCATGGCATGTTTCAGCTTCTCTTTCCCTCTATTCCTCCCCCTCCCCCAGACTGTGACCTCTGGAAGGGCAAGGGACGTGTCCTATCTAATCTTCCCATCTATTCCAGGGCCCAGTAGTGTTCAGTATACCTTAGGTACATAGTGTTTGTTTAACTGAATTGACCTAGAATGCCAACCCACAACCCACCAGGTCAGTCCACACAGATTACTGACAGAACTAATTTTTATTAAGCAAACATTATGATTCTATTTTTTTACACCTGGGCATTCACCAAGATGGTCCCACAGATATACAGGAAGGTTACTGCACCAAAAAAAAAGATTCAAAATAGTGATTTTTTAAAATTGTCACTTAGCTGGAATACATACACACATATATGTACATATATATTTAAACATAAACACCCATACCTAAATAAAAAATAAATTAAATCCAAAGTCTAAGGTAGTTCTCAGATTGCTGAGGAAGAGCCTACCCTCCCCAGAGCACAGCCCACTCTGGGACTCAGGGCTGCTCTGCTGCTGGAGCCAATGAAGGTGCGCCATTAACTGACCACTTGGCTTTGTGGTTCAGGTGATGAAAATTCCATTTCGCCTGGGGCAGAGAAGGAACAACTGAAGCCATTTCTAAGCTGCTCATTTTTCTGTCATCCCTGAGCAGGAAGCAACATCAAAGGAAGGGTTTCCAAAGTGCTGACCTTTCCAAAGTTTCTGGCAAGAAACAATCAGCAAGGAACTTTTAAGTACAGTTGCATTTTCCTGTGAGGGGGAATGGATTAATGGTTAAGAAAGATAAATAACCTCCTTATCACAAAAGTGAAACTTTAAGAGGAAGATGAATTAACTCTTTTAAAGCATGTGTACAGGGAGGAGAAGGAGGGGGAGAAAATTTGGAAATGAAGGGATTATGGAATTGAATGATGTAAACTAAAAGTAAATAAATTTTAAAAAATAAAGCACGTGTGCTTTTATTCATTCATTATGTGTGAATGCATGTGTGTGTGTATATATATATATATATATATATATATATATATATATATATATGTGTTGATTTATGTGCTTCTGCCACACACTGAGGAACACAAGGCACCTAAACTGGAAATGGCTAAAACTACAGAGCTGGTTGGCCTTGGCCTGAATCAAAATCATTGTCTAATGATGACCATGAAGTTGTCAACAGAAGGAAAAGGAACAAAGTTTCCCAGCAAATTCCAAGCCTGGGAAACCACCCAGAAACCTTTAGGCTTCTTAGAGAAAATGATCTTAGGAAAGCAGCTGCCCAGCAGCTGAGAAATATTGGGAAATGACTTTGGGAGGGCTTTTTCTGTACAGTTGAGAGAGAGAGGGAGAGAGAGAAAGAGAGAGAGAGAAAGAGAGAGAAAGAGAGAGAGAAAGAGAAAGAGAGAGAAGAGAGAGAGAGGAGAGAGAGAGAGGGAGAGAAAGAGAGAGAAGAGAGAGAGAGAGAGAGAGAGAGAGAGAGAGAGAGAGAGAGAGAGAGAAAGCCTTGTCTCAGGACTCTTCTGGTGGGATTCAGGAGCTCCATCTTTGATGACTGTATCTGAATCTTATTTTCAATGTGACAAAGTCCTCAGAGCTAGAGCAGGGGTTCTTAACCTGGGATCTGCAATCTTTTTTAAACATATTTTGTTAACTCATATTTCTGTATAATTGATTTATTTAATTTAATTTAACATTTATTTATTTAACATTCTGAAGAGAAAACAGGTTTCACCAGACTGACAAAAAGGTTCAAAACTCCTGCTGCAGAGCTAGAAGGGTGTGGATCATTTTACAGACAAAGAAACTGAGGCCCAGAGAGAAGAGACATGCCCAAGGCCACTAATGGTAAAGAACCAAGGCTGGATTCAGATCTCTCAAACTCCAAATCCAGGTTATTTTCTGGACTGGTTTAAGAAGTAGCACATAGTTGCAGTAAATTACAAGAGGGTCTTTTACTCTTTAATCGGGCTTTGCTCCAAAGGAACCACTTGGCCATTCACGTCCAGTGAGGCTGAGGTGAGCAGACAGAAGTAACTTTTCAGAACTACAGAACTGTCACAGGGGCAGCCCAAGTGAAGCAGGCTCAGGCCCTTGCAGATGGAGTGTGATAGAGAAGATGGCTTCCAATACCTAGATTTCCCTTCCTAACCTACATATTGAGCCTGGGCAACAGACCCTGGCTTCAGTCTGGCAATGCTTTAGCTGTTCTTTCTCTCTCTACTCCTCCCCCTTCTGTTTAAATGGTGAATGTTCTGGACAAAACAGGACACAGGCTTGACATCATTGTGCCATCCAGCCTGCAGTAACATCTGGGCTCAGCTATGATAAGTTCTGCTTTCTCCCTTAAGTCAAGGACAGCAAAAAACCCATGTTAAGTAACTGCAGGAGGGATTAAAGAAACCTTGCTGTCAGGGACTCTTGGCTAAGCTTGGAGGCGCAGCAAAGATATGAAGACTAGATACTAGAATAGAATGGGTTTTATTTGTTTTTGTTCAAAAGGAGGGTATTTTTCAGGAAAGTATTAACACAAAATTCAAGTGCTGGTCAAAGGCTATCTAACAGTTCAGTTTTACCCAGCCCCTGGTACACAGCCTGGTTACTTGGCTGAGTTCCTCAGCACCAGCAGCAGGAGAGGCATGCAGGCAGGTCTCTGCATCAATAAAACTAAAACCTTTGGGAAAGAGCTAGAATTCAGAGGAAGCATCAGCTCTGTGGCATCCCCTGAAGCTGGATTCCTTACATTTTAGCTGAAACCCTCCACTTTGGCCTCTCCAATTATGATCGGTTTTCCCACCTGGTCCAGCCCTCAGCTATCAGGACCCATAGTTACTCTGGTAGCAAATTCAGCCTGACTTTGGTGACTTGGTCTTCTCCTGCCCCCAAGCAAACATGACCCTTTTGACTTCCTCGGAGAAGTCCAGACTAGCTGGTCTTGTCCTGAGAGAAGCCCCACACTGTGTTCCATCTGTTTTGTAGGCATAAAATAACTCTAGTAATATCAGCTGCAAAAAGGCAACACCATCCTCAGACACACTCGCCCTCCCCACCAGAGTCGAGAGGGTACACACAGAGCACACACACAAATGTGCCAAACAGTCAATCAGCACTGCCTGGGGGTTGGGATTATTTGTTAGCTTTGGGCCACCAGTCTGGCACAGATGGAATGATGTTCACTTGGTGACCCTGGGGGGTCTTGATATAAAGGGGCACCTTGATTTTCTCTGATCGGAGCAAAGCAATTCCCACATCGTCCTCCCCTGCTCGGTACTTCCCGACATTCTTTCCTGACTCGGTAAGGACAGTGGCCCCTGCACAGATGCCTTCAGCTATGATGGGGGCTGAAAACTTAATAGGGAAAAGGCGTTTTCGGATGACTCCCATGTGTTGGGTCCGAGCAGTCAACTCTTGTCCAATGTAGCAGCCTTTAGTGAAGCTAACCCCATTCATGAAGGTCAGGTTGGACTCCAAGGGCAAGGCCACGCCAGGTGGTAGATCTTTGATCCCTTCAGGAATTCCTATTGAGGCAGAAGAGGAGAAAGCAAAGTCACATGACAAGCCCAATTCTTTAACTGCTGGGAACAACCCCTCCCTCTCTGTGCCACAGCTGGTACATTCCTGCCATCCAGCTGGCAGAGAGGCTGCTCCAAGCTCCCAAACAAGTAATAATGGTTTTTCCAGCTCCAGCATTCTTCCCACTCTGCCATGCTGCCTTTGATCAAAATGAAATCAAAGTGGAAAAAAAACGACAACAAACTTCCTTCCAAGCTCCCAGTGGCTCCAATAGAGTAAGAAATTCCAGCCTTAGAGTTTAGACAATGGTACGTGCCCAAAAGGGGATGTCAAGAAATCTGAGGCCTCCAGGCCTCCTGGAGAGCAGCAGGGTGTGGTAGAGGTGTTAGAGACAGAAGACCAGAACTTGAATCCTAGCTCACCACCTACTAGCTGTATTACCCAGGCTAAACCATTTCATCCTGTTCCGACTTGGCTTCCTCATCTGTGTCACAGAGATAATGAGACATTCTGAGGGCTTCACAGAGTTTCGAGCAAAGTGTTTGGTGAGCCATGAAGTGCTAGAGAAGTATAAATTACTATTACTGTTTGAGACTTTTGAAAAGAGGTATCTAGGTCAAGGCTTGTTTGAAACACAGCACGTAACACTCCCAAGTGTGGCCTGAACCAGATGAAAATGTATTTAGGGAATGTTTTACAAAATAAATAAAAATAGAATACAACATGGATAATGTTAATTTGTGGCTTTCTAAGTCAATATGTGGCCTACAGGGGTTTGTTTCTATTTAAATTTGATATGCAAACACATAGTTTAGGTGTATATACATATATCCGTGAAATTATTAGCAAACAAGACTGTTTAAGAAGATGAATGTTAATAAATGATTGACCCTGATTTTAAGTATTCATGAATAGTTAACTATGCTACAGACTGCACATACATCCCAGTCAGGACTAGTGCAATCCTCAAAGAGGTCATATATTTTCAAATTCACACTATTTGCAGTTATAATTACATAAAATATGGTAACTGGTTCCAGTCCAGAAATATGCAGTGTTAATTCAAATAATGTAACCACTTCAGAGGATTCATAATCTACAACAATCATGAATGTATAAGTAATTCATTATTGTAATTAAATATAACTTTTCATTGTTGTTAAGTCATTTTTCAGTCATGTCACACTCTTTATGACCCCCTTTGGGGTTTTCTTGGCAAATATACTGGAATGGTTTGCCACTGTCTTCTCTAGCTCATTTTACAGATGAGAAAACTGAGGCAGACAGGATTAAGTGACTTGCCCAAGGTCACACAGCTAGTAAGTACCTGAGGTCATATTTGAACTCAGGTCTTCCTGACCCCAGGCCCATCGTATCCACTGTGCCACCTAGCTGCCTCAAATACAACTTATATTAAACTAATCTGAGATACAAGTGATTACAGAATCTCAGCATTCTAGGGAAATTCAAAGGTCTCTTTACTAACTACGCCTTTACAAAAATCTTCTCTAGGACACTGCTAACAAGTGGTCCTCTAACCTCCCTTTCAAGTTCCCCCCAAGAAAGGGAAGCCCAAACCACCCCAGACAACCATCCAGCTCTCAGAGAGTTCTCTTTAGAAAGTTTCTCCTCAAAGGTAACAAATCTGCCTCAGGCAACTTCTACCTAGTTCTGCCCTCTTAGACCAAGCAGAAGAAATCCTTTTAAACCCTGTAAAACAGCTTTCATGGTCCCTTAATGTGTTCCCTTCTTTGGGCTAAAGATGCAAGTTAATCTACACAATCTTTCCCATGTCTTTAATGCCCAGCTTGTGGCTAAGCAGGTGTTTAAGGACTCGAGTGGAGGAAATATATGCTTTATGCAAATAAATCACTCTAATTAGCCATGCCATAGACAAAGTATTTGTAGGGCAAACAGGGAAGGGGAAAGGAATTTGTCGTCCTCCCCTCTACTGGCAGGGAAGACTGGCCATTGCTCAGCCTTCTTCTCAGACAGCTTTTTGTGTGGGGCCTGAGAGGTGGATGATGTGGCCAAGTTTTAAGGGGGCGATTCCTCCGCCAGTCCAGGCTGGCTCTCAGAACCAGGTTAGATCTGTTGGCTGGAAGGTCCTAGAACAACCCTTCTGACTGTCGGAGGCACTCTCAGTGGGACTGAAAGAGTCAATAGAGATGAAGGGGTTTCTGAAAACTATCAAGAGTTACATATAATGACAGTGATGACCATCATCATTATTATGACTAACATGTATCTAGGAAGGTTTGCAAAACACTTTATAAATACTATCTCATTTGATCCTCTCAACAACCCTATGAGGGTGGGGCTGTCATAACTAGCCCCATGTTACCTGCAAGGTTCATAAGGTTAAGTGTTTGCCTAGGGGGACAGTAAATATCTGAGGCAGGATTTGAACTCAGGTTTTTCTGACTCCAAGCCCAGGTATCTATCCACAATACTAACTGCCCAGGATAATTACTAATGGGCAATACTAATACTTCCAAAGTGAGTATCAGAAGCTCTCAAGAGCCCAGGCTGTCAAGGAATTGTCTGTCCCTCATGCAGGATGGTGACCTCCCCATCTCTACCAGCACAGAAGCTTCATGGCAGTTCTGTGGCGGGAAATTAGTTTGGTTACAAAGCAGTGAGAATATTGGTGGGAATATGGCAAGGAGTGGGAGAGGCTGGAGTGTGGCCTGGGTGCTGTAAGCCCTGCAGGAGAGATGGAGTGGACACAGCATGCGCTTGGGCAGTGGCCTGACAGTGGGGGTAGGGGGCAGGTGGCTCAAGGCAGGACTCATGACCTTCCTGCTAGCCTGCCAGTACCCGAAACAAGAGAAGGGGGAAGATCGGTACAACTTAGGGGGAATGGTGGGCAACTGAGCCGACTTTCCATTGAGGAAGGTCTGGAAGTCTGGAGGATTTGGAAGGGGAGAAGAAGCACAACGTTTGGCCTTGGTCAGAAATGAGATCTCCACAGACATCTAGATATTCAGGCAACAAACAACATGTACTGTCAGCACTCTGCCCTACAGAGACCCCTACAGAGACCTGCTTTAAGATGCTGTCTCTAGGAAGGCACTGGGTCTAAAAGCGAGGTCATCATGAGGGCCAATGCCCCTGGAAGGACTTCGGGGTCCTCCTAAGTGCTAGGATTTTATAATTCAGAATTAGATTCTTTTCATTGCATTACAGTTTGGGTTTATACACTAGCCTTAAGCCTTCATCACAGGATTTGTCACTATGAAGACTCTCATTGGAAAAGAGTCCGCTTGGTTGCTATGCCTATCCAAGTAGACCAGTTTTTAAGGTCACAGGAGCAGATTTAGAGCTGAGAAGTCATTCTGTCCAACCCTTCCACAGATGAGAAAACAAGCCCAGAGAAGGAAGCAACTTGACCAAAGCTAGAGACGAGACTCAAACCCAAGCCTTCTGACTCCAAGCCCCAAGTTCTTCCCACTACAGGCCCAGGACACCCAACTTTTCAAGGCAGCTTTTAGAATGACACCAACAGGTGTTTTGTGAACTGCTTAGGAAGAGTCATGTCCACCTTTTGTGTTAGAACTCATATTATAGCCCATCTTAATGATAACAGGAGCTCCCATTTTCTTAGGGTGTGGTGTTGTTTTGGTAAGACAACTGTATGAGGTAGATGATATAAAGAATATTATTCCCATTTTATAGATAAGGACAGTGAAGCTCACAAAGCAGGGAGATGAGAAGCTGGGACTAGAATTCAGGGCTCCTGATTTCTGGGTCAGGCTCTTTCCACTATACTATATTACCTCTCATTTATTAAACCCTTTTACTGTCCTGCCTTCTCTTGACTGTTGATTGAGAAGGAAAAAAAGAGCAACTTCTTTACCAGGTTATGTAAAAACTCAGGTGGTGGAAATGCAGAACACAGAATGTCAAAGCTAGGAGGGCCTTTAGAAACACCATCATCATGACTATCATGGTTATCATGATTACGATTATTTATTATTACTATTATTTAACCATCTGGTTGGTCCAGGGGTTCCTGACCTAGGAAGGTTAGAGTGGTCCATAAACTTGTTTTATAAAATATTTTGACAGCTATATTTCAATATAATTAGTTTCCTTTGTAAAGTTCTATATTTAAAAACATTATTCTGAGATGAGATCTTTCTGGGGACTTCCCAAGTCTATGACACCAAAAAGGTTGAGAATCTCTGGCCCAAGTGACCCCTCAGCTACCCCTCACGGTTCCCCTATTCACTCCTCACCCCCTCCTGCCCCAGCAGAGAGTTCTCATTTACCTTTCTGATACCTGTGTTTATGATAGTCCTTAGTGCTTCTAACTTGGGTAGTTGGAACCACATCCTGGGCCATGTCTTCCTTCCGGATGATTAACCTCCAGCCCATGCATGCTGCTCTGGGATCTGGGGTGAGAACCACAGGTTTGCCACCTTTCTCTAATGAGGGCATTGCCAGGCCCTCAGCTGCAGTTTGTGGGAGGACAGCCCAGAGAGAGAGCTCAGGGCACAGGCTGATGGTGACTTTCCTTCGGATTTTATAGAATTTTAGGTGGTTTTGAAAAGCATCAGACACTGAGCTGTCAAACTCCACGAGAAAATGTGGCTCTTCCTCTTGGCTTTCATGAAGTCTGGGAGAAAAGAGAAATCAGGTTTTGAGCAAGGTGGGAAAAAACAATCTAACTTCACTTCAAGGATTCAGCAAGTGTATATTTAGCAGCTATTATTGTGAGCAAGACACGGTATTTGGTGCTGAAGATACAAAGATGAAAAAAAAAGACCCTCCCTGCCTTCAATGGTGATCTAGTGGGGGATGAAACAACAGTTAGAATGTGAGCACCATAAAAGTGCTAACCAGACAAAGTACTAACAGGAATCTGCAAAGGATGAGATCATTTCTGCTGAAGGTAGAATCAGGGAAGGCTTCTGATAACAACAAAACCTATGTGAAGGGAATCAGAGAAGTCTGGCTTTGCCACCAGGCATTTACAATCTGAGAGACACATCAACGGCAATCGATCGATCAATTGAATAGGAAACGATTATCAATAAAGCTCACAAACAACCTCACGGAAAGGTGGAGTTCCCACTTTCATACCAGTCAGTACAATGTGGGTTGGAACAGTCTCTCCAATAAGGGGAATGGGCTGCACTAAGCCATCTACACCTGGTCTTTTTAACCAACCACATGTCTAGAAGGTGAAGTCAGGTCAATCTGTGGACCGGGCTGGAGCTTTATAATACTAACAAATCTATGAGTAGGTAAAGTAGGCATCTGTCCAGAATATAACATACAAGGGAGCACATAGAGAGGCACTTTTTAAAACAGTTTGTTTTTGCTTTTACAAATGCACCTTTTTTTTTTTAGTTTTTTTTTGGGGAGGGCAACTGGGATTAAGTGACTTGCCCAAGGTCACACAGCTAGTAACTGTTAAGTGTCTGAGGCTAGATTTGAACTCAGGTTCTCCTGACTCCAAGGCCAGTGCCACCTAGCTGCCTCCAAACGCACCTACTTTTAATGCCAGAAAATCAGGTTCTCCATAACCCATTGGGATTGCTTTTTGCCCTAAGTCACATGTATTATAATGAGGGCTCACAGGCTCTGGTAGACAATAATGTACAAGGAATGTAATTCTCAGATTTTGCCTGTGCTATATGAACGCCTCTGCCCAGGGGGAGGGGACGAGGGGGATAGTGTGTAGCCTGGATGAGGGTTATAGTGTGAGGCTAGGTAAGAATTTCCCATCTCTAACCCACTGGACAAACTCAGCTCTCTTTTCTGTGAGAAAGTGTCAGTAACTGGCAGCTGTCCACAGCTGAAACTTGTGCAGAGGATGGAGAGCAATGGAGGCAAGAGGGAGATGAGCCACAAAAACCAAGGCTCCATAGGACAACAACACAGACTAGGAAACAGACTGGGAAACAGCCTGCTTCTGTAAGCCCCAAACCAGCTTTTTTGGTCACAGAGCTGGGTTTTCTGGACCCTTGCCTGACCTTAAATAACTTATTGATTGATCTTGGCCTCCAGGTGTCCATTTCACCCCTTGGATCCCCAAATTTCTAGAAGTTAACTGTGTCTCCTTACCTATTCAATATCTTGTGAAAACTGACTGCATTACACCAAACAACTCACTTCTTTCTTCTGGCCCCTTCTCTACCCTCGTCACTGCTACTGGTCTAGAGAGCCCCAACTAGGCCACGCTGTCCAGAAAGTATTGCGGCCTGTTCCAAAGTGAATGAGCTGGGTCGGGGGAAGATCTAGCTGTACACCCCCCTGCAAGGATCCCTGCCCTTATAACTGCTTCGCCCTGACCCAACCAACCAGGCAGGCATTTATAAGGACCTAGTGTTTGCAGATCTCTATGCTGAGATAAGATACAAAGTTGAGAACAGATGCGATTCTCTGTCCCCAAGAAGTCTGCAGATTACTATTCCTGCTAGTGTGGAGAAAAAGCCAGTACAAAGAAAGCACTCATTGTGTCATACTGTATACTATATTGTATAATCGGTTACATGGAATCTGAGGAAGGGAAGGCCTCCTGGGAGGCACAGGTGAGTTGGACTTAAAAGAGAATGATTAGGAATTGAGCAGACCCAGGAAAAGAGTAAGAGCATCTTAAATCACACAGAGTAGCAAAAACAAAGGATCAAAGGTGGGAAAGGGCAGGGTGTGTTTGGGGGCAGCATTGGCAAATTTTGCTAGAGTGTGGCATGTATGGAGAAGATGGGGGGGATGGGGAGGATGGAAAAATAGGGTGGACCCTGCTTATGGAGGATCTTGGATGCCAAACAAAAGACTGAATTTTCTTAGGATTTAAATGCATTTCTGCATTGTAAAGCAAAACACATGACTGATTAGAAGGCTTGTTTTGGGTGATTTGAGACACTTTATAAGCAATAAAGGGTAAGGGCTCACACTTCCTTTTATATTAACAATCTCCTTAATACTAGAAATCAGGTCTCCTGTAAGCCAAAATGTGATAATTTTTTGATCAATAAAAAAAATCTTTAAAAATTTTTAAAATAAATTAACAAAAATGTTTAATAAAAAAGCTTTACCTTAAAAAAATTCTCAAACAACAGAACAATCCCATATAAAAAATAGTCAAGCAAAACCAAACACATTGGCAGTGTCTGAAAGTGTATGCCTCATTCTGCCCTCATAGATGACCACCTCTCTGGATGTTTCATCACTGGTGGACACTCCAGTCAGTCAAATTTTTTTTTGTTTCTTTTTTTTTTTAATTTGAACTTATTTAGTAGGTGTGGGGGTAGAGCCAAGATGGCAGAGAAAAGGCAGGGACTCACCTGAGCTTTCCCCAAAATCCCTCCAAAAATAATGCCTCTAAACAAATTCTAGAGTTGTAGAACCCACAAAAGGATGAGATGAAACAAAATTTCCAGCCCAACACAACTTAGAAGGTCGGCAGGAAAAGTCTGTTGTACCAGAGTGAGAGGGAGCATGGTCCAGTACAGGCCATAACCAGACCCCAGCAAACAAGAAACAGGACTTGGGGTGACTGAATCAGTGGTGGCAGTGGCGGTTTCTGGACCTCTCAGCCCACAGACAATAAGGGGGTCAGACAAATGGTCACAAGGAGATTACAGGGGTCCCTTTGCTGGCAACAGGGGCAAGACTCTGTTGTATTGCCCATACATGGATCCAGGTGACAGTCTGAGGTATCAGTACCAGGGAAAGAAGAAACACTAGCAAACCAAGGCTTGCAACCACAGGATGCTGGGGCCCTAGTCACAGTTCCAGGGTGAAAAAGAATGCTTATTGTCACTCACAGACCAGAGCACAGGCCAGGAGAATAGTAAATACACCTCTCCTTAGATCATATCACTTTTGGAAGAACCTAAAACTTATAGGTCGCCAGAATTATCTCTGAAAACAACTGCACAAAAAACCTGAAGATTGGGATAGCTCCCCCTCTACTCTGGTTGAAAAAAAAAAAAAAGCACAAAAAAAAAAGCACAAAAGCACAGCCTCACTTTAGCATAGAGAAATGAGCTGGAAAAATGAGCAAAGAGCAGAACATACAGAGTAGGATGCTCTCAGAAAAACCTAGAAAGACTTACATGAACTTATGCAAAGTGAAATAAGCAACATGTATACCATACTAGCAATACTGTATGATAATCAACTGTGAACAACTTAGTTATTCTCAGTAATACAATGATCCAAGGCAATTCTGAAGGACTTATGATGGAAAATGCTATCTATCTCCAGAGAAAGAACTGATGGGAGTCTGATTGTAGATCTAGGCATACTTTTTTTTTTTTTAACTTTCTTTACTGTTCTTGTTGGGGTTGGTTTGGGTTTTTTTTTGTCTGTGTTTTCTTTCACAACATGACTAATACAGAAATATGTTTTGTATAATCACACATGTATAACCTATATCAAATCGCCTGCCTTCTCAGAGAGGGAGTAGGGAATAAGGGAGAGAGAGAATCTGGAACTCAAAATTTTTTTTAAATGAATGTTAGAAATTGTTTTTACATATAACTGGGGAAAAATAAAATATTAAATTTTGAACTTAGACAATGAAAAAAGAGCATTTCCACATATACAGAACACAAGAAGATTATATATGAAACCATGAATCTTCATTTCATACCACTTGCTTTTTCCAAAAAAAAAGTATATAAATTCTACGTATGTTAAAAACTAGCCTGTCTGTGCTTCTTTCTAAACTTATCCCCAAGCCCTTCCTCCTCTATGTTTACACATATACTTTTCTCATGTACCCCAATTATGAGGAATTGCAAGTTCTACCCCCTTCTTCCTCCTTTCTACATTAATATATTTCTTTCATTCTCCCTTCTCTTTCTACTCTTCAGAACAGAACGAATCCACCTCCAAGTTCTCTGTTTTTCATATTTTAATTCTTTTGATATCCTTTGAAAATAATAAGGCTCTGAGGGTCACTTGTTTCTTCTCCCCCCTTAAGATATTAACACAACATTATCATATAGGCCATTCCAACTGCCCAAATAAATTTGTCTTTATAGGTTTTTCCAGACTCGTGTTTGCATTCCAAAGTCACTATTCAACGCTGGTCTTTTTTTTCTCCTCTGTAAGATCATACTCAGCTTTTTCCAAGTAAGCAATTCTTGGTAGCAAGAATCTTTTGCCTTTTTGAATAGGCTATTCCAAGATCTCATCTAATTTTTGTCAAAGCAGGCAGATCTTGTATGATCCTGCCTGTAGTTTCTAGGTAAACTTCCTTCTAGATGCCTACAATATTTCTTCTACAATGTAGGAGCTCTTCATCTTGGCTATGAGATTTCTAAGACTTTTCCTTTTGTGATCCCATTCTGGAGAATATTGAAATAGATTCTATTTTTGCTTTGTCTTCTAGTTTTAATAGATCTGAATAGTTTTTGTTTATGGTTTCCTGAAAGTGTCCAGACTTTTTTTTAAGTCAATATTTTCATGGAGTCCATTGATTCTTATACAAACTCTCCTTGACCTGTGTTACCTGTCAGTTGTTTCTGATATCAGATAACTTACATGTTTTGATTTCAATCTTTTGATTTTGTTCTAATGCTTCTTGCTATCTTATGGAGTCACTGGTTTCTGCTTGTTCTGTCCTAATTTCCAGAGATTCTATTTCTTGGGGAGGCTTTACTACTTTCTTCTCTCTTAGTCTCTTCCTATTGTTTGTTTAGAGCTTTTATTTAATCTTTAAATCTCTTATAGCCTTTCTTCCAGATATTCATGCAGTCCTTGTGGGAAATCCATTTTTCTTTTCCTTTAAGTATTTATTTGTAGTTGTAGCAGTTACTTTTTCCTTTGGGGAGTGGGGGAAATCTCCAGATCTACAATAATTTTTTATACTGGTGGTTTTCTTTGATTTACTCATATCCCTTGCTTTAGCTCTGGCTAGGGCTAAGGCTCTACCCTCTGCTTGATCTCACCGTGAGCTCCCAGGGTATCTGTACTGACTTCTACCTCCTGGACTTAGGCACCTCTGGATCCTTGAGGTTCAGGGGGCTGTGTCTTCAGGTCCCTATACTAGGTTTCAAGACAGAAGGTGAGAGACCCTGGAAAGCCTGGATGCCTAGGCTATCCCTCTCTCTTTCTACTGCTCCCAATTCCAAGGCCTCACCCTGGGACTTTCTGATCACTCTACAACTCTCCCATGGGCTTTTTGGGGGAACCCTTTACTCTTTCTTCATTTGAACACTGAACCTCATGGGCTATATGCATCTCTGGTTCCTTTGTGCTGCCACTAAGTTATTTTATGTAGCAAAGGTACACAGGTCTCCTTGGGAATCCTGTTCTGATGTTCTATTGTGTTGTGGAGATAAGTCTGGGCTCTTAGAAGTGATTCCAGGGATTGCAAGTTCTGGCAAGTCCTACCACAATCAAACAACTTTCAGGACAGGCCTGACAATGAACTATGCCTTGCTCATCCAAGAACTGTCCTGGCAACATGTGGAGGGGGACACCACTAGAGGATTATCCAGCAAGGATGAATTTTTTGACTATGGCAGCTCCTGATGAACAATCTATTAATAATATATGCAGCTACAAGGACTCCATCAGAGGAAAGAGAACCACTGGGCAAATCTAGAACTGAAAATGGGAGTGCTGAGTTGTGTGACTTTGGACAAACCCCTCTAAATATTTCCAGGCCTCAGTTTCTTTTTTTTTTTTTCATTGACTTGTTTATTTATTTTAGTTTACAAGATTCAGTTCTACAATCCCTTGAGTTTCAAATTTTCTCCCCTCCCTTCCCCCAACCATGGCAGCATGCAGCCAAGTATAGGATCTGCAAATACTTTCACATTGTACAACAGTCTGGTTGTATAGAAGGGTTGTAACCAATGGAGTGAACAATGGGAAAAAAGAAAGAAAAACAAACATGAAAAAGAATGATAGCATGTAGATTGCTTCAGTCTCCATTTAAACTTCGTTCTTTCTGGATCTTTCTCCGAATGTAGACATCTCCTTCCATCCTGAGACTTTTAAAGCTGTCTTATAACTGTGTGTTGCTAAGAAGAGTCCAGTTTATCAAAGTTGGTCGTCACACATATGATGTGTCTGTGATTGTGTACAAATTTTTCCTGGTTCTACTATTCTCACTTAGCATCAATTTATATAAGCCTCTCCTGGTAAATATGAAGTCCATCTGCTCCTCATTTCTTATAGCACAATAGTATTCCATTACTTTCATATACCACAGCTTGTTTAGCCATGCCCCAATTGATGGGCATCCCCTTAATTTCCAGCTTTTTGCCACCACAAAGAGAGCTTCAATAAATATTTTTGTACATATGGGTCCTTTTCCCACTTCTATGATCTATCAGGCCTCAGTTTCTTTGTCTGTTATCAGAGACAGTAAAATCTGAACTATTTACCTCACAGTGATATGGTGAGATAATGTATGTAAAATAGTTTACAAACTGTAATGGGTTATATAAATGCTAGTTATTACTACTTTGCCTCAGTTTCCTCATTTGTAAGAGGAAAATAATAATCCTTGTACTACCTCCTTTTCAGGGGTCTCGAAAAGAAAATACAGCATATACTGTGTGGTGCTAAAGAAACTGGAGCTAGGATGATGATGTCATGATATTTTAGCTTTCTCGCCGCTGGATTTCTGACAAATTCTAAAAGGATTTTCCCCCACATGGCAGAACTAGTAAAGAGTTATGAAACTGAAGCAGCCAGGTCGTGCAGTGGATACCCAGGAATACCTGGGCTCAGATCCGATCTTACACACAGTTGTGTGGCCCTTGGCAAGTCACTTAACCACTGCATGCCTGTTTGCTCATCCATAAAATGGGGATAATAATAGTGCCTACCTCCCAGGACGGTTGTGAGGATCCAATCAGATAATTTTTGTAAAGCACTTTGCAAATGTTGAATTTAGTGCTATGTGAATAAATACATATAGTGCCACTATCACCATCACCATTATTATCACTGTTATTATTATTACAGCACAGACTAGTGAGTAGTCATTATGTTCCATGCCACAATTCCCAGTGAGCGCTACCTTCTCAGCTTGCTATCTTGGGCCACTGATAATTTCAGGGGAGAAAGCATAATGTGGTGGGAAATCCATTGGACCTGCTGTCACAAGAACAGTCCACACTTCAACCCTTACAAGCAGTATGGCCTTAGGCTGCAGCTCTAAATGGATGAAACCAAACCACTGGGCCAAATGGTCCAAAGCAGTAGGTACAAGCAGCACTGAGGCCAGATCTGCCACTGGGTGGCACTGGTGCCCAGAAAGCCTGAATGCCACTTGGGTGCAACCCAGACTAACAGTAGATAGAAGGGACAGTCAACAGTTCTCTGGTTCTAAACAAAAAGCCACTCCATGATGTCTGCAACAAGTGGTCATCCAGCCTTTGCTCAAAAGCCCACAGCCTTGCCCCTTCTACTCTGGGCCACCAGCAATGGTCAGAAAGTCTTTGCTTACATTAAGCATATCTGGCACTCTGGAATAAGCAAAACAAGTCTGTTCCCCTTTTTCCATGTGATGGCCCTTTGAATATCTGAAGGATATTCCTGTCCACCTCTGCTCCTTCTACCAAGTTTTCTCTTCTTCAGACTAAAATGACCAATTTCCTCAACTGACCCTCCTTTGTTATAATCTTAAGGCCTTCACCATCCTGGGTGTGCTCCCCTACATACTCCATAGCTTATTAATGTCCTTCCTAAAACCCAAGCATGAACCAAATAACTGGCTGAGTAGTCTTTGAAAAGTGTCTTCTCTGGGTCTCAGTTTCCCCACATGTAAAATGAGAATGTTGGGCCAGGTAATAAAGTTCCTTCTAAATCCTGACATTCTGCATTTCTAGATTATATCCCCCTCCTCCAGAGTACCCTCCAGTCTAGACAAGTTAACCACCCTATGCCTCATAATTCTTGTCTCAAAGGCCTTTGAGACCTTCTCTGTCCATAAACTCCCCGTCATCGTATGAAGCTCCATCTCTAATAGGAAGCTTCCTCTCGGATCAGCCTGGCCTAACTCACATCTACGTAGCACTCTAAATTTTGCAGTGAGCCTGTGAATCACACAGTATGTAATCTCTATGCCACAGAGGAGTAAAGAGAAGCTCAGGGTGACCCAGGGTCACACAACAAGCCAGGTCTTTGGACTCCAAGTCACAGAATCACAAAAGCTCAGAGTTGGAAGGGACCTCGGAGGACTCCAAAGATAATCTAATTCCAATATAATACCTCAACAATCCCCCTTGACTATAAATCAAGCTGGCGATGCAGCTTTTGCTTGAAGGTCTCTAGCGAGAAAGGCAAAGCACCAGCTTCCAGTACAGTCCCTTTCACCCCTGTATAGCTCTCAAAGTCAGGCAGCTGAAGCTCCTTAATGGAACTGAAATCGGCCTCAGCAAAATTCCACCTGCTGCTCCAATTTTCCCTCACTGGGGCTGAGAAGAGCAAGTCTAGTCCTTGGCATGACGATCCTTCCGATACCTGAAGACAACTTTCATGTTCTCCACCCCAGATGAATGGTTTCACCCCAATCTTGTACTTAGCCCAAGTGTAAAACCTTACATTTAAATGTTAAAATCTTAGATTTAGTCCAATTTTATAGCATCCAATTTCTTTTTTTAATACTGGTTTGTTGTTGTTGTTCAGTTGTTTCAGTGTGTCCAACTCTTCGCAACCCCATTTGAGGTTTTCTTGGCAGAGATACAGGAGAGGCTCGCTAATTCCTTCTTCAGCTCATTGTACAGATGAGAAAACTGAGGCAAACGGGGTTAAGTGACCCGCCCAGAGACACCCAGCTAGTAAGTTCTACGACCAGATTTGAACTCAGAAAGATGAGTCTTTCTGACTCTAGACTCAGCTGTGCTACTTAGCTGCCCCAATACATTATCCTGATACATTCACTTAACATGTTAGAGGGCCTTCTCAACTTTGTGTCACTAGAAAATTTAAGAAACTGGCCACCTAGCCTTTTATCCAAATCAGTCATTTTTAAAATACTAAAATGCACAGGATAGATCCTTGGGGCTCTCTACTGGAGATTTCCACATCAAACCATTGTTCTAGCCATTCAACCAACAGGAAACCACATAACTGGACTGTCATTTAGCCCCCATTTATACTTCTTTTCAATAAGAAGAACATCAAATCCTTTACCAAATGTTACATTAAAATCTTGGGAAACTCTCTATATAGAAGTTCCTTAATCTTTCCTTGATGAACTAGCTCCTCAGGTCGGGCCAGGCAGGACCTGTTGGTGCTTGAGGAAGCTATCATGATCAATACTTTTTCCGGATATTCATCAGCCACCACTTTCAAACAGTCAAGAATTTTTCCAGGAATCCAAATCAAGTTTGTTTACACAGAGTTTGCAGACTCTACTCTTTCCGATTTTGAAAATCACAGCATTTTCACCCTCCTGGTCCTATGGTATATCTTCTGTTCTCCACGATCCATGATCTTTCAAAAATCACTGACCGTGACTTGGCAATCACTGGAATGTAGTATGTCCGGCCTGGTGACCTGAACTACAGTTCAAGTGAGTGCCTTACTCACTTGGGGGTCCATTTCTGTTTTATCCTTTCCAGTTCAAAGACTTTTTGGCATAAAAAGCAGAAGCAAAATAAAAGTTGAGCATGCATTATCTACACTTTCCGTTATCCCCAGGTCATCAGAAAATTCAATACCTTTCTCCAGGTCATGGTACACCCCTCTCTGATCTTCCTCCTTCCCCAGGCCTGGCTTTTTAAAACAACAACAACAACAAAGCCACCTTTTCTGTTGTTGTTGTCCTTGGTTTTCCTTGCCAACCTCTGCACGTCCCATCTTCCGTATACACCTTTAAGAAATCTAAACTAATCAATGAGGTCCTCATGAACCTGTATCAGCCCCTTTAGATACCTTTCCCTCCTCAGAACTGCCTCTCTTGGGGCTTTCCCACTGCACCACACTGTTCTTCCTATGGGAACTATCTGGAATTGGCATTTTTAGCCCAGAGTAAAGGAAACTGAAGTGCATTTTCAGGGTTGTCTCCAACTATTTGCCTTTGTAGACACTTATAATCTAATCAAGGAAATGAGAAATTCTCAACTATTGGTTATGATGTACTATGTGCATCTGAGAGATCTAAGGAGGGGAAGGAGGAAATCACTTATATCTTGGGGAAATCAGGGCATTTCTTGTAGGAGGTAGTACCTAAACTGGTCCTTAGAGGAAGGCAAGGATTTCACGTGGCAGAGGTGGTAAAGGAGACTGGCTGATCTAGAGATAGGAGACAGAATGGGGCAGAGAGGGGCAGAAGGAAAGCTGGGGATGAAAATGAGCTTGGCTAGGCTGTAATGTAAGAGGTGGACAGGAGTCATATGTGAGAAGGCTGGAAAAAACATCATTTACAGCATTTCTGACAGATGGCCACATAATCATCTCTAATGTTAGAGAAGTCATTGTAACAGTACAATAAAAGATCAATGTATTTTAAGTCAGAATTTCCAAGTTTGGATCCCAGCTTGGCCATTGACAGCACAGCAGATTTGCAGGGGTGGGGAACCTCCGACCTTGAGGCCACATGTGACCCTCTAGGTCCTCAAGTGCAGCCTTTGACTGAATCCAAACTTCACACAACAAATCCTCTTAATAAAAGGTTTTGTTCTGTAAAACTTGGATTCAGTCAAAAGGTTGTATCTAAGGACCTAGAAGGCCACATGTGGCCTTGAGGCTGCAGTTCCCCAGCCCTGGATTAGAGGCTCTCTAAGGTCCTTCCCAGGGCTAAAAGCCTGTTAAGAGTTACTTTCTATGGTTGGATGATTCCCATCATCTACCTTGGGTTGAACTCAAACCTGCCTCCCTGACAATTTCCTTCCACTGGGCCTGCTCTGCTCTGGAGGCCTCCACCTCAAACCACTGGTCCCAGCATTCGATCACTACAATGAAGCAGGAGTTCACTATGAGTATTGTCTGATAGATTGTTTATTCAAGCGTAACTAGCTGGCTGAGCCAATTTCAACTTTCCCTGGAGGAAAAAGGATAAAAGAAAAATTTAAGTCATAAGGCTAACTGCCACAAGATAAGTTTGTAGCAAGGATCTGGTTTTAAAAAAACCAATAAACAAACAACCTCCTAACCTTGGCCACAAAATGACCCCCTTCTCCTGGCTACGGCCCTAGCACTGACCTTAGGGATCACAACAGGAGACCATGGGAGGGGATGTGAGTGGGGTCAGGTGTATCCAGAACTCAGACCCACACTTCCTAGAGGAGGTCTGGAGGGGAAGGAGAACTGACAAAGCCTACAGCTCTGACCTCCACTTCCTTCCCATTCATCCCCTCTGTAACTATCTTCAGTCCAACAACTCTTGTCCAGGAAGACATCACACTTGTGGGGACTCTTCTAACAGCCTCCAAACTGGTCTTCCTGCCTCCACATGCTGCTCAAATCATCTTGCTAACACAATTATGACCATGTCACTCATCTCCTCAAACTTTGTGGATCCCATTATCTCTCAAAGTATAAATACTCCTGATCCTGGCATTCAAGGCTCCCCACAATCAGAATCTATCATACCCTTCTGGCAAATTTCAGACTGCTCCCTTTCACATGCTTTCCATTCCCGTCTAATCTCTGGCTCTTGTTCTCACCCATTTGAGCTTCTCCTATCTCTACACCTGCCCCCTAATACCTCTGCTGAAATCCCCCTCTTCTTTTAAAGCCCAATGTTTTCTTCTTCCTTCCTCACTACCTTCCTGCATCACCACCCCTACCCACCAACTTGCCTTCCCTTGTAACAAACAGCTCTAGAGTCAAACCAAATTAATTCAGGCATCAATCACCTCTGAAAATGCCCCCTCCTCCATGGAGCTTTTCTTCCTTCCCCTCTCTTAAAAGAAAGCACTGTTCGCCCCTCCACTCTCCAATCTTCCCCATCTTCCCCATTCCACATGGCCAGCTCCAACCCTATCTCTTCAGCTGACACCTTATTCTTGACAAGCCCAGTCCTCCAAAGACCTCTCTCTCTTCTCTGCATCACTAGAGCACTCTCTGCCTGGGCCTGGGGACATAAATGAAGAAGACTGATCACTTTCTTTAAGTATATGAAGAATTGTCACATGTTGGAGGGATCAGACTGGCTCTGCTTGGCCACCTAGGCCAGAAAGAGGAACAACAAAGAAAGTTAGAGCTAACAGCTTCATGGGAAGAAAACTTCTTAGCACTGGCAGCCACCTCTCCCCCGAACTTTTCTCACTCTCCCTTAAAGCCTAATTCTTTGTGCACATGTTGCTCTTTCCCTCATTAAATTAGAAGCTCCCTGAGAGCAAAGGTCTGTGTCCTATCCATCGCTGTCACCCCAGGACCCCCATGCTTGGTGTGGCACAATGTGGGGGCTTACTGATCACCCCTGGAGAACAGCTTCATGAAAAGACACCAAGGCAAAGCAGTAGAACCAGGAGACCAACCATACAAAGGAAAATGGCAGTTCATGACTTAAGAGCTCCAAATGGTGTGATGTTCAATGACAGCCAGAAGACTGACAGTGAAGCGTGCTTCTCGCCTCTTGGCACAGAGGTGATTGATGATCAGAGGCAGAGGCATCTGTGCCGTGGCCAACATATGAACAGTTTTGCTCATCCCTATGGCTCTTGTTTGTTACAAGGGAAGGCAAACTGATGGGCAGTGATAGCAATGCACAAGAAAGAAGAAAAAAGAACTTAAAACATTTAAAAAATCCAGAGGAGAACAGAAAGAAGTATGGGACATGACACCGACAAGCGGAGCAGTTCAGTCACTACTTGGATAAACTTTTTTTTTTTGAATGACTTGTTTATTTACTTTTAATTTACAAGATTCAGTTCCACATTCACTTGAGTTTCAGATTTTCTCCCCTCCCTTCCCTCCCCCCCATGGTGGTGTGCAATCATGTATAGGATCTGCAAATACTT
>CM053590.1:72991980-73028917 GCA_028646515.1 Pseudochirops corinnae | reverse complement strand
TCCCTCTCTCTCCCATGATCTTTCTTTTCCCCAAAGAAGGAATCTAGGGTTTGGGAGCTGTTCTTACTTTGCTTCTTATGCTTATTCTTACTCATGGTTGTTCAGCCCGTGATTTTTTAAAAAATCTCTGTGGGGCTCTGCTTCCAGAAGGAAAAGCTCTGTCCCAAATTGCTGGGGTCCTCCCGGCTGCCGTAGGTCTCAGGAAGAGGCTGGGAACTCTTCCTATTTACTTCTGGCTGACTGGATAGTGAAGACTCCAGAACCGAGGCCCAAGACCGCGATCCAGATCCAGGCCGCTCAACACGAGAGCTCTTGGCCTGAGAACAATCGCTCAGTCCCCCTGCCATCTGCAGGCCGCGGGTGGGAAGCTACAACAAGGAGGCGGGTCTGCACACTCCTTATTTCAGACATTAGACTGCGTAGGGTCCTGCCTTCTGGGCGAAAGAGAAGGCAGGCTTGGCCCTCTTGAGAGATTTGAGGAATCACTAGAACTTTTAAAATTGATGGAAGATCCCTTTGCTCTGCTGAATAGCTGCTTGCACCTCACAGCTCAGTCTGGAGCTGTAGTTCTTTTGCAGTTTATCCTAAAGCTGCTTAACTGGTGTTGCCCTGTCTTCTAAGCTTTGAAAGCAGGAGGCAGCCTTCTTGTGTGCTGTGGTTGTGAAAGCAGTAATCTGATGGAAAAGTGAAATGGCAACTTTTCAGCTCTGTAGTCTAAGGGCCAGCCTTAGGCTATATTCTCAGGAGGGATTGAAGAGACCAGAGGCAAGAGAGAAGTGTACAGCAGTTGTCCTTTATTGTATTGTAGCGCCCTCCTTATATACCCTAGAGGTGCGTGATTAAAGCATGATATCCACGTGTGCTAGAGGCATGGACCAATGGGAGGACAGGCCGAGCCAGCCAATCTCAGCTGCCGCTCATCAGGCGAGTGGTCTTGCAAAGACTGCCCTGTGAGCTTTAGCAACTGGGCTGTGACCGTCAGCACCAAAGGTGCTTTTAGACTCACACTGATCCCTGCAGAAAAGAATTGTTGGAATACCTGGAATTCTTTTCTCTTTTTTTGCCTTTTTTTTTGAGAGGCAGTTGGGGTTAAGTGACTTGCCCAAGGTCACATGGCTAGTAAGTGTTAAGTGTCTGAGGCCGGCTTTGAACTCAGGCCATCCTGACTTCAGGGCCAGTGCTCTATTAACTACTGCGCCATCTAGCTGCCCCTATACCTGGAATTCTTAATAGAAATTGCAGGAAGTCTAGGGACTCAGCAACTGAGAGTTAACTGTGGTCTGGTCTGAGAACCCAGCTAGCTTTTTATGAAATTGTTTCTGTTTATATCTTTTAGTAAGTTTGGAACTGACTGAATTCATCAAAGGTTAATCTTTAAAGTTTGTCGGGGCATTCAGTGTCACTGAATCTGAGTTGGGAGGGGACTTCAGTGCACACCTGGTATAACCTATAGCTGAAGGGTCATCCTTCTACCACATATTTCATCCCTGGGATGTGTTCCCTCCTCGTCTCTGCTTTTTAGAAATCTTAACTTTCTTCAAGACTTAGCTCCAGTGGCAGCATCTGCCTTTGCATATGGCCTTCCTTAAGTCTGTACGGCAGCCTCTGCTCATACCCACAAGAGCTGAGCCTTCTCTCCCATCGTTAGATATTCCAAACATAGAGCTGTACCTTTTTTACTTCTCTCCTCTACCTCTATCACACTTTCTTTTGTGTTATATTTGTGTACATTTTATATCCCTCTATTTGAATACGAATTCCTTAAAGTGAGAGATTGTTTCTTCTTTGAATCCTGGATACTTAGCACAGTGCTTTGCATGTAGTAGAAATGTAATAAATGTCCATTGAATTTTTTAATTGGGCTTCCCTATCTCTGCTTGAACACTTCTAGGCAGGGAAAGCTTACCACCTGCTTAGGCGCCTGTTCATTTCCACCTTGGACAGCTTTTATTGTTATAATAAACTCAAATCTACTCTCCTGGCAGCTTCCACTCATTGTTCCAAGTTCTTTCCTTTAGAGGCCAAGTAAAAAAAACAAATCTAATACATGATAGCCCTTGAAAAACTTGCAATTGGCTTTCGTGGTCTTCTTAAGTTTTCTCTTGTCCAGGCTCTGCATCCATGTTCCTTCAGTCAGCCCTTACCTGTCATGGTCATCAGACCTTTGTAACCTTTGAACATCTTGGACACCATCTTGTGGACACACTTAAGTTCTTATTCTTCCCTTCCCTGAATGTTTTTCACAAAATAAAGCACCTAGAGCTGAACATAGTATTGCAGGCCTGGGCTTTGAGCAGAGCGCCACAGGACTGCTGCCAGCCTGGTCTGGGATGGGAGCTGCTCTCTGCCTTTCCTTTGCCTGCTGTGCCAATGCTCAGCTTGTCTCAAACCTGACTTGCAGAACTGACACCCCCCCCGGTTTTTTTTCACTGACACTGTTGTCTAGATAGGTCTTCACCTTGTGAAGTTGATTTTTAACTCAGAGGATTTTGCATTAATTTCTATTAAATTTCATCTTTCCTGATTTGGGCCCATTGTTCTATCTGGGAGGACTGTTTGGGCTTCTGGCTTTGTCGTCCCAACGTGTTAGCCGTTCCATCCAGATTTGTGTAACCTGCAGAATTAATACATACAAGCATTGACATTTTTCTCTAAGTAATTAATAAAAACTTTAAACAGCATAGAGGAGAGGACAAAACCCTAAGCTACTTTATTAGAGACTTACATCCAAATAGATCAACCTCTTAATGACATTCCTTTAAATATTGGAAGATGGTGCTCCTTTTTACTCAGGCAAAAAACATCATGAATTCCTTCAACCAAGACTTGTATGGTGCAGTCTAGTGGTTTTACCATCCTCGGTCTAATTATTGGCCTTTCATTTGTCTCCTAGAAGTATTGTGCTTTGTCAGTAGTTTACAAAAAAATGTAGTACATACCAATGTCAAAATAATTGGTCGTTAATGGTGGTGTAGGTATTTTGTTGGTGAATTATTTTTCAAAATTATTTGGTGTATGTATTTTCCAGGGCACAAATCAATCTATCTTACTCTGGAAATGGCCCTGGCACATTTGGATTGGTTTCAAGCATTTTGGAGGAACCAAATAACCCAGAGCCTGTTGCAGACTGGTGAGTTTATGCAGAAGCCCTGTTACACACCATAGAGAGAGGCTCTGTGTGTTCTTTAAAGTGATCATATTAACTTCCTCTAGGGCAGCAGTTCTCAACCTGTGGGTTATGTTCACTTTGTAACAATGAAAATACATCCTGCATATCAGATATTTACATTATGATTCATAACAGTAGCAAAATTACAGTTATGAAGTAGCAACGAAAATAATTTTATGGTTGGGGGTCACCACAACATGAGGAACTGTATTAAAAGGTCGTGGCATTAGGAAGGTTGAGAACCCCTGCTCTAGAGGAAAGGCCATGGCCTGGGATGTAGATTGGAAGCATGTGGACTTTAATATCTTCTTACGGATAATTGTAATATTTGAGTTGTAGCATGGGTATTGTTATTAATGGGTATTACTGTTAATTGTGATCTTTGTTATAGGAATTCTTTGCCTGGCCTCCTTCCTCCCATGTGGACCCCTGACTTTGGTAACAATGGTGATTATTCAGGATATTCTCTCAAGAATTCTGTTGAAGATTTTTCAGACTTCATTGAAACACAGAATTTCAGTCAAGGACACTTTCAGACATCACCTGATATAGAGAACTTGCAAAGTGCATTTGATGATCTTCGATTGGTAGAGTCTTGGCTTTCTCCTCCAGATCATTCTAATCAGCTACCTGATAATATTTTCAGAAGTACTTACCTGGATAATTCAGCTTTTAAAACCAATGCTGTTATTCAACCAAAAGGATTCTCTTTGCACAATGAAGAATTCATTCAAAGTGAGACTAATTATGAGGCAATGAAATTAAATAATGGTTATGAAAACTGTTCTGATCTTAACTCTTATTTTCAAAGTAGATATAAAGATAGTGTTAGTATTCAGAAGGAATCCTGGAAACCTGATAGAGCAAATGAGAAGATAATGAAAATTAATCTCCAGGAACAAATGAAGTTCTCTAATGATTTGGATAGTCTGGCTGTTGATCCATATATATTTCATGAAAGCCATATGCTTCCTAAAATAAATGAAGGTATGATACCTTCTCAGCAAATGCCACTGTCTATGCCACCTCCCCTGTGCTTTGTCAACCAACCAACATTTCCTGAAGAAAATTTGTCAGCAGTAGTCGACAGGAAATCCCAAGAAACCAGCTCACCAAATGATCCCAGTAACTTCAGCTTTATGGGCAACTTTGAAGATAATGGATGCCAATTTCCCACAAATTCCGAAGAAATTCCCTTGAAGCTCTCTGACTATGATTTATCTATAAATACTGCTTTACAGAATGGAAACTGTCAGTCACTCTTCAGGGAGCATATTTGGGTGGATGGTAACATGTTAAGTCCAGTTCCTGTGGAAAATTCTGCATTTATGAAGCCAATAGCATCAGGCTGTCAGCCCTCTTCTGGAGTTTCAGTCTTGTCTGGTGGCTCTCCCATGCACCAGCCTTTGATTTCTCCTTCATATTACCCACAGACACCACCGGTACCCTTTTTCAGGAAGGAAGAGAAGTTACAAGTACCAAATGATGTTCATAATGGTCTGAGGTTTCCAAATTCTGACACTAAAAATCAGAAACCAAATATACAAATGGGATGTTTCACCCATGAGCCATTGGCTTCCAAGGATCATCATTGCAAAATTCCTGCCCGTCTGTCACCCAGCTGCTTGTTGCAGCAGAATGCTGCTAGTGAACACTCTGATAGATACAGAGTCCGCAAAAATCAGAATCTAGATGATAGAAAAGGGAGGAGGAACTTGATTCCTCAGCCTAGTTACGTAGGTCAGAATCGTCAACAGTTTAATATTTTCCAAAAGAAACAAGAAAAGAATAGTGTTAACGTGTCAGATTTCATCAATCCTTCCTTTCTTCCTGCTTTCCCTTTAGTGTCTGAGTTTAAACAAAATCCTAATTTTACACCATTTAACCCTTCTCCGTTTATGCCAACAGCCAACTTTACTTTCCCACCATCAGCACTTCCTTTTTCAGAACTTGTTGACATTTTCCATCGTGGCGGCCTTAACAATTTGAATCCCTTTGCTAGCGATTTGTTTTGTAGGGAAGTAACAGCACCATTCTTTGCCTTTCCTCCACCGTTTAACAAATACCGGCCACCAAGAAATCGAAGTGGACCTGCTAATGAACTTCATACCCAGCTGGAGCAGTGCTATGAGCAGTGGAGAGCTTTGGAAAAAGAACGGAAAAAGGTAATGTGGATCTTATAGTGATAGATATGAGTTCATTCTGGTACAAATTGGAGCATTTTGCATCATGGTTACACAGCTGATGGGAAAATAGGAAAAAATTCAAAAAGAGGACACCAAATAGAATTTCCCAGTATCAAGCTATATATGCTAAGAGAGTAAGAGTGTGTGTGTGTGTGTGTGTGTGTGTGTGTGTGTGTGTGTGTGTGTATGTGTATGTTTGGCATACTCTTTGAATTTTTCCATTTCCACAACAGTTATATATTGCAATTGATACTGGAGAGATCTTATCATCTATAGTTATATATGATAAAATAGATAAAAATTTGTGTATGTGTGTGTATACACACGAATCTGTCTCTCTATATCTTATATGTATGTGATTTTTTTTCCTCTCCAAATCTCACACTTCATTTATGTTTATATTTCCTTAGACTGAGGCAGATCTTGCAAGAAACTTTCCAGGAAAGAGGGTCTCTAGTTCAAATAACACTCCTGTTTCCCGACTTCCCGCCAATCCTTCCCGAGTGGATCGCTTAATTGTGGATCAGTTAAAGGAACAAGCCAGAGTGAGTCAATATTCATATTAATCAAGTGTTTTGGAGTAGTTTTTATATATGTTGAGTTTGCAATATGTGTGGTGTACAACCACCTACATGTATACATATATTTTTTAGGTTTTGACCTTACTAAGAAGGATGGAAAAGCTCCGTGGTAGCCCTCTCCATGAAAATATATCCATCACTCTGGAACGTCACTTAGAAGCTGTTCATGCTACTCAAGCCAAGCGTAAGGATGAACTTACTAATGCTGCTAATCCCCCACAACTAGGAATTCGTTACAATAATGAGAAAGGCAAGTGTTTCTTAAGTGTATGTTTTTAATCTCTTGGGGCTTGGAATTTTGTCAGTTGAGGGAGCTTCTGAGATGAACTTGCCATCCCAGGGCAGATGATCTGCGTCATACAGTCTTAGAGACTTACACTTTGACATGAATGAAGCCGATTGCATTACTTCTACACAATTGCTGTTTAAAAATTCTATATCCAGGCTTTTTTTTCTAAGCAAGTGGCTCATTATTGAAAAGTAGTGGCAGAATCCTGGAGAGGAAAAAGCCTAGAGAAAAATACTTAAGATGGGAACCAAACCAAACCAGATGCATCTGTTACTATCTTGTATAAGTAATTTTTTGTTCTTTTTACAGGACTTGGGATTTCATCGGTATGGGAAATTTTCAGGGAAAGATTCCTGTTGTTATTGTGGGAGGCATCTAGGTAGTTCAGTGGATAGAATGCTGGGCCTGAACTCAGGAAGACCCGAGTTCAAATGTGACCTCAGACATTTATTAGCTGTGTGACCCAGGGCAAGCCACTTAACCTCTGTTTGCTTTAATCCAGTGGAGAGGGAAATGGCAAACTAGTCCAAGGTCTATGCCAAGCAAACCCTATGGACCTAGTGGTGTGCTATGGCCCCCTGGGTCACACAGAGATGGACACAAGTCGGCAGCAGCAGGCAGCTTCAGGGCGAGACTCACCTCTGCCCAGGAGGTTGGCAGCTCTTCTGCGGCTGAACCTTGGCAGGGCAGTCGCGGTCGTGGTGGAGGCTCCGTAGTGCGTGTGGGGGCAGTACTGGGGCCTGGCTCTTCTCGACTCCATGCCGGCTCTCCCCTATACTGTGATGTTGAACACATTGGGTCATTTCACCAGTAGCAACATGGTTGCCCTGGAAATGGGAAAAACCAAACAGAACAGGATCGATGAGTATTTCCCAGTGTCAAATTCTCTTTGCCAACTTATATTTTTTAAAATTATCTCATCTGATATTTAATTTCATTATGTTGATTATTTTTCTTTAGACTTAGGCAGATCTTTTAAGGACTTTCCGGGAAAGAGGGTCTCTGGCTTAAACAACATTTTAGTTCCCTGATTTTTTTGAAAGATGGAATCACATAGTGTCCCAAAGAAAGTTTCATTTAATTCAAGAAGGTGGAAAAATAGAAGAGGGATAAATTGAGAGTGGAGGGGAATTTGTTTACAACAAAATGAGTGTTTCAAAGGACACAATAGAAGTAGCATGTAAAAAGGTGACTAGGATAGGACTTGGGGAGGGGAGGGTGTAAGAGGGCAGAGGGGGAGTTCTTGGGGCAAGGGGCTTGTCCCTTGGGTTGTAGTTCTGGGTAACAAGGAGGAGGGAGGGGCTGATCAGAAGCTGAAAGGTCTGCTCCAGGGATATGTTTAGCCACAGGGGAAGGGGAAGAGGAAGTTTCCCATGCACACACCTGTTCCATTTCTGTCAGTGATACCACCATTCCTCCAGGTTCAGAAATACAGACTTTGGCAGTCATCATCTCAAAAATCTTTATCAGCTCTCCACTGCTTACATGATAAATAAAACTTGAATTTCTAAACTTAGCACTTAAGGCCCTCTGTGATCTCTTACAATTATTTCATCCATATTATCTTCTACTCTGGGCCTGCCTAATTCCTCTGCATTAGAGAAATTAGGCAGCTCTCCCCTCACCGCGGCATAAGTTCTCATCTCCAAGTGTTTACTCAAACCTTTTCCTCTTCTGGAATGTCCTTTCCTTTCCTTTCTGATGGTGATTGTTCCTCCTCTCTTCTTCTACCTCTTAAGCCAGGAGGACACTTTGATTATTCCTTGCTTCTGTCTCCATTTCTAGACCTATGCTGTCACCAGTTCACAATGAGTTCTTTGAAGTTTATGCCATCTGACTATTACCCTCTCCTGAATCTCCTCTGTATCTTCTGCTGGCCTCTGGGACACTCTGCCACCTTCCTCAGTGTCTTCAGCACCTTTTGGGTAGCCTTCCTCTTTATCCATTCCTCTTCCTCCATTCCTCTTCCTCATCCTTCCATACTTAAATATCCATGCTGATGACTCTTCAGTTGGTCTCATAAATTTCCTATGACCTCAACCATAAATTGCCCCACTTTGAGCCACTCACTCACAGGAGTGAGCACACTTTTAGACTTTATTCTTAACTTGAAACTATTATATCTTTCCATAGTCTCATTTCTGAAACTGCTCTTTCCAAAGTTATCAGTGATCTCTAAATACCGAATCTAATGGCCATTTCTCAGTATTCATCCTTCTCGACACTGTTATTCACCCCCTTCTCTGTACTTGGTTCTCTCTTTGTTTTTGTGACAATGCTTTATCTTCGTTCTTCTCTTACCTGACTGCTTGCTCAGTCTTTTTCTGGAATGTCATCAAAGTTGCTCAGGGCACAACTACCATAAGCATTCATGCCCAGGACTCTTTTCTGGCTTCTTTGCTCACTCCATACTTTTTCCTTGGTGATCTCTCTCACCAACTACCATGGATTTGATTATCACATCTTTGCTGGTGGGTCTCAGATATACTTATCCAACCCTAATCTCCTAATCTCCAGACTCACATCTCCAGCTGCCTGTTGGATATCTCAACCTGGATGTCTCCTAGACATCTTAAACTCACTTTGTCTAAAATTGAACCTCATGATTTTTCTCCCCAAACCCTTTCCCCCTGTCCAATCTTCCCTGTTATTGTCAAGGGTACCACCATCCTCTCAGTCTCCCGGCTTGCAACCTACCTGTCATCTTTGACTCCTCTTTTCACTCCCTCTCTGCCCTATACCCAGTATGTTGTCAGATCCTATAGATTTTACCTTTGTTCCATCTCTCATATATGCCTCCTTCTCTCCTCTGACACTGTCACCCCTCTGGTACAGGCTTTTATCTTGTATTGCTGCACTGTTGCAAGAGCCTGATGGTGGTTTCTCTCCACTGTAGTTCATCCTGTAATCTGTTGTCAGGTTAATCTACCTAAAGTGTAGGTCTGATTGTGTCATACCCTTATTTGAGATGCTCCAGTGGCTCCTGTGACCTCCAGGTTAAAAGAAAATAAAGTCCTGGGGCGCCTCGGTGGTGCAGTGAATAAGTAGAGCACCGGCCTTGGAGTCAGAAGGACCTGAGTTCAAATCTGACCTCAGACACTAAACACTTACTAGCCATGTGACCTTGGGCAAGTCACTTAACCCCAATTGCACTGCCCTCCCCTCTCCAAAAAGCCAAAAAAAGAAAACAAAAGAAAACCAAGTCCTCTGGTATTCAAAGCCCTTCACACACCCTCATCTCCTCCTCCTGCCCTCCTTCCAGTCTTCTTACATCTGTCCCCAATGTACTTTTCCCTCCAGTGACCCTGGCCTCCATCTCCTGGCATTCTCCTTGTCTCTAATTCCTGGTGTCCCTGATGTCCCTGAGATCCCAGCTAAAACCCTACCTTCTACAAGAAGTCTTTCCTGACACTTCTTAATGCTTATCCCTTCTCTTTTGATTATTCCCCATGTATTCTGTCTGTATCTTGTTTGTAGGAAGTGGTTTGCTTGTCGTCTTTCCCCTTAGACTGTGAGCTCCTTGAGGGCAGGGACCATCTTTTCCCCCTCTTTATATCCCCATGGCTTAGCACCAGAGCTAGCACACAGTAGGCACTTAATAAATGCTCGTTGATTAAATTCTGAAGATTCCACTTTCCCCAGCTTTCTTCTGCCTCTGACTCTTTCACCTGCTTCCTTATGACCTGTTTGTGCCTTCCTTTCTCAGCACTTTTCCACCCCAGTGCTACCACACTTTTTCCCTTGTGTGTTTCATCTGTTCCGTGTTTTCAGTTATCGCTTCTCTGTGGGTCATTTCCAAGTCCACTTTATCCAGTCAGACAGAGCCCTGTGCTCCAATCCTTACTTGCCACCTCCGTGTTAGAGCCCTCTACTTAGGTGTCCCATCGACAGCTCTTCCCTCCAAGGGTCCCAAAAGCAGTTCGTCATCTTTTCCTCTGGACCTGCCCCTCCCCCTGACTTCTCTGCTTCTTTTGACAGTCCATGGCTAAAAAGCTTAGAATAATACATTTTGATTTTCATTCTCCCTGACATTTGAAGTCCTCTTGGTTCCATTTTTTGTGGTGTCTCCCACATTCATCTCTTTTCCTCTCTCTCTAAACCAGTCCCCGGCTGGGACCGAAGCTTCCTGAATCCAGCAGTGTTTAATTTGTAACCTCTCCCACATGCTTCTCTTCTGATGTGCATGTTTGGTGTTTGCATGTGTCTGATCTCTCTGCTAGATAGAAAGGCCTTTCAGGCAAGGACTCACTTCCCCTTTGCATTCCCTCACAGTGCCCCAGACACAGGAGGTACTCATTCAGTGTTTAAACTTTTAACTTTTCTGGGTTCTCTCTTGTATATAGACTGTCACCAGTTTCTAGTGGGTTTTTTTTTTCTTTTGAAACATCTCCCTGATTCATCCTTTCTCTACTGCTCCTAGCCTGCAGTTCCTGCCCCTTTCTCTGACCTGTCCTGCCTGTGTGGTTGTCACCCTGAGCATAGCTAAACTAACTGCTTTCATTGTGTCATCCCCCTACCTAGAGACCTACAGTGGGCCCCCCTTTGTCTTATTTATTCAGTCTTGAATCCAGTGCCTATTTTAAAGGTCCTTCATAATCTCATCCACCCCTTCAATGATATTCTCCTCTTCTTCCCACCAATTCCTCCCATTTCTTTACTTTCCAATGTGTACACAATGCTCATTCTTATGTGTCTTTGTCCAGGTTGTTTCCCTAGCTGGAATCCTCTTTTCTCCTGCTTTTTACTTAAATCTATCCTTGCTTGAAGCCCCTGCTTAAATAGCTCTTCTTCCACTGAACTTTCTTCCAGTACCTATCTTACATTAATCTTTCCTTTCTCCAAACTTACATTGTACTTAGTCTCGCAGACTTTAGCCCCTAACTAATCTTTAATTTCCCTGTGTAAATTTTGTTTCTTTAATTAGATTTAAAGTTCTATGAGGGCAGAGACTAAAAACATCGTGTGGGGGGGGGGAGAGAGAAGAAGGGGAAAGGGGGTGAGGAAAGGGGGAGGAGAGAAAGAGGGAGAGAGACTGTATCCCCTATATCTGTTCTCTATGATATGTATCCTGTTTTCCACCTAAGATTTACAACATGGCAAAAATGTGATGAGAAGGTACTGATTTGTGTTCTTACTTTGAGCATCATATGGCATGTCTCTGGGCCCGTGGTTCTGATTGGCAACATCTTCTTTTTTTGTCATAGATGTCCTGGCTCTGGCGTTAGTCATTAAAGAGCTTGCCTCTGCAACACGGAAGACACGAACTGCTTTGTGGTGTGCGTTGCAGATGACTGTGCCCAAAACTTGCTTCAGCCTGCCTGTGAAACAGGAGGAGATTGAAAGGGTGTTACAAGAACTGTGTCCCCAAAATGCTGCCACCCAGGAAAAAATAATGACGGAGCATGAAAATCATGGAATAGAAAAGGGAAGCAGAGAGCACAAAGTAGATTCATGGGTCATTGCTTAAACATCCTGGGAGCAAAAGCATTTTTTTTCAATTGTAAGCATTTCCAGATTCTCAAAAAAATTTTTAAAAATAACTGATGAATGCAGTTTGGTTATTGTGATTTCAGAATGCATATTCCTAAAAAGCGATGTGGTATTCCTTATAATATTGCAATATATTCTATTTGAAATACTGGATCACTTTGGAAGATGGAAATAGCTGAACATTTCTTTGGTTCTTTCGAATCCAAATTTCTATACCTTTAACCAGGGAAGTGGGGAAAAGATAACTAACCTTTGTAACTGACAAATGATGGCAAAGTCTCTAAAAAGTAAAATTTTCCCTAGAATGTCTGCCAAAGGTACATTGGGGTTTTTAAAAGCTTCTTAAAATCATTTGAGTGCCAAAGTAATTTGAGTTTTTAAAGATATTTTTGTCCTTCTGTACCAGAGCAGGAAATTGAAAATCTTTCTCATTTTTCCAAATTGATAAATTATTTAAACTATAGTGACTTAATTTGAGAAAATGTTCCCTGTAATCATGTGGTCAATTCAGAATATTCAGCTGGGATAATAATCACAGCCAAATTCTTCTTTTATTGGTCCCCAAGGAAACAGGGACTGAGAGGTTTTTATAATTGAAGTAACTTGTTAAAGTTACCATTAACAGGTGAATTTAAAGTACACTCAGGATTTGAAATCACATTTACTAATTCCTTATGATGGATTTTAAAGTAACTGTTTAACTTAGTATGCACTTAATCAAAAGTATGGCTGTATGTATTAGTTTTTGGTACTATAATTTCATAAACATTCCATATTTATTTAATGTTTATTTAATATTTTATTTTAATAATATGACAGTGGTTCGTTCCCCCCCTCCCTTTTTTGGTTAAACTTTCCTAATCAGATTTAATGATTTACTCAGGAAATAGATTGTTATATGTTTCTGTGTACATATACACACACACGGGGTGTGTGGTGTCCACAAAGTCTAAGTGTCATTTAGAACCTTAGTATGCTTAAAACTGCATTAAGACCTTGGGGACACTCTGTTTATGGATGAACATAAAGTATATGGTGTTTTGGGTGGGAAGAGATAGTCGCAAAATATTTACACAAAACTAACTCTATACTAGGTTACCAAAGTTGTTTAATTGATTTGTTTTAGCATGAGAAGTCACATATCTAGTCCCTGTACTGTGGCTTAGACAATCAGCGTGTTATGTGTTATTGTGAATATACAGGATGAGAAATTAGAAAGAAGTCTTGTCTACTAATAGTGTTTGGGTCTATTTTAATGTTTTAACAATCATGACTTAATGTTTGTTTTCAAAATGCATTAGAAATCAAGTCATGTTCGTAGCTGTTAGAACATTGGTGAGATTTGATAAGTAGACCCTGTAATTTTTTTTAAGTTGGAAAAGGAATTATATTAACATGTGGAAAGATTTAATAATTATTGTAAGTAGAAGTTCTCCATAGGTCTTTGTAAATTGGACATTTTATGGATCAATGCAATTATTTTTTCCATGTGCTTTGACAAACAGTATAGTTTTGGATTGTGAATGTTTCCAAATCAGATGCTGTGTATTTAATAGCAGTACCACTGCTAAAGGCCGTCAGTCCTAGAGGATAGTTATTTGTGAATTGAGGAATGTAAAATTAATTATGACTTAGAATGCAATTTCAAAATGGTCTTTGAAGTTAAAAACAATCTTTACAGGTACTTCTGAGCATAAGTATAAGAAAGTTTTCAGTCTTGGTCCAATTTTTTTAAAATGGTGTTTAAGAGAAGTATTCTGATGTCTTTATAGGTTTCTCTGTTTGTCTTTGTGGTGTGTGTGTGTGGGTGGGTGTGTGTGTGGGTGTGTGTGCATGCACGTGCGTGTGTGCGCGCAGCTTATTTGCACTATTTGGATAATTTCAAAAGGTGACTCATGACACAAATGAACTATTAAGCATTCAGTGTTTACAGCATTTTACTTTAGGATGGAATCGGTCTTAAATACGTAGCTAGAAAATCAGAAATTGAAAGCAGTGATTTTCATTTCTGTCCTAAATGCCGTTTACAGGATAATTGTAATCAAAGAAAACATTTTGTGGTAGCGAATGTATGAGCAAATTAGGACTCACTTTTATTTGTGACTAATTGTTGAAGGAATGTGGTCTTAATATCTTTATAATATGGTTAATGTGCCTTTGTAGTCTAATTTTTTTTTATAAATAAGTGCATTCTTGCTCCTACTTTCTATTGCTATTTAAAAATATATTTAAAGAGATTATAGTGTATTTGCTTTGAATTATAACAATGAGCAGATTGGAGTTGCACCCTCATTGTGTCTGATTATGAGCTGTTAATCTAAGAGGGGAGACTCCTAGACACAATGGAATTTGAATTTCAGTCAGTTCTTACATGTTGCCTCTATGGGCAACAAAGTGGTGAATATGCATGGTTAATGGATATCCTTTAACATTTTGAAGCTATAATGTATTTAAGAATCTTTAGAGTTAGTGACTGATATTTGGTATGCAATGCCCCACTTTTGGGGTGCTGTCTTAACTGCAGTATGGTCTTAATAGCTCAGTACTCAATTAGCAATAAGCTAGCATAGAATCCAATTTACTCTGTGGCTTTTCAATTATAGATAAATGTTTGTGTTTGTATATTAGATAGCAATGTAGAAAAAGAAACAAAGGGAGTTAGAACCTTAGTGGTTTTTGTCTTTAAGAGTAAATTAAACTGAAAATCAGCATGTTCTGAATTTCTATTAAAATGAAAAAATGATTCACTTAAACTGAAAGGTTTTCTTGGTAATATCTTCGCTACACTCCATATTCCTCCTGCATTTTGAGGATTGCCATTTACACGTAACAGGAGTTGTCTTAAGAAAGTCATTTTAGTTACTTTCTTTAAAAACAAAGATTCCTGGTGCTTGGACTTTAGAAACTGAGCTTGAATTCTCTTACACAGTTTTTATAAGTTAGAAATGAAATAAATATCTAAGATATTCTTATGGTGACTAATCATAAATATAAAATTTGAACCTCTTTGGAACAAAAGCTCTGGTAAATCTGTCATAAAGCCAGTGTAGCAATAATACCAGGAAATGTCTGGCTATTTGCTTCAGGTTTATTCTCATGCCGAGGCCTGTGATTTCATTAGTCTGGAGACTTCTTCCAGTAATGTTGTTCACCACTTTTCCTTGCCTTAGTAGATTGTTTCATTAGTTGCTCTGGCCAAAAACTCATCCCCTGCTGATCCGTGTTGGGATGAGGAGACTCTGCATGTAGCAAACCTGACCCTTCCTCCTCCTGCACTCATGCCAGTGGGCACCTCCCAGAGCTGCTCTTGTGCTGACTGGTGCCACCTCACAGAACCCAGGGGCGCCTCTGCCTCCTGAGGAGGCCCTGAGGCACAGCAAACATTAATGAAAATGGAATACCTCAGTAGGAAGGAAACTTGTAAAGCCTTCCCATGAAGCAGAATATCCACTTCTTGGAGAAATGCCTGTGATGGAAGAAATTGGAATTGCCAAGTAATCTATGTATCTATGATTAAGGTAGTAACAGTATGTATCTTGGGATGTGAAATCCTTGGCTTCCAGCCCGGTGGAGTGGAAAGAATACACAAAGACCTTCCAGTCACCCAGCCTGTGATTGAGCAGCATAGTTAGACTGAAGAAGATTTTCAGTGTTGGGCATCAGAAAAACTTTAATAATAAAATGTGGCTTCTTCCAACTCGTGAATGGATTTCTTTCTCTAATTGTACTTTGCAGTGGTGAGATTTTTTGGCTTTTTTCGTCTTGAGCAGCAGTTCTCAAGGTGTGCTCTGGAGGTCACAACACTTTCAGAGGATCCAAGAGCTCTTTTCATCATAATACCCCAAGCCATTTTAAGTTACTGCTCTGGTTAGTATCAGTAGATAAAGCCCACTTAAACAGAAACTCTTTGGGGTCTCCAAGCCTTTTAAAGAGTGGGATGGGTGTCCTGATGCCAAAGTGCTTGAGAACCGCTGCTGGAGAATTTGACCAGTGTCTCCTGGATGCTTTGAACGATTCTTAGGAACATTCCACCTTCCTGGGGTCATAGATTTAGAGCTGGAAGGGGGTTGTCAAGTCCTGGCCCCTCACTTCACAGAGGGGTAAAACAAGACCTAGAGAGGTTGGATGACTGGCCCAGATCATCTGCTTGTGAGAAGCAAAGCTGGGATTCAGATCCAGAGAGACGGTCCAACCTTGGAATCCAGCCTTCCCTCAGCCACGCTGCACTGCTTTCTGGCCTCATCCTGATTGCTGTTTGTTTTACCTGGAGAAACTCACAGCCTTGAGTTCCCTACTGTCTTGATGCACCAGTCGGCCTCTGGGCAGCTCTTTCAGCCCTACCTGCTAGCATTTGGTCTTTTACAATCAGCAAGTCAGTCAGCAGGCATTTCATAAATGCTTATTGCACTATTTGCGGGGGGGTAGACATTGTTAAAAAGGAAAACATCCCTTTTTGCAAGCAGCTTTGTTTGTGTATATATACCGCTAGTTATCTACATACATATATCTATATGTGTATGCATATGTATGTATGTATGTATGTGTTATAAAAGGAGAGGAGAAAAACCTGTCCACAGAATTAGTTTGTAATTGTTACATTACCTCTTCCCCCTTCCCTCCACACCTATGACTCAATAGCTGGCTTGGACCAGCAGCACCGCTCTTCAGTTCCTGGTTTGGGGCTTGAATAGATTTGCCAGGCTGTACAGTAGTGACACCCATGGGAAGTGTGTGTGTGTGGTGTGGGCATTAAAAGCAGAATAGAGCAGAAGTGGTGTAGTTGGTAAGAGAGCTGCGCTGGGCTTAAATCCTGCTTTTTACACACAATATGTGGTCCTGGGCAAGTCACTTCATTTCTTAGTGGTTGAGGCAGCTCTCTGAGAGCTCTAACTTGTCAAGAAATTGCCAGCATGTATTGGCAGAGGGGGTTCCTCCTTGCGAGCTCCCTCTGCCAATAATAGCACGTTCTGCCTTAGAGGCAGAATGCAAAACTAAAAAAAGGTTGGAAAAGAAAGCCAAGAGAGAGAGACACAGACAGAGAGAGAGAGAGAGAGAGTGTGTGTACACGTGTGCATGTATGTGCGTACGCTCATGGCCACTCTTTGGGCTGTTAGCAATGATAGTGTAAAGGAAGGTAAATTGGGAGCTGCTTTAACAATAAACAATGGAAACTTGGTCCATTTGTGGTGTTTCAAGAGGTGGGAGAGGATTTTAGAGGTTACCTTGGCCAGATTCCTCGAATTTTGTTTGCTGAACAAGCCTTTGAAGGGGCTGGAAGAGACATCAGAGACAACGTGGTCCATCCCCCTCATTTTCTAGACAATGAGCCGAGGTCTACAAGCTGTCACCCACCGAAGGTCACAGTGGTGTAGGCTTTAAACCCAGGGCTTTTGAGTCCAGATCATGTTTATTAAGTTATATATGATGGGAGGAAAAAAGAAAAAAAATTCCCTTGTATGGTTTTTAATTTCCAGTGGTCTCCTTATGCACATTAATAACTGAATGACTATCCACATAACCCTCTCCTTCCCCCCCCCCCAAATCAGGCTATTTGGGAAGAAAATTAAAAGGTTTTATTTTTATGACTGATATTTTAAAAATTAGATTAATGGTGTGCATCTTTAATAAAGTTATTTTATCATAAATATTTTACATCTTTTTGGTTAATTCCATTTGCTCCAAATAGATTTTACATCACTCCTGAAATATATTTTGTAGTGCATTTTGCAATTGAGTGTTTTCTTTGCCTAAGGGAAACGTGGAAGTATTTAATACAAAGATAAGATATAAGATTTGTCATCTCCTTGTGTTCTTTTTTCTTAGAACAACCTTTAAATATGTTATTGAAATTTGAAAAAAAGAAAACTTACTATTTCTACCTCTTCTTACTGCTTTCTAAGGAAGTTCTCATACTATACTGAAATTACACTCAATTCAAATTACCCTAGGGGTTGTTAAATTAATATCACTTTGGAATGACCTTAATAAGTGTTACCTTACCCCTTGTGTTCTGTGACTTTGGTTGGATGCATTCTTTTCCATTTGGAACCTCTCATCTTAACTAATGAAGTCTTATTTTAAAAATATATATATATTTACCTAGTGTGATATACCATGTGCTGTATAATGTTATGTTTCTGTAAGTGACAAGCTTGAGAAGATCCTGTAATTAAAGATGGGTCATTGTAATCTTGTCACATTTTTGTGTTGATAACTTTGCAGATGGAAGTCTGTTCTGTCGGTATCTGTGCTTAGCTAATGCAGCTGTTCTTTGGGTCCATTTGATCTTGATATTTGATACCTGTCTATTGTTTTAACTGCTATTGTTTCTCATAAGATTTTTTTTAGAGTATTTATCACAGAAATAATCTGTTCCTGTTAACTTGGCAATCCTATATTAAAGTATTTCATTTCATTAAATTGCTTTGATTTTTTTTAATCGAAAATAGAATAATATTTAAAAGAAGGAAAATCAAGAGAATAATAAATAAGATTTAAAGAAAAGAATATCGGTCTTTTAAGTGTTTTTCTTTTCCTCCAAGTCATTTTAAAAATACCTTCATTTTGAAAACTTTTTAGGCACGATTGTGATTCTGAGGGAAGGGTTTTTAAGGGTTTTATAGTTGGTGTTTCACAGATTCGTGGTGTTTGTGATCTCATTGATATAAGGTATTTCTCCTGTACAGATCACAGCCCCTTTGCCCTCTCATCCCAGGTGCTTTTTGTCCATATCTTCCCCATAAATCTCTTGTAGAGGATCCCCACGATGCACTGGGGGCTTTCCTGCATTTTTTTAAGAAGAAAGAGAAATTGTATATACCTGAGCAGTCGTGGGGCATCATCTGCCAGGCCCTCTTCCCTTCTCTAATCTGTAATTACATCTTAGGCTGTTTTTGCCCACAGACTGTTTGTTGTTGGTAACATTCTGGATCTGGCCTCAGCCGCAGGCTCTCCAGGGCCTTTGATTCTTCTGAGACTGTGGTTATAAATAATTTAGTTTTCAGAAAATTTTGTCAGTTTTAGGCCTGACTGGTCTACACTGGTTTAGCTCTCTCCTCTATATTCTTAGTGCCCTCATTTACCACTTAAAAACTGTATTTCACCGCATAATCGTTGCATCCTGCTTTTTGTTTGTTTTTGTTTTTTCCAATCCAAAACTTGGTTTATAACCTTTCATTGCATAAGCATCACACGGTATAATTCTGTTCATCCACCACTTAAAAGGTAAACAGTAGTGACATATTCCCCAGTGGCATATAAATACGCATTTATTTCTCAAGCATTGTGAGCCACGAGCCAGTTCTCAGCACGTGCGCATTGTCGGTATATTGCCAAAAGCTGACTTGCATGATTTGTTTAGAGCACGACAGTACTAACCATATTGTCATTCAGCCCAGAGTTACATGATGTGGTAATCCTTGTGTCTTCCCACGCTAGCTGAACTGTACAGTTCATCTGCCAGTCATATAGCTTCGTAATTAGTGATTTTTAAGTAATTTTTAAAAAGGCTTCACACAATGATCATACCTCACTTTTTTGCAAAAATATTTGACGTAAAATCAGTGACGATTATGTGGTGAAATATGTGTGGCCTTCTATTATTCTTTGATCTCCCCGACTAGGCTATACTTCCCTAAGAAGTAACAAGCATTTCTTATACTTTTGTATTCTCCACGGTGCAGGGAGGGAGAAATAGTCAATTCATTGCTGAATGTTTGTAAAGGTGCCTGAAATTATGACCGTTTTATTAATACAAACTAGCTAAAGAAATAGTCTTGGGACTTTATTTTGGACACTTTTCTTCTTGGGAAAGGATAGTTTCAAGAATCACGTCAAAGTCAAATGAGAATGAACATTTTATCAGCATTTAATCTTACTTGTAAAACCAGAGATGGAGAGGCAAGTGATCTTTTGTAGTTGAAACTGGAAGAACAAAAATGCAGGCTAGTCTCTGTTATCTGTTCTTATCAGTAGTGATAATGGCAATTAAAAAAACAATTTTTTTAAGCACTTGTTATACTCCAGTCACAGAGCTAAAGCCACTGGGCGTTCAAAGAAAAACACTACCCCTGCCCTCAGCTCACATTCTAATGTGAGGGAAACACATGCAAAAAATTTTCCATATAAGACACGTGTAATATTAATGGAAAGTAATCTCAGAAGATGGTGATTGCAGGTAAGTGTGTGGGAGAAATAGAAGGTAAAGCTTTCTGCAACAGATGGGATTTGAGCTGGGTTGTAAAGGAAACCATAGGTGGCTATGAGGAGGGAGAACATTTCAACCATGGGGGACAGCCTGTGAAAGTTCATAGAGCTGGGAGAGAGACTGTTGGGTACAAGCCTAAGAAGTCAAGAAAGGTAGGAAGAAGGCAGGTTATGAAGGGCTTTAGAAGCAGCATTTTATATTTGACTTTGGAGTAATAGGGAGCCGTTGAATCCAAGTGGGGAAGGAGTTGGTATCCTAAGATCATTTTGGTAACTGAGTAGAGAATGAACTGACTGGTTTGAAGAAAGAGTGGAGGCAGGGAGGCCAAGCAAAAGGCTCTTGTGATAGTCCACGGGTGCAGTGATGGCAGCCTGCAACCAACGTGGTGTCTGTGTGTGAGTGCACAGAATAAGATGGGGATTGTGAAGATAGAAACAAATTTGGCAAAACTGTATATGAAGATGAGTGAGAGTAAGAAAGCAAAGATGATGTTGAGGTGGGAGCATCGTGGGGCCTTGACAGTAACTGGAAATTTAGGAAGGAGGGAGGATTCTAGGGAGCAAGTTAAAAGAGTTCTGTCTGTATGTCATAGATACATATATGTTGTCTACATCAACATCTGGTCGTCCAAGAGAGTTGGTGATGTGGGACTAGAGCTCAGAAGAGAAACCAGAGCTAGATATAGTAGAAAACTTTGAGAATCAGCTGCCTAGAGCTAATTGAACTCATGAGATTCCAGGCACAATGTAGGCTGTTGGGAAGACAGCTAGACCCAACTTAATGCTTTGTCCTGTAGGCAAAGTAATTTTGAATGCACTTAGGAATTTCATTTTTGGTGTTTTGGGGTTTTTTTTTTGGTTTTTTTGGGGTTTTTTGGGTTTTTTTGGAGGGGGAAAGGCAGGGCAATTGGGGTTAAGTGACTTGCCCAAGGTCACACGGCTAGTGAGTGTTAAGTGTCTGAGGCTAAATCTGAACTCAGGACCTCCTGACTCCAGGGCTGGTGCTCTATTCACTGTGCCACCTCGCTGCCCCAGGGATTTCATTTTTAAGCTGTGAGGGTGAGGAAGATCTTTTAAAAATGGAAAACATCACTAAAGCTACTACCAATTTTATAAAAAAGCCAACAGGAAACATTAGTTACTGAGCCCTATGTCTACTTTTTCATCTCTTGAAAATATCAGAATTGTCTGTTCGTGGCATTAAGGGCAACACTGATGAAAGTATGAGATGAGTGTAAGCTGGCTTTCCCAGACAATATCCTACAACATCTGACTGAAATGTTCATAGAGTCTCAGATTACATATTGTAGAGCAAAGTGTGGCCTCAAAGGCTCTCCTCAAAGTTTCTTCTTGTCCATGGGCCAAAATGATTTTGTGACTTATGTGCCCACAGAGGTAAATGCTTATCCATCCTACTGGGTAGCAAAGTGTTATCATATAAAAGGATAGGATTTGGTTCACAGCACTCCAATTTAGGAAGGTTTAGAACTCATTCAGGTTAAAAACTTGGCTGTAAAAGTTTTTTTTGAGGGGGGGAGGTGGCACAAGAATCTTGCCCTTATTAAACAAATGTGTGATATAAAGATATGTCAGAAGGTCCCTGACTTTAGAAACTTAACAATTTCCTAATAGGATAAAATGTACAAAGAATCCAGTGAGTCTATGATGTCATCCCAGGTGGCTATTTCCTCTACTGTGTCAATTTGCTACCATCTATGATTTCTCATCTTTTGAAATTTCTGTATGTCTTGCATTGTTGTGGAAAAAACAGTTTATAAATCAGGGATTGCTCCTCTTTACCATATAACTGACCTCCTCCCCCTTCTAAATTCTCATTGTACTTAGCTATAAGACCACCACAAGGCAGTATATATTGTTTCAATTCATAAACCCTAGAGGGCAGAGATTGTCCATCTTTTTGTTTTTTGGTTTTTTTTTTGATAGACTTTAGCCCCTTCAGCTGAGTACTTGATGGATTTTTGAATTCAATTCCTGGTTCCCCTCTCCATGTTCATAGTATGCTCCATCCCCAACTTAGAACATGACCTCCCCTGTGCCCAGAATCTATGCTGTACTTTATCCCTAACTTTTGGGCCCCATACCTCTTCTTCCTCTTGTATATCAGTGATGAGGTCTGGTTCTTTTCCACTTACCCTTTGTGAGTAAATATGTCCTATTTCTTCCTCAGCCTTCCCAACCTAACCCCCTCTAAGGTCAATGATAGACTTAGACCTCCCTCCACCCCCAACTCCCTCTGAGTTAACCCAGAGTTATGCCCAATTCTTAGCCCCCTGGATTTTAGCACCCTTCATCCACCTTTGACAGGGGCAAAACCAGAAGAGGGTTGCTGTAACTATCCTTTGAACCTTGAACGAGGGAAGGAGTCATTTCCTCCCTCGGCTTCTTCCTTGCTGAAGCCTGAGGGGCCATTGAGATACACTGACTTCGGAGAATTTTGAGAAAGGTGATAGTGAATTCCCCAAAGCTACTGGATCACTAGAACCCAAGCCCAGGACAGTCTTTTTGTTCTGGGTATCAGAAAAAAGTCCAGGTTGGGGAGTCAGACTTGAACATGAGTTGTGACTTTGAGGGAGTTACCACCTTCCCGCTTGAGCCTCTTTTTCCTCATCTATCATATAAGGGCATTGAAGCCTTAAGATCCATCCCAGCTCAGCCATTAGTCATCCAATGTTCTGTGTTATAAAGGCACTTCAAACTCTTGTATCTATAAAGTCCTGTTGTGTCAATCAGTCAATAAACATTTTATTAGGAACCTGCTTACTAACTCTTATAATAAGGGTGCATGAGATGATGTTTTATAACATGGAGGTAAGATAGGGGGGAAAGAACGTTTCAGAAACCTCATTTTCATCTGAACCAAATAAAGGAAGTGAAAACACACACACACACACACACACACACATACACACACACACACACACACAGAGGATTTGGTTTAGGGCAGAAGTTCTTAACTTTTTTTGACATTCTGGTGGAGCTTATGAGCCCCTTTCTCAGGATAATGTTTTTAAGCGTGTAAAATAAAATATAGGATTACCAAAGAAACCAATTACATTGAAATAAAGTTATTAGAATATGTACGTTAAAAAAAAAGTTTATAGACCCCAGGTTAAGGGCCCTTGGCATAGAAATAAATTGAAAGCAACAGGATATTTAGACAAGAATTGGGAGAGGGGGTGAGGGGCATAAGAGGGAGAACAAGGTGGAGGGTATAGTCATAAACAAATCCTACTCTAATACTACTAAGTGGAGCATAAAGCTAGGTTTGAAAGAAAAGAAAGAAAGAGCAACAACCTTATGATTGGGGGTATCATGAAGGAAAGAAAAGTGGGTTAAGGGAATGGAAACATTACTTACATCAGAATTCACCAGTGTTAAACATGTTCCCCTTTTACCACCATAGCATCTATCTTAAAAAAAAAAGTTAATTAAATTGCAGAGAGAAATGGCAAAACTATTATAGAGGGGAACCTCAATGTACCCTTTTCAGACTTACTCAAATATAATGGAAAGGTAAATGAAGAAGTTAAGGATTTGAATAGAACTTTAGAAAAATTATATGGGATATATCTCTGTGATGATTTATGAATGGGAACAGAATTGTTTTTTTATATTCTTCACGATACTTTTACAAAAACTGACCATATATTTGAGAAAAAAACCTTGTAAATACAGGAAAGCAGAAATATTAAACCATCCTTTATTAAGCGTCAGGCAACAAAGGGCCTTTGAAAAAAGGATTAAAATTAAAAGGATGCTACATAATTGAATTCTAAAGAATTGGAGGGTCAAAGAGCAAATCATAGATACAATGGAAAATTTCATCAAAGGAAAAAACAAAATGGATACAACATAAAAAACTTTTAGCATAAGGCATTTCTGTATATTACCAACAAATCTCATCAGGAAGAGATACAGAAATTCCATTCAAAATAACCACAGAATATATAAAAGATTTGGGAGTTCACTTACCAAGACAAATACAGCACTATGTGAACATAACAACAAAATGTTTTTTACAGCAATCAAAACAGACTTAAATCATTGAAAAACTATTCATTGGTCATAGGCCATGTCAATCTAATGAAAGTGACAATACTACATAAATTAAAGTACTTGTTCAGTGCCATAATCCAAGTCCTGCGTGGGATTTTGGAAGACAGCATGGCTAGTGGCAAGAGAACTGACCTAGAGTCAGGACGACCAAGGTTCAGATCTATCCCTGACTATCTGACCCAGAATGACTGTATGACCCCGAGCAAGTCACTTGACCTCGAAACATTCCCCAGACAACTCTCCAAGACTGTTAGCTATAAAACAGGTTGGTAGAGCAAGTTTCCTTAACACTTATAATCTGATCTTCACTCACCCACTAAAAAGATAACGAAGTCAAAAGCAAAGTCTCGTAATTCAGTCTTGTCAAAGTGCCTTGGCTTACTCCTACTTACCCTTCTGCACACATAAGAGGCATTTAATAAGTATGTGTTGAATAAAGGTGCAATTCATAGGATCACATATTCAGAGCTGCAAGAGCCCTTAGAGATTATCCACTTTCTCATTTTGTAGATGAGGAAAATGAAGCTCCGTGAGTACAAGTGATTTGTCCAACAGCTAGCAAGTATATAAGGCAGGATTTGAACCCAGATATTTCTGATACCAAGTCTAGCCCTCTGTTCATTGCTCCATGCTGCTCTCCTAAAGTCTTCCCTTACTCCCTCTAGCCAAGAGTGCGCCTTTCTTCCTGTTTTGTAAGTAACTTATATTCTATTTTGTATCCTAATTTTGGGGTGCATGTCCTCTCCCTACAGTGTATGAGCTCCCAAAGAGTACTGCGTGAATTTTATCTATTTTTGTATTCCCATCAGCTCTTAGCATAGGACTTTGTGCAAAGTTTGTTGTGATCGTGCCCTCTTATCTGACACTTGTCCTACTCAGTCTTGTACTATCAGTTTTTTTTTTTTCCTGCACATATGCCTGGTTTTCCTCACTGTATTACCAGCTCTCTAAACCCCATCCAAGATACTCAGGACTCCTTGGCTCACTGCCTCTGTTCAGTAAGTGTCTGATTGAGTTAGCAATTTGTCATCTGTGAATTTGATAACGATGTAACCTATGTCTTTGTAAAAGGCCCTGGAGACCAAATGTCTGTTGGCAGTCAGGAATTCCCCACTGTGTACCTATTTGAGCCTTGGAAAGCCATGAGCCGCTGATAGAAAGATTAGCCTCTGTCCCATCTTAAGGAAGGGAGGGAAGAGAAGAAGCCTCATGAGCAGAGCAGGCAGGCTGGGGGCTCCAGAAGTGCCTCTGGGTCACAGCTGTGGAAATTCCCACTGATGCTATGGCCGCTGGAAGGAACTGGCAAGGATGGGAAGGCCGAGGCCCTAACAAAGACGGTAGCCGGCTTAGGCAAAAGAATAGGGAACGGAGGCAGAGGGGCTGGAGCCACACATGCTGATGGGAACAGAACTGGGGGTGCATCTGTACTTTCCCACCCTTTGCTTCACCTCCACCATTGTTCTCTCTCTGGGGAGAAAAGTGCCAGCGAGAGGATGCAGCCTAGCCCTGCAGTCAGGAAGACCGGATTTCATGTGTGGCTTTAGATACTTCCTAACTGTGTGACCCTGGGAAAGTCACTTAACCTTTCTCTGCCTCAGTTTCCTCAGCTGAAAAATGGGGATCATGAAAGTGTTACCTCCCAAGACTGTGGTGAGGATCCAGTGAGACAATATTTGCAAAGCACTTGACACAGTGCCTAGAACATGGCAGGTGCTTAATAAATTTCTTCAGAGTTTGTCTTGCTTTTGTTTGCACAGTTTCTCTGAGATAAAGAGGTTAACTATGGAATTACTCATCTATGTATGTGTTCTTGTGCAGTAGTAGTAGAGGGAAAGCTAATAGGGACTGAACACACCAGAGACAGTTAGACAGTTTTCTTATTACTGCTGGAACCTTTCCTGACCAAGTAGGGATTTGGAGCTTTACAGAAGAGAATCAGTTCGTTAATATTTTCATAACTCTCCAAAAGCTGACAGAGAAAATGTGCATCCCGGCCCGGTCTAGACATAAAAACAAGCCTGGTAGTTTCTGGTATATGTTTGGAGAAGGTTGGAGTGAACTGGGAATTAGCCTTTCTGAGGTGATCACTTCAGGTATTTCTGGGGGTCTGTTGATAAGTGTCAAGCAACCAACTCTCTGGGGAAAAAATGACAACTGTGTATTCACAGTACACTTTTATGTTTAATTTCCATCATTAACATTTTCTCATCACTTTCTTAAGTCTGACTCTAGACAATCAACAAAATAATCAAGTCCTGGTTTCTAGTGTTTGCCCATTTCCAAAGCGTAAACGCTCACACTGAAACAATGAATGATCTGGCTGCCAGCTCACCAGCGGATGTTTCCTGTTTCTCATTGTTCCTTCCTGCCAGATTTTAAGTAAAACCATTGCCCCCAGGAACAAGAACATGAGCAGTAATTAGGGAGTAGTATGTGCCCAAGGGAAGGTCAGAGGAAGGGGCTGGGGGAGAGTGGAGCTGCCCCCAGGAGGATGGAAGTAACCAGCTCTCCTCACCAGTCCGATACCCTCGCCCTGCCACACACACACCAGTAGACTTTTATCCAAATAAAACATGGAGCACACGTCCAAGGAGTGTTACACTGGATATCTCCTTCCTTTGATAGGGACGGTGACAGTGGGTCTGGCTCTTCCATCCAGTTCCAATTACTTCTAATCGTCCTCTCATATGAACCTTTATCTCTCCATCTTTTCAACAAGAACAGCATAGACACTTTATGAAATGCTTTGCTAAAATCTCAGTGAGTTATTTCTGCGACATTCCCCTGCTTTCCCCCTTTACTATGTTAAAACATGCAATGAACTTCATTTCCTTGACTTGAAATCTCTCCAAAGGCAAGGCTCTGACTCCTCCCTGTAACCAGCTCTCCATGGGGATACGCAATCATCAGTCTGTCTCTTTGATTTAACTCCCAACGTCTACTTCTTCCTCTGTCTCCATCACAGGGCTCAGTAACCTATAAATCTCCCTGTGATGTCGGCTCAGGAAGTGCTTAGTAATCAATGTGATCCCTGTGGGGAGGTGGGGAGGTGGACCTGGAATCTGGAAGGCTGGGCCAGAAGAACCCAAGCCTTGTCAGGTCCCATCAAAATGAGAAATCTTTGGGAATGGGCCTGGAGAAGTTCAAAGAGACTTATAACTGGAGGCTGGGAACTCACTCATGAAACTCTACTTCAATCTTGGCTCTTTGGAAATACAAGATACTGCCTCTTCCAGGCTGAAGATTCAGAGGATCTTTGTATTCAGAGAGAGGGAAAGTGACTTGCCCAAGGTCACACAGGTAGTCAGAACCCAGGTCTCCTCACACTGTATCAAGTGCTCTTTCCACAACACCATGTATTCCATCACATTCTAATATAAAGGGAGTGGTTTCCTCAGTGTCAGCGTCCTCTTCTTGCTAAGGGATACCTCTTTATCCTATGAGGCAGTGCCAGGGACTAATCCATCAATGGCCTGGCCCTTTGCTAGTGTGGGAGTCGGGCAGGGGCTGGGCAGGAGAGTGGGCAGGTGCATGATGTCACACACACAGACACACAGCAGACATGCTGGTATACATACTCGCCTAACAAGCACACTCGGTACTTGGCCTAATACAAGACCTTGATCCTGGGAAGCAGCCAATGATTTGTTGATTTTGATTGATAAATCTGTAGAATGTCAGAGCTGGGGTTGGGGGGAGAGAGGGACAGGGGGCAGAACAGGTGGGAAATTAGAGATCTCTAGTTAACCTCTTTTAACAAGAATATTAAACTGAAAAAAAGGACATAGTAAGCTGGGGTAGTTTGTGTGTGTGCGTGAAGTGTCTGAGGCTGGATTTGAGCTCAAGTCCTCCTGACTCCAGGGCCAGTGCTCTATTCACTGCACCACCTAGCCACCCCTGTTTTATATTCTAATCATGAATAAATTCTAGTATGTACATATGTGTATATATGAAAAGAAATATAAGAATATATACTAAATATATAGTGTGATATATACTGAACATAGTGTGACAGATACTGAATATATATAGTGTAATATATACTGAATTTATACAGTATATGTAGAGTTTATGTATATGTATATATAGATTTCATATTAAATATATGCTGAATGTATTCTAATATGCATATGTATATATGAATAGAAATGTATGGGGATATATATTATATATATAGTATATATGCATGTGTGATACATATGCTGAATATATACAGTACATGTAGTGTGTGTGTGTCTGTGTGTGTGTATTTCAGTGACTGACACTGCTCTGTGTGCCCAGACACATGCAGACACGTGCCAATCTTTTCTTTCCCCCCTCCAACAATCTGAGCCCCTGTTTGTGTGTGCCCTATTTAAGAGCTTCTCCTTTACCTAAAGCTCCAGACTCCTGTTGGCCTCCCTGCTGCTGCCTCTCTTCAATCCATTTCATTCTCTGGAATGCAATAAAGGCTGCTAAATGCCTGATGTACCTTGTGTGCTTGTATAGGACTCCACACGTCTACATGTGTACAAAGCTAGATGTGAACTTTATGCCACTCAGAGATTTCTCATGGTAAATTCTGGGAGGGTATGTAATGAGCTGAAGAGATTGTGAGATCAGAGGCTTAGAGCTGGAAATCTAGTCCATCCCCCTCACTTTAAAGGGGACGACTGAGACCCGGGGAGGTGAGAAGATTTTGCCCAAGGTCACACAAGGAGTGAGAGACAGAGATGGGGCTGGAGCTCATGTCCTCTGACTTAAAACCCGGTGATCTTGGCACTCTACAGATGCCGATCCTTTGGATTTGCTCCCAAGGTTGGTCTAAGTCCAGGGTATGGGGATTGAGAGACCTGGATCTGAGAATGGCTACCTCTATGAAGTGAGAGTTAAATCAACACGTTAGTCAACATTAGAGGCGAGACTTGAATCCAAGACTTGTCTTGATTCTAAGATTGACTTTCAATCCACTAAGCTAGCCTGTTGCCTCTCCTGAGATTAAATATGATTTGGAAAATTAAAACCTCTTTCAGATGTAAGCCATTAGTATTTCTGTAGGTGACAGATCAGAGAGAGTTCAACTTTGTGAACTAATGAACAGGCCAGTGAGGCTTTGTTTGAAGTTCTGAGAGCATCTCCCTGTGGGGGGTATGGATATACCCATTTGTACCTCTTTGAGAGGACAAAAGATATTTCCTGAAACCACCCTGGGCTCTGACAGGCGAGCTTCTTTGATCCAGGCCTTCCCTCACTTCCTAGTCAACTCTACACCATGCCATACTCCTTTCCCTGCTTTCCAACACAGTGTGACTCAAACCATATTCAAATGTCATTGGGAAATAGTTAACTAAACCAATGAAAATAAAGATGATGTTCATATGTGGCTTTCTGAGTCAGTACAAAGTCCTCACATATGGTCTAGTTGTTGCCATTTCTGTTTGAGTTGGACACTCTTGGTCTTGATGAATATATGTGGGGGCAAGGCTTGAACCTGAGTCTTCCTGGTTCAGAGGCTAGGCCTCTCCACCACCCCATGCTCTTCTCATAGAAAGCACTTAATAAATGCCTGTTCATTGATGAATCAATTTGCCCTGTTAGATGATTCCTTAGCAGGAACTTCCTATGCCAGGGATATCCTAGATCTAGACCAAAACGTTGAACATCAATAATTTCATCTGATTCTTACAACAACCTATAACGTCATGAAAAGAGCACTGGATTTGAATCCCAGGTCTTGTGACCCTGTGAGTTACTTCCTCTCCATGAGCCCTAGTTAACCCCTCTATGAAATGGAGGTCACAATGCCTGCCCCATTTATCCCTTGGGGTTGTTAAGGTGATCGTTGGTGAGCATGCACACAAAGCCTCTATAAGCCATGAAGTGTAATGAAATGTCAGTTCTTACCATAATTTAGGCAGGTGAAGTATTATAAACTCAATTTGATGGATGAGTAAACTGAGATCAGGTAGCCTGTTAAGATTGAGGCTTTTCCTCCTAAGCCACCCTGTGTCAGTCTGTGATTGGAGAGGACTTATAAAATGTCAAAGTAGGAAAAACCCTTTGAGATCTCTTAGTCCAATCTATTCCTTTCTAGATCAGAATTGAAATGGGATGTTACTTGGCCAAGGTCACACCCAACTGGTGCTTCAATCTAGGTTTTCCAACTTCAAGTCTGTTGCCTTTTTGACAAGAGATCTGGATGACCCAGATCTGGCCTTCTCCTCCTGCAGCCCTCCAGGCTTATTTCTGAGGGGTCTCCCCTCTCCTCACTGTCCCCCATGGCTTCTGTATCCTCCCTGCTCCCCACTGGAACCTCCCCCCCACTCTGCCCTTTTGCCTCCCTCTCTCATCCCTGGGAGGGTGAAATTGGATCTCCCAGTAAGTGACACCCTGGGCTATTTTGGAGTTGGCCACTTGAGGTAGGGAGGGTGAAGAGAGCACGTCATCCATCCAGCCCAGGGAGGCTGGTAGGAAGGGGAGGGGGTGGTCTTCGCTGGAGCCCTCAGCCTCGGAGCCACTGCAGGGGCTACCCAGTACAGCTGCCCCATTCCCTGTGTCTCCACCGGGTCTGAGGGAGAGAGGGAGGAGGGAGAGACCCCAGCCCTCTGCTCCCTCTCTCTCTCCAGCTGCTGCCCCCTCCCCCAAATCCACGTTGGGACAAGCCTCCAGCCCTGATCACAACCCAGACGCCAGGTAAGCAGGGCCAAGGAGAGGTCTGGGGAGACCACCGCTATAGCATTGGGTTGGGAGGCAGGCTACTGGACTTCAGTTGAACTTTGTACTTACTAATGGCGTGACCTTGGGCAAATCTCTTTTTCATTTGGGGCTCCAGTTTCCTCATATGTATAATGAGATGCTTGAACTCCATGCTTTTCTAAGGACCTCTCCAGCTCTAAACCCTATCAGTCTGACTCGTTGTGTATGTATGTAGTGAATTGGGGCATGTGGAGGGAAGGATTTCTTACATCTGGGGAAGCCAAGTTTGTCCAAAATCTGTAACCTGGGAACAACTGAGGAGGTTCTTGGGACCAAACTGAGTTTCTTGGCTGTCCTGAGTGCCTGAAGGTCATGGTCCTTCTGAGGGAAAGAACAAAGGCCTCTTGGGGTTCAGCTGGGCTATGATTTCACTCTGCAACATGGGACCCTCCACACTGGAGCTCTGAGCACAGGAGGGGATTGGTTGACACTTGTTCATGGGACAGGACCAATATATTGGGATTCCCAATTCCTAAGCTTCTGGGGGCAACTTGGAACTTGGCCATTCCTCCTCTTTGCACTCTACAGCTTCCCTCTAGTCAGGGCTGATCTCCTTTTTTTCCTCCCCTTCTTCATTCCTGGCATTTTATCTTTGTTCCCCTCTCCTGAACAAGATACCTCCTCCATTTCTGCCTCACTAAACCTTGCCCTTCAGAGGACAGTTCAAGTACTGTCACTTCTATAAAGTATATCCATGCCCCACACCCCAAACAGGTTTGGGGAGACTTTGCTGGGCCCTAGGCTGCCCTGGTTGGGAGTCGACCTGACAGCTGGGGCTATTTTAGGCGTGTTGATTGGAGGGGGTTGGGAGGGAGTTGACATCTAACTCCAGGCAAGAATTTCCTGGCACTTGAGGCCAGTGTTGGGGCTGGGGAATGTTCAGAAGGGGCCAACTCAAACCCTTCCCCCTGAAACTCCCTCCCTTGGACTCCATCTCCTTAAAACTCCTGGGGAAGAAGGGGCAGTGGTCTTAGCTTCTGGCTAAGTTCAGGGACAAGAGCTTCCCAGTCCCCCTCCATATTCTCAAGATCTTAAGTCTGGGATAGGGGTCAGTGCTATTGTGGATCCTCAGATGAGGGAAAGGATAGTGGAAGGTGAGGGGTATCTATATATGGGAGAATAGGTATGGAAGAGAAGGGTTATGGCTGCAATATTTTTGGAAGGACATTGACAAATGAACATATCCAGAGGATGGTGACCAGGTTGGTGAGAGGATTAGAAATCAGATCATAGGAGAGGGATTGGTTGAAGGGACTTGGAATGTTTAGGCAGGCAAAGATAAGGCTGGGGGAAACATAATAACTGTCTTCAAGTATCTGAAGCCTGTCAGATGGAAAAGGGATTAGGCTTGTTTCCCCTGGTCCCAGAAGACAGAACTGGAAGCAATGGGAAGAAGTTATGGGAAGGCAGAAGTCAATTCAAGGCCAGGAAAAATGTCCTAATAGCCAGAGCTGTCCCCAGTGGCTGCCTGGGGAATTCTTCAGGGTGAACCTAGAAGACCACTTGTCAGGGATGCTTCTGAGGGGATTCCTCCATGGAGATGAGGTAGACTCGAGGGCTCCATTCAGGGCTGAGGCTAGGCATGGAGCGCACCCTGGGCCAGTGCCTCAGGAAGGCAACGACAAAAAGAATGAATGCCTGACTTAATTCCATGAGGCAGGAGTGTCAGGGAGGCAGGAGCAAATCTCTGCACTGGGGGGTAACTTGGGGACCAGCCAGGGTGGTTGTTATTGTGGGGAGAGGGTGAGAGGCCCTGGAAGGTTGGGGGCAGAGGGACATGATGATCCCACCTTCTACAAGAAGTCTTTCCCAGTTGGCCTTAATGCTGGTCCCTTCCTTCTGCTGATTATTTCCAATAAATCTTGAATATATCTTATTTGTACAAGGTTTTTTGCCTGTTGTCTCCCATTGTGAGTTTCTTGAAGGTATGGACTATCCTATGCCTTTTTTTTTGGTATCCCCAGCACTTAGCACACTATCTGGTATATAGTAGGCTCTTAATAAATGCTTGTTGCCCAATTGGTAGACCAGAGACTGACCTGGGCTTTGGGGTGCTTTGGTTTTTCTGGTCTCTTCATTTCTGCTAAAGTTCCAACCTGCTCTTGGCAGAGTCCACTGATTTATAGCTGTGTATACAGCAGGTGTCAGTGTCGACCTGGGTTACCTGGTATCCTCTCAGGGCCCAGCACAAAGCCTTTCACACAAAAGGCATTTAATGTTTGTCAAATGAAATGGAATCTGTAGAGTTGTTTATGCAGAGAGAGAGAACACTTGGAGGCTGATGTCAGTCCCCTACAGGTGGTGATGCAAACTCTGAGCCTTGCAAAAGCATGGTAAGCTATAAAGTTTCCCCATGTCTAATGGGGAAAAAGAGGCTTCTGGGAGCCTCGGAGCCAGTTAGGGAAGGAAATCTGACGGGGTGGAAAACAGCCCAGGTTTATACTCATGGGACACCACAGACTCAGTTCAAGGCCCATCTTACCCCCTGGGTGACTCTGGACAAATTGTTTCTCGTTCTGAGCCTCAGTTTCCACATCTGTAAAATGGACTGAAACTACACGGTCTGTAAAGTCCTTTGAAAGTTGGGACGGAAGCTCGGTGTGGTGATTCTGTGAGATACGGGAGATCAAGATGCAGTCGGCACGTCTCGATGGAGCAGGCTGCTGACTCAGTGTGCCCAGTTGTGTGTGGTTGCCATGGACAGAAGGAAACAAGTATTTATTAAATGCCAGTTCTGTTAAATGCCAGTTCTGTGCCAGGCACTGTGGTAAGCACTTTACAGATCTCTCATTTGATCCCCTAGTTGTCCCGCGAGGCTAGTGCCGGTATTGTTCTTATTTTAAATCTGAGGAAACTGAGGCAGACAGAGGTTAAATGTGTGAGGCTGGACGGCACCTCAGGGCTTCCTGACTCCACCCCCGGTGCTCTCTCCCTGGGCCACCAGCTGCCTCTGTGGGGGATATGAGAGAATTCACTTTCATCCAGTAAGCATTTATTAGGTACCAAGGGCATGCAAAAATAGAATCATGGGATCCCAGAGTCAGAAAGAATCTTGAAGGTCACCCAGCCTAACGGCAGCCCCCCACCCCCACCCCCACCCCAGGACAGAAATCTCCCTAGCAAATCCGTATGATTGTGAAAGCCAAACCCTCCTCAAGAAGTTTGTGTTATAATAGGTTGTGGTGCGTGTGTGTGTGTTAGAGACAGACAGAACTAAAGAGACAGAGACAAAGACAGACAGACAAAGAAAGATGGAGAGGCACAAATATGCATGACAGATCAATCATTTATTGAGTGCCTACTATTTATAGTTGTGTATACAGTAGGGGCCAATGTCAAGGAGGAAGTCCTCTATTGGGTGTGCTAGGGAGAAAAAGAGGAAACCAACCTTGTACTTGGCTTCAGGGAGCTTACAGTCTAGTTGCTGCTCGAGACACGTATAGATAATTGTTTTATAATGGAGAATTAGATAAGTGGAAAGGGGAGACATGAAAAAAGTGCTGTGAGAAGTGTGAGGAAGGAGAGGGCCTTTTCAGCAGCAGGGCTATAAGGCTGAGGGAAGGAAAGCTTCGAGATGGGATTGTGCAGACAGAGATGAGCCAAAGGTAGGGGACGTTCATTTAAAAACAAATACAGAATATCCGTCAGTCAATAAACCTTTACTAAGCACGTGTCAGGCACTGTGCTGAGCCCCAGGGATACAAAGAAAGGCAAAAGACAGTTCCTGTCCCCCAGGAGCTCTCAATCTAAGGGGAAAGACACATAAAAAGAAACTGAAAGTAAGGAAGGGAGAAGGGGTAGCCCCAAGCCCCTCCTTAAGTGGAGGCTCTGAGGGAGTTCCCCAATGTCCAAGCTCTCCAATGAGAGTGAGGAAAGGGCCCCAGGGGCAGGACCGGCCCAGGACTGGTGAGTTTCAGAGCCTAAAGGGACCTCAGATAATCTCTTTAACTCCAACTCCTCTTTTTATAGAAGTGGGAATTGAGCCTTAGGAAGGGGAAGTGTCTTCACCAAGGTCACATGGCTAGTAAGTGGCTAAGTCAGGATTTGAACTCGTGGCTCCCAACACCCGCTCCAGCGCGCTTTCCCCTAGGCCACCTTCCTTCTGAACTGAGTCAGGCAGGTGGCAAATGTCATGAAAAAAGATGGAATGGGGAGGGGCTGAAAGATTATAATCAAGAGGATTTAGTGATCGATTGGCTATAAATGATCAATCCAGACCGCCAAAATAAAGGCTAAGAAGCACATAGGCGTCAACGCTGCGGGACGGGAGAAGAGAGCATCCCCTTTCCAGGCACCGGTGATTAGGGCGCTCCGAGCGTACTCGCGTCGACATCTTGCTTGGCTTTCTGTTTCTGATACACCGTCTTGATTCAAAGTTCCACGAGCAAAGAGACCACATCCTAACGCTTGTCACGTCCTCCCTCTCCAGCACAGTGTGTTTTGTTGTTGTTTGTTGTTGTTGAGTTGTTCCAGTCCTGTCTGACTGTTCAGGAGCCCATTTGGGGTTTTCTTGGCAAAGATACTGGAGTGGTTTGCCATTTCCTTCCCCAGCTCATTTTACAGATGAGGAAACTGAGGCCAACAGGGTCAAGTGACTTGACCAGGGTCACACAGCTTTGTAAATTGAGAAGATTAGATTAAATGGTCTCTAAGATTTCTTCCAGTTCTAATATCATATGAGTCTATGGGCAATGTACCATAAAGGGAATGAATGTCCGCCTGGGAGTTGGGAGAGCTGGGTTCTCGTCTCACTTCCACAAGGAGCTCACTATATGTTACTGGGCAACTGATTCTCTCTCTCTAGGGCTGAGTTTCCTCCTTACTGAGGTCTTGTTCACTCTTCAGTCTTGTGATCCTATGACCTTTTACCAAGATGAAATCCAAGGTCTCTTCCTGCTTAAAGATCCTCTGTCCCTATGAAACTTGGAACTGTCTTACACTTTCTTGTTTCCCAAAGTACCCAGCTTTAGATCTGGTAAACAGTTAAGTGTTAACAAATACTTGTTGACATATGGAATGATTGATGGGTCTGACGGAAACATGGACAGGTTGAGGAGATATAAAATTAAAGACTGAGTGGAATGGGGTGGAACCAATCAGACTTTCTGGAGAGAATGAGTTTTCAGAAGAGCGAGAAAATGGTTTGGCAGCGAGAAGGAGTGAATGCCAAATTTTAATGGACGTGTTCTTTTTTTTTTTTTTAAACCCATAGTTTAGGCATTATCTAAGGTAGGGTTGTTTTTCTTTTTCTTTTCTTTTTTAAAAAAAATTTAGGACAAAATCCTCGTAACAAGCATGCATAGTCAAGCAAAATAAATTCCCAAACTGACCATAATCAGGAGTGCATGTCTCATTAGGCACCTGTCTCTGCCAGGATTCATCATTAGTCATCTTGAATAATGGTTGGCCACGGAGTTGATCAGAGCTCGTGTCTTCCAGAGGTATTTTTCTCTACTATTGTTCTCTTGGTTCTAGAAGTTTACTTCACTTTGTATCAGTTCATACAAGTGTTACACCAGCTTTCTCTGGAACTTTCATTTCTCATGCTGCAATGATATTTTATTATATTCATTTAAATAATTCATTAGATTCACATGCCATAATTTATTCAACCATTTCCCAGTAGATGAGCATTGCCCCTCCCTGCCAAGTCCAATTCTTTTTTAAAACAAAAAGAAATTCTGAAATATGTTTCTACATCTGGGTTCTTTCCCTCTTTCTTCAATCTCTTTGGGATATAGTGAGGCCGAGTCATTGTTATTGTCGTTTGAATTTCCATTCAAATTTGGTCTCTGAATGCTTAGATTTTAAATATGATCTAATGGAAAGAGTCCTGGATCTGGGGCTGCTTGGCCTGGGTTCAGATCCTGACTTAATAGCAATATGATCTTGGCAAAGTTGCTTTATCCCTTTAGGTCTCCGTTCCTTCTTCTGCAAAATGAGACAGTTGGATTTTCCACATGGATTTATAGATGAGTTCCATCAAGGGTCTAAAAAGAAGTTAATACCTATTCTATACTAATTTTTCTCAAAAACTAAGAAAGAACACACTTCATCAAACTTTTTTTTCCCCTTTTTTTGATGTATTTATGTTAATAGCCTCATTTTATTATTTTTTTTTAATTTTATTATAGTTTGCATCATTCATTTCCACAAGATTTTGAGTTACATATTTTCTCCCCCTCTTTGCCCCACCCACCGCCCC
>CM053590.1:72969966-72991480 GCA_028646515.1 Pseudochirops corinnae | reverse complement strand
AATAATAATTGCATATATAGATAGAAAGATAGATACATATTCATAACATTTGATTATGGAACTCCAGATTCCAGGTTCTTTCTCCTCCTCCCTCACCACCCACGCCCACTGGAAAGACAAGCAATCAAATACAGGCTGAACATTTCGCCAAACTTTTTAATGAAATGTGGTCCTATTTAGGGACCTAGGGAAAGATAAAGAAGGTCTCCCGAGAAGGGAGACCAAGGGAAAGATAATAATAAGAGATAGGAGATGTGGATCCAGGGCAGCTCTTGGAGCAAGCTCCCAGTTAGCAGACATAATGTGCATGGTAAGCCAGCAAAAGAAGGTGAGAAGGCATGGTCAGACAGGTAGGAGGAGAACCGGCAGAGAACAGTACCACAAAAACACAGAGAGGAGAGAGTGTCCAGGAGGAAAGGGCAATCAAATGCCACCAAGAGGCAAGGAAGGATGAGAATTAGGAAGGGACCCTTGGATCTGGCAATTAGGTCGTTGGCAATTCTGTAGAGGGCAGCTTCAGTGGAACGATGAGATTGGGACACGTTTCAAGGGGCTGAGAAATGAGAGAAGGGGAAATAGCAAGTGTAGATAGCTTTTTCAGTTGCTTGACTGTGAAAGAGAGAAGAGATATATAGAGGGATAGACTGAGGGGGATGATAGGGTCAAGTGAGGATTTTTTAAAGATAATGGAGACCTGAACATGTTTATAGGCATCAAGAAAGGAGTCAGTATAGAATGATTATCGGGGCAATTTTGCAAAGGAGGGGATGAGGTCAAAGGGAGGGATGTTTTGTGACATGGTGGAAAGAGCAGAGGTTTGGGAATCAGAGGGTCTGCGTCCAAATCTTGGCTCAGCCACTTACTACTATGTGACCTGGGCTAAAGTTCCATATCTGTAAAATGAGGGGGTTGGATAAAATTTCCTCTAATACCCCTTCCAGCTCTAAATCTCTGATTGTATGAATTATAGACCAATGTCATTGATGAATATTAATGCAAAAGTTTTATTATTGTTCTGATTTTACCACTGAGTGGATTGAGACTCGGAGAGATAAAATTTGCCTTGGCTCCATCACACCTCTAAAGACTGGGATTTTAATCCAAATCTCTTTTGGCCTCAGATCCAGTGTTCTTTTTGACACACTGGAGGTGACTGGAAACCTCACAAATCTGCCATCTCTGTTTTGAAGGAATTCCCCCTCGCTTTAATAGTCCTTTTAGAGAAGAGGACATGCTTTCCTGGTCCTTGCTCCTGTGAGTCCAGGCCAGAGAATTTAGGAGCAGAATGCAGAAGCTGAGCCATATTTCTAATTGGGATAAATTCAAAGCTATATGATTGAATTATAAAAATCAGCTGTAGGGGCGGCTAGGTGGCTGAGTGGATAGAACACCAGCCCTGGAGTCGGGAGGAGCTGAGCTCAAATGTGGCCTCAGACACTTACTACCTCAGCTGCACAAGCACAGGATGGGGAAGATGAAGCCAAACAGCAATTTGAGTGAAAACAGAGTTTTCTAGTGAACCACAAGCTTAGTGGGGGTCAGCAGTGACACATGCCACTCCAAAAATGAGCACAACCATAGGTTCCATTAGTGGAAGTGTTGTGAGAAGCTGCAGAAAGAGCACTAGACTTGGCATCAAGGGATTCGGGTTTGAATCCTGCTTCTGTCATAAACTACCTGGGTGATATTAAATAAATCACTTTCACTTTTGATGCCTCTGTGCTTTTATCTGTAAAATAAGGAACTGGACTAAATCACCTGCAGTGTCTCTTTCATTTCTAAATCTATAAGGGGAAGGGAGCAAGCATTCATTAGTCCCCTACTATTTGTCAGGCATCAGGCCACGTGCTTTACAAATATTGTCTCATTTGATTCTCCTGATAGCCCTGTGAGGTAGGTACTATTGTATGGTAGAGGAAATTTATGGTAGAGGAAACAGACCAAGAGGTTAAGTGACTTGCCCAGGGTCACACAACTAATAAGTGTCTGAGGCTGAATTTGAACTCAGGTCTTCCTGATTTCCTGCACTCTATCCCCTGGGCTGCTGAGCTGGGTTCTTGCTGTCCTTTGCCCAGTCAAGTCATATGTGAAGGACAGTGATCAATTCTGAGCCTCATATTTTAGGAAGGGTGTTGGCAGCTGCTTTGTGTTCAGAGGATTGTGACCAAGATGGGAAAGGAGCTATATAGAACATTCTGTCTGAGCACTGGCAAAAGGAGCCAGTTAATTTAGCTTGGAGAAGACTTTGGGCCATGTGGGAGCTGTCTTCAAGTATCTGAAGGGCAGACATGTGAAAGAAGAATCTGATTTGTTTGGTTTGGCTCTGGAAGATAGAAGCAAACCAAGGAGAATAAAAAGGCATCCGATTTAGGCTCTGCCTAAGGAAAAACTTTCTTCTAAGATTCCTCCTAGCGCTGAGATGTTTACGATTTTTTTTTTGGTTTTGTTTTTGCTTTTTGCTGGGGGGGGTGGGGGAGGGTGGGGCAATTGGGGTCAAGTGACTTGCCCAAGGTCACACTGCTAGTGTTACGTGTCTGAGGCCATATTTGAACTCAGGTTCTCTTGAGTCCAGGCCTGGTGCTCTATTTGCTGCGCCACCTGGCCTCCCCAAAGTTTATGATGTTTGCATTTCTACAATCCTTGTGACTAGAGGCAGCACGATATGGTGGATAGAGGGCTGGCTTTGGAGTCACGAATGCCTGTATTCAAATCCTGACTCTGAGACAGACTGGATGTGTGACTATGGACATGTCACTGTATCTTTTGGTTCCCTGGAATCTCTGACTGTCAGAGTTATAGACAACGTGTGGATCTGTATTAGAGGAGTTTTCCACAATAGAAATGTCCTAGACAAATGAAATCATAGGTTCAGACCAATGAAGGAAAAAAAATCCCAGTAACAGACCCCCCCACTACTGGAGGGTGGCTCTGTTTGCTCACGGCAACCTCATTGGAGAGGCTGAAAAGCGTCCTAGATATTATAATGAATGCTGCTTGATTAATATATTAATACTCACTGTTTATGTTCAATAACTCTTCATATAATCACTGGGTGATGTAGTGGGAGTCTGGAAACCTGGGTTCTAGTGCTGGCTTCTCCGGGAACCAACAAGGTGAGACTTTGGACAAGTCATGTTCTCTCAGCCTATTTTCATTAGGAACATGAAGGGATTGGACTACGTGACCTATTAGGTCCCTTGCAGTTTTCACACTCTGACTTTTATTGTATAATTGTCCTTGGGGTCACAGAAGCTTGAAGGAAACTCAGTCCATGCTTCATCAGGCTGATGCCTGAGCAATAATCTTCTCCAAGACAGGACAAGTCCATTAAACCCTTGGTGCTTCCAGAAATTCTCTGAGGCTGTGTTATAGATATGTTGCTAGTCTACTCCAGAGACAGGGAACTCACTACCTGACAAGGGGACACATTTCTTTAAAATGGGTGGTTTTCATTGTCAAAAAGTCATTTTTATTGAGAGCCAGCATCAGACAAGTGTGAAGAGCTGTAGGTAGTCTAGGGGAGGGGAAGTCAGAAACAGATCAGGGAAGGCTTCCTGGAAGAGCTGGCGATTGAGGTGAGTGTAAATGGGTGGGGAGGAATTCAGCAGGGGAAGTGGGGGAAGGAAGGACATTCCAGGAAGATAGAACCGAATGATCAGGGAAGGGCATGTTAGCAGGAAGGAGCAGGGTCTGAGGGGGTGGGGGCGGCAGGAGGCACAGTTTGCCTGGAGCATAAAGTTCATGAAGGAGAGTAACAGGATATGAATTTGGAAAGGCAAGCTGGCACCAGATGATGGAGAGCCTTGAATGTCAATCTGAGCTTGAACTTTATTGGGTAGTCAGTGGGAAGCTATTCAAGGGTTTTGAGCAGCATTGAGAAGGCAGTTTACTGGGAAAAGACCTGGGGGGCTTTTTTGGCCAACAAGTCTGGGTATTTGAGTTCTAGCTTTACCACTAGTTATTGTAAAAATCTTTTCACTCTCTGATTGAGATGGTCTGTAAGGGCTCTTCTCCTTCTACAAGAGACATTGTGTGATGACAAGATCAGTGCATAGGCAGATTAGTCTGAGGAGGGTATGAACGATGGGCTGGAGAGGAGAAAGAGTGGAGGCACTGGGAGAGAGATGGGGATGGGGAGGCCTGCTAGGAGTGTGTTGCACACCCAGACGCTGCCGCCATGGCTCAGCCCTGATCTCATTCCATTCTCCACACTGGTGATGCCCTTGCTGCTTCTCAGCTTAGGTCAGGGGTGCAGGGCCCTGGTCTGGTCTCACCATTAGCCGCCATGCAGCAGTGCCCAGCCTCCCCTCTGAGAGCAGAAGCTACCAGAAGCAGCACAGTGAGTCAGCAACCCCTTTTTTAGCCAGCCCAGCACCCCTACCGCAAAGGGCTCAAGCCTGCCTCCTCCCTTGAAGGATTAAATAGGATTAGAATCATATGAGAGCAAGCTGTTCCCCCTGCCCTTCCTCCTCCTGCTCAGACCCTGAAGCTCTGTACTCTTTGGTGCTTTAATAGTAGGGATGGGTCACACCGAACCATCCATACCCCCTTACCAGTTCATCCTAGTGTTGGCTGATTTATTCATGACTAGGGTCAGAGTTCAGTCTGTGACTCCAGTTCTAATAGAACCTTGAGTTCTATTTGAGGTTCTAGAGATCATTTGGAGTCACACTTATCCTCTTGGCCTCATTAGGCTGTGAACTACATGGATGCTTTCTCTCTGGAACCAAATTGGGGATAATTGTGGGTGCTGCAATCAACCAGCCCAGCCCTTCTCTCCAAGGAGAAAGCCAGGACACACTCACCCTGAGCCAGTGGCATTTCATACACCACATCCCTTTAGCTCCAGGGGGGTTGGATTTCCTGTTTCTTCTTCTGGCCCCCACGCATTCCTTCAAAACATCTCTTCAGGTAGTACTCTCCTTTCCTAGTCCCAAATGTCTGGTGTGGTGTTTGGAGACGGTTCCTGCCTTTGGGGGGCCCCTAGTCTGGTAGGGGTTGTCTCAAATAAATTTAATAAAGGTAGATTGAGTTACAAACTCTGAGTGATGCATATAGCTCTTGACACAGGAGGTCAGACTGGTAATCTCAGTAAAACCATCAACCTCAATGAGGAGGTGACCTTCTTGATTGACATGCAACAAAGAAGGGGTCTTGGTATAGGCATGGAGCATTATGATTGTCTATATTAAGGAAGGTAGGCTGGCATTCATGTGATTTTCTGGTCTGAGAAGGTAGAGATCAGTGTGGGTTTGGGTGGTCAGAGAAGGTCCCTGAGAAGAGGTGCATGGGATAGCTAGAGAGAAAGGGAAGGGAGAAGATAGTCTGGAGGATTGAGGATGAAGGGTAATAGTGTGAGTCAAGGCCTCCAACTAGAGACCTGGAAATGGATCTGAAATATACTGGGGACCTTGAGGAGACCCACTTGACTTGAGGAGATGGTTTGCGAGGGTGAGGTAGGGGGAGTTTAGAAATTCTTCCAATGGAATATCTCTTCCTCCCCACCCCCTCTCACCCCATTGTCTATGGACTTGTAGTCCAGAAACCCTGAATGCCGACTGGGAGGCCTTGGACAAATCGCATGTCCTCTCTGAGCTCATTTCCTCATTGGCAAAGTGGAGATAATAAGCTTTACCCCACCTGCCTTAAGGGTGGTGGGGAGGAAAGAACTTGGCAAACTTACCAAAATATAAGCTGTTATTCTTACTCCTTTATTAAAGGGATAGGAAATGACATTTAGAAAAGGAAGCTGTGATCACCCAGAGTTCCAACAGGGCTTCGTCCAGAATAGGTCAGGCCAAACGAATTTCATTTCCTTCTTTTTAACAGGATTACTGGATTAGTGGATCAAGGCAATGCTATAGTTATCATTAATTTTTTTTTTAACGAGGCCTTTACCAAGCATCTCACCATTCTTGCGGCCAAGACAGAGAGATGTGAGCTAGACAGTAGAAGCTGGGTGAATCTGGAACAGACTGAATGGCCAGGACAGAACAATCACAGAAGGTCAGAATTTCAGAGAGGCAAGAGTCCTCAATAGCCATCTTGTCTGACCCATACCCCAAACGGAATCTCCTCTACACTATACCCAACAAGTTACCATCCCATCTCTCCTTGAAGACCCCCTCCTTCTCCAAGAGGCCAGTTGCATTTATGGGAATATCAAGCCTAAATTTGCACCCATGTCTCCTGGTTTTATTCTCCAAGACCAAAGAGAACTAGTAGAAACCTCTCTTCCTTCTGACTACCTTTCAAATAACTTGAAGATGGTTGTCATGCCCCACCCCAACCTTCTCTTCCTCCCTGGTTTCTTCAACAGACTTTCATATGACATAGACTTTGCCATTCCTGGTTGGCCTCTCTGGATGCCTTCTAGTGCAGCAATGTCCTTCTTAAAATGGGCCACCTAAGGGGGAACACAATATTCCAAATGTGGTCTGATGATTAGCTTCTTCTTATAAGAACTGCCCGTTTTTATGCAATTTCAGATCCACACTATCTTTTCTGGCTGCCGTATCACCCTGCTGGGTTCTGTCCCACTTGTAGTCCACTAAAACCCCATGATCTTTTTCAGACAACCAATTTATCATGGCTCTTCCACCTTGAACTTAGGAAGCTGATTTCTGAAGAGTAGAGTTTTGGGGGGTATATATTTTTGTTGATATCTGTTTTTTTCACATCTTCAGCATCCTTTGTCCTTCCACCTCCCAGACAGACATCCCATATAAGAAACTTTTCTTCTTAAAGAAGAAAAAACTTACAGATATATAACACTTGGAAGGATAGTTAACATCCTGGATGGTAGAGTTGGGATCAATAAAAGATCTCAACAAGTTTTGAATGTTGACCTGAATCTAATAAGATGAAATTTTTAGGGATGAATGGAAGATTTTACTCTGGATTTAAAAAAATAGACTCCATATGTACAAAACTAGAAACTGTCACTAGACAACCTTTCCTCTGAAAAAAGATCTGGGGGGTCTCAGTGGACTGCAAAACTTAATATGAATGAACAGTATAGTATGACCTTGACTGCATTAAGAGAAGCATGGTGTCCAGAACGAAGATGATTTGAAAATCTTATTGTTTGCTGGCATGATCAGACCACATCTGGAGTGTTGGGTTCAGTTCTAGGTGTTAGGGAGGATCTTGGTAAGATGGAGAACATCTTGAGAAGGGTGACCAGGGTGCTGAAAATATTTGAGATCATGCTTTATGAAAATCGGTTGAAGCAACTAGGATCTTTAGCCTGGAGGTGAGAAAATTGGCTGGGGAGTGATAACTGTCTTCAAGGATGGAAGGTCTGGCATAGGGAAAAGGAAATGGACTTGTTCTGTTTGACTTCAGAGGGCAGAGCGAGGAGTAATGTCTGGAAAGAAAAAAACAAACACTTATTAAGCATCTACTGTGTGCCTTGCACTGTGCTAAGTGCTTTACAAATAGCATTTTATTTTGTCCTCCCAGCAATCCTGGGAGGGAAGTGTTATTATTATCCCCGTCTTACAATTGAGGAAACTGAGGCAAATGGGTTAAGTGACTTGCTCAGGGTCACGCAGCTAGTAAATATCTGAGACTGGATTTGAACTCTAGTCTTCTTGACTCCAGGGTTTTATCTGATACATAGTGCATATCTTCCATCTCCCCTCCACCCCCCTTATTTATATCTCCCCCAGTTGCCTCTGGGAAAGATGGAGAGGGGTAGACTTAAATTCTATGTAAAGGAAAGATTCCCAACAGTTCATGGATCCTCACAGTGAGGATTGGACTGCTCTGTGGTAGTGGCTGAAGACACCTTTATTAAGGTCTTCAAGAGAAAGCCGAGTTGAGGATGCTCAGCATTGTGGAGCAAAGTTGTGGTTTGGGTTTCATTCCATCTCCAAGATCCTGTTATAGATAATTCTAAGTCACTTTCTAGCTTGGTGACCTTGGGCAAATCATTGTTATCCGTTGACTCCCCTGTTTGTTGAGAATGGTAATTAATGAAGAAGAAGAAGAAGAAGAAGAAGAAGAAGAAGAAAGAAAGAAAGAAAGAAAGACAGACAGAAAGAAAGAAAGAAAGACAATGACACTGAGGTAGTCAATAGACAGCTGACTTCAGAGTTAGGAAGACCTGAGTTCAAATTTGGCCTCTGATGCATCCTGGCTATGTGACCCTGCTCAGATCACTTAACCTCTCAATGCCCCTACTCATGGAATTGTCTAAGATTAAAAATGACAAAGCTTCTGCTAGCTTGCTTTGGTAAAGAGAATTTGCTCACTTGGTAATTCCCTACATTGATGAAGTCACAGGTCCAGATTTAAAAAAAAATAAAGTTAATATCTGAAACTCATGTCCAAAATGGAACTCATTATCTTTCCCTCTAACAAGTCAACAAACATTATTCTTCCAACATTCTCTGCTTCTGTTGAGGGTGAAATCAACAATCAAAAAGGAGAGTGAGGGAGAAGGAAGGATCAAGGATGAATCTAAGTTTGGGAACCTGAAAGATTGGGACCGAAAGATTGTTTCTCAACCTTAGGGACACCCTTGATGCTTCCCTCTTCTCTACTCCCCATTTTCAATCATTTGCCAAGTCCTATTGATTCTGCTTCAACAACGACTCTCCCTTCCCCCCCCTTCTCTTGACTTCATCGCTACCTTGAGTCAGACCCTGATCCCCATTCTCTAGGACTACAACAATAGTCTCATAATTGGCTTCCTGGCTTCCCTTGTCTCTCTCTAGTTCATTGTCCATACAGCTGGCAAAGTGATTATCCAAAAGCCCCTGTCTGACTGTGCCACTCCTCTCCTCAAAAGTTCTCAGTGGCTTTCTATTGTTTCTAGGATAAAAAAGAAAGCAAATTCCTCCACCTCACATTTTGGAAACCTTCCACAATCTGGTTTCCATCCACTTTTCCACACATTTCACATTAACCTCCCCATCCCACCCACCCCTTCCACACACTCTGTCAATAGAGAGCTGGACCTGGATTCAGGGGAACCTGAGTTCAAATCCAGCCTCAGATACTTACTAGCTGTGTGACCCTAGGCAAGTCAATTAACCTCTGTTTGCTTCAGTTTCCTCATCTGTAAAAGTGGAGATGATAATAGCACCTGTATCCCAAAGTTGTTATGAGGGTCAAATAAAATGACATGTAAGAATGTTCTTCAAATCTTAAAATGCTACATAAACAATAATATTATTATTACTGTTTCCTGAACTCTACCTGCCATCAAGAACCTTCTGTAGCTGCACAATCAGTCCTCACTGCCCAGAAGTTTGTCTCTCTGTCTGTCTCTGTGTCTGTCTGTCTGTCTGTCACCTTTCTTAGAATCCTAGACATCTTTCAAAGTCCAGCTCAAGGACTACCTCCTACTTGTGAAGTCCTTCCTAATCCCTCCCCCCAATTATTAGTGTTTTCTCATCCCCTCAAATCACCTTATATTTACTTCTCTGTATGAGAATGAAGAATGGAATGTAAGCTGCATGAAGGCAGGGAGGTCTTTTTTCTCTGTTTTCCTTGACCCTAACATAGGAGCAATGTCTTGTACCTATGCTTTAGAAATATTTATTGAATTGAACTTATATAGCTTTGAGATTCACAGAACGCTTTGCATCCAGCGCATCATTTGAGGGTGACAAAAACCCCGTGAAATAAAGTACTAGAGGTATTGAACACGTGGGGAAATTGAGGTTTGGGAGGTTCGGGGGCTTCTTTATAGTCACAAAACTGGCAAATGTTGGAGTCAAAATTCAAACTCAGGTCTTTCTAGACTCTAAGGCTGGCATTTCCCCCACTGGCCTAAGCTGCCTACCCAACATTTGGCTGCTTCCCTTGTAAGATTGCTGTGAAAGCAGGTTGTAATTCTTAAGGAACTGCTAAGTGGAAGGAGTGAATTTGGGTTTTCTCTCCAACAATCAGAGTGGGTCAGGCCAGGCATATATCTCAGATTGGGGTTGGCAGTGGTGGGGACAGGAGGTATCATTTAACGAGGGGGGCAGGACTTTGTGGGGAAGAGGAGACAGTATCTTGAGGGGGGATTCCAGAGACTGACCCTGCATGACCTCATCAGGAGAGAGGAAAGAACCTCCTCACCTCTCACCCCAATCCCACCCTGGGTTGTTGGGTAAATATCTTCTAGGAATCATGGGTAAGTGGAGATGTGGTGTTGACTGGGACTTGAATTCAAATCCTCCTTTCTTCCATCTACTAGCTGAGCTACCTCAGACAAATTTGTCTGTCTCAATTTCTTTTTTTTTTTTTTTAACTTTTTAGTTTTCAACATTCATTTTCCAAAGATTTTGAGTTACAGATTTTCTTCCAATCTCCCCCCTACCCCCAACTCCAAGATGGCAAGCAATGTCTCAGTGATTTCTTCATCTCTAAAAAGATAAGAGTGGGCTTCGTGATTTCTGGGGCCCCCTTCCAGCTCTAAGTCCTATGATCAAACTTGTCATTTTTCTACCCATGTTTATTGCTGTGTTTTCTTCTTCTTCCAGGAAGCCAAGATGGATTACAACACCTTCAGAAGTGGGGCACCCCGCTTCCTCACCCGGCCCAAGGCTTTCCTGGTGTCAGTGGGCAAAGACGCCACCCTGAGCTGCCAAATTGTGGGCAACCCAGTACCGATGGTCAGCTGGGAGAAAGACCAGGTGCCCGTGGCCCCCGGTGGGCGCTTCCGTATGGCCGAGGAGGGTGACTTGTACCGCCTGACCATCGTGGACCTTACCCTGGAGGACAGCGGCCAGTATATGTGCCGGGCTCGCAACTCCATTGGAGAGGCCTTTGCGGCAGTCAGTCTGCAGGTGGGCGAGGACACCATGCGGGCTGAGCTGGCTCCCTACTTCCTTCTGCGGCCAACATCGATCCGGGTGAGCGTGGGAGAGGATGCCACCTTCCGCTGCCGGGTGCAGGGCAGTCCCCCGATGTCCGTCAGCTGGACAAAAGATGGCCGGCGGCTGGGCGAGCCATCGTCTCCCGATTTCCACCGAGTGCAGATTGAGGCTCGGGGCGAAGACAGCTCCCTGCGGATCCGGGGAGCCCGTCCCCGCGATGGAGGCACCTACACTGTCTTGGCAGAGAACCCGATTGGGTCTACCAGTGCCGCTGCTGCCCTCGTGGTAGACGAGAAGGCCCTCCTGGGTCCCACCTCCTCTGGGACAACTACCCTGCTGAGCCACCTACAGAAGCGGAGGGAAGAGATACGATCGGAAGGTACCAGTCTGAGCTCCAGCTTGGGGCGCTGGACCAGTGGGGGCACACGCACGTGCACTGTGACTGAGGGCAAGCATGCTCGCCTGAGCTGCTACGTAACTGGGGAGCCCAAGCCTGAGACTATATGGAAAAAGGACGGGGAGGTGGTGGTGGAGGGCCGGAGGCACATGATATATGAGGATGAGCAGGAGAACTTTGTGCTTAAAATCCTCTTCTGCAAACAGACAGACAACGGACTCTACACGTGCACAGCCTCCAACCTGGTGGGACAGACCTATAGCTCTGTGCTGGTGGTGGTGAGAGGTGAGTGAGTGGGCTTTCTGATGGCCTGGAAAGAGGCCTGGGCTGGGAGTCATGAACCCCAGGGTGACGCCCCAGCTCTGACACCTAGGTCTCATCTCAACTTTGGTTTCCTCAGCCACCAGGCTGGGTTAATAATACTTATAATTTCTCCATCACAGAGTTGGTGTGAGGAAAGTGCTTGGTAAACTTTAAAACCCCAGAGAAATGGGAATAATTATTATCATTTTTATTCCCCTGTCCCTCCCCCTTTGTCCTTGGGGCCAAACCCCCTCCTCTGATTCTTCTCATCTTTCTTGATCCTCCTACTCCCAACTCTGTCCCTCTCCCTAGGGAGATAGAAGAGTTAATTCTGTAGAGTTCCTTCTCAGTCTTAAGAACTTAGAACCTGTGGGCTTCATTTATTCTCATCTTGACCCCACCCAAGAAGCTCTCATGCCCTAATTGAGTTCAAGAGAAACCGTGGCATGGTGGGGAAGGTTGTTGGTCTGGGAGCCCGGAAGACTAGCGTTCAGCTCCTGGTGCTCACAGTGGCTAACCATGTGACCCTGGACCAATTATTTCACCTAGGATTCCTTCCCTGTGACATAAGGGCAGTAACATTTACGCTAAATACCTCACAGGCTCATTATGCAGAAGTGGTTTATAAATCTCAAAGAAATGCAAGTTATCATTCTTTTTTTTTTTTTTAGTCCTGTGGGTCACATATCCTGACCAAATATGGGAGGCAATGTCGGGGTGACAGTGTCCACCACTTCAGATTGAGGCATCAGGCCTCCCCTCTACAGATCACATTGTCTGGGGATTATGAGTCATCCTGGTGACAAGGGAATTATTACCATTCCTCAGACTGGGATGGGTATCAGGAATGGAGAGGATGAGCTGTGAGTTATTATTAGGTAGGGAATAGATTCTCTCAGCCTCGTATAGAATATGCAATGTCAGAACTGAGAAGGATCTCAGAATATAGGATAGCAGAGCTGGGAAGAACCTTAGAACATAAAAGGTCAGTGTTAGGAAGGGCTTTAGGATAGAGAACATAGAATGTCTGAACTGGAAGAGACCTGAGAACATAAAAAGTCAGAGGGTAAGGAGGGATCTTAGAACGTAGAACATAAAATGCCAGAGATGGAAGGAGGTCTTAGAATATTTAAGGGAACATGAGACACAGAATGTCTGAGCCCTGGCTCCCTCCTGGCTCCTGTTGTCCTTTTACTGGATTCATCCTTCTTTTCCTAGAATAGCACTATAGGTCTCTTTCCCATAAAATCTTCCCATTTAAGCAAATGTCTGTATAATTTTCTGGCCTCAGTTTCCCTTACTGTCAGTCTGTAAGAGAGGGGAGAACGGCAATAGAGAAAGAAAGAAGCATAGGTGGTCAGAGCTCTAGACTGGGAGGCAGGAGACCTAGGTTCCAGACTTGGTTAGAGCCCTGGTTCTTTCTTGGGAAAGTCACTCCCTCTTGCTGAGGCTCAATTTTCTCCATCTGTCGAGTGGAGAATGTGCCTTTCCTCCTTGCCTACTTCTCAGTAGTTCAATGAAGAGCATGGCTGAAATAGGGCTTTGGAAAGAATGAATCGTGGAGGGGCATTAAGAAGAGAAAGAAATATTCTTCCTGGGTTGGGGTGGTGTCTGAGGGCAGCCTCTTGGACCAGAATGATCCTAATTCCCTTCAACAGTCCCTTGCCAAAACTTGACCACCAGGAGTCATCAAAGTCCATAATCTTGCCTTTAATCTACATCATCCCTTATACTACCCTGATGCTGACCCTTCAGTCACTCATTTGTCTGGGAGTGGGAGTAAAGGTAAAGATGAATAATTAGCCTGGAAAACCAGGGAACTCCTGTATGCCACATAGAGAGGAGACACAGAAAATAACACAGTAATAGCACATTTATATAATCCTTTCCCCACAAATTGCTCTGTTGAGTTGTTTTCCCCCCTATTTTACAGATGAAGAAACTAAGATTCAGAGTGAATTTTTATGTTTTTCAGGTGTCAGAGCTGGGATTAGAGTTCAGGCTTCCTGATGTCAAGCCCCGTGTTCTCACTGCCTCTGTGTGTCTCTGTTTCTCTCTCCCTTTCCGTACCTCTCTCTCCCTTTCTCTTCCTCCCTTAGAACATAGGGTGTCAGAGCTGCAAGCATCACTAGGACATAGAATATTGGAACTGAAAAGTACCTTAGAATCTAGAATGTCAGAGCTGGTAGGGGCCTCGAAGATCATCAATTATAAGCCCTTTATTTTATGGAGGGGGAAGCCTTCCTAGAGAAGGGGGGTTTTGAACTGGGTCTTAAAGGAAGGAGGACCCAGATTTTCGAGTTTAGAATGCCAGGCTGAGGGATTTGGTTTTAGCTTGCAGGCTGATGGGGGAGGGGCTTTTTAGCTTAGAAGGGATCAGCTGTTTACCAGGCTCAGGCAGGGCAGTATGAGAAGAGACTGGGCCCCAGCTGCATGGGGAAGGATTTAAGTGACAAGCCTCAGCCCAGGCTGAAGTGATGGGAGGGGTCATTGGGAGAGATGGTGAAATTTTCCTTTCCTGGATGTCTTTCTGACAAAGGGCTGTGAGCATCCAGTGTCCTGGGCAACAGTTGACAGAATGACAGAGGGAGGAGGGGTGGCTTTGAGAGGTGTCTTGAGAGCTGCATCTGCTTCAGGGATAGCTGAGCTCACATGTCAGGGGTGGGGGCAGATTTGTATCTGGAAGAAGAAAAGAGAGATGGGGAGAAGGAACTGGGAGGGGAAGGGCCATCCCTTAAGCTGACTGGCCCACCCCTGGGCCCAAATGGTGAGGGGCTCAGGCCGTTGCTTCCATCTCCCCCCAGGAAAGGGCCCACAAAACAGGGCCTCTTTCGACCCCCTCCTCACTCAGAAGGTTCTCGAGGATGTGACTCATTACTCTGGTTTGCCTGGGACATGGTCACTCATGAGAAAAATGCATCTAGCTGTCATCAAAGTATTAAACATACATGCAGGAGTGGGGAAAGTCTTGGTCTAGGGACCAGAAGATTTGGGATCTAGTTCTGGTTCTGCCATGTGACCTTCTTAGGGAAATCCCTGAAACTTTCTGGATCTCAGATCTCAAAATATCATGTTGGACTATATCTGGGCTTCTTAACCTTTTCTGTGTCTGGGACCACTTTGATTGTCAGGGAAAGCTTATGGACCCCTTTTCAGAATCACCTAAAAATAATTATATGACATGCTAAATTTCAGTTAGGGGTTAGTGAAAATAAGGTGTGATTTTTCCTCATTCAAGTTTACAGACCCCTTGGGGGAAGGGGTTGGTGTATGGACCACAGATTTAAATCTCCTGAATAGATTATCTCAATGGCCTCTTCTAGCTCCAACATTCTCTGTTCTAGGTTCTGAGGTCTTTCCCCAGGTCTGAAAGTCTGTGATCTAAAGCTCTGATTGTGTTCTATGTTCTAATGTCCCTTCTAGCCCTGGCATCTTAAGCACCCTCCAACTTCTGAGAGTCTAGGTTCTAAATACCTTCAGGGCTGACATACTGTAATAATTCTCAGTGCAATTTCTTAGTGCCTATGAGAATCATTACTGAATTACTACATTTCAACAGACTCTTCCACAGGGCTCTTAGCCTATATATGGCAGCCTGAGAACCATGCCATTTTGGAGAAATTCCCACGAGGGGCTGGTTAAAAATCTGTGGTTGTTATGACCCAAATGCAGCTTGAGGTAGTGTTGGATTCAAGCATCCTGCCTTGGGTCTTGAACCCTGATGAGATGTTTCCTTCCCGGGTCACCAACTTCTCTTCTTGGAGTCAGTCCAAGAGTTCTGGGTGTTCAGATCCAGGGCTCTACTAAATAAAACTGTTTGTGATTTTTTGATCCATATGAGGGTTTAAGACCCCAAGATTTCTAGACCTTTCTGGGTTCCTGAACCTATTTGGCATCTTGGTTTTAAAGACCTCCTGCACCTGATTCCCAATTATTGGTCCCACTTTCTCCATCTGCCATGGCCACTGCCACTACCACCTCTGGGTAGTCTGGTGTGGTCTCCACTTATCAGTTTTCCTCTACTCTGAATCTGCACATTCCAGAGTGGGAAAGGATATGTTCTAGGATTTTATTCATAAGGGACTAGAGAGCATAATATAGTAATACAAAAGGGGAAGGCCATTAGATGTTCATGCACTAAAAGCCATCCAAGTCATAGATTAGGATTCAACTTTCAAAAACTCCTAAAAGCAACATCATATAGTACCTAGAATGTGGGATTTGGAATCAAAGGGCTCTGGGTTCAAATCCTTTCTCAGATACTTGCTGACCCTGGGAGATTCACTTACCTTTCTGAGATTCAGATCCCTCATCCCCCAAATGGGAATAATGCTAGCACTCACCTCTCAGAGGTGTTGTGAGATAACCCTGCCAACCCTAAGGTGAGCTATAAATGTGAGCTATTTTTTATAAAACTAGGCTAAGGACCTAAGATTTTATTTCCCCTTCTCTTGAACTGGCCGCTTCCTTATAACACTGAATAAAAACATTCTTCCTTCAGAATACCTGCAAGCTAAATTTTGGATTCACCCCACCCTGGCTTGAGCTCATGGATCCATTCTCCCAACCCCAGGCTCATTCTCAGGCAATCCAAAGGCCTCCTGACTGGTTGGCAGTTCTGTGGGGTTCCATTCATACCACTGCTGATCCCTTGGCAGTTTAGGAACAGGAGATTTTGAGCTGGGAGGGACCTCAAAGATCATCTAATCCAATCCCTTAATTTCCAGCTGACGGGAGATCTAATTTCACCTCCCCCTTCAGCAAGAGATAAACAAAGAAACACAAGCAAGTGCATAAAACAGTTCAGGACACATCAAAAACAGTGATCCAAGCTGGCACCCAGGCCAGATCCCCTCACCCTCCCTCTCTCTGGTTATCCCATTCCTGACAGGCTGTAAAAGCCTCAACCATAAGACTATGGGGAAACTAATGCTATGATTGGTGCCCAATAGGTTTAGTAGTCTGGAAAAACTTCCTGGTGGAGGGGGGTTGATTTTAGGTGGAATTTGGAAGGGAGGGAAGAACAGAGGCTTGGGAACAGTCTGGGTAAAAGGATGGAGGGAATTGGAAGAAGGTTTGCTTAGGGTGGAAGACAGAAAACTGCCCATCCTTGTCCAAATGTGAAGGAAAAAATTAGAGACCACTGGAGAAGCCGACTAATAGAGGTTTGATGTAAAGGTGTAATCAATAAGAATTTCTAAAGCATTAATTAATTCCTGTGATGGAGAACTTATTACTTCCTTGATGTAATCATTTTCATGGGCAGCTCTAATCAGTAAGTTTCCTTAACTCTGAGCTGGAATCAGTCTTTCTGTAATTTAATAGCTAACATAATAGTTGTTATTTATATAATACTTTAAAGTTTACAAAATGATTTATATATAACTCCTTTGGGTCTCATAACAACCCTGTGAGGTAGGTGTTATTATGATCCCCACTTGACAGGTGAGGAAACTGTGCCAGAGGGAGATTAAATGACTTGTCCAGGGTCACACAGTTAGCATCCAAGTTAGGATTTGAACTCAGATCTTTCTTACAGTAAGGCCAGTGCTCTATTTACTGTATCTACCGCCTAGCTAATATTTCTACTGTTTGTTTGATTCTTATTTCAGATAAAATCTGATTACTTTTCTACACAATAGTGGCTTCCAATGCTTGAAGGAAGTGATGATACCACCTCCTTCTTGTCATCTTTTCTTCAGGTTAAATATTCCTACTTCCTTCAATCAATACTTTCTTGAAATGGTACCAGATTCTCTCCTAATCCTGGGCATACACCTCTGGCTTGTCAATGTGCATCCTACAGTGTGGCATCCCTAACTGAATATGGCACTCTGGATGCAATCTGACCAAGACAAAGGACCACAGTACTAGCATGAGCTCTTTTGGCTGTCAAGTTACATAGCTGACTCATGGTGAGCTTGAAGTCCACTTGAACCCCTAGGTCTTTTTCACTTATGATTTTTTTTTTTAGATACATCTCCTTCAATGGTTCCTTCTGCAATTGATTTATTTTTTTTTTTTTGGTTCTGAGAGCAGGATTTAACATTTATAATAAGAACTCCCATTTCTACAGCTCCTTAAGGCTCATGAAGAGCTGTCTTCTTTATAATACTGTGAGAAAGGTAGGTTAAGTATTATCATTTCACAAAGGAGGAAGCGCTGTCTAAGAGAAAAGAAGGGGCTTGTTGTGGTCATCTAACTAGTGTGTCAGAGCCAGAATTTGAATCCAGGCCTTCTGACTTTAGGCTCAATATTGTTCCTACAGCATCCTGTTCTTTTCTTTCTTTCTTTCTTTCTTTCTTTCTTTCTTTCTTTCTTTCTTTCTTTCTTTCTCTTTCTTCCTTTCTTCCTTCATTCCCTTCCTTCCTTCTTTCCTTCCTCCTTCCTTCCTTCCTTCCTCTTTTCTTCCTTCCTTCCTTCCTCCTTCCTTCTTCCTTCCTTCCTTCCCTCCCTCCCTTCCTTCCTTCCTTCCTTCCTGCCTGCCTGCCTTCCTTCCTTCCTTTCCCATCTAGTTAACTCCAGCTTGCTATTCCAGCCCGTTGATATCTTTTTGGAGTGTGAATTTCTCATCCATGAATGAGTAATCCTGCTTCTGCCTTTCTGGTGTGCCTAGAATGGTTCAGAAAGGCAGTCAAATTCTCCCTATGTGAAGTGTAGGTCTTGGCACCAAAGGAGGCAACAACTTAGATTATTCTGATAGGCTGGGTTCAACCAGCAACAGTAGTCAATGCCTTTCTGCAGAGAATTTGGAATCTGCTTTCTGGATAGTTCTTAGAAACAGGTAGCTCCTTCAACATATTTTTGGTCATCTAGCATTTAGTAGAAAGAGAGCAGAGAAACTTAAATAAAGACCCTTTGTTTGAGGACAGCACTATTCAGCTCCATCTCCTCCTCTGATGCCTCCCTGGGGCTTGGAGGTGAGCCTGGGCTTCGGAAGGCCCTGCTTGCTGAGCACAAAATCTGCCAGATCTGAGTAAGCTTTGAGAACATGAGGATGGATTATGTGGGTGTTGTCGGAGGATCATATTAACTTATGCTCATTATACCAGAGTTGGCCACCAGAGGAGGGGTTTCTTGGGAAGAGTTTCAGTAGATGGAGTACCTTCCAAGAAAAGGCCTGGAGGTGAGAAAGGACAGAATGAGGGATGGAGAACTGCCCAGAGTAATTGAAAACATAGATTCTTTGAAGAAAAGTGATTTGAGGAAGGAAAAAATGGCATCAGATTATGGAGGGCCTTGAATGCCAGGATCAATAGTTATACTTGACTCAGTAGGGAGTAGGAGGTGAAAGGAAAAGGGCTGAAGGTTTTAATGGATCAGTGCCATAAGAAGATTACTCAAGTCAGCACATTCAGGATGGATTGATGAGACCAATTAGGTTGTTATGATTCCACAGGCAGCCTGATGAGGTGATGGTTGGGTTCAAGTATGTGAAGGCCTGTCCTGTGGAAGAAGACAGATTTGTTCTTCTGGGTCCCACAGGGCAGGACTAAAAGCAAAAGGGGGAGGCAGGTTTAGCTTGAAGGAAAGAGAATCATTCTAAAAATTAGACCCGGCCCAACATGGAATAGGCTGCTTCTGGAGGGAGGGAGGGAATTAGCCTCTTGTGAAGGTCTTCAGGCAAGGGCTGGATGACCACCGGGTAGGGATGTTGCAGAATGAATTACTGTATCATTAAGGATTGGCCTCAATGGCTTCTGAGATTTCTACAAGTCCCGAGATTCTCTGAGGGCCTGAACTAGGGCAGCATTTGTGACAGTGGGTGCAAAGAGTTGGGAGAGATCCTTAGAAGTAAGTTGGGAGATGGCGTCCCTTGGGGCTCAAAGAGAAAGAAATCAAAAGGTTGTTCAATAGGGAATGGGATTAAATCCCCACATTAGTCCACAAACCCTTTCCTGAGTTGGCCCTGACTGAGGGGGGAGAAGGGGGAAGGAAGACACCGGATCCCTGCCCTGGAAGAGCTCATGGAGAATTGGGGAAAGGAGCCCCTACACGGATCACACCAGCCCAAGAGCCAGAGTGTGGGCCGCTGACGGCAAGTCCTATGGGAGATCAGAAGAGGGAAGGTCTCTGTGGGCCTGGGTGGTAGAGGGAGGAAGGACGTTCCCTCAGGAGGCAAGGATATGGGCCTTGACCAGCACTAGTGGTTCCAGCCCATCTGCCCTGCTTGTTCATCCTCTTCCGGTCCAACGCCCCCAGGCTGCCCTGTTGGCTTGTGTCTTCTTCTGTCTTTTCTCAGAGTCTCTGGGAGCCTCCTTTCCCTCTTGTTCAGGCATTGTCTGTCTCTCTCCAGTATCCCCTATTGAGGCTCTCTCTCTCACCAACCCTTCCTCTTCCCTAACTCTTTCCCTCTCCCGCATTTCATCTGTCTTTTTAATCTCTGGGTATCTCTCCTCTTATTGTCTCTTAGGCTCAGGCCACTTCTCCAATCACATCTCTCCCCTTTTCTTTCTTCCTCTCCCTATCTCCCCACCCTTTCAATCTCTGGAAATCTCTCCCCCTAATATCTCTCTTTCCTTTCACTTTGTGGATATCTATTTCTCCTTTATCCCGTATCCCTTGTCTCTCAGCCTCTGGACATGTCTCTTTCCGCCCAGCTCCCCTCAGTCTCTGGACATCTCTTCCCAACCTCTGATCTCCCCTGTTTCTCATTCTGTGTGACTGTTTCTCTCTTATTTCCCCTTAGTCTCTTTAGGCATCTCTCTTGCCCTATGCCCCTGTTCAGTTTATCTTTACTCTGTCTCTCACTGTGTGGGTCTCTCCCTCATCTCTTCCTGTCTCTGGGCATCTCTCTTCTCATCCCTTCCCTCCATCCTTCTATGCTTCCCCCAGTCTCTCAGGATCTGAGAACTTCTCTCAGTACTCACCTCTCCCTCTGTCCCTTCTCCACTTCCCAGCCATTCACCTCCCTTTTCAGTGTCTGAGTGTTTCCAACATAGCTTTCCTGGATCTCACTCCATATGTGCTGATCTTTCCTGTATCTTCCATTCTGAGCATTTCTCCTCATGTTTCTCTGCCTCCCTTACCCACTGCCTTCAGTCTCAGATTTCTCTCTCCCCCTTATCTCCCTCCTCTCAGGTTTAGGATGTCTCTCACCATTCATCTTTGTCCCCCCAAGCCTGCCACCGCTGGCTGTTTTACTAGAGTAGAGCTTCGAGAGTCTTTTCTCAACTCCTCTCCACCCCCCCCCCCCCACTGGGAATCCCCCGCATCCTTTTGGAGGTTCCAGGCATTTCTCACACTGTCCATCCCTCTAGGGCCTTCACTCCCTGCTTCAGTCACTAGTCATTTCTCCCATTTTTCACTCTGTATGTGTCAGATTCCTAACACTGTGGATGAGTTTGTTTCAACATAGTAACTCCCCAAATACCATCATCAGCTGAGTTTAGCCCTAGTGATTCATAAAGTGGGGGGGGGGGGAGAGAGAGAGAGAGAGGGAGAGAGAGAGAGAGAGAGAGAGAGAGAGAGAGAGAGAGAGAGAGAGAGAGAGAGAGAGAGAGAGAGAGAGGGAGAGAGAGAACCCCAGACAATTAGAGCTGGAAGGACTCAGAGAAATCATCTAGTCCAACCTGCTTTGTTTTACAGAGCAGGAAACTGAGGACCAGAGCAGGGAAAGTCACACACAGCATGTTCCTTATCTTTTTTCCTGTCTCAACTGAAAAATGGGTATAATAATAGTACCCGCCTTCCAGGGTTGTTATGAGGATAAAATGAGATGTTTGTAAAGCATTTAGCACAGTGCCTGGCACATAGAAGGCCCTTAATAAATTCTCTTTCTTTCTTTCTTCCTTTCTTTGTTTCTTGCTTTCCTTCTTTCTCTCACTTCCTTCCTTCCTCTCCATTTCCCCCTCTTTTCCTCCCTTTATCCCTCTTTCCTTCCTTCCTCTATCCCTCCCTCCCTTCTTTCTTCCTTCCTTCTTTCCTTCCTTCCTTCTTTCCTTCCTTCCTTCCTTCCTTCCTTCCTTCCTTCCTTCCTTCCTTCCTTCCTTCCTTC
>CM053590.1:72957374-72969866 GCA_028646515.1 Pseudochirops corinnae | reverse complement strand
TTCCCTCATCCCTTCTTCATCTTTCAGTTTCTGGGTTTCCTTCCCTGCCCCTCATTTTCTGTGTGTCTCCTCCCCTGTGTGTCTCATTTCTCCCAAGTCTGCCAGTTTCTGGGCATCTCCCTTACCCCTGCTTCCCTCTGCATGTCTTAAGTCTCAGGGTCTGTCTCTTAACTACTTGTTCTTCTCTTTCCCTCCTCCTACCCCTATGCCCTCCTGCCCCAGAGCCCACTGTACCCTTCAAGAAGAAGCTGCAAGACCTGGAGGTCCGGGAGAAGGAGACCGCCACATTCCAGTGTGAGGTGCCCCTGCCCGCCACCGAGGCCTCTTGGTATAAGGAAGAGACCAGACTGCGGCAAAGCAAAAAGTACAACATTGAGGAGGAAGGCACATGGCGCCGGCTGACGGTGCAGAATGTCACCACGGATGATGATGCCGTTTACATCTGTGAGATGAAGGAGGGCAGCAGGACCATCGCTGAGCTATCTGTCCAAGGCAGGTCCACACGGGCTGGCGCAGGGCTTGGGGCTGCACTGGGGGCTCCTAGTGCTCAATGGGTGTTTGGGGCCTCGGAGAGAGTGGGCAGCATGCTTACAATACTTTGCCCTCTCCCCCCATCCCTGTTTGCTCTCTCCAGGCAACATCACCAAGAAGCTCCCAAGGAAGACCATGGTACTGACTGGGGACACAGCCATCTTTTGTGTGGAGTTGGCAAACCCAGCTGATCCTATCCGCTGGCTGAGGAACCAGGAGGAGGTCAAGGCTGGGGACCGCATGACTGTCACCTCCATGGGCACTTGCCACACACTGACCATCAAACAGTGCTGCCAGGAGGATGCTGGAGAGGTTGCCTTCCTGGCTGGCGAGTGCAGGACCTCAACCCAGTTCATTGTGTCCGGTGAGGCCTGGAGCTAGGACCTTAGATAGGTGGGGGAGAGGCAGAGAGAGAGTGGAATCCAGGCATTCTGAACTAGAATGGGTCCTGAGGCCAAAATGAAAAACTTTGCATTTGGGCTTTGTTCTTGGGCATCATCTAGAATGCTAGATTTTTTTGGACACTGATCCCAGAAGCCCGCTATGGTAGAAAGAGTTCTGAATTTGGAATACTGGGTTCAAACAGAATCCTAGCTCTGCCATTTGCTACCAGGGATACCTGGTGAGTGACTCAGCTTGTTTCCCCATCTGAAAAGTGAGGGGTTGGGACTCGATGGCTGAGTGACATGTTGGAAGAACACTGGCTTTGGAGCAGAGGACTTGAGTTCAAATCCCACCTTCCACTACCCTCCTCATGCCTCAGTTTCCTTATCTGTAAGATGAAGAGATTGGGCTAGATTTCCCTTCTAGCTCTAAACCTGCGATCCTCTCCATCTGATCCCAGGTCCTCTGATCCTATAGCTACCACCATGCATCCTTCCTTCTCTTTCCTGGGACAGATGCGATCAGTCCCACACACTGACAACCTGAGCTGGCCACCTGCCTGGTGTTATGTGGAGCCTCCAACCCTAACCCTAACAACCTCTATTACAAAGAGGTGAACAGAGTTTACCTCCCAACAGCCTTGTGAAGGACACAGTCTCTTGGACTGTGTGCCTCAGTTTACAGATATGGAAACGAGCTCAGAAAGTGACTTAGTCAGAGACACATAGCTCGTGAGTGTCAGATCTGGGATTTAAGCCTAGTTCCCCTGATGACAAACACTGTGTTATTCTTAATATACTCTATTGCCTCTCTAGATCTGTATTCAGGCTCCTCATGATCCTTGATGCCACCATTCTGGTTTTGGTTCATGCCGTTGGTCTTTTCATGTTCCCTTTGGGAAGGAGCACATTATGGAACTTATTCACACTAAAATGTTGGGGACTGCTCAGTAGGGCAGCATGAGAGTAGGGGGGTAGCTCAGTTTATTGGAAAAGGCGCTTATGTAATTGTGAGAATCCCTGGTTTCTAATCTCAATTCTGGCAGTCATAACCTTGGGCACTTCTCTGGGCCTCAGTCTTCTTTGTCTGTAAAAAGAGGAAAGCTTGTCATATAGAAGGAAGGTTTGTCATATAGAAGAGGAAGTAGATTCATTCTGTGTGGTCCCGGAGGATAGAACTAGGGCCAGTGAGTGGACATCACAGGGAGAAGGACTGGGGGAAGAAGAACTTTCTAATTGTGAGATCAGTCCAGCAGTGGAATGGGCTGGCTGTCTTAGGAGGTAGTGAGTTCCCTATCCATGGAAGTATTCAAGCACAAACTGAAGGCCCTTGGGGGAAGCTTTAGAGAAGATTCTTGCTCAGTGGTGATTTGGACCTAGTTGATGGTTGAACACCCAACTCTGAGATTCTTGGATTCCTAACTTCTTTCCATTCCATCACAGAAACATTCCAAAGGAATTCCCAAGCTGTAAGAAGGGCCCCCTTGTCTTGGTCTGGAGCTGAGTGTGGGAGGTGGGGGGCTGGGGGCTTCCTAGAAGTGACTCCCCTTTACACATCCCTCTTTCTTCTTTATGTGTTTGTGGGTGTGTGCATGTGCTCCTCCCTCCAGTTGCCCGAAAGCCTCCTCCACAAGCCCCCTCTGAACCCATGGTGAAGGCCAAAACGGACAACTCTGTGACTCTTGGGTGGTCCCCGCCACTGCTAGACCGACCCATTGCCATCGACGGCTATCTGGTGGAGAAGAGGAGGCTGGGCAGCCAGAAGTGGACTCGGTGCCATGAGACAGAGCGAATTTCCACACTCGAGGTGACTGTGGGCAGCCTCCTTGAGGCAGGAGACTATCAGTTCCGAGTGGCCGCCGTCAACAGCTTTGGCCAGGGCCCCTACCTTGAGTTTCCAGGAACCGTCCACCTGGGTAAGGGAGTGTGGTGGCCTATCGTGAATGGGGCCATTGGGGGAAGGGGAGGGGAGTCCTAGGACAGAGCAAGGGAGCAGACAGAGCATTAAACTTGGAGTCAAAAGACCTGGTCTGAAATTCTGGCTCTGTGACCCTGGCCAAGTCACTTGATGGCTGTGAGGAGCAGTTTCTTCCTCTGTAAAATGGATGTAATCATCCCTAGCCTGCCTGCCTTCCAGGATTGTCACAGTGAACATGTTGCCTTAAGGAGGCTTAGAAATGGGAGTTCTGATTATCAGTATGTTTTTGTTCCTGTCTTGGTTTCTGCTTCTCCCCACCCCCAGTGACATCATACCAGGTGCCTCCAGGTCCCACAAATTCTTCCCACTCACTCCCTTGGCATCCTGAAAATCTGCCAGGTACTCTGGGCACAGGCAGTCCTACCCCCTGTATGAGGTGAGATAAGAGGACAAGGAATAGCCTTCTCCATCAGGGAAGCCAGAGTCTGGCTGAGAAGGAACGGAGACTGTGCCTAGACACTCCAGAAGGGATAGAGAGAAGGGCCTGAAGGAGTTTCCCAAAGCTTGGTCACTGGTTCCCCTTGGGTCTGTAAAAAGGGACTAGAGGGCCTAGTCTCAGGAAGCATTTCTTCTGGCACAAGGCTCTTTGGGGGACTCGTTTCCTTGAGAGATGATACAGGCTGGGGGACAGAACTGGGCTTCAGAAAGGTGTGGAGAAGAGAGGAATTAGGAGGGCATGTGATTGCTGTCTGCAAATATTTGAAAGTCTGTTATATTGAAGAATTGGATCCAGAGTCAGGAAGACCCAGCTTCTGACACCTACTAGCCGTGTGACCCTGGGCAAGTCACTTAGCCTCTGTTTGCCTCAGTTTCCCCAGCTGTAGAATGGGGATAATAATAGTACCTGTCTCCCAGCTTTGTTGTAAGGATTAAATGAGGGATAATATATGTAAAGCAATCAGCACAGTACCTTGCACAATGTAGCAATCATTATTTTGTACATAAGGAAAACTTGTTAACCACTGCAACTGTTTAAAAGTATAATCAGCCTCCCCAGAAGGTAATGAGTTCCTCATCATTATAGGTCTTCAAACAAATGCTGTAGGGCCCCTAGTCAGAGGTGTTGTAGAAGGCAGTCTGGCTCTTTGGATGGCCCCAGGGACCCCTCCCTTCTTTACAACAATAGGATTCTCCGAGTTGTTCAGGGCAACTCTCTGACGTTCCTTCTATGAGAGGAGCTCTGTCTGTAATGGAGAGGAGGGAAGATCTTGGACCCTTCCTGCCCTGGAGGGTGACTTTAGCCTTCCTGGGTCCGTTACAGAGCTGGCATGCTGTAGATCTTGTGTTCTTAGCTTTTTTGTGTCCTGGACCCCCTTGACAGTCTGGTGAACCCCATGGATGCTTTCTCAGAAACCCGTTTTATCACCTATATTCATAATGGAAGAAAATGCTAAATTTCGAGTTAAGGGTTAGTAATTAAGTAGAGATGTATTTTTTTTTCTCCATCCAAGTGCACAGGCCCCCTGAATTCTATCCATGGACCCCTTGGGAGGTAGTGACAGCTTGAATACAGGTTTTGAAGGTTGTGGAAGGACATAAATTAGCTGAGATTGGGTGGGGAGAGCAGGGTGGGTGTGGGGCAAGTCTTTCTCATTCACAGAGGACCATTGGTTTTCTGCTTGCCCCTTGTCACCCTTTTGTCCACAGGACCCCAGGTCTGGCCTCCACTCCAGGACTGACCTATGGTTCTTCTCATTTCCCTGCAGAACCCCAACTAGCTGTGAAGACGCCCCTGCGAGCTGTGGAGGCAGTTGCTGGTGGTGAAGTGACTTTCACTGTGGACCTCACTGTGGCTTCTTCTGGGGAGTGGTTCTTGGATGGGCGGGCCCTGCCGGTCAGTGACATATATGTGATTCGTTGCAAAGGTACCCAACATTCCCTGACCATCAGCCCGGTCCCTGCCAACCTGGATGGTGCCCAGCTCAAATTTGTGGCCAATGGCATAGAGAGCAGTATCCGGATGGAGGTCAAAGGTAGGCCTCCAGCCTCCTTCCCAACACACAGATACACCTGACTTCAGGGAGATCTGCTTACTAAGGGCTGTAGGTCCCTTCTGAGCCCCTACTGGGGCTGAAATCCATTCATTCAAAAATATATAAGTGCCAGCTGTGTGCAGAATACTGCTATGGATGACCGAGGACACACAAACTGCTGTAGTGGAAAGGGGCCTGGATTTGGAATGAGGTACTTGGTTTTGATCGTCACTCTCCTGATTTACCAGCTGTGTGACCTTGGGCAAGTCACTTAAAAATCTCTGAGGCTCAGTTTTCTCATCTGTAAAATGGGAGTAAAAGTACTTTACTCCCCAGACCACTCTGAAGAAAGCATTTTATTAATCTGAAAACACTATATAAATGTGAATTATCACTGGATGTATAGGAAAGACGTTACTGAGATAAAGTTAACAAGACTGGATTTGAGACATGAGGAAGAAGAAAGGGTGAAGTTATCTCATGTATATATATATACAGGTGTACATCATACGTCCGGGTGACCAAACCTGACTTCAGGTCAAATCTAACAGAATAAATTTCACTGGGAGAAGTGTCTTACACTTTGGCTCAAAAAACTGACTCCACAAGTACAAGATGAGGGACTTATAGCCAGATAAGGGTTTGTCTCAAAGCCTTTCTTCCTCCCTCTCTCCCTCCCTTCCTTCCTCCTTCCCTCCTTTCTCCCTTCTTTTCCCCCTCCCTTTCCCGTTCCCCCTCCCCTCCCCCCTCCCCTCTCCCTTCCCTTCTTCCCTTCTTCCCTGACCGCCCCTCCCCCTCCCAACTCTGCCCCTCTTTTGTCTCTCCCCACGGCCGGCCCTCCCTCTCTCTCTGACCCCGGTGGCTCTCCCAGCTGCCCCTGTGCGCATCACCAACAAGTCGGCGGCCGCCGTGCAGAAGATCTCGGCCCGCCTGCACGAGGAGGCCCAGCTCTTGGCCGAGCTCTCAGACCAGGCTGCGGCTGTGACGTGGCTGAAGGATGGCCGGGCCCTGCCCAGCGGGCCCAAGTATGAGCTCCTGGCCACGGAGCAGCGGCGGGTGCTGCGGGTGCGCGATGTGGCCAGGGATGACGCGGGACTCTACGAGTGCCTCAGTCCCGGCGACCGCATCGCCTACCAGCTCTCTGTGCAAGGTGTGCGCGGGGCTGGGGAGGGAGCGGGGCGTGGGGACGTCTTTCCCCACGCCAGAAGGGCCTCCCAAACCCAAGAGGGACCTGAGATAGGGGCTCTCCCCGTACCCTTTGTCCTGAGCCTGCCCCGAGCCGACCCTCCCCATCTGCAGGAAATCTCCTTTTCTAAGCGTTTCCAGGTGTTCGTGGCGTGACTGATACAGCGCTGGACTTGGAGTCAGGGGCCTTGGGTTCGAATCCCAGCTGGGAGACCTTTAGTAGCTGGGTGAGGTAGAGGTCCAGGGCAAGTTACTCATCCTCTCTGAAACTCAGTTTCCTCCTCTGTAAAGTGGGGTTAATAATCCTATCTGCCTACCTCCTCAAACGGCTTTTATGGGGAGGCCTTTGTAATATATAATATAATGATAATATAATAATAGTGGCTAACATTTATATAGCACTTATTATGTGCCAGGCATTTACAATTATTATCCCACTTGAGCCTCACCACAACCTGGGGAGGTAAGTGCTATTATTATCTTCATTTTTACAAATGAGGAAACTGAGGCAAGCAGGGGTTGCTTTTTTAGGTGCCTTGCCCAGGGCTAGTTGGATAGTAAGTGTCTGAGGCTAGATATGAACTTAGGTCTTTCTGACTCCAAGCCCAAGTGCTGTATCCACTGCACCTCCTAGCTGCCCAGAGATTTCTTAGGATCCAAGAAAAAACACTGCAGCCTGTATTTGGGGTGCAAGCCTTATCAGAAGTAATTTTATTACCTAAAATAATTTCCACTTAGAGAAATGTCCAAACTGTAGTCTCTTCCTGTCCTCAGGCATCTCTTGAATACAGATTATTTTGCAGTTGTATTTTATAGGATTCTTTTTTTAAAAGAATTCTTTTTTGGAGGAAGGAAGGCAAGGCAATTGGGGTAAAGTGATTTGCCCAAGGTCACACAGCTAATAAGTATGTCAACTATCTGGGGTCAAATTTGAACTCAGGTCCTCCTGACTCCAGGGCCAGCGCTCTATTCACTGCACCACCTAGCTGTGGTGCCCCTATAGGATTCTTTAAGAAAGAAAGTCCCACAGTTGAGTTTGAGCAATAATTCAGAATTTGGGGGCAATTAGGTGATGCAGTGGATAGAGCACAGCCCAGGAGGACCTGAGTTCAAATCCAATCTCAGACCACACACTTGACGCTTACTAGCTGTGTGACCCCGGGCAAGTCATTTAATCCCAATTGCCTCACCAAAAAAATAATAATTCAGAGTTCTGGACAATAGCTCAGTAAACAGTTTGCTTCATCAAACATAACAGTCTTTTAAAATGTCCAGGCTTCCTAGAGAATCATCTTCTAAAGCCCAGGGGTGGGGAACCTGCACCCTCCAGGCCACACATGAGGATCTAGAGCAGCGGTTCTCAACCTGTGGGTTATGTTCAATTTGTAACAATGAAAATACATCCTGCATATCAGAGATTTACATTATGACTCATAACAGTAGCAAAATTACAGTTATGAAGTAGCAATGAAAATAATTTTATGGTTGGGGGTCACCACAACATGAGGAACTGTATTAAAGGGTCGCAGCATTAGGAAGATTGAGAGAACTACTAACCTAGAGGGCCATATGTGGCCTCAGGGCCAAAGGTTCCCCACCCCTGTATCTAAACTATTAATTCACGTCAATGGGTAAAGACAGACAGTGACCTTAGCTATACTAAAGTATTTCCTGATCTAAGTCTCATTATCCCCTTAATCCAATTTTCTGGAACTCTGCTTGGTTTCAATCTTTGCTTAATGGGGGCAGGGAGTTGGGATGGGATGGGATAGAGGATTTAGTGGAGGGCATTGTTTCCAAGAAGAATTGGACACAACTGAACAATAATTATTTCCAAGAAGTTTAAGTACTGGTAAAGTTTCCTTTGTCTGGGTAAATCTGGAATGGACTTTAGACTGGAGAATATTTCTTTCTCAGTATTTTTGTGGAGAGGCCTTAATATGCTTACACAAGAAAAAGTAACTGAAAAGGCACATTATGACATTTTATTTAGATAAATAGTTGCAAAGCAAGTTTAAATGAGCATATGGATAATATTAATTAATAAGAAGAAGAAAAGACATGGGATTTTTGTTGACTGTCATTTTAAGATATTAGGCTACTGTGAGAGAAGCGTCATGTCCAGAGCAGGGAAGGGTCCGACTGCAATTGAAGCACTCAGATCTGGGAGCCACATTTTCAGAAGGACATTGATGGAGCGGAACATGTCCAGGGAAGGACAGCCAGAGTAGCAAAGAGATCGGAAGCCAAATCATTTCAGGTTTGGTTGTAGAAGTAAGGAATGTTTAGCCTGGAAAAAAAAAGACTTCAGTGGGACATGATTGGTGTCTTCAAGCAGTTGGAGGGTTTATCTTAGAAAGAGAGATTAGGTTTTTCTGCTTGGTTCCACAGAACAGAACTAGGAGCAACGGGGATAAGGTGTAAAGGCAAATTTCCAACTCAATACAGGGAAAAAAATTTTTTAAGTTTCTCCATGACGGAATAAGCTCCCTTACAAGGTACTGAGCTCCCTGTGACTGCAGGTATGGAAGGACAGGAGATTCCTGCATTGTGTGAGAGGTTGGACTTCTATACTGATAAACACTTGAAAGCAAGATTTTGGGGCAATACAGATAAGTGAGATATGCCTCTAAACAGTGAGGCCATCATCTGTGGTGACTAATGGTATTTCAGTCATGACAACCTCATTGCTCCTCCTGCCTGTACTCCTCAGCACCCCACCCCAATATTTATCTAATTTTAATTTCTCAGGACATTTACCTGGTTGATCATATGGTTTCAGATCTTGTCCATTTCCTACACAAAGATGTGGCAGGAGGATATGTGGAAGCTGTGTTGGGGGGCCAGGCCCAGTTTCAGTGTGAGACATCAGAGGCCCATGTGATGGTACGTTGGTATAAGGATGGCACTGAACTCAGTCGTTCCCAGCGGCTCTCCCAAGAAGACAAAGGAACAAAGCACCGGCTGGTGGTGGGCACGGTCACCAAGCAGGATGAAGGCACGTATGCCTGCAGAGTTGGTGAAGACACACTGGAATTCAAGCTCAAGGTGTCTGGTGAGTGGCAGGAAATTGAGAGGGATTTGGGTGGGAGGGGGGGCCCTGAGTATGGCAAGTGGCTATTATAAAAGTACATTAGGAGCTGGCTCATAGCTCAGAGTCCTGTTGTCTTTGGTCTTCCTTTCCCTTCCTTTCTCTGTTCTTAACCCTTCTCTTCCTGTCCAGTTTTCTGCCAGTGCTTTCCTCTATTTCTCCTACTCTTCTTCTCTCCTCCTTTCCTCTTCCCTTTCTAGAAGTTTTTGTTCATAGGTTTCTATCCTTTAGTGGAACCCATCCTACTGCTTATCATCACCACCCCCACCACCACCCCCACCCCCACCACCACCACCATAACTACCATCATCACCACTACCACTATCACTACCATCACCACCATCACTGTCACCACCACCACCACCATTAGCATCACCACCCCCACCCCCACCCCCACCATCACTACCATCACCACCATCACCATCACCACCACCACCACCATTAGCATAACCACTATCACCACCACCACCACCATCACTACCATCACTACCACCATCAGCAGCAGCACCACCACCATTAGCATTAGCATTACCATTAAAAGGATCCCCATTAAAAAGAAGTCTTTTTAAATCTTGTAAATGTATGTGGTACTAGAACAGGTATGGCAAAGAGCCTGCACTTATCCTAGGGGGACTCAAAATGTGGGATAGACATAGTTATTTGGATATATTGGGGATCATGGGGTTTGCACAATCACTTAATTTTATAAGCTCAGCAGGCAAGATTGTTTTATATCAGATACACTTTTGCCACCACTTTGGTATATTGCTATTATAGGACCAATAGTGACTCAGTTGTGAATTTGTCATCCTACCAGGTGTAATCATACTGTGGTTGAGAGAGAGGAGAGAGAGCGAGACAGTGAGAGAGTGAGAGCGAGAGCGAGAGAGAGAGAGAGAGAGAGAGAGAGAGAGAGAGAGAAAGAGAGAGAGAGAGAGACTGAGCATGCTTTTCTGATCAATTATATTTTTAAAATAAGAATAAAAAACTTTCTCCTTATTAATGTGGGTGGAGGGTAACCTGGGGAACCCCTGTTCAATAGACTGCTGTTTTAATATAACAAGTTGTTGATGAGGGGAACCTCCCACGAAACTAGATTTGTGGTCTCTCTGCTTCTTTGGTGAAGGACATAAGCCTGGTTGTAATAAAACTGCAACTCCTGACTGGTCCCTTGAAGTCCCTTCATTGTCACGTTTCTGTTGAAGAATTGGCCAGAAGAACCTGGAGGGTGGACTTTCAATTGAGCTGTAAAAATAGTATTAGCCTCTTTTTTGAGTCCTTTACTTTTAAGATTCTTTGGGGACCAGTTGGTGGTGCAGTGAATAGAGCGCTGGCCCTAACGTCAGGAGGACCTGAGTTCAAATGTGGCCTCAGACACTCGACACTTAACTAGTTGTGTGACCTTGGTCAAGTCACTTAACCCCAATTGACTTGCCTTCCCCCTTCAAAAAAAAAAAAAAAGATTCTTTGCCAGAGCATTCTGGCAGGAAGGACACAGTTTGTGTCCTTCAGCAAGGAATCAGAGCCTCATATCTAGCTCCAGGAGGGGTCCCTCTTTCTGACAAATATATCCATCCTGAAACCTCTCATCAAAAAGAATGGGGCATATAATTGATCAGAAGTTCCCCTAATCACCACCTTGGTTAAGTTAAAAATAGTAAAGTCTAATAACAGTACAGAAAATGTTTTTTAAATAAACATTCCCATGGAGCAAGAGTTAAAGAAATCAAACTCACATTGATAAAGGCACAACTCAGTGCTTTTTTCCCACTGTTCTTTAAACAGAACAACTTAGTTTTACCCTGATTCTCCTCCCCTTCCCAGTTCTTCCAGGTTTCAGTAAAATGTTTCTTTCTACCTCAACCAAAATGCTGACAATACTGGGATTTAGAGTTAGAATGCTTCTCAACTGTTTTTCCTTAGCTGCTATCATGTAACAACCTAATTGGGTAAATAGACCGGTTGCCATTCCACAAGAATTGCAAATGACCCCCACAAGAACTCAGAGTCAGTTAGATAGCTCAATGGAGAGGGTGCAGGGAGCTAGTCAGAAGATCCAAGTGAAAATCCACTCTCAGACACTTCCTAGCTAGCTGTGTGACCCCGAGCAAGTCACTTCACCTCTGCCTGCCACTGTTTCCTCATCTCTACAATGGAGATAATACCTCCCAGGATTTTTGTGATGATCAAATGAGATAATATTTGTGAATTGCTTAAAACTCTATCCAGATTTTTGCAGTTGTTATTTATACAGCTAATTAATAAGCTAGCCTTGTGATTACTCTTGTAATGTCCCTGTAATCTTCTGTGTTAGCTTTGTATCAGACAAGATTCTCTGCCAGGTGATTTTTTTTTCCCACTCAGGAAGAAGGCAGTAATTTTACTCACTTAAAGGAAAGAGAAATCTTCCCATTTCCCAGATAGCTGCTATCTATGGCGTTTCATGATTAATGTCAATACGATGGGCTTCTCTAACATGGAGTAACCTGTCTCTAACATGGAGTAACCAAATTACACAGAATTTGGAGAGTTTTAAAAGCTTGAACTTTGATCCAAAACTTCTTTTTAGAAAAAAAGAATCATGTACAAAAATATTTATAGCAGCTCTATTTGTGGTGGCAAAGAATTGGAAATCAAGGTAATGCCCATCAATTGGGGAATGGCTAAACAAGTTGTGGTATATGAATGTAATGGAATACTATTGTGCTATAAGAAACGAGGAGCATCCGAACTTCATAATAATCTGGAGATGAAGAGGGAGAAGGGGTTTGGGATTTCTTATGAAATCCGTTCTAGGTTTGTTGTCAGAAAAAGAATTTACTGGACTCAGCTGTCCTTTGGTAGAGTCATAAAAGTTTATTGTTTCACTGAGGCAAGGGCTGCAAGCTGAAAGGGATTTAAGGCAGAGTTACGCTTTTCAGCAAAGCGGGCAAGGGGTGGGGGGGAAGATAGAAAAAGACCTGCAAGGTGCTCGGGGATAGAGGTGTCATTTTAAAGGCATAAAACTGTCAATCAGAGGCTCATTATACTAACTAGGTGGGCAAAGGTAGAATTAGGGAGGAGTCTGGGAGTGGTTAAGTGCTTAAAGGGCCACACATTTTTGATACCAACTGCGCAGGCGAATTATCCATAATGCATTTGGAGATTCCAAAGGGTTGGGGAGGTAGGGGTGTGGTTTTTGCCTTGACATGTCACTAGATAACTTTTGGTCAAGGATGAATGACATAGGTCCAATATGGTGGTTGGGAGTATAGGCTTGATTGTTTCAGGAGGTGCCAAGTTTGGAAGCTAGACTGATTAGAGACCATTTCAGGAGGGAGTTATCTCCTTGATAAAGTTGCTCAAGGTTTC
>CM053590.1:72941375-72956874 GCA_028646515.1 Pseudochirops corinnae | reverse complement strand
TGGGGGCAGGGGGAGAAGCAGAGTGAATGCCTTTATGGCTGAAGGAAAGTGTGACTTTTACAGCTTAATGGCACAGGCTTGTTACAAACTGATGTGAATACATAGTTACCCAACCACAAGTGAGATTTTTACAAACTGGGGTACCAAAATGATACAGAAGCACCTCATCGGAGAGACTTGTAGACACTGATTCTGAGTGAGGAGAGCAGAACCAGGAGAACTTTATACACAATTACAGACACCTTGTGTCTGTGATATAGAACTAACTTTGATAGACTGGGCTTCTCTCGACAATGGAAGGTTAGAAGACAACTCCAAAAGACTCATGATGGAAAGGGATATCCACATCCAGAGAAAGATGCAGAGTCTGAATGCAGATTGAAGCAAATTACTTGCTCTCTCTGGTTTGTGTTTTGTTTTGTTTTGTCCCTTCTTTCTCATTGTTCACTCTGTTGGTTATAATCCTTCTTTACAACTTGATTAATGTTCAATGTGGAGGTATTTGTACAACCTATATTTGATTACATGTCACCATGGGGGTGGGGGGAGAGGGAGGAGGAGAAAATTTGAAACTCAAGGGATTGTGGAACTGAATGTTGTAAACTAAAAGCAAATAAATAAATTTAAATTAAAAAAAAAGAAAAAAAGAATCATATAGAAACCAAACCAAATATAAAACTTGAACAGAATCTTTAAACACATAGAAAGGGCTTCTAAATATGGGACAGCACTTTCCCCCCTCCCCCCCCACTGAAGGCAACATTGATAGATCTCCCAGGCCCCCAGAGTTGCCATTAGGGCCCCTGGTTCCTAATTCCTTGACCCTCCAGCCTCAAGCCTACAGCTTCCAGCTCACCCACCTTCTCTGTGGTCAACTTTGCTTTTTGGTCCATCCCACCTGTTACTTTGTGTCACCAAAAGTTTTTTTCTCAGGACAGCTGAGAAGGCCCTAGAGGGAATCAGAAAAGAGAAACCATTAGAAACATGATGCTATCAGCTGACTGACCTGTCACCTTGGAGCCAGGCCTGGGGGTGGGTTGGAAGGTTGGGAGGGTAGGGTTGAAATAGGAAGAACCTGGCAGGACTGTTATTTTAAGGCAAGTGGAGAACAGCTGTTTTCTGTCTCCATGGGAGACTCAACAAGGGGGGAAAGGGCTTAGGATATAGCATAAAGGACCAAGGTTAGACTTGAGAAAGAACTTCCTGGCGGAAGAGATTTTTTTAAGGAGAGCCAGAGGTGACTGAGAAAGGCTGTCAGAGAGCAGAAATAGACCACCAGCTTCCTCACCCACAATCAGAATATGCTGATTGATTAAATATATTCTTATTGACATAGAGGCAAGAGGACAAGCCAGGAGACATTAGGAGTTTCCTTCTGGCCAGAGAAGCCTGGGAGGGGTGATGGTGACACAGGGCTGACCCGTTTAAAAGAAGACTCTGTTCTTTTGCCCTACCGGGCTCAGGAGAAGGTCTGCTGTAAAGGTGTCTTCAATTAAATTTGACTTAATTTCTGTTCAGTTCAATTTGACACAGAATAAACTTTTATGTGAAGAGCACTGTGAGACATGTTGGTTGAACAGCAGGTCACACAGACATACAGATATGAAAAATCAAGTAATCCCTGACCTACTGGAGCTTGCAGTCTAAGGGGAGGTAGGGATGTGACATGTGTACAAGTAAGGATGGTTTGAAACAAGGCAGGCTGGGAAAGGTACAGAGCGAGTGGCAGAATCAGAATTCTAAAAGAATTCAACCGGCTGGAGTGGTGACCTGAATCTGATAAAATGAAAAATGGCTGGGATCAATGTGAAGTTCTTCATCCAAAAGGTCACTTACACTAGTGCAAAATGATGGAAATATGACTGGAAAGTAGTTCAGATGAAAAGGACTTGGGTGTCCGAGTAGCCAGCAAGCATGATATATGACATGATATGACATGACATGATTAATTATAATATAACAATGTAATATAATCTAATGCAATCTAATGTAATGTAACATGATACAAGATGACATAACATAATATAGTGTAATATAATGTAATATAATGACACGGGATAACATAATATGACAACTGAGGCAAACAGGGTTGAGTGACATGTCCAGGGTCACACCATTAGTATGTGTCTGAGGCCATATTTAAACTTGGGAAGATGAGTCTTCCTGACTCCAGACCCAGCACTCTATCCACTGTATCACCTAGCTGTCTCAGCTACTAGAACTTAACAGCTCCATCCAGTGACTGGGAGTGATAGTCTGGCCGTTAGAACAACCTCTGAGTCCATCTCGAGCACTGAGGGGTTCCTTTTCTTTAACACCTCTTTCCTTTCCCCCCACAGATAAAGCAGTAAAATTTATCAACAAACCAGCATCACCTCCTGAGGTTATTGTCAGCCCTGGGGGGCAGCTGGAGTTGGCTTGTGAGGTGTCCGAGGCTGGTGGGACTGTGGTATGGAAAAGGGAGCAGAAAGAGGTGAAGAAGGACCAGAGGACAGAGCTCCGCACCCAGGGCATTCGGCGGACCCTCATACTTCACCGGATGACCCAAAGTGACCAGGGCACTTACAGCTGCCATGCCGGGGATGATCGTGTCACTTTCCACGTCCGAGTCCAAGGTAAGAGGGAACAGAGAAGGTCCTTACAGGTGAAGGGGGGGTGGTCCAAGGGTCGGGGCCACTTCTCTTCCCTCCTGGGAAGAGACCAATCAGTTAATCAATAAGCACTGATCAAGCCTTTCCTATGAACAATAGATAGAGAACTAGCCTTGAAGCCAGGACAACCCAAGTCTGAATCTCATCTCTGATACTTCCTGGCTGTGTGACCCTGTGCAAAACGCCGAAGCTCCCAGCACTCTGGTCAGCTCTCTGAGGACTGTAAGGCACAGAGAAGGTCTTGAACTATACTGGCGGAGGGAGTTTCCTCACTTGAGAAGGTCCCCATGCCAACAAAATCAAATCAAAGATCAAAAGAGTTAGCATAAATAAAGCACTTTATAAACCTTACAGTGTTATTACTGTTATAATGATTATTATTCATCACTGGTCCCATCTCTGTTACTCTCCCCTCACTATGTGCCAGGTTCTGAGGATATAATGGAAAAAAACAAAAATAGGCAGGTGTCCTACTCATGGCTAAACCTCTTTTCCACAAGTTCTTGCCTTTCTTAGTCTGTTGCCCCCTGCACCAAATCAGTACTGGGGCCGAAAGCAGAGAAACCAGCTCTTCCTAAGAGTAATCAAGCCAGCAATGGACGGATAAGTATGTGAATAGATAGGACTGACTGGATGTTAGCTTCCCCTCCAGTGTGTAATGTCTTTCCTGTCCCTGGCATCCCATTAAGCTCATAACTTTAGGAGAACCTGCTTCCTTTCCACCCTGCAAGCTAAGGAAAGCCTGGTCTGAATTGGGGGGGAGAGGATAAAGAAGGAGATTCTATTGCAGCCAGACTCACTATGCGAGGGGTCCTGTTAGACCCTTTGTTCATGCACAGCTATTTAAAGTCACTCAAACCTGATTCTAGCCCTGCCTCTGATCATCTGTCGCTTGATTCTTTCCCTCTCTGAATTTCTGTTTTCTCATCTACAGAATGAGGCATTGGTCACTAAGTTTCCTTCTGGACTTGACATTTTATGTTTTGGGATCTAAGATTTCTTTCATCTCTGACAATTCTGTGTGTTAAGATCTCTTAGGTCTATTTACACCAAGTCTCTATCTGTGTCTATGATTCTTACTATCTATTGAAATCAGAATGTAGGGAATGAAATTTTTCCTGCAGGTGCAGACCTAAGGACATAAGGAAGAGGCTATGAGTTCTAAAAAGTGGATGATATTATAGGGAGAAAGCCAGGAGGCCCAAGCCTCTCTATTTCCCCCTTTCTCACTCTCGAGCAGGGTTTGGGAGTAAAGGTGGGCTGGGGGGCGATCTGCTGGTTCTTATTGAAAAAGGACATAAGACATGAATAATATAGGGGGCAGGTCTGAACTTGACCTGGTCTCGGGACATTTAGTAATGTTGCCTCTTTTCTTTCCCAATCCCTACCCTAGAACCCTCATCAGTATTTGCCAAGGAGCAGCCGGGACAGAATAAGGTGGAGGTGGTGTCTGGGCAAAGTGCTACCCTGAGCTGTGAGGTGGCTCAGCACCAGACAGAGGTGACATGGTACAAGGATGGGAAGAGGCTCAGTTCCAGCCAGAGGATTCATCTGGAGGCCAAGGGCCAAAGCCGGCAGCTGGTGGTGAAGCAGGCAGGGAAGGCAGATGCTGGGGAGTATACCTGTGAGGCCGGTGGCCAGAAGGTCACCTTCCACCTCAGGATCAAAGGTAAGTGGCCTTTGGAGTGGGGGGAGTCTGATAGTGCTCGTGTTGGTGATGGCAGCCGTGGGAGATAGATAACCTGGAAACTTTGGAGCTGCTGATAGCCTCCACCAGGTCTAGCACCTTCATTTTATAGATGAGGAAACTGAGTCTGAGAAAAGGTAAGAGACTTGCCCAAGGCCACAGAGCTAGTACGTGTCAGAAGCAGGATTTGAACTTGGGTGTTCCTGACTTCAAGCTCAGCCTGTGTCCACTTCCCCATCTAACTATGTTTTCATCCTTGAACTTCTCTTGACCTTCCCAAGTCAGGCATTTAACCTATTTTTTTTGTCTTTTTGGAAGGGGGAAGGCAGGGCAGTTGGGGTTAAGTGACTTACCCAAGGTCACACAGCTAGTAAGTGTTAATTGTCTGAGGTCCGATTTGAACTTAGGTCTTCCTGACTCCAGGGCCTGTGCTCTATTCACTTTACCACCTAGCTGTTCCCCACCCCCCCTTTAACCCATTATTAACATAACCAGCAGCCTCTCCACCCTTTCATGTAAAAGAAACCAGGAAGATAGTACAGAGAGTCTTCGCCTTATGGAATAAGGCAAAGTGGATTCATTCTATGGGAATGGAGCCAATTTTCTTATTGCCTCCCATTATGAAATCAGATGTGTTCCCACAGAAATTTTAAAAAAAAACTCTTGTATATTCATTTGAAACTTTCCACGAGGAAGGAACTGAAACAATATAGTCCTGTATCACGTTGCTTATCCAGGACCTGGCATCCTTTCCTGCCCATAGGAGGTGTCTATATGTGTCTATTCTTCTGGATTGAATTATAGTTCATTGTCAACCTTCTGCCATAGACAGAATGTCCGTTGTGGAGGGGATCACCTGGCCAGATGCTTCCATTTCACAAAGCAGGAAATTGAGGAATTGAGACAGTTAGGTGGTGCAGGGGATAGAATACTGGAGCTGGAGTCAGGGGGACTTAGGTTCAGATCTGGTCTCAGACATTTACTTAGATGTATGACCCTGGGCAAGTTACTTTGCCTCATCTTCCTCATCTGTGAAATGGGGACAGCACGTACTTCCCAGGGTTGTTATGAGGATAAACTGTGATAATATTTATAAAGTACTTAGCGAACCTTAAAGCACTATGTAAATGCTGACCATTACCGTTATTGTGAATCATCTCCACTAGCCTCTTACTTTGTAACGTTTTTAGGATTTTTGGCATAGTTCTGGCTATGGAATTCTCCCCTTCTTTCTTTTATCCAGCCCTTAGAAAATTCTCCCACATCAGGGGCTCCCACACTTGTAGTTCCTGAAACTCATGTCTTTCTTCTTTTGTTTGGATAGTTACAACAGGCTTGTAGTCTCACATTTCAGCAGAAGGTACCAATGTCTGCCATTAGGACATTCTGGTCTGAAAACTTATCTTTGTAACTTTGGTTTCTGTGAAGTAAATTAGGACCTTGCATCCTTCATCCTGTGTTTTGTCTCTTTCCCAGAGTCTGTGGCTGTGTTTGCTAAGGAGCAGCAGACACAGAACAAGGTACAAGCTGTGGCCGGTAGCAGCGCCACCCTGAGCTGTGAGGTGGCTGAGGCTCAGACAGAGGTGACCTGGTACAAGGATGGGAAGAAAGTGAGCTCCAGCCAGAAGGTGCACGTGGAGGCCAAGGGCAAGGGCCGGCAGTTGGTGGTGCAGCAGGCAGGGAAGGCAGATGCTGGGGAGTACACCTGTGAAGCCGGGGGCCAGAAGGTCACCTTCCATCTGGATGTCAAAGGTCAGCCACCCTGGGGAAAGGGAATGGAATACTGGCTTCTGATTCAGGTGTGAGAAGGTGTGTGTGTTTGTGTGTATACAGTTCTGTACTAAGATTTTTAGAATGTGCTGTATATCTTAATGTACTTCAGCAGCCACAACATCTCTGCACACATTTTTGCCTATCATGTTTCTTTCTTTCTTTTTTTTTCTTTAATTTATCAAAGCTTAAAACTACACGAAAGACTTTTGAAATATCCTGTTTATTCTATGTGAGGAAATCTAGGAATCAGAGAAGGGCAGATAGATTTTGGTTGGGTAGAGAGATTTTGGTTGAATATCTATAGGGACAGAAGCAGGAATACTTTTGTTATCAGAGTGTGCTATAGACCAGCGCTTCTTAAACTGTGGGCTGGGGTCACGAAAAATTTGGCAATGGTAAAAGGTTTCTGAGCATGCAGCAACCAAAAATTAATTGAAAATCAAAGGTGTAATTAATCCAAGGTGTTCCTAACAGTGTTTGCCCCTGTTGCATTGAACAACTGACTGTAGCCTTGGTTTTGAACACAAAGCATGTGAACTTTGCACTGCACATGCTCTCAGGCCGTGCAATGCCAACAAATGCTGCTAAAAAACATGAAAAGGGGTAGAAAGGGGTCGTGAGTGGAGAAAGTTTAAGAAGCCCCACTATAGCCCACCTAGACGTAAAGAGGATATAGGTGAAGAATTACCAACTACAAATCTGGCACAGAGATAGACATGTTATAAGAGTCTTGGAAGACTTCAGTTATCCAGATATCTGATGGAGCTCCCTGTGTGCTAGAAGAAGAGGAGCTGTCATTTATTAAAAATTTCTTTCAAAGGTAGAAGAACCAACAAAGGGTAATTCTATTCTGGATCTGACTAAGGTGCAAATGATGGGAAATTTGGGAAAAGTGACCATTCCCTCTAAGTAGAGTCCGTGAGAGAGCAGGAGGGAAAGCTGGACAGAATGTGATGTGAACTCCAGATTTTAGGAGAGCAGATTTCAAAGGGCTCAGAGTAGCAGTTCTCAACCTGTGGGTCGTTACCCCTTTGAGGGTCGAACGACCCTTTCACAGGGGTCACAGGGGTCGCCTAAGACCATCGGAAAACACATATTTCTGATGGTCTTAGAGACCGAGTCACTGCTCCTCTATCCGTCTCCAGGTGGGTCCACCCACATGCAGATGCTCCCACATGCAAGTATTAAAGGGTTGCAGCATTAGGAAGGTTGAGAACCACTAGCTCAGAGGAAGTATCCCAAGATTAGGATGCCGTAGGAGAAGTCAGCCCAGGAGGGACGAGAAGCCTTCAAGAGCAAAATTCTGAAGCCACAGAAATATTTTAAATGAAGAAGAAAAGGGGAGTTGTCAGTCAGACAATAAGCATTTATTTTATATTTAATATAATAAATATTTATATAGTAAATATCTACTCTGCACCAGTCACTGCGCTAAGCACTGAAGGAGCTAATGTGGATGCCCAGGGAGTTCTCCAGCCACCTTGGGTGATAAGAACCCATGCATAAAACATGGAGGGAAAGGCTTATAATAAAGGGTGCCTAGAGAATATTACTCTAAGAACTATGTGCTAAAGCTCACAATTAGGTTTTTAAAAAATTTACAACCTTAATTTTCACTTCCTAATTCTCTACTGCCCTCCACTTTCTCCCCTACCTATTGAGAAGGCAAGAAATATGACACCTGCTATATATATGAAGTCATGCAAAATATTTCCACATTAGCCCATGTGGTGGGGCTGGAGAGCAAGAAAAAGTGGAAAAAATATGCTTCAGTCTGCACTCAGAGTTCATCACTTGTCTCTCTGGAGGTGAATAGTATTTGCTCACAATGAATTAAAGATGATGAGGAACACTAAGGACAAAATAAAGGATTTTGGTTTGTTTTGGTTTTTAGCTGCTCTGTGGAAAAGAGGAGCCTTCTGGGGGTAGGGGTAAAAACTGACGACAGAGAGAAGGCAGGGAAGCTCAAATTTTATTTGGATTCTCTTTTTTCTGCCAAGTAGATTGTCCTTCGAACTGGAAAGGACAGAGCAAAAGTGGCTGATGGAGAGATAATAAATAACAAATAATGAAATAAGTAAAAGCTTAAAACTAAATAAAGAAGCAGAAAGAGAGAATGTGTCTGCCTCTAATGAGTCCAAATCACCCAGACCAGGTGAAATACTTTTCCTGGCAGGTTGGATTGATGAGCTGCCATTAATGACATTTGAAAGACTCTGGAAAACATGAAAGAGACTGGAGAAGGGCTAAATGAGGGAAAATGAGAATTTTGGCAAAGCTTTTGATAAACTATCTCTTGATATTCTGTGTAAAAGATGGAGAGATGTGAGGTAGGTGTTAGTACAATGGAAGCAAACCTGGTTGAATGGCAGGACCCCAAGAGTGGCCAATATTGATTGAATATCTCTTGGGCAGGAGGTATCCATTGGAGTGACCCAGTGACCTGTGTTTGGCTCTGAAGTGTTTAATATTTTTATTTATGATTTAGATAAGAGCATTGATAGCATATGTATCAAATTTTCAGATAAAATCTGGCAGAGATAGTGAACACACAGGATGACCAAGTCAGGGTCCAAAAAGATTCTGATAGAGTAGAATAATGGGTTTTGTATGGGATCATGAAAAATTTGGCAACAGTAAAAGGTTTCTGAACGTGCAGCAACCAAAAATTAATTAAAAATCAAATGTGTATGATGTAATTTAGTCATGTAAATGTCATTTGAAAATGCAAAACCTTACACTTGGGTTCAAAAACTCAGATTCACAAGAACAAGTTTGGAGAGGGATGGAGAGGAGGGAGAAGTTTGGAGGAAAAAAAGATCTAGGGATTTTGATGGACTGAGATCTCATTAGGAGTCAACCAACAGTGTCATATGGGCAGCCAAAAAAAAGCTAACTCAATCTTGGGCTGTGTTGAGAGCAAAATAATTCTCAAAAATAAGGAGGCAATAGTTTTTCTATGCCCTGCCCTAGAATGTTGCATTCAGTTCAAGGCATCACATTTTAGGAAATATAAAATTAGAAGGAATCCATAGGAGACCACTGGGATGGTGAATGGCCTTGAGTTCATTCCACATGAAGGCTAGCCAGAGGAACTGTGGATATTTAGCGGGGAAAAGAGAAAAATCAGGAGGAATGTGATCGTTGTCTTTGACCAAGAAGTGGAACAATTAGGCATATATATATATCAGAGCTCCCCGAGTGCTCAGAAGTAAAGGCTGTCTCCATCTAGGGATGTATGTAAAGTACAGAGTTGATTCAGGCAGTCAGAGCCCTGTCTGTTCTCTGCTTGTATTTTCTCTGGAGTTCAGGGTGCTGACTTTTCCCCTGAACTAATGAATGTAATTTAAAAAGATCATTGACCCCTTGAACAGCTATCTTTCCTCCTAAAGCAAATCTAAGAACCTGTGTTAGCAGCTATCCTGGTAATGTTGCCACTAGAGATGGTCTCTGAGGTCCTTTCTGTCTCTGACATTCCATCATTCTGTGATTTATAGCTCTGGATTTCTTCTTATTCTCATCCTACTAGCTTTAGGAAATTCTCCTGCCTAGGGAGTCCCCTAGATCCTACTCTCAGAGTTTCTGGAACTCAGCTCTTTTCTTTTTTCATGTAAATATTCATTGTCCAGTAGAGCAGGGTTGTACTATCACACTTCACCAGAAGGTGTCACTCAGGGCACACTGGCCTGATTGTTATTTCCAAAAATTTCAGTTTCTATAAAGCAAACCAATTTCCTGTGTGATGGGTTCTTGACTCTTGTGTTCATCCTTTTTTCAGAGTCTGTGGCAGTGTTTGCCAAAGAGCAGCAGACACAGAACAAGGTGGAGGTCGTGGCCGGTAGCAGCACCACCCTGAGCTGTGAGGTGACTGAGACTCAGACAGAGGTGACCTGGTACAAGAATGGGAAGAAAGTGAGCGCCAGTCAGAAGATACGTCTGGAAGCCAAGGGCAAGGGCCGGCAGCTGGTGGTGCAGCAGGTGGGGAAAGAGGACTCTGGGGAGTACACCTGTGAGGCTGGGGGCCAGAAGGTCACCTTCCACCTGGATATCAAAGGTCAGTTGCCTGTAGCAGAGGGTAAAAATGTCTTCTGATTCAGAGGGTGTGTGTGTGTGTGTGTGTGTGTGTGTGTGTGTGTGTGTGTGTGTGTGTGACAGACAGACAGACAGACAGACAAAGAGAAACAGAGAGGCAGAGATAGACAGACAGAAACAGGTGCTGTGAGAAGATTCAGAGGCTCCCTGTGGCTTGTCATCTGATTGACATAACTCCTTGCCAGGCATTCAGTCCCTTAGAAACAACCCTGCTTCCTTCAGCCCCCCCCCCCCCCCCCCCCCCCCCCCACCACATCCTCTTGCCCCAGCATCCCTAGTCTTTCTCTGCCATTGTCTAGAAAGCTCTGATTCCATGACTGTGGGAGGTTGAGGGGGAAGGAGCCATAGACCAAATGAGGGCTTATTCTAGAGCCAAATTTTCTATTGGCCCTTATGTCGAATAAGCCAGAAAAATGTAGCAGCAGAGACTTTGGGCTTTATGGAGCTGATGTGTGCAAGCAGGAGGGGGTCATTCTATAAAGTATGTTAAATTGTTCTGCTGTCTCCCATTAGAAAATTGGATGTGTGTTATCACATTGAAAACAGCAACAGCAATCCCTAGTCCATTGTGTTCTAACTCTTTATAAGAAATTAAGACAATATTCTATTCCGCAGCATGCTGGGTATTATAGTATGACAATGATGTTCTGCCTACTAAGAGTAATCACACATTTGTGCAATGTCAGAACTTGAGGGGTCATATGATAATGAATCTTGAGAGAAGTTAAGTGACTTGCCAGGTTCATACAGCTAACAAGTGTCTGAGCTAGTTTTGAACCCAGATCTTCCTGACTCCAGGCCCTTCATTGTAGGCACTATGCCTGAATATCCATAATATAGTACATAGGATCTCAGAAGTGAAAAGGTCTAAAGTGGTTCAGCCTCCTAATTTTACAAAGCAGAAAACTTAGTAATTGCATCTCCTGGCAGTTTACCATTCTCTTAAGGTATTTCTTAGAGCTTTATAGTATACTCCCTGTAATTTCTTTACACAAGCCCTTGAGATAATCTCACACTTCAGAAGGTTCCCCTGATTTGAGTCTCAAGACTCCCACCTCTTTCTTCTTCTGTCAGAATAAATATACTGTCTGAGAGATCAGAGCAATAGTCTCACACTGCGATAGAAAGTGCCAGAGTCTAACACCAAGTACTCCAACAGGAAAATTACTGACCTCCAAAGCATCACTTTCTGGAATATGACACATTGACTGTGATGAGTCTTTGACTTTATGTGTTCATCCCTTTCTCAGAGTCTGTGGCTGTGTTTGCCAAGGAGCAGCAGACACAGAACAAGGTGGAGGCCGTGGCTGGTGGCAGCACCACCCTGAGCTGTGAGCTGGCCCAGGCCCAGACAGAGGTGACCTGGTACAAGGATGGGAAGAAACTGAGCCCCAGCCAGAAGGTGCACGTGGAGGCCAAGGGCAAGGGCCGGCAGCTGGTGGTGCAGCAGGCAGGGAAGGCTGATGCTGGGGAGTACACCTGTGAGGCCGGGGGCCAGAAGGTCACCTTCCATCTGGATGTCAAAGGTCAGTTGTTCTAGGTATTGGGGAGCAGAGTGCCATCTGATTCAGTGGTGTGTGTGTGTGTGTGTGTGTGTGTGTGTGTGTGTGTGTGTGTGTGTGTGTGTGTGTGAGAGAGACTCTACCTGGTACTTAATCTCTGCTCTTCAGGATTTGTTTTTTGTGAAGTGAAGGATTCGAACTGCAAACCTCAACCTCAGTTTCCTTCTCTGTAAGATGGGAATAATAACAGCATCTGCCTCGTGGGGTCATTGTGAAAATCAAATGACATAAGATACGCAAATATTAAAGTGCTATATAATTGCTGGTTACCATTACTATTATCTATCTCAAGGTGTCTTCCCATTCACAATCCTGTCATCACCCACATCCTCCATTAATTCTGGGCTCCAACTGATCAGGCCTAATCCTGGAGGTGTCATCCAAAGAGTTCCCTGGGAGCTCTCAGCCAGCAGAGCTGCAGGCCTCCCTGCCCTGGGGTGTTGCCTTTCAAATGCCTCCAAAAGCTGGACACACTGTATGGTCTCCTCCGATTGATGAAGGAGTTCATCAAGTAGATACAGGGCTTCCCACCCATCCCATTTACAGTATAAAGTGGACCTTTCTTATGGTCTTCTTGCAAAATACATTAGGGAAAGGGAAGTGTGCTTTGCCTTTTGGAATAGATAGATGTGTTCAAGCAACATTGAAGGTTTCTGATAAGAGGAATCCTGTTTGAGCTTCTAGGTTTTGTGATGGATAGAGTGCTGGAACTGGGGTCAGGAAGACCTGAGTTCAGATTCAGACTCATAGCTGTGTGACCCTGGGCAAATTACTTAATTGGCCTCAGTTTCTTTATCTGTGAAATGTGGATGATAATAGCACCTGCCTCCCTGGTGTATTCTGAGGATAAAATGAAACAATATATGGATTGTGCTTTGTAATTCTTAAATTAAAAGTGAGACATTCTCAACTCTAGTTTTTTTTTGCCTTTCCCTATATCCCCAGTGTTTAGTATAGTAGCTGGTACATGGTAAATTCACGATAAATCTTGTTGAAGTGACTTGATTATAAAATTAGACATACATACATTTTCGCAGCAGAAGAACAATATTTAGTTAACCTTAAGTTGCAGCAGTTCTCAACCTGTGGGTTGCAACCCCTTTTCGGATTGAACAACCCTTTCACAGGGGTCACAGGGATCGCCTAAGACCATGGAAAAACACATATTTCCAATGGTCTTAGGAACCAAGACACCACTCCTCTATAGATCTCCAGGCGGGTCCGCCCCCATATGAGTATTAAAGGGTCTCGGCATTAGGAAGGTTGAGAACCACTGCTTTAGAGCATTTGAGAAGAAAGTGCCAGAGATAGCAGTCAGTTCCAAAGCATACTGGGGGCAATACTCTTTCTACTAAAAGTAGACATAGAGTCATAGAATAAGAGAATGAGGAAGGACTTCAGAGAATATTTAATACAATCACATTGTTTTACACAGAAGAAAACTGAGTAGTTGTACTGCAGACAGTTCAGCTTTTTTTAAATTTATTTTTTTAAATTAACTTTTGTTTATTTTTAGTTTACATCATTGATTTCTGCAGCTTTTTTAAAAGAAGTTTATAGCTGTTCCCAATCTTAACATTCCTTTTGTGTTCCTCCCACCAGTGTGGAGGAAATTCTCCTAAATCAAAGAATGCCCTTGATCATGCTCTTACAATCAATCCCCAGAGTTGTAGCAGAAGGAGGCATGAATTTGGACTCAGGAGGCATTGAGTCTTCATTTTCTCATCTGTAAAATGGGGTTGCAGTGGGGGTTTAGTTAGGACAGTGCTTTCTAAACCTTAAAGTGCTGTAGAAATGAGAATGATTATCTTTTTTTTTTTGCCTCCTTGTCTACAGATAATAATAGTCTGGTTCATAAATTACAGCCCTAATTTCTTTATAGGGTACCAGTATTTAATATTGTACCCTGGTCTAAAAATTACTCACCTACAAAATGTCAGTTTTTGGAAAGTGAATTGGTGCTTGTGGGCTGTATCTCTTACTCCTGTATGTTTTGCCTTCCCTTTTCTAGAATCTGTGGTGGTGTTTGCCAAGGGACAAAAAACTCAGAGCAAGGTGGAGGCCGTGGCCGGTAGTAGCGCCACTCTGAGCTGTGAGGTGGCTGAGGCTAAGACAGAGGTGACCTGGTACAAGGATGGGAAGAAACTGAGCCCCAGCCAGAAGGTGCACGTGGAGGCCAAGGGCAAGGGCCGGCAGTTGGTGGTGCAGCAGGCAGGGAAGGCTGATGCTGGGGAGTACACCTGTGAGGCCGGGGGCCAGAAGGTCACCTTCCGTCTGGATGTCAAAGGTCAGAAACTTTTTGGATTAGGAAAATTATAATGCTCTCTGTTCCAGGTGTGTGTGTGTGTGTGTGTGTGTGTGTGTGTGTGTGTGTGTGTGTGTATTTTGGGGAAGGTGGGGACATACCTGCATGAATGAGCTGGAAGGTTTAACTATGGTCTAGAAACTCTGGGCCTGCTAATGTCTTTTCACCCTCTGGTTTCTCCACCCATCCTTTTATGGCACACTGGATTTACAGTCAGAGTATGTGAGTTGAAATCTCAGCCCTGCCTCTTCCTGTGTCTATAACTTTGATTATGGACCTGTCATCTGTCTGGACCTTGGACCTCAGTTTTCTCATCTGTACAATTAAAGAGTCAGACGGGATGATCTTTAATGTTGTTTCTGGCTCTACATCCAGGAACCCTTATCAGTAAATCATCTGTACTCCACCTTCTGCTTGTCCCATCTCACTGCCTCGACGTCTCTGATGCCGTGATTGTAGGAGCCTGGAGGCAGGGACTGTAGATTAACTGAGGCCCAGGTCTAGCCACACAATTGCTATAATTTTCATGGAAAGAAAATCAGGAAAACAGAAGTAAATGCATTGTTTTGCTTAATGAATCAGTCAGCAAACACTTATTAGGTGCTGTGTTCCAGGAACCATGCTAGGTACTAGGAAGATAGAAATGGTCCTTGTCCTCTGGAAGCTTACATTCTGCCAGAGGAGGCCCATACATCTATAATTACATACCAATATAAAAAAAAGATACAAAATAGTTGGGGACAGGGTGGAGCAGAGCCACTAGTAGTTATGGGGAGACAGTAGGAAGAGCTTCACTTAGAAGGTAAGGATTGAACTGAATTTTCAAGAAAGCGAGGGATTTTAAGAAGGGAGAGTGAGGAAGAAGAGTCTTCCAGGTTTGGGGGATAGATAGCCAGATGAAGGCATGGAGATAAGAGAGGACTGTTGAACGGATGAAGGGGGATACTATAGAAAAGGTGGAAGAAACAGGCTGTGGCCAGGGGTATGCTGGAGGCAGCTCAAGCTTGCTTGTGAAAACCAGTTATTAAACTTTCAAGATGAGCCTTTACACCTTGGAAATCGGCAATTGCTACAAATCAGGATTTGATTTACTGTTTTTTGATTTAAAAGCCTATGGAGAAAATGCTAATGATACAGATTAAACTAAAAGTTGTGTCATGTGTCTGTTTCTGTCCCCAGAGAACCCAGTTGTATTTAAAGCACATCACTAAGCTAGGGCCAGGTTGTGAAGGGCTTTGAATGCCAGAAGAGTTTGTATTTTATTTCAGAGGTAATAGAGGACCACTGGAGTTTATTAAGTAGGGAAGTGACCTGGTGTAACAGCAAGCACCCTAGCATGCCTAGGGCAGCTACTAGCACAGGTTCTTAGATCTGCTTTTCTAAAGGAAAGCAACTCAAAATGGGTTAACAATCTTACTTTAATCAAACA
>CM053590.1:72902009-72940875 GCA_028646515.1 Pseudochirops corinnae | reverse complement strand
CCTTGTAGACACCTGAATTTCCCAGAATTCCTCACTCTTCCTTTTGTCCACTTATTGCCAATAACTTGTCAGGCCTGGCGGTGGTTTCACACTTCATAGTAGTGTCATATAACACGTGGTATATATACATTTTGAGAACTACTTTGACTCGAGCCTTCAGTTTCTAGAAATTGAATTTGTTCTTTGATTCTCTGTTCATTCGTTTGTATGTTTATTTATCTCCCAGAGCCCACAGTGGTGTTTGCCAAGGAGCAGCAGACACAGAACAAGGTGGAGGCCGTGGCTGGTGGCAGCACCACCCTGAGCTGTGAACTGGCCCAGGCCCAGACAGAGGTGACCTGGTACAAGGATGGGAAGAAACTGAGCCCCAGCCAGAAGGTGCACGTGGAGGCCAAGGGCAAGGGCCGGCAACTGGTGGTGCAGCAGGCAGGGAAGGCTGATGCTGGGGAGTACACTTGTGAGGCTGGGGGCCAGAAGGTCACCTTCCATCTGGATGTCAAAGGTCAGCTTCTCCAGGGGTTCATGAAGCATTCTAATTCCATAGGGGGAGTTATAGCTAGTCTAGATACCCTTTTGATTCTGACTCTTATTTGGATTTCTTTTCATAAACTTGTTTCTAAAGTCCTGCCTGGCCCTTAGTATGTCCATCTGTTCCCCTGACATGCACATTCTTCAATTTTTAAAAAGGGTTTTGCTGATTTTATTTTTCTAATTTTATTTTTATTGCCAAAAAAGAAAGCTCAGACACACACACACACACACACACACACACACACGCTCATATAGCAGAACACAAAAAGAGGACTATATATGAAATAGAATCTGTTTCATTCCACATTTTAAAAAGATATATAATTGTTTTATTTTTTAAACTAATTTTTTAATCAACAAAAATCTATTTTCCTTCCTTCCCCCTTCCACTCCTTTCTGACTCATACTTAAAAAAAAATAATAAAATCTTTGTAACAAAAATGTATAATCAAGTAAAACATGTTTCAGCTTTGGCCATATCCAAGAAGTTTTCTCATTCACCTCCCTGAATCCATCCCCTCTCTGTCCGGAGCTAGGTAACACACTTCATCGTCCAGCCGTCATCATCTAGGAGCTAGGTAACACACTTCATCACCCATTCCAGACTGGAATCATGTGGTCAGAGGGCTTATGTCTTTCAGAGTTGTCTTTAAAAGCAACATGTATCTTCTTCCTTTTCTTTCTGCTTAGAGGTCTTTATAACTTTGGCTGTGCAGGGAAGGATTGTATATGGTGTCTTGGGCTGTACCTTGTAGCATGTGGCTGCCCAAGACTAGTCAAATATCTCTATCTCCAAGACTTCCCTAATCTTTGCCATCACATGTGATGGAGACAGAGAGGCTGCCTATGGCAGTGGAGAGAATGCCATGAGACTTGCTGGACAGACTTCCCAACTTGGAGGACTGGACTTGGAGATTGTGTCTCCGGCATTTAATAGTTGTGTGAACACGGGCGAGCTAAATCAACAAATAATTATTAAGCTCCTACTATGTGTCAGGAGCTGTGCTAAAAGCTGAGGATTCCAGAAAAAAAAAAGGAAAAATGAAGAGTCCCTGATCTTAGGGAGCTCACCATCTAATGGGGGAGACAACGTGCAAATGACTGTGGACAGACAAGATACAGACAGGGTAAACTGGAGATGATCCATGGAGGGAAGGCACTATCCTGTTCTGAAGGGAGTTAGATGGGGCTTCTTTCAGAGGGTGGGAATTTAGCTGACATTTGAAGGAAGCCTGGGAAGAGGGTGGAAGTGAGGAGTGGGAGGGTTTCAGGCATGGGGAGAACAAAGAAAACGGCTGAAGTCTGGAGCATCCTGTGTGAGGAGCAGCTAGGAGGCCAATGTCCCTGGATCGAGGAGTATGTGGAGTGGTAGGCGTAGGAAGACTGGAAAGGTAGAAAGTTAACTTGACCTCATAAGCCTCAGTTCCCTTCTCTGTAAAATGAGGGAAAGGACTTGACTCCTAAGGTCCTTTTTAGCTCTGAATCTATGGACCTGGTCCAATGGACCTGAAGTCAGGGAATACTTGGGCTCATAGTCTGACATCTACATTTATTAGCCCTGTGACCCTGGGCTAGTCAATCTGCCTCTGTGAGCCTTGGTTTACTCATTTGTAAAATGGGTCTAAAAACACATACACTTACGTCCCCACACAGGGCAGTTGTTAGGAAAGCACTTTGCAAAGTACTCACGGCTTTGCATAAGTGAGAAATGTGACTTCTGACATATACTGGCCATTTCACCAGTAGCCAGGCACTTAACCTCACTATCTCAGACAAAACTGGGCAGTATCTTATTTGGTCTCTTCTGAGTAACCTTAGCAACCATCGCAAGCTTCTGTCATCTCACACGGCACCACTAGGTGGCAGTGTTTGACACATTTTTAAGACTTTCAGTGCCTAAGGGGCTCACTCACTGTCTTGCCCAGCATAATGCTTATCTGTGTGCTTACATAGAGTCTCCATAGAAGAGCCCACTCAATACACTGGGGTCTTTCCCCTGGTTATTTCAGTACCTTAAGGGTAGCGGTATACAGGAGTGTATGGAATGTATTCATTCACACTTTAAAGTTTAGTTTTTGTTATTAACAAATTTATAGCGTCTGACTGTTTCTGAGATTTTAATGCTGACAATGAAAATTTCAGTGCACCCGAGACAATATAGCACTGCCCATCTCTTGTCCAGCATTCTTCCTACATATTCAGTTCGACTTCTTTCCTGTTCATAGACCTGGGTTCAAATCTTACTCCAGGCAGACACCAGCTATATGGTCCTGGGTAAGCAGCAAAATCTCTTTCTGACTCAGTTTCCTTATCTCTAAAATGAGCATAATAATAGCACCTATCTCACAGATTCGATGAGAGGCTTAGACCCATTTTACAAATGAGTGTGTACACAAATCTAGCAAGCAGAGGGCTGTAGCAATGAGTTATTACGATTACTTATTATTCTTCACTCATCTTCAATGACCTCAAAGTTCTTCTCTGGATATAGATCCCCTATAATCCTCGGCTGATCATTTATTTAGGTTAATTATTGGATTATAAACGTTGTCACAAACCCATATTGAATCCATACTTTCTGCCTTGATCAGACATTCTAGCATTAGTGCCCCACTGGCAGAACTTTTGAGAACCCAGAGTCTCCTCCACAGCACATTATGGCACCAGAACATGTGAATGGAGAACAAATTAATCATAAGTGTCATTTACTACAGCCAGAAAATTCCTCAGCTTTGAGGTTTTTCTATAAAAACAACCAATACTTTACCATATTCAGTCTGAAGATACTGAGTATGAGGGATGTTCGTATGCTGGGAACCTGGTGCTGCCTCTGTTCCTCTCAGGCCTAGGGGACAAGAGGGAAGCCTTCTTTTTCTTAGCAGTTATCTCTGATGCTTCATGTTCCTCTTCTTCCAGAGCCCCCAGTGGTGTTTGCCAAGGAGCAGCAGACACAGAACAAGGTGGAGGCCGTGGCCGGTAGCAGTGCCACCCTGAGCTGTGAGCTGGCCCAGGCCCAGACAGAGGTGACCTGGTACAAAGACGGGAAGAAACTGAGCCCCAGCCAGAAGGTGCACATGGAGGCCAAGGGCAAGGGCCGGCAGCTGGTGGTGCAGCAGACAGGGAAGGCTGATGCTGGGGAGTACACCTGTGAGGCCGGGGGCCAGAAGGTTACCTTCCGTCTGGATGTCAAAGGTCAGCTCCCTCTCACCTTAGGAGAAGGTCTTCAGAAATTGATGTGGCTCCTTAATTTCATCACTCTATAACCAGTCTCCTGGTGATGTACACCTCTGAATTTTGCTAGGCTGGTCCTCAGCAATTACTATGACACACAAAACTTTTCAAGTTTGCTTATAATAATAATATTATTATATTATTATAATATCATCAAGGTTTGTAGAGCATATTCCTTATGAGAACCATGTGAGGCAGGTAATATAATTATTATAAATTACTAGAGAGAAAACTAAGACTTTAAGATATGCCCACATCACCTGGCAGAGGTAAGATTCAAACCTAGGGTTTCTGGTTCCAGATCCTATGCTCTCCTCTATACCCTATTAGCGTCATCTGTGCTGTTCCAGAACTATCTTTGCAAATCCAAGGTTATCTCCCTGCTATGGTGAGGCATCAGAGGGGAGCATATGGTATTGACTTTGAGGAATTTTTAGCTCAGAGACAAATCTGCAAATATTTATCCAAATAAGGAAATTATTCTATAGCTCTTGTATCAGAGGCTTTCTGTTGACCCAAAGGGCCTGGGTACGCTTTTGGGGATTTCTCATCCATGTGGAGAAAGCATGTCTACAGAAGGGAGATAGGGAAGGCTAAGGTTTGTGAAAAGGAAGAGACTCAGACCTCTCTGTGTACACAGATATGCTGAGCTAGGACATCTGGGAGAGCAGTGGAGGCGAAAACTTGCAGGGAGGGTAACTGCAGAGACATTCCTGTAGCAATAAAGATACCTTTCCCAGAGTCCCCAAGCCCACTAAGATAAGAGTCAGCTCTCAGAAAGAGGAGAAGCCTCCATGATCATAGATTATATCATAATCATAATCATTTATAGAGCACCTACTAGGGCCAGGCCCCATGCTAAGCATATTATCTCATTAGATCCTCCCAGCAGCCCTGGGAGATAGGTACTAGTATTATCCTGATTTTCTGGATGAGAAAACTGAGACAAACAGAAGCTGTGTCTTGACCAGGGTCACACAGCTAGTAAGTATCTGAGGCAAGATTTGTACTCAGGTCGTCCTGATTTCAGGTGTAGTGTTTAATGTGCTGCCATTTAATGGCTTTTGTAAGAGCCACCAATCCTACTCCTTTAGAGAGGGAGATGAGAGAGACAGAGACAGAGACAGAGAGGGAGAGAGAGGGAGGGAGAAAGAGACAGAGAGACCGAGACAGAGAGATAGAGAGGAGAGAGAGGGAGAAGGAGAGGAAGAGACAGAGAAAGACAGAGAGAGAGAGAAGGAGAGGAGATAGGGAGAGACAAGAGAGAGAGGGAGAAAAAGGGAGAGAGGGAGAGAGACAGAAGGAGACAGGGAGAGAGGGAGAGGAGGCAGACAGGAGAAAGAATGACAGAGAGAGGGACAGAGAAAGAAAGTGAGTTTTCTGAAAAAGAGAGAGGTGAAAGGGAAGAGAGGAGAAGAGATAAAGATAATAAGAGAGAGAGGGAGGAGAAGAAAGGGGGAAAGCCATAGACATAGACTGAGCAGTAAAGAGCCAGAGCCAGAGCCCCCCACCCTGTCCCCAATCCCCTAGAGAAAGAGAGATCCTCCTCTACCCTCCTTTCACTCTAGGTTGATAATTCATTCCAGGCAGCAGTAGGTAGCTATCAGTGACAACTTGCCTTTTTATGGCAGAAATATGTAGTTTGGTCTTTGTTGTTCCACAAATACCTGGTTTTTATATAGTATTTTATTGCACCTTATCTCACATGTTTCCCAGAACAATCTTGAGAAATAGGTGGTACGGTAATCATTGTCCCCATTTTTTTGATGAAGAAACTGAGACTCAGGAAGAATAACTTAGCAAGGATACAAATTTTAGTATGTCAGGCTGGAGTTTGAACCAAGGTCTTCTAATTCCAGGCCCTTACGTAGGCATAACACTATACATCCTATTAGCTCTCCTTAAATGGATTATCTGCTTTCTCCCTTTAATACTTTGCAGATTACCTTTGGTGGGGATTCCTATTCAAGAAGGAGACTAGGTGATCTTCTTTCCAAATCTGAGATTTTGGGATTTTCTGAAATGCTTCTTCCTGTGACAAATGTCAGAGAAATCATTTTGTGTCTCAATTTTTTTTCCCCTATCCAGAGTCTGTGGTGGTGTTTGCCAAGGAGCAGCAGACACAGAACAAGGTGGAGGCCGTGGCCGGTAGCAGCGCCACCCTGAGCTGTGAGCTGGCCCAGGCCCAGACAGAAGTGACCTGGTACAAGGATGGGAAGAAACTGAGCCCCAACCAGAAGGTGCATGTGGAGGCCAAGGGCAAGGGCCGGCAGCTGGTGGTGCAGCAGGCAGGGAAGGCTGATGCTGGGGAGTACACCTGTGAGGCCGGGGGCCAGAAGGTCACCTTCTGTCTGGATGTCAAAGGTCAGTCACTGCAGGGTCACTTCTTGATTGTTTAGGCATGACTGGAGAGGAATCTTGATGTACCTCTGAGCTTTTTTTTGTGACTACCAGTTATATTTTATGTGTGTGTGTACCCTGGGTTAATAGGCAGAGATGAGAAACAGACTTCAGAAATACTTGGTGGGGAAAGAGTAGCTCTGGGATTGTGATTAACATGATAAATATGAGAGAATTCTCTGCTCAGTAGGCTTCATTAACAGCTACTCTGTCTATCCTGGTAAATGGGGCAATTGGGGGGCTTAATAAAGACAAAAGAGACAGATTCTCTTGTCCATCTGCCCAGCCATTTAACAGCAGTTGCCTTCTAAGTGGGTGATGTCGTGTTAAGTCAGTGACCACACAAGGAAGACGAAGGAATGTCTTTGCATCAAACTTTTGTATCTGAAGCCTGATTTATTGCAATGAAATTTGGGGAGGGGGTGTGGTAGCTGGCTTTTGGTTTCATAAGAATGCTCCTGGCTTGGTGCTATAAGGACTAATAGCTAGGATCTATGGCCGCTCGTTTTGCTTGGCAGAGATAAATTAGTAGTAGAGTTTACCTTGAGTTATCGTTGCTACTGAAGGGGAGCTGAGTGGCACAGTGGTTAGAGCGCTGGGTCTGGAGTCAGGAAGACTCATCTCTCTGAGCTCAAATCTGGCCTCAGACACTTACTAGCTATGTGACCCTGGGCAAGTCACCTAACCCTGTCAGCCTCAGTTTCCTCATCTGTAAAATGATCTAGAGAAGGAAATGGCAAACCCCTCCAGTATCTGTATCAGTAAAGCCCCGAATGGGGTCATGAAAAACAACTAAACAACAAACTGGAGGGTGCTGTGCCCCCGATGGCCGACATCAACAGAGAAAAGTCCTGTTTTAATTGTGAATGGATCCCATGTGCCAGATGACAATGAGGATTATACTCCTTTGCCATGTTATTATAATTGGTAGAGACAGGGTGGTATGAGGGACAGATAGCTTCCAAGTCAGGAAGACCTGGGTTCGAGTTCTACCTTGGATGCACATACTAAATGTGCTGTATGACCTGGAGAAAGTCCTGTAACTTCACACACACGCACACACACACACACATGCACGCACACACACACACACACACACACACACACACACGCCCTGGACAGTCTGATGTTTTGCAGAGAAGGTGCCAACCTGCATTGGGGAAGGGATTTTCCTCATTCATGTGTTGCCTGTATCGGTGAAGTCCCAAGCCCAGTCCCTGTCCCTGTATCTCTATCAGACTTAAAAATCAGAGCATTTTCATATGGACAGTTTCATTTTGTCCCATGAAGTGGGCAGAGCTGGGTTTGTTATACCCAGGCCTAGAGGATTCAGTGGTTTGCCTGGGGTCACACAGCTGGTACATTCTGGAGGCAAGGTGTGAGCCTAAGCCTCTCTTGACTTCAAACCGAACGTTTTCTGTTGCACAACGTTGCCTCCCTTGCCAAAGCAGGGATCTGGGCAGTCAGGGCCACAGACGCTCAGAAAGGAGACGTCAGTGTAGATTGGCCTCCCCAGGAAAGCTTTCATGGAGGAGGAGGCTCAGAGAAGGGAAGGAGCTCACAGCCTCTGAGCAAGAAGGAGCTGAGTGTTCGTCCATTCAGCCCTTCTGTGAAGTGACTGACTGTTGCTCTGGCCTCCACCTCAGGCCATTATTATGAGGCTCAAGGGAGTTAAACTTTTGTTGTAAACTTTGAGTTGCTCCGTAAAGGGCAGAGAGCATCATTATTTAAAAGGAGCCCTAGAAGCATAATGTGCTCCAGGGGAAGGAGAGCTTTCTATCCATGTGATCTTGGGCAGATCCCCTAACCTCTCTGAAGCTCAGTTTCCTCATCTGTGAAATGGAGGAGTTGGACAAATTGACCACTGAGGTTCCTAATAGCTCTGAACCTGTGATCTCCCGATTTAATATATCAGGACACTGAAATCCAGAGAAGAAAAGGGACTGGGTCAAGGTCAGCTAGGAGAGCTAGGACTGCAACCCAGCAGCCTCATGTCCAGTGCTCTACTTCCTGCCCTAGGGGATGCTCATTAAAGAGCATGGGTGGTCAAGTTGGGACTGGGTTATAGAGGGGCCTTGGGAGAGGCATTTGGAGTCACCCTATGGCCATATGAACTGGCTGCAGGCTTTCAGGATAGGTCTAGAAAGGCTGTGGAAGTAAGAATTCAGAGAAGGAAGACTTTTTAAAAGAATTTCTCCCCTCTTCCCCCCATCATCCCTTCCCTTCATGTTCCTTCAGATTCTGTGGCTGTGTTTGCCAAGGAGCAGCAGACACAGAACAAGGTGGAGGCCGTGGCCGGTAGTAGTACCACCCTGAGCTGTGAGCTGGCCCAGGCCCAGACAGAGGTGACCTGGTACAAGGATGGGAAGAAACTGAGCCCCAGCCAGAAGGTGCACATGGAGGCCAAGGGCAAGGGCCGGCAGCTAGTGGTGCAGCAGGCAGGGAAGGCTGATGCTGGAGAGTACACTTGTGAGGCTGGGGGCCAGAAGGTCACCTTCTGTCTGGATGTCAAAGGTCAGTCGCCTTGAGTCTGGGAAATCATAATGCTTTCTGATTCAACTGTGCATGGAGATGTGTGCATACATGTGCAGGTGTATATGGGCTGGTGTCTATATGTGAGTACACGTGTGTGTTTAACCTAGAGGAAACTCTGGGGCTGTTTGTTGTTCTTCATCTATGTGTCTGAGGCTGGATTTGAAACCAAGTCTCCCTCACTCCAACTCTAGTATCCTATCTCCTTTAATGTGCTGCTTCCCAAACAAGTCATAGGATTAGAGGGGACCACATTCTAGAATAAAAGGCATTACTTGCTATAGCCTGAATGCAGAACTCATTGGTACAACTAATGTATACACATTCTCTGCTTTTTGGAACAAATGTGGCCAAACAAGTTTTCCTAACAACACCTAATAAATCAGACAAATGCACACACACACACACACACACACACACACACACACACACGCCCACTGAATTAAGGCTTTTGGTAATAAGGGAATCAAAATGATGCCACTCCCATAACATTCTGAGCTTCATAGAAGTCCAGTCACTTTCTGAGACTGGATTTTACTTATTATCTAGCCCACACTCTCTCCCCCTCATTGTGTGCTGACCTTGACTATTAGGATCCCCCCACTGTTTCAGCATTTTTAGAATTTTGTAGTGAATTCCTGGCTCTGGAATCCCCCCTATATTCCTCCCACCAATCAATCGGGAATTCCTGCTGCATTAGCAGATCTGTCCAATGCTACCCTTGCAGTTCTAGGATGCCAGGATCATAGGTTTAGAACCAGAAGGGACTGTGGAGGTCTTCTCGTCCATGTTACAGATGAGGGAGCCCAGATCCAGGCAAAGTTCAGTGACCTCTTTAAGGTTATGCAGGTGGTAAGTTGCAGAGGCGAGGTCTGAACCCAGGTCATCTGACCCAAGGACCAGGGTTCTTCCCACTATTCCCCGTTGCCTCCTCTTTGAAATTGTGTGTTTGTCCCTTCCCCAGAATCAGTGGCAGTATTCTCCAAGGAGCAGCAGACACAGAACAAGGTGGAGGCCGTGGCTGGTAGCAGTGCCACTCTGAGCTGTGAGCTGGCCCAGGCCCAGACAGAGGTGACCTGGTACAAGGATGGGAAGAAACTGAGCCCCAGCCAGAAGGTGCATGTGGAGGCCAAGGGCAAGGGCCGGCAGCTGGTGGTGCAGCAGGCAGGGAAGGCAGATACTGGGGAGTACACCTGTGAGGCCGGAGGCCAGAAGGTCACCTTCCATCTGGATGTCCAAGGTTAGTTCCATGATTGCTTAGTGTGGGAGCCTGGGGCCGAAGAACATGGGGATAAATGACCTGCATCCTTAGGGAGACTGTGATTGAGGGCATTTGCATCTATAATCTCTGTCCTTGACAAGAGGGGGCCAGAGACTCTGACCCAGACCACTGGGGAGATAAGGCCTTTAGGCACCAGCTGGTTCAGCTCCTGGGAAGGCAGCATTTATAGTGATTATGGTAACGAAAAATATGCCCCAAATTTACCAAAACAATTCCATTTCTAAAACAAAGTATGCTTTTCAGTGTGCCAGAGGAATTTCCTATATAAGACCATGTTCCCCAGTATTTTTGTTTGGACAATATGCTCATTGTAGTAGTGACTGCTCCATTAACCCTCCTCCACAAGAGAGGAGGGTTCCCAGTCTCTCTTCCTGGCTGCCCCTAGAATGATCTTACAAAAAGCTGCCCTTACTCCGTGGCTTACTGGTACACGGTCCTCAAGGTAGGAGAATCTCAGCTGTTTGTTCATTCATTTCTTTGATGTATGAAACCATTCCAAATCGCCCAAGACTGAATTTCCATACCCTCTTGCTCACTCCCCTCCCAAGACTATGGATCCCCTGGGAAGACTGTTGGTGCCTAATTTTAAAATGTTGGGGATGGAGGGAGCGTACGGTGTGATCTTCCCCTGGCCTCACATACTTCTAGTGATGGTCCTGCCTCATCAATAGTGAGACTCCTGTTTTTTCTAAACTGGCCTGATTTCCAGTACTACTATCACTTGCCGGGTAATGTTGGAGTCAGTTCAGAGAAGAGGGCAGGGCAGAAGCTACGGGTGTGGCCTAACAATTGGAGCAAGGACTCTAGAGTCTGAGACCTGGCTTCAGATCCTATCTCTGACACTTATTACCTGTGTGACCACAGGCAGTCGCTTAACCTCCTTAGGCCTCATTTTCCTCATCTGTAAAATGTGAGGGTAGGAATAACTGATCTTTAAAGTCCCTTCTGGCTATGAACACAGGAGTACAGAGGAAGAAGAGTCTTCAGTGGTCAGCTTGACCCAGAGGTGGGGCAGGTGTGGTTTCTCATCTGTCCTTTGGCACTGTCTCCCCTCACTAGAACCAGAAACAAAAGCCCCTGAGAAACCTGCCAGGAAGGAGCCATTGGTGGTGCGGGAGCACGAGGACATCATTCTGTCAGCCACGGTCACATCTGCTACAGCCACTGTCACATGGCTTAAGGATGGGCTGGAGATCAGACGCAGCAAGCGCTATGAGTTTTCAAGTGAGGGAACCACCCACACCCTCACTGTGTATGATGCCCAGACCCAAGACAGCGCCATCTACACCTGTAGGGCCAACAAGGAGAAGCAAGACTTTCCTGTCCAGGTTGAAGGTGAGGTGGGCAAGCCAGAGAGGGGAATGTTACCCCCAGCCCTCCCTAGCAGAGCGTGGGAGATAAGGTAGTTACCTAAAGGAGATCTAGAGGAGATTGACCCCCCCAATCTCTGTCAGGACACAGACCCATTTCTACCTTGTGCCCTCTCTCCCAATTGTCCACAGAGGTCCCTGTGAAGTTTGCCCGACCCCTGGAGCCGGTGAGCGGAGAGGTCGGACAGACAGTGATGCTGTCCTGTGAGCTGAGCCAGGCACTGGGTGATGTAGCATGGCGCTGTGGCGGGATGGAGATCCGTTCTGGCAAGCGATTCCAGATGGGGGCAGATGGGCCCCGGCGTACCCTCACCATCATGGGACTAAGGGCTGAGGATGAGGGCGATTACTGCTGTGAGAGTCGCAATGACAAGACCACCACCCAGCTCACAGTCAATGGTATGGGGGCTCTGTGTGTGTGACTATGTTCGTGAATGAGTGTGTCCATAAGACTACCTGGGACTCATGCCTCTATGTGTGATGTTTGTGAGATTGTACTTATCACATAAGCAATAACCAGTAGGCGCTTAATAAAAATTGTTGGATGACATTGCAGAAATGGAAAGCAAAGGTCACCAACTCTGGGGGTGTCTTGAAGCTTGGAGTGTGCCGAAATGGAGAGTTCTCATCACTCTGACTCCAACTCCCGGGGGAATGATGAGAACTGAAAGGAATTTGCTCAGCACTACCTTAATACCAAGAAGGCTGGGGTTAGGTCCTTGGCAGCCCGTGCTAGGGCCATGCATGCTACCTTGGGGTTTCAGCATTGTTCAAGGAGGCTCTCAAGACATTGGAACTGGCTGCCTTCACCCAGGTGTATGGTAGCGCTAAATGATGGGTGAAAACACAAGGTGTGGTGGAATGAAAGGTGCCTCAGATCTGGATCTAAGATGCCTGGATTCAGTCTTAGCTCCTGTATGTCTTTGGGAAAATTATTTCCATTTCCTGGGCCTAGGTTTTCTTCTCTATCAGTCCTATGAGCATATAAAATATGACTCTACGTGTATATATGGGTGGGTATGTACTTACATATATGTGAGTGTGTATGTCTGTGTATGATTATAAGTGTATAATTGTCAGGGATTGAAGGAGGAGGCTATGGCAGTAAGACTCAGCGATCTTAACCCTTACGGCCCTGCTGGGTTTTATACCAAGCACATTATATAGTATCAGGCTCTACTCTTGGGGGAATGGGAGGAATGGGTTATCATGACAAAGACACAGGATGCACAGAAAACAACTCACTTTTGTATACTGCTTAAAGGTCTACAAAGGCCTTACCTCACAACAGCCTTGTGAGAAATGTAGTAGTACAAAGGTTCTTATCTTCAGTTTACAAAAGAGGAAACAGACTCTGAAAGTTAGAGTGATCTTTCCCAGGATCACACAGCTGCTAGGTGTCAGAACTGCAATTCCAAACTTTTTGGCTCCAAGAATCTAATCATTGGATGACACTGCCAATTTGTGTCCCTCCCCTACAGCACGCAAAAAAGTGGATAGAACCAAGGTATGGTCATTTAGGTAGGGGTGCAGGTCATATAGACTTCATCTCATCTAGCCCTTTCACTTTACATAAGAGAAAGACCAGGCCCAGAGAGGTTAATGGATTTGCCAGCAATCACTTGGCCAGATTCTCTGATTCTAAATCCAGTCTCCTTTCCATACTAAGACACCTTTTTGTCCAAGAGGAAGAACAGTTAGGAGATTTCTGTATTCAGGGAGGAGTCACTAATGCTCATCCAGTTAGTCTGGGAAGACCACATAGAAGAAGTAGCACGTTGGAAGTTGATTAAATTGTGGGAGAGGACCTGTTTCTCTCCCCATTCTATGTATTCCCACTGCCTTCAACTCTTGCCTCTCATTTCCCTTACAAAAGATTTTCTATTTCCTCAGTCCCCCGAATGGTCAAGTTCACCTCAGGCCTGAGCAATTCAGTCTCTGAAGAAGGCTCTGAGGCCATGTTCCAGTGTGTGGTTGCCCCCAGCAATGCTGTGGTGGTCTGGAGTCGGAATGGTGTAAAGCTGGAGTCTGGAGCTAAGTATGTCATCTCTCAGAGCGATGCTAACCACAGCCTCGTCATTACTTCCCTGACCCTCGAGGATGCCGGCCAGATCACTGCCGAGGCTGAAGGGGTCACCACGACAGCCAGTCTCAGAGTCCGAGGTGAGAGGGACTTTATGTGGCTTGGTCTGGATGCAGTCGAGCCTGACCAGGGGTGGCTGCTGCTACTCTTATCAATGAGTACTCTCTTTGTAGGCTGCTTTAAAAGCTAAGCCAATGTTGCTGACTATTAAGTCTCTCTTCCCAGCTTGGCAAGCTGATTTAGTCTAATTAAGCTGAGGTTGGGCATAGTGACCTAGTCAGGGCATAGGGAGAGACAGATTTAAACCAGACTTTTAATCTATTTAATTCACCAAGTTAAATTAAGTGAATATCTATTAAAGCACCTACTATATGCCAGGCTTTGTGCTTGGTGCTGAGGATACAAACACAAAAAGTGACATAGTCCCTGCCCTCAGGGAAATTACATACCATTGAGGGGTATGTAATATAAGTATGTACAAAATTATCTATAAAGTAAATAGAGGGTAGATTCTGGAGGCCGGAGAAGGCACTAGTAGGTGGGGGGAATCCAGAAATGCCTCATGGAGGAGGCGGTTCTTGAGCTGAGCCCAGCCCTCCCTTGGGATGCCCTTGTGGCATAGAGGGCACCCTGGGCCTCTGAAGACTGTCTAGTGGACTGCAAACTCCAGCAAGTCCTGACAAGGTTTTCTAATAGGTGGCAATTTGGCAAGGTAGAATAGAATGGGTAGAATGGGTAGAATGCTTTTGGATTCAAGATAGGAAGAGAATGAAAGAAAAGTTTTTATTAAACATTCACTGTGGGCAAATACTGTGCTATGCTTTGAGGAGGCAGAAATAAAAAGAAGCCCAGTCCCTGCCCTCAAGGAGCTTATATTCTAATAGGAGAGACTGCACCTCTAAGGAAATGACAGCCAGGGAAGGGTGTTTTGCTTTGGGAAGTCACTAGGATGGTGAGTAGAGCCTTGGGGGAGTTGATTGACACACTCTTTCCAATTGCAGTGGCAGTATTCATTTCACTGACTCTTAAAGGTAGAAGTTGGGACCTGGGTAGGGAGTTTGGGAGATGACTGGAATGTGAAGCTTGGGGGGCTTTCTGGCTATAGTGGGCCATGAGCATTTCTACTAGCTTATTAACCAGTCAAAACAGCTTGGTCCAAGGGTGAGAGTTCCAGAATGGGAATTCAGTCCCCCAGGGCATGGTCTGTGGAGGCACAGGTGTGATGGGAGGGCACAAGATGATTTGGATGGATGGCTGCATGGGAGTAGAAGCAGGGCTGAGGCTACTTAGATATAACAGGGAACTTCCCTGTCTGTAACTTAAAATATCAAAACAAAGACTACTGGGAGTATCGGATACATGGGAACTACTACAAATGCAGCTTCTCAGGGGCTCCAGCTTATCCTCTTTCTGGGGTCTGTTTGCAGTACTTATCCAAGCAGGAGCTAGTGAGGGTGGGCTGCAGCCTGACCTTGGCCTGGGGAATGGAGCAGGGAAGGGGGTCAAGTTCTTTTTATTCCAGAGTAAGGTTTGATTTTACAAATGCACCAGTAGAGAAGACAGTCCCCAACCCCCCAACCCCCCCGCCCGCCGCCCCCAGGCATATCTGCATATGTCAATCAGGAGTCAGCCAGAATAGAACACATAAGATGTTTGGAGCATTTAATGGTGGAGAATAAAAGAAGCCTGGACATTTTGATTGGGGCCAGATGTGGAGGGCCTTCCTTGAATGTGAGGCTAAGGACCCTGGACAGTGTCTTGTAGTCAGTGGGGAGTCAAGTATGCTGACCATGGGGGTGATGTGATCAGAACTTCATGTTAGGTAAATTAACTTGGCAACATTTTCAGGGAAGGAGGGAGGGAATAAATATTTATTATTTTATTATTAATTTATTAAGCACCCACAGTGTACCATGGTACAGATTTACAAATATAATCTCATTTGCAGAAGAGATTAGAGGGTAGGAGCCTAGAGGCAGACAGACCAGTGGAGAGGACCAGTGCAGTATCATGTCTCTAATGGGGAAGAGCCTGAACAAGGATGGTATTATACATATCAAAGCAGAGTAATTTAGGAGTATCCCCTGTCTTCAGGAGTAGTATATTAAGACATATACACACTAGGAGTGGAGCAAGGGTATCTTTAACCATAGAACATGCCTTTTCTCTTCTGGGACTCAAATTTCCTTATCTGTTAAACTGAGGTGGGTGGACTAAATGATCCCAAAAGTTATGCCCAATTCTAAATTGTTCTTCCTTCTGTGAGTCTGGCCCCCTTGGTATCAGGAGGACACTTGAGATGACTTCTTAGGCCCTGCTGATTTGATGCTTTTGGCTTTCCTCATCCCCCAGAGGCCCCTGTACTGTTCAAGAGGAAGCTGGAGCCAACCACAGTGGAAGAGAGGGGCTCGGTGACATTAGAAGTGGAGCTGACCAAGCCTTGTTCTTCTGTGAAATGGACTCGGAACACTGCGGCCTTGGTGCCCGGCGAGAACGTGGAGATCAGGGCCGAAGGCACTCTCCATAGCCTACTCCTTAAGAACGTGAGCTTCTCCGACCGGGGCTTTTTTGGCTGTGAGACACCAGATGACAAGACACAGGCAAAGCTCAATGTGGAGAGTAAGTGAGACCGGTTTGGGGGAGGAGGGCTACGAGATGGGTCTGTGTGTGAAGTAGGGCAACAAAATGTGGCTGTGATTAATCCTTGATGGAGTGACAGTGCGTTCTGTCTCATTCCTACCATCTGAGGCAATGGTGCTCATTTCTCTGGGTGATGAGGCAGTTGGCATGGCCCTAGAGGAAAAGAGCATCCTGAGGGTAAAAGGGTTTAACCAAGAGGGTAAAAGACCACAAGTCAGATTTCAGCCCACCTCTATAACCGAGGAAGACAAGGAAGAAATTTCTAGTAGTGGTCCAAACAGTCAGGAAGAACACACCATGAGAGTATTGGCAGGATGAGGTGGCTTATGAAATTTCGATGAGCATTCTAGCCACACCACCTTCCTCCATATAATGTGTCCAGGGTCCCTCTTTACTTCCCCCACTCAAGGAAAAAAAGAGTAGATTTCTCCCATAAAAAGCCAGATCTCCCAATCATTTCCATCCTGGAAGCACCACATCCCCCTGGCTTTGTTTTCTGCAAGCCAGCATGTGCAAGCTACAAGGTCAGGGGATGCAGAAAGATTTATCAGAGTGGGAGAATTGCAGCATCCAAAATAGATGTAGTCAATCCTTTTGCAGTAAATCCCATCACTTCATGAAGGAATACAGTTTTTTGTTCAAATGGCATAGTCTTGGTGAAGACCCATAATTTTATTGGCACGGGGAACTCTCTGTGTAGGAATCCCGTGCCCCCCATCCCCAGGGAGACTGGCAACTTGTCTGTAATTTAAAGTCTTGGAGCATTGCCCAGAAGTCCTGAGGTTAAGGTGAAGTGACTCATCTTTTGGCAGACAACAGCTAGTATATGTCAGGGGCAGAACTTGAACCCAGGTTTCCCTGGCACTTTTCCCATTATGTCACACTGAGGCTTAGTTCAGTTTTAAAACATTCAGTGTTGTGGCTATTACAGGCTGTGTCCTGTCTGAGCACTGCCCTTTAGACCTCTGGCTTCTATTCTAGACCTCAACTTTCCAAATCCCAGAATCTCAGAATTGGAAGGGACTTAGCATCCATCTAGTCCAACTCATATGTGAGAAGAACCCCCACAATGACACCCCCACACACAAGTGGTCACCTAACCTTTGCCCAAAGACCTCTAATGAGGTCTTTCAGTACCTCCCAAGGCTGTTCATTCCACTTTTATATAGTTTTAATTGTTAGGAAACCTTTCCTTAACAAATTAAAATTATATATTATATATAATTATAAATTTAAGTTAGTATAGTTATATTTATTATAATAGGTATTATTAATTATAAATTATAGCAAGCTCCTTGTCATTTCCCTCTGTTATTTTTAGAGTCTTCTGAGTTAGTGGCTTCTGATGAGAACTCTCTCATATCCTAGGCTCTTTTTTTTTTCAGTCCCTTTGCTTCCTCCCACCCTGTTATTTCCCAATACTACTGCTTTGCCCAACTCTCCACTTCTAAACTGGTTACAGTTTCTTCCATTCAGGCTTTTGCAGTATGCATCTTTATGGTCAAGACAATTCCCATTGGCTTCCAAGGATAGACAAGTCATACCCAGCTCATTTGAAAATTCAGAACCATTTCTTTGCTCTTTTTCTTTCCTCCTTTCGCATGTAGTGCGTCAGATCCGGCTAGTACGGGGCCTGCAAGCCATAGAGGTTCGGGAACAGGGGTCAGTATCGTTGGAGGTGGAGCTCTCACACAGTGATGTGGAAGGCAACTGGACCCGAGATGGCCTGAAGCTCAAATCTCAGAATAACTGCTGTATCACAGTCCAGGGTGTGATTCACAAACTGACCCTGTCCCCCTTGGGCCTGGAAGATGCTGGACTCATAGCCTTCAAGGCAGACGGTGTCCACACATCTGCAAGACTCACTGTCCTTGGTATGGCCATCCTTGGTCTTGGTCTTGGAGGAGGGGTAGCTGTGAAGGGGAATGGTCCACACATCCAGGGCACTTATGGGTATTGGTAGGACTGGAGTGGAAAAGTATGTCTACACATCTGAGCTGCCCATAGTCACATTTTCATTGCTTGGAGAAGGGTATCCTCATATTTATTTTTCTGGTGGTCAAGAGAAAAATTTAGGTGATTTGCCCCCCTTTTGTGGATTAAAAAAACTGGGACAAGTATGGTTTTTATGACTTTCTTAAAGTCATGAAATAAGTTGGGCTGAGTTGGGAGAACAAGGTCTCAATTATATAGGGATAGGGACAAATACCATTGGCCCCTTTACTTCCCCACACTTCTTTGGGAGTGGGAAGGAGGCAAAGGATCCACCTAACCACCATTTCCTCCCCTCCCTATCTCTCAGAGCTTCCTGTGAAGTTCAGCCACCCCTTGCAGGACATTGTGGCTACAGAGAAGGAGAAGATCATTTTGGAGTGTGAATTATCCCGGGCCAACCATGATGTCAAGTGGTTGAAGGTACCCTATGATCCCTGGACCTGTTTCTTCCACCACTCCCCCTAAATCCTTAGCACTGATGGACAACATCATTCTCTCTGAGTGGCCTAGGCCACCTTCCCAGCTCTGGGTTGCCTTTCCTCATGTCTCACTGCAGGGCTGTAAGCCAAGTCTAGCTGACATTCATTGTAGAGGACTCTTTATTATGTACAAGTTGGTCCAATGGGCCCTGAGTTCTCTTCTAACTCTGGGATTGTGTGAGTGTGTGGGAAAAGCTTGTTATGGGGGTAAGGGCCAGCCCTGAGCACAAGGGAAGGCATAATGCTGAAGATAATGGTGGTTGGGGCTGGGGGAGGCTGTATCAGGGAAGTAGGCTTAGCATCAGGAGCTTTGGAAGCAGCCCAAAGGAGGAAAGGTCATTGGTGGGGTTGAAGAGGAGGATCTGACTGTTCTGACAGGTTAGTGCCCTGTGCCTGGTTGGTCTGTTTTTGATACGTGCCTTTCCTCCAGGATGGAGTGGTGCTTCGAGCAGGGAAAGCACTGGGAATTGTTTCCCAGGGGACCAAGAGGAGTCTTGTCATCCACAAGTGTGAGCCTGGAGACCAAGGTACCTATGTATGTGATGCTGGTGATGCCAAGACTTCAGCCACTCTGCGGGTGCAAGGTAAGGCTCGAGATGTGTGGTTGTGATGTGATATGATATCAGAAATGGCCACCTCTCTCTGAGACTCAGTTCTTTCATCTGCAAAATATAGGTCTCAGAACTTCCACAACCATCCTCCTAAGATTGTTGTGAGGAAGGTGCTCTAGAAATAGAAATTGCTTTATTATTAATAATAATTATTGTTATAGCAATAACCACACATGGTAGAATCATACAGATTTACTTATGGAAACGAGACAGTTTATGATGGCAATTTGCAATCAGATCGTTGCCACCAGAGATTAAACAAAGGATATATTTAAGGAGCCCAGATTTATTAATTAAGGCAGATTATTCAAGGAAATGATAGAAGCAATTTGTGTAAACAGATCACTGCATATTGCAAAAATTTAGCATTTACTGAATACCTAGAAAGTTACAACTAGGTGGCTAGCATCATATATCCAAAGCTTTCCTTTATAACTATCCTTTATAAACTAACAGACAAGGAATCCTCACACTACAAATATAAACCATGAAAATTCAACAAATAGACTTTGCTGAAACTAGAGAATCATTGCAAAAAGAATCAAAGAGGAAAAATGAGTATTGAACAGAAAAGGGAGAGAGGAGAAAGGGGGGAAAAAGGAGTAAAGAGGTTGGTTGGAAGGAGGGAGGAAGGGAAGAGGATAGAGGAAGAAGGCAAGTAGAGGAAGGAGAATTGAGGACCCTATCCTGGGGCGAGGAACTCCCCTGCCCTCCATGGGGACAGTCTTGGTGTGTGAGGAGAGAGAAGGGCCTTTTCTGTAGTAGTAAAGTAGGGGTAGTAGCAGTAAAAAGGGAAAGGCTTGTTAATGCATGAGGAGACACAAGTCCCAACAGTCAGTGCCCTGAGGATTGAGAGAGAGAGCTTTGTCTGCCAGGGGTAGAGCAGAAGGTGTCCAAACATGCAGAAGCAAACCACCTCTAAGAAGGGCTTCATGGTCACAGGTGTGTTGCTGAATTCTGCACATCTGGGAATGATGCTTTCCATCTGTTTCTGGCTTTAGCAGCAGCAGCAGCTTTTCTAGCTGGAGCCACACTAATCCTGTCTATGAGGGAGGAAGGAGGGAGAGAAAGACCAAGGGAGTCATGTGGTCAAGGAAGAGTGTGGGGAGTCTGGGTCCAGGCAGAGGGAGAGCTGGCTTTCAGTCCTTTAACTAAACACACTAGATAACTTCTAAGGTCCCTCCCAGCTCTGACATTCTATGTTCTAAGGTTCCTTCCAGCTTTGATCTTCTATGTTCTAAGGTTCCTTCCAGCTTTGACATTCCGTGTTCTAAGGTTCCTTCTGGCCATGACATTCTTGTGTTTTAAGGTCCCTTTTAGCTCTGATATTCTGTGTTACAAGGTCCCCTCCAGCTCTGATATTTTATGTTCTAAGGTTCCTTCTGGTCATCATATTCTGTGTTCTAAGGTTCTTTCCAGCTTTGATACTTTATATCCTAAGATCCTTTTTAACTCTGACATTCTATGGTACAACAGCCTTTCCAGCTCTGATATTCTGTGTTCTAAAGTCCCTGCCGTCTCTGATATTGTGTTCCAAGGTCCCCCTACCATTTCTCACGTCCTATGTTCTGAGGTCATTGCCATTTCTGATACCATATTCAAAGTTCCTTGCAGTTCCTGACATTCTTGGTTCTAAAGTCCTTTTCATCTCTGAAATTTAGCATCAGTGCATCCCCCTCCTCTCATTCTAGGCAGGAATATACAGATCGTGAAGCCCCTGGAGGATGTGGAGGTGATGGAGAAGGAAAGTGCAACCTTCACCTGCCAGATCTCCCATGATGAGGTGCAAACCCAGTGGTACAAGAATGATGGCAAGATCCGGCCTGGGGACAACATCAGGATGCGCCAGGAAGGTCCGAAAAGTTGGGGGTGTGAAGTGGGGGGGCAAGTGTGGAGGAGAAGGGGTGGGAAGCTGGAGCGGCTAAAGAGGGAACCAGTGGCCAACCCATTGGCATCCCTTCGCTTGTACCTGGGGAGAGGAGGGTGGATTTCTCTTAACACCCAACTCCCGTATCCATCCTCTTCTGTGTGAGGGTTCCTAGAACCACGGTGAGGATATCATTAGCTCAGAACTGGACAGAATTCCCGCTACAGCAGGCGAAGGAGGGGGCACTGGGGAAGGAGGAGGCACTGACTCAGGGAACAGGGCCAAGGAGGAAGAACCGTCGTCTCTTTTGAAGAATTTGAGCTAACCCTTTTCTGTGGTACTTCCTGGAACTCATCAGTGGGAGACAGGGGTATTGTAAAAGGATTTTCCAGGGTGAGAAGGCAGCTGGGTGATAGTGGTGAAATCTGTAGTAGTACAGGCAGGAGGGGAATGAAACACTAGCATTCATGAAGAGCTCACATTCTAATTGGGGAGATCACACACACACACACACACACACACACACACACACACATTGCCATAATCAAAAGTAGAATGTTACGATGTGCTGTGGGAGCTCTTGGCAGGGCAGATGTTTCTAGTGGGGGTGGAGGTAAGGATGGTATCAGGTGGCAGTACAATGGCAACTTCATGGAGGAGGTGGGTCTTATAGGACTGTAAGTGGAAGAAGGGGTGGGCATCTGAGACGTGGGAAATGCCATGAACAAAAAAGGTGCATAGGTGAAATGGAGTGGGATGTTTGGGGGTGGGTCTAGTTTAGCTGGAGTGTAGAATATTTGAGAGTGAGCAGTGGGAGATAAGGCTCAAAAAGTAGAGGGAGAAGGGTGCCAGGTCATGGAGGACCCAGCAGACCAGGCTGCAGCATCTGGAGTGGGGAGCCATTGACGGTTTTTGAGTAAAGGAAGAAAAAAAAGGGAGCTTCCCATCTTTACCTTTTTATACAAGAAAGATCCCATTTCTGACTCATGCCAGTGAAGTTTTGCCAGTTTTCCTTGTTTCTTGGGAATCTAGACCAGTGATTGGGTGGGTAGTGAGATGGGGGTAAGGAGAAGCAAAGGATCTATTACTTCCACTCCAGATCTTCTCTTGGGGAACTTTGAATATTATAATTGGCAAAGGAAGTGAAGGAGAGAGAAAGGGATGGTGAGGTAGAGTCTGACTCATCCCATGGCTGACTTAGTAAAATTATTGAGCCCTTTCTTCATAGAGACGGGGGTCTGCTCTTATGACCTTGGCTGGACTCTCTAAAACATTAACCTGTAAATTTCCCAGAGCCCCAGGGGTTCACTACACTGTAAATCTGGCTATTATCTCATAGGGGACTTCATGGCAAGGCAAAGAATAAAGGCACCACTAAATCTGCTTATGAACTGAATTTCCAACTTAACTCTTCTGGGCTAGTGTCCAGACCCTAAAGCAGATGCCAGGTGCAACCAGAGTCTTTTGTTCAGAACTTTATGTGCTGGAATGTCATATCTATGACTGGAGGCAGCAGGCAATTATCAGGAGCTAGCTTGGGCTCTAACATAGTCTTCTTCTCCAGGAAAGACCTACACTTTGCACTACTGGAAAGTCATGGTAGAAGATGCAGCAGAGATCAGATTTGTGGCAGAGAATGCAGAATCTCGAGCCCAGCTCATAGTGAAAGGTAAGGAGTGGGATGAAGGAAGAGAACAGACCAGTGTTATAGAATACAGGGGAAGAGTATGCCTCTCCAAAATGAGCATATGCCCAAACTAACCTTGTGGGATTCTACATATGGAGAAGTGAGAAACCCACCACAATCCTAAAGGAGTGAATATGTGTCAGGAGAGTAGCCTGACAGAATGGAGGTACTCAAGTGGTATTGGACTCAAGGAGACCCAGGTTCAAATCCTGCCTCTGACACTAGGTGTTTCTGTTGCAATTCACTTAAATTCCTCAAGCATTGGACAACTCAAAGACCACACATTTTTGAAAAATTAAATTAATAATTTTCAGTGAAAATTAATTTATTATTAATAAATAATATTATATTTATTAAAATTAATTAAATTAATAAATAAATAAATTAAATTATTCAGAAAAAATCTGGTTTTTTCTTCCTCCTACCTCCTGGACCCATAAAAAAGAAGACAAAGTAACAATAAATATGCATAAAAAAGCAAAACAATGATTGTAAGTTATAGACAGGTCACAGTCTTTGCCAGAGGAGGGAGTTTTCACACACAAAATCACAGGTTCTTGATGTGTGGACAAATATGCCTCCCAAGCTACTTGCCAGCCACAAGGAGGCTGGGGGAAGTCCATGGATAAGAAAGAAAATATCATGAAAAGAAAGAAAAGAAGGTAGAAAGAGAAGGTTTTTTTGTTTTGTTTTGTTTTTGGTTTTTTGGGTTTTTTTGCCATAGTAGCAGGGACTGAAGAGAAAGAAATAAGGAAGTGTCATGCTCTGGGTCCACTGGAGGAATATGGAGAGGGGGTGGGTGGTCTGTATCCACTGGAGTAATTTGGAAGGTGAATGGCTTGCATCCACTGGAGAAATGAGGACCTACTGAATTCAGGGAACCCTTTCTTTCCTCTCCCTTTCCCTTCCTTAGAGCTGCCAGTGGTGATTGTGCGGCCACTGAGAGACAAAATTGCCATGGAGAAGCACCGGGGAGTGCTAGAATGCCAGGTGTCGAGGGCTAGTGCCCAGGTGCGATGGTTCAAGAAGGATGTGGAGATCCATGCTGGGCCCAAGTATGAGATGGTCAGTGATGGCATCTATCGGAAGCTCATCATCAATGATGCTCAGCCAGAGGATGAGGATACGTATACCTGTGATGCTGGCGATGCTAAGACCAGCGCTCATTTCTTTGTGGAAGGTACAAGGGGAAAGTACTAGGCTCAGGTGGCAGGGCTGGGGGATGAAATTTCCCTTGGACTTTGGGTCTTTGGATGATAAATAGGAAAGAGTTCCAAGCAAGGTCAAGTGAATGTGTCTTCAGACTCTCCAGTGCCTCTGCCAGCCACCTCCCACCACCCACAATTTTGCCTCATTCCTTTCTTTCCCATCGCCTCCATCAAAACTTCCGTTTTCTTAGTACGGTAATCTCACCTGGTTCACAGTAACCTGACAGGATTATTTGCACTGAAGTGTTTGTGGCTGATAATAGTTTAATATTTATACCAGGGGTGGGGAACCTGCAGCCTTGAAGCCACATGTGGCCTTCTAGGTCCTTGGGTGTGGCCTTTTGACTGAATCCAAGTTTTACAGACCAAATCCTTTTATTAAGGGGATTTGTTCCATGAAGTTTGGATTCAGTCAAAGGGCCATACTTGAGGACCTAGAGGGCCACATGTGGTCTTGAGGCCACGGGTTCCCCATCCCTGATTTATACCCTCAAAGAAGATGTCTACAGTCAACAGAACTTTAACCTAAAGGAACAAATCTCTAAAGGTGGAATTTCAGTCACTGTGGTAGTTTAGGGAGGGTTTTTTTTTAAAGCTTTTATTTAGTATTTTATTTTCCTCCAGTTACATGTAAAAACCATTTATAACATTTGTTTTTAAAACTTTGAGTTTCAAAATCTCTCCCTTCCTCCTTCCCCCCACATCCACCCATTGAGAAGGCAAACAATTAGGTATAGGTCATACATGTGTAGTCATACAAAACATATCCATAATAGTCATGTTGTGAAAGAAAACATCGGCCAAAAAAAATTCAAAAAAAGCTTTTAAAAAGTGTGATTCAATCTGTATTCAGACACCATCAGTTCTTTCTCTGTGGATGGACAGCATTTTTCAGCATAATTCCTTCAGAGTTGTCTTGGATCACTGTATTGCTGAGAACAGCTGTTTATCTTACAATACTGCTATTACTTTGTACATAGTACATTTCACTCTGCATCAGCCTGTGCAAGTCTTTCCAGGTTTTCCTGAAAGCATACTGTTCATCATTTCTTATAGTACAATAGTATTCCATCATAATCACATACTACATCTTGTTCAGCCATTCCCCAATTGATGGACTTCCTCTCAGCTTCTAATTCTTTTTTTTTAAATGACTTTACTTTATTTACTTTTTGTTTACAAGATTCAGTTCCACAATCACTTGAGTTTCAGATTTTCTCCCCTCCCTTCCTCCCCCCCCCCATGGTGGTGTGCAGTCATATATAGGATCTGCAAATACTTTCACATTGTACAATAGTTTGGTTATATAGAATGGTTGTAACCTATGAGTGATCTCTGGGAGAAAAAAGCAAAACCAAACATGAAAAAGAATGATATCAGCTTCTAATTCTTTACCCCCAGAAAAGAGCTGCTATGAATATTTTTGTACATATAGGTCCTTTTCCTTTTAATTTTTTGTCTCTTTTGGAACACAGACTTAGTTGTGGCATTGCTAGGTCAAAGGGTGGGCATGATTTTATAGCCCTTTGGGCATAGTTCCAATTTGTTCTACAGAATGGTTGAATCAGTTCACAACTCCATCAATGCATTAAAATTTCATTTTCCCCAAATTGGGAATTTTTGTGTTGGAAAAAAAAGCAATGCCTATGTGGGTGGCCATTTATCTCCTTTATAGGCAAAGCAAATCTTGTTTTTTAATGTTGATTACAGGGAGATGGAACACTTGCTTGTCCAGAGAAAGTAAAGTTTGACTTCTCTCCTCTCTCTTTCTCTCCCTTTTCCCTGAAGAACAATCCATTACCATTGTACGGAACCTGAAAGACATGGAAGTGATGGAACCAGCTCCAGCCTGGTTTGAGTGTGAGATCTCCATCCCATCTGTCCGTCCCCCCAAGTGGCTGCTGGGCAAGACAGTGCTACAAGCTGGGCGAGACGTGACCATTGAACAAATAGAGACAGTCCACCGCCTGACCCTCCACCGCACCTGCTCCACCATGACCGGCCCTGTGCACTTCACCATTGGCAAATCCAAGTCCACAGCTCAGCTCATTGTCTCAGGTAAGCCCCTTGCCTCCTCCCATGTTCCAAGTTCAGCAGGCCCATGCTTGAAGATAATGCCACAGTATCTGTTGTTGCTGTTGCTCCATTCAAGGACTTGCAGAGAGGGGACTTCTTGGGACCTTATATCCCTTGAACCAGAGCCATTCCTTCTTCTTTCCTTCTGCTTCCTCCTTAGTAACAGGCTATGAATGTCAATATACTGTCACGTTGGGTATCTTCAGTATAGAAAATCTCCATTAACCAGGCATGGGGATAGATCAATACACAGATGCATTCCAGGTCAGCAATCACAACTCTCTCCCTACTTCAATTCATCCTTCCACTCAGCTGTCAGATTGATTGGTCTTCCTAAAAGAAGACATCACCCCACTTATTCAAGAAACTCCTGTGGCAACTTGTTACCTCCAGGATCAAACATAAAATTCTCTGCTTGACGTTCAAATCCTTTTATAACCTGGCCTCTTCCTACCCATCCAGTCTCCTTAGACCTTGATACTCCTACATACTTTTTTATCATGACACTGGTGGCCTTGCTATTCTTCAGACACAACACTCCATATCCCAACTCTGGGCATTTTCACTGATTATAGAAACTGGAAAGAGCATGTTTTTCAACCTCTTAATTTTGTAGATCAGGAAAAAGAGACTCATAAAGTGAAGTGACCTACACATTACTTGTATGTGGCCAAACATGAACCCAGATCTTGGCACCAGAAGATGAGTAGGACTTAGATGGGCAGAGATGGATGGGTAGATAATTAAGAATGGCATTGGCCTCTGAGCTCTTCTCCCTAACGCCCCTCTGTTAGAATTCTATCCTTCTGTTGCAATAACTTGATTCTCTGTTTTGAGACCAACAGAGGAAGGAATGGTTAGTTCTCTGGTTCTAATGAGACCACAGTTCCAGGCTTAATTGCCGTCTGGTTTAGTTAGCTTTGAATGAAAACAACAAAGAAAAACCAAGCAAACAAAACCTGTGTCCTAACTGTTTCCCCTAGGCAGTGGCATTATCTTTCTAACTGAGAACTTCAGTTCTTCATTGTGATTCTTCTCTCAGCTGATACGGATTGCAGCCCTTCCTATCTGAGGGCATAATCTTTATGACATTCCCTAGCCAAAACAATCCCCCGCCCCCTCACTACCATGGCTTTAGAATCAGGGCGTCTGGGTGCAGATACTGCCTCTGATGCTTGCTATGTAAGTAAAAAATCACCTGAATTCCCTGGGTCTCAGATTCCTTCCATGAAACACATGGGGACTGGAGTAGATGACCTCTGAGGGACCCTCTGTCTTTAGAGCTGAGATCCTATTCCCTATGAACCTGCTAGTGACAACCACCTGAACAATACTTAGCTGGGGTTGATTCTCAGGATGCAAATACACAGTCCATTACCAGGCCTATATGCAAAATGTTTTGCCTCTTGGTAAAAACTGCTAGAATGTATGTTCCTCTGGCATAGTTTTCAAGAATGCAGGGTCACCTCTAGGTTCCAAGGAGAGTTTGGGAATCACATTAGTGGAGGCCTAGAAAGGACAGTACATTGCATTACATATGGGGAAATGGAAGATCCAAGAGGTTTGATGATTTGTCACAATTGTCCTGGTGGATATTTTCCCCGGTATGAGGTGGACACCAGGGTCTAGCCTGTTGGTGGCTGAGCCATCTTCATTTCTATGCTGGTCTGTCTTTCAGATATCCCTGTGCTGCTGATCAGGAAGATGGAGGACAAGATTGGCCGGGAGAAGCAATCTGTGGTCCTCTCCTGTGATTTCAAGCCTGCTCCTAAGGCAGTGCAGTGGTACAAGGGTGACACCCTTCTTGAGCCCTCTGAAAAATACAAGATGAAGCTGGAGAATCACATGGCAGAGTTACGGATCCTGAAACTCACACCTGGTGATGCCGGTGTCTACCGGTGCCAAGCCGGCAATGCTGACAGCAGTGCCACAGTCACTGTGGAAGGTATGGGGGAAGGGGCAAAGCAGAGTGGGATTAGGGAACTCTCCATTGACCACATGCCCTGTGTTACCTGGGGAGTTTGGTAGAGAAATTGAACCATTGTGACCACTTCCCACCTCTGTCATCCTGAAACCAACCTGAAACCAGAGGGTGGCCATCTGGTCTGTCCTGAGGTCCTTGGGTAATTGCACAGTGTCTGTATATGGGATGCAACGGCCTTTTAGACACATTCCTGATTATAGATCAGGCTAGTAGAGTCCCACCAACATCTGAATAAGCATTTTCCAGCATCAGCAAAAGTCATTTGCCCAGGCTCATGGCTGCTCATTGCCTTAAGCTCAGTGTGGAGTAACCCTCTTTCCACCCCTACCGTGGGCTGCTGTGACTTGAAGCACCCAAGGATTTTTTGGTCCAACTTATTTTTTCTGAGGAGGTTTTGTGTGTTCTTGCTCCTTGGCCTACTGGATTCCTAGCCTCTTTTTTTTTTTTTTAATTTTAAGATATTTTATTGATAGGTTTTCTTTTCTTTTTTACAACCATGTTATTTTCCAGTGGCTCCCCCTTTTCCCCACCACCCCCAATAGAACCTTCCATTGCGACAATTAAGTTTAGTTTAACACTTTGTCCTTATCTGTAAATGTATACCCCATTCCATACCTATAGTCCGCCACCTCTCTGCCAGGTAGCAAGAGAAAACTTGATTTTTAGAATGATTTCTGGTCCCTTTCTCTGAAATGGGGCATGGAGGCTGGACCATGGCAGCCCTTGTATCTTTCATCTATTTTTGTTGACTTTCTTTCTGTCTGGTCCCCCAGCCCTATATCCTACCTATTTAGGAATTGGATAGTTTTCCAAATAATAATTTTGTTAAGACTCTCTTATGTCAGCCTGGGGATGAGCAGATGGGTTTAGTGCCCATTGCTGCTTCTCCAATGTAAGGAGAGTCCTGGACACAGGTCCCTCGAGAGCTTATTCCTTGTAAATAGGTAGATAGGTAAGTGTGGGTTTGCCACACTATTGTTAGGAGGGTCAGAGAGCAGGAATAGCCAATAACTTAACTTTTTCCTCCCTTGTTCTAAAACATTTGGGAAAGAGGCCTCCAGTCCTTCCCTCTTCACTTTTGTAACCCCTCCTTCCTTCACTCCATCACTCTGAAGCCAACCTTCAGACTGGTCCTCAGGTGAAAGACATATAGTCACAGAACCACAGAAAGGAGGAACCTTATAGGATCATTAAGTCCCAGCTCTGCATTTTACAGGTGAGGCCACTGAGGTACAGAATAGTTAAGTGACTTGTCTAGGATCACACAGTCAGTAAGAGTCGGAGGCAAGACTCACTTTCTGATATCAAGCTGGTTCTCCATCTACTATGTCACTACTTCTTTATGCATCATCATCAGACCCAGATTCAAAGCCTTTCCAGGCACTGAGTTTCATTAGCATGGCTGCAGAGAACTCAGCTTATCTCCAGAGCACAATGAGGCCTCAGGCAGGGCTTGGAGAGAGAGGGATGTGGGCCTTGTATAAATTGTGATCTCTGCCCACCCACCTCCCTCCCCATTTATACTTACTTGACTCCTGAGTCTCTTCCATGTGTCTTCCCTGACCCCGAGCAGCCCGTGAAGTAGCAGTGATACAGCCCCTTCAGGACGTGGAGGCAATGGAGGAGGGCAGCGCCAGCTTCTCATGCGAACTGTCTAATGAGGATGAGGAGGTGGAATGGCTGTTGAATGGGACTCTGCTCTATAATGACAGCTTTCATGAAATCTCCCACACGGGAAGTTGCCATAAGCTAGTACTCAAGCATGTGAGCCTGGCGGACACAGGCACTGTGAGTCTCAAGTCAGCCAAGGTGTCCCAGTCAGCCCAACTGATGGTGAAAGGTGAGAAGGGGCATGTGGGTAGAGGAGGGACACTGTCTTCTGACCAAGTAGCCTGGGATCTCTTTAGAACTGTTTCTGATGTGGACCTTGGCTTGCTTTGAGGGAGAAGAGGGTCTTCACGGGGCAAGAATGGTCAATGACCTCTCCTTGGCTGAGCTATAAGGGAGGTACCCCCCAAAGATTTCTCCAAGCCCTCATTCTAGAGAACTGGGTTCTCTTCCTAGCCCAGGTGCCCTCTCAGCAGAGTGAGGGGCATCCTGGTTACAGCAGGAGGGCAGCCTGGGTTTAAGAGCCTCCCTATCCCCTTCAGAAATTCCAAGTTCAGATCCAATCCTGCTCTCAGCCTGTGTGTCCCCAGACTAGAGAAAAATCTCATTTCAGTTTAGAATCTTGGAGTTCCCCTTCTCTGGACTTTCTTAGGCTTCCCAAAGGAGAGTCAGACTTGCAAGTCATTTTCAAATATATCTGACTGTAAAATCCTTTACTGCTCACAAAACGACCTGATCCCTTATTCAAGACGTGAGGTCCACAACTATTAGATACCTGCTGTGTGCCCAGTACTAGGGTAGGCAGGGCTAGCAGCAAAAACAGCAGGAAAAGACTTGGTGCATATCTCAGGGCGCTCACAGTCTAAGTGGGAAGACAAAACACATCTAAAACAGTTATGCTGAAAGTCCGTGACAGGTAGTACCCCTGACTGCATTAAGTGCTGATGCACCCTTATTTTACTTAAAATCATGCAAGAAGCATTTTACTGAGAAGTAATATAAGGGAGGGATCAGCTGAGAGTGAGGTGAGTCTGGGAAGGCTTCCCAGAGAAGGTGAGTTTAGGCCAGATCAAGGATCTTAGCTACTGTGAGGAAAACTCACTGTTCTAGACTTGGAGTCAGGAAGACCTGAGTTCCAATCCTGCCTCAGACATTTCTTGGCTGCAAAGTCATATAACCTCCCTTAGCCTCAGCTTCCGTATCTGTAAAATGGGTATAATAATAGCACTCACCTCCTCGGTTGTTGTGACGATCAAATTAGATGATGTAATATATGTGAAGTGATTTACAAGCCTTAGCTATTATTATTCTAAATCTGAGACAGCTGTGATGTGATCGTGATTGACATTTGTATAGCTCTTTAAGATTTACAAAGTGTTCCATGTATCTCATTTGACATAACCCTGTGAGGTAGGAGCTATGATTATGGCCCATTTTACGGAAAAGGAAACTGAAGTTCAAGGTCACACAGTTATTAAGTGTCAAAGTTGGAATTCAAACTCAGAACTTCCTCAGTACAAGTCAAGGGTTCTTTCCACTATCTACTCTCAGAGGACCTGGGTTTGAGTCCTGGCTCCACCTCTTACTAGCTCTGTGACTCTGAGTAGGTACCTTTCCCTTTCTGAGCCTCAGTTTCCTTATTTGTTAAGAAAGTGTTTCATCAGCCCTAAAACACAATGGAAATTGGGGCTGTTATGATGGATTGGTGAGGCAGAGGTAGGAAGAGTAGGAGCTGTTGGTGGGGATGGCAGGGATAGTTTGAACAAGAGTCTAGGGACAAAGCAAGGCATATGTGGGAGACTGTTGAGGGAGCCAGGCTGGCTGGAGCAGAAAGGCTGGATTCAAGGGGGGATGGGTGTGGGAAAACCTTGAATATCCTCCTCCTTTGCTCTCTGACTCCACTATGTCTGAGAACCAGGAAAATCCTTTTGTGGATAAGGAGGGAATGGGGAGCAGGGTCTATGATTCAGACTACAAGGTAAATGACTAGCTAGTTTCTAAAAGGGCAGCAAGTGCTTGACATGTACCCTCTCTCTGACTCTCCAGAGAAACCTGTGGTGTTCCTCAAGCCCCTGGATGACATGGCAGGTGAAGAGAAGGGCAGGCTGGCTCTGGAATGTGAGGTCTCCCACCCCAAGGCCCAAGCCATCTGGAGGAAGGATGGTGTGGAGCTGGGCCCCAGCGACAAATATGATATCCTGCACACTGACCGTACCCGGGGTCTTGTGATACATGACCTTTCTCAGGACGATGCTGGTCTCTACACCTGTGACATTGGCACTGACCTGACCCGCTCCCAAGTCAGTGTACACGGTAAGTGGCCCTCATGTGAAGGTTGTCAGAAGACCTGAGCTCAAGTCAAAAGCTCAGAATCTGAGTCTCAGTCTCCTCCCCCATAAAACAGAGAGGACATTGCCTGTTCTTTCAACCTCATGAGGGGATTCTAAGGAACAGACAGAAGCTCTAGAGAATCAAAAGACCTGAGTTCTGTGTCTCTGCACTAAGACATGTGTTGAGTAGGACTCAGAGGTGTCAAACTCAGGAGCAAATGGCCCCCAAGCCATTGCATCCCCAATCCGATGAAAACGTTTAACAAAACAAATAAAAATATAATGCAACATAGTTAATGTTAATTTGTGGTTTTCTAAATCAATATGCCACCTGCAGGAATCTCCTTTTATTTGAGTTTGGCACCTCTAAAGTTGGTCATTTTCTGTCTCTGGCTCTTAGTTGCCTTATTGTAAAATTAAAATCTTGGACCAGATTTTCTCTAAGGTTCCTCCCAACTTTTAAATCCTATAAGATGGTGCTAATAATATTTGCAGTCTCTGCCTCACAGGGGTCATAGAATCACAGATTTAGAGCTGGAAGGGACTTCAGTAGCCTTCTAGTTTAGTACAACTACCTTATTTTACAGATGAGGAAAGCTAGGTGGCACAGAGGCCAGAGTGCCTGGAGCCAGGAAGACCTGAGTTCCAATCCCCCCTCAGACATTTACTAGCTGTATGACCTTGGACACTTAACTCTGTTTGCCTCAGTTTCCTCATCTGGAAACTGAGCTCAAGAAGGAAATGGCAAACCAGTATCTTTGCTGAGAAAATCCCAAAAGCATTCAGGAAGAGTTGGACACAACCGAAAACAACTCAACAAAAACAAAAACTTCTTCCAAGGTCACACAAGTAATGTGTAACTGCATTGGGATTTGAATCTAGAACCCTTTCCTTTAAACCCAGAAATCTTTCACTTTATAAACATTAAAGTACTATAGACATATGAGCCATTGCCATTATGAAGAAGAAACCTTGTCAGATCTGCTTTCACAAAGAGCAAGCATTCTTTACAATTAACACAGGAAACCGATATGTCTCTGGGCATTGCTATGCTCTATGTGTTTGGAAGTTTTTGGTGTAGTAGAAGGAATGTTGGATTGGGAGTCAGATCCTCTGGATTTAAATCCTGGCTCTGCTCCTTGGATGATTTTAAGTAAATCACTCTTTGGACCTATGAAATGAAATTGGTATCTCTTTCTGTTCAATGAGCTTAGAATCCTGAGTCTCTCAAAGAGACTGAACATTCCCAAGTGCTCAGGAGGGAGAGCAAAGGAGATCTAGGCTGATCCTAGATGGATATTGGCACTGTTTTCCTCAGAATCTTATGTCTTCTCACCTTGTCCCTACAGAGCTGCACATTGGCATCACCAAACGACTGAAAACCACAGAGGTACAAGAGGGAGAGAATTGCACCTTGGAATGTATCCTGTCCCACCAGAGTGCTGGTGATGTAGGCACTTGGACAGTCAATGGGAAAGAGGTGGGCAGCTCTGGCCGCTTCCGGGCCTCATGCCAAGGCCGGAAATACACCCTCACACTCCGAGATGCAGCAATGACAGATGCCGGCGAGGTGGTGTTCACTGTCCGTGATCTCACTTCTAAAGCCTCCCTGATCATCAAAGGTAGGACCTGGGGCCCTATTGTAGAGGCTCTTCCTGTTTTGTTCTGTTCCTTCCTTTTCTTTCTCCTCTCTCTTCCTTCACCATTCTTCCCTCCCTCTACCCTTCCAGCCACGAATTTGTGCCTCTGATGTTGTTTGAATCATTCTCAGGTACAAGTTTATCCTACAAGGTTTGAGCCCAGGGATTGTGTGAGGCTCTTGAGGCAGCTGGGGTGAAGGCTGGGGCTGGGCTATGGGAGGATGGACATCTGGGAGCTTCTGCGCTATGAAAACCCTACAGTAGGCCTTCCACCCATCTCACCTCCCTCCTCAAATTTTCCTAGAGCTCTTTGAACTCCATAAAGGCTCCTATGCCGTTCTCCTGGGTAGCATACTTATGTAAGAATGTGTTATGTCCCCCCCCCACACACACTCCCCAGGATCATAGAATTATACAGTTTTAAAGTTGGAAGGGATCTTAGAGGCCCTTGAGTCCAAATCCCTCATTTTACAGATGAAGTAGAGAGAGAGAAAGTGATTACCCAGGATCACATAGCTAGTAAGGGCTTGAGGGGGACTAAGAACCCCGATCTTCTGACTCCAAGCCCAGCTTCCTATCCATTACAGTAGATACCGTCCAAAATAAAAGAGAAGAAGCTCTCTCAGGTCTCTGATTGTCTTGGATTTGAAACTCCTGATGAGACAATTATAATTGAAGAAGCTTTGAAAAATACAGAAGACACCACAGGGCTAAAACTGGCCTTAGATTGTAAACTCCTTGAGGGCAGTAACTGTGCCTTGTTTCATTTTTTATATCCCAACCTAGGGCTGAGTGTAAGCCCTTGAACAGTTTAATTGGTGTTGGTGGGTTTGTTTTTTTAATTCATTAAGGATTCAGTTCAAATAAGACAAGTACTAATCTTGCAACCCTCGTTTTGTCCTTCCTGTAAATAATTCACAAGAGAAAGATCACTCCCTAAGCCTATAAATTGGCAAATGGCCATCTGCCGTCAGTAAATGGTGATTCACGGGGTGATGTTTTCTGCCACATCCCCACATTACAGTGCTGGTTGCCCTGTGGGCTTGGGCTGCAAGGTTGTCCAGGCCGTGTCCTGGGTCACTGTGGGTACAGAAGAATCACAGTGACACCCCTCGATCTGTTGTTGCAAACCTGCAGGGGCTAGCTGTGCAAACACCACTGCTCTGGAGCGAGTTCTCCCCCCTGCTTTATTATTGTGATGACTGATTCCCACGAGATGTTGTTATGTGGGTTTCTTGTTCTGCTTGCTTTATTCTGCATCAGTTCATAGAAATCCTGACTCTTAGTTTGTTGTTCCAACCATTATACTGCCCTGCCTGGGGCATATACTACTGTTACCCCCACCAAACATAGCTGACGACATCTTCTCTGGGTCTCAAGGAGCTTCCCAGAGGGCAGATTTGGCCTGATGATGTTCAGTCATTTCACCCATGTCTGAGTCTTCATCACCCCATTTGAAATTTTCATGGTAAAGAAACAGGAATGATTTGTCATTTCCTTCTCCAGCTCATTTTGCAGATAAGGGAACTGAGTCAAACAGGGCTAAGTGACTTGCCCAGAGTCACACAGCTAGTAAGTGTCTGAGACCAGTTTGAACCCAGATCTTCCTGACTCCAGGCCTGACAACTGCACCACCCTAGCTACCAGAGATATTTGGCCCAAACCTGGGGGCTATACATAGAAATGAGTCACAAGAGGCTTTAAAGGAGCTGAGCATCAAGGGTCTTTTGTGATGATTCCCTCTACTTTATCATTACTCTTTGTTGTTATGGCTTCAAATTATTTTTTCTTTCATTTTAAATTATATTGCTCTCTTATTTTTTAATAGCACCTTCTCTTCTGAATATGTCCCTCCCCTACCAAAGCAAATAGATGTCCTTCATAAAAATAAATAAAAAATTAAAGAGAAAAAAACGAAACAAAACTAACCACCACATCAACAGTATACTTGGGGCTCCACATCCCTAGTCCTGAACTTTGGCAAAGAAGGGAGATGGACATTGTCACGTCTTACTTGGGGCCGTTATAACTACACAGAGGTTGGGTTTTTTTCTTTGTTTTACTGTTGTAGTAGTTGTTGTAGTCACTGGGGTAGGTTGTTTTGCTGATTCAAATGAATCAATAAAAATTTAAGTGTCTGTGATCTGCCAGGTGCTGTGTAAGGCACTGGGAATATATAAAGAGCCAAAGGGGGCGGTTAGGTGGCGCAGTGAATAGAGTACCAGCCCCGGAGTCAGGAGGACCTGAGTTCAAATGTGGCCTCAGACACTTAACACTCACTAGCTGTGTGACCTTGGGCAAGTCACTTAACCCCAATTGCCCTGCCCTTCCCCCTCCAAAAAGCAAAAAAAAAAAAAAAAAGAAGAAGTAAAAGACAGGCCCTGCTCTCAAGGAGCTTACAGTCTAATGGATAAAATAGCAAACAAATAAATATAAACACACTATATACAGGATAAATAGGAAATAATTCACAGAAGGAAGACACTAGAATTGAGAAGGGCTGGGAAAGGCTTCTTGTTCTGCTTTCTTTACTCTGCCATCAGTTCATCTAAGTCCTGACTCTCAGTTTGCTACTTCTGCCTCCCCTGGGATTCACCCTGCCTGGGATGCATAGGCCACAGTGGCAAGCTGCCTAGCGTCTAGTAATGAGTTTAGTCTCATCCCCTGTTTCTGTGCCAAGGTTGCTTGTCAGAGACAGCACCCATGCCAGTGAAAGAAGGGGGAGGATGGAGGTGGGAGCGCAGATGAATGGTTCTCCTAGCTCCCACATGGTGTTTATTAACACTTTTGTACTTAATCACCTGATTTATCTATTAGCACATCAGTGTAGTTTTCCTAAAAGCATGAATTGTGTTTGTGTTTATGCCCTTGATTTTGTTCTTTAAAGAAAACAGCTTGGAGTGTGCTAATCCTCTAATTAGAAGGCAAATCTAATTAGAAGCTAAATCACCAGGTTGAAAATGGAAGTGTCAACATAGGCATACTCTGATTTCCTGGCAATTCCTTGGCCCTCCCTGGGTCACAATTGCCTCTTCAGTAAACAGAGGGGTTGGACTAAGGGCCGGTCCAATTCTAAATTCTCTGATCCTCTGAATTTTCCAGTCTTGATGAACATGAGCTACTTAAGGACCTTAGAGCAGGGAGCTAAGTTACAGTTAGCTTCTCTATCTAGTGTCCAGGAGTCCTCATGGTTGCCCTCTCCCCTCCCAGCCCACCTTGGATGCCTCAGGGCTCTTTGGTTGGCTTCAATGTCAGTGACCCCTGGTCCTACCAGATGCTGATCTTCCTACTTAGATTTATCCTCCTTCTTCCTGCACATTTCATATTCCCTTCACCACTTTCTATCATGTAATTCAGACAAGAGGAAAGGGCATTTGGTGGCATCCACAGGCTTGGGGATTTTCCACTTTGTCCAGAAAAAGAAGGGAAGGCTTCCAGTATACTGGTTGGACTTTGTGTCAAACTCTTGAGAGGATGTGGGGAAAAGCTGAACAAGATGATCAGGTATGGCTAGGCTGTCATCTGCTTTGTTGGGTGGAATACCCCATACCCAAGAAATCATGGATCTCTTTGAGTATTTCGAGTGAGGTCAGAGTGACTGCTTGCTTGAGATGTGTGGTGACTCTTTTCAGATAGAGCTTGGCCTGAATAGCTCCTCAGATCACTTCCAGCTCTGAGGTTCTATCATTCTTTGTGGTTTTGGGATAAGATGATGAGTGACAGGTGAAAAACATGGTAAGCTCTCAGCAATTCAAGGGCAAAAGTCTCAGAGACAGATAAAAACCAATGAATGCTTAGTTAAGGCAGGAGTTGGATGATATGGTTTGGGAGCTAAGGAAAGAGTCTCCTGCTTGGTGCCCACAAAGGAAAAGCATTTTCTTTGGGTTTCAGGAAATTTCCCAGAGGGCAGATTCAGCCTGAACCTGGAGGCTATACTTAGAAATGAGTCATGATAAGCTCCCAAGGAACAGAGCAGAAAGGGTCTAGCTAGCTGAGGGGCAGAAGCAAGATGGAGACACGAAAAAGACCCCACTTCTTGGGAATCCAGGCAAGACAAAGAACTTCACTAGGAATCAGGAGTCCCAGTTCTTGAACTAATTGTATGATCTTGAGCAGTCACTTCTCTGTCAGGGGCCACTTGGGTACCAACCCCAAGTGTGAATGAAGACGTGATAAAGAATTAACCAGGCAGGTTGTTCATTGGAAAGAACTCCCATTTAATGATGATTTGAACAAGATTTTTAAGGATCCAAAAGACAAAGATTCAAACATTCTTATCTTAATCATATCCTGGAATTATATTACTAATAGAATAGTCTGCCATACTTGAGAAGTAGCTTGGATAAGACAAGGTTTGTTATCAAGGACCCAGGAAGTCATGGGGAAGGTCAGTTGTCTTTTATCAAAATGTATCTTACATTTTGATAAAGGATGCTTCCTGAGAGCAGGCCACAATCTCAGTGATGTTTGCATAGAAACCCATCCCCAAGAATCTAATTTGACTTACAATAGTCTTTAGTCTGTTATTACTTGGAAGTAGCATAATATGATAAGGAACATGTCCTTATTGATGCCTGAAGCTTGGGGGCAAAGGTTTTGATGTCAGGATATCAGAAAAAGTCCTTTAAGTGTCCCTCTGAAATTCCTTTCGGGGGAGCCAGCCTTTGCAAGCCGCGTCACCTCACAAAGAATTGGGGTACAATACTAAGGTCTCTGAGTCCTGGATCAGGCCTTTTTGGCTCCCCATACTTCTCACTGGGCTTCTCTTTCCTCATCTGTTATTCAAGGAGGTTGGATTGGTTGGTCTTTAAGATCTGTCAACCTGGATACTGTGTTCCGGGCTCCAATCTGGGTCAGAAAAAAGCTGAATTCTATAACTAGGGCACATCCCAAACTATACCTTGCGATTCCTCATGTTGGAGGGAGGTAATATCTTGTACTCTGAATGACTAGTGGAATATGACTTTGTAGACAACTCATTGCCAAGGAAGGGAAGAAGGTCCTGACTCAGCAGCTTAGAGAATTCCCTTCATCCCCCACTGAGTGAAGGGTGAAGACAGAGGCTCTCAGCCTATCTGTCTGTACTTGCTACACCTCAGCCAGCACAGGCATAGGACCCTGCTCCTTATAGGACTCTATTCACTCAGTTCTGTGGCTATAAATATGTATATCTAGGTAGAGATACATATATAGTTACATACATCAACACATTTACCTATACTGATACATATATGTATCTCTACCTAGATACACATATTTATAACCACAGAACTGAGAGAGATCTAATATTATATATTACATATACACATACT
>CM053590.1:72781465-72901509 GCA_028646515.1 Pseudochirops corinnae | reverse complement strand
TATATATATATATATATATATATAATATATGTTTATATGTTTATACTACAAGGTAGCAGAGGAAAAATCCAGATAATATACTCTAGGATAATTTGAGAGAGATTACTTTCAGCTGGAAGGAGGAGAGAAGGGTTCCTGATAGATACGGCCTATGAACTGAGCCTTGAAGAAAGGGAAGGAATCCAACAGGAAGACAGGAGAAGAGAGTATACTGCAGGGGGAACAATCAGCCTGGGCAAATTCATAGACGCCGAAGCAGATAAGATGAGACAGGAATAGCAAGTCGTCTACTTTGCCCAACATCTGCAGTGAGTGAAAGGAAATCATGTGCGGTAAGTCTAGAAGGGTAGGTTGGAACCAGATTTCTAGAAGGTCTTAAATGATAGGCTAATGAATTGATATTTTATCCTCTTGGCATTAAGGAACCACAGTAGGATTTGAAGGTAGGGTGACATGGTTAGGTATATCTAAGCTTAGGTAAGTCAGAGGCCTCCTCTTTCCCCTACCATCTTTTCTGAATAGAGAGTTAGAAGCTTCACACAACAGGAAGACCATGGCTTGGTCTCAATCTGGTTTCTGCTTTTCTTCCTTCCCACACCCCAACCCTGTCTCCTGCAGAGAAGCCAGCATCCATCACCAAGCCCCTGGAGGACCAAAGGGCACCAGCTGGGGAGGATGTGACCCTAAGCTGTGAACTCTCCAAGGCAGGTGCCACTGTGAGGTGGTTGAAGGATGGCAAAGCAATCAGAAAGGGCCCTAGATATGACCTACGCTGTGAGGGCTCCCAGGCCATTCTTGTCATCCGTGCGGCCTCCCTCAAGGACTCTGGCGAGTACATATGTGAGACTGAAACCTCAAAGAGCAAAGCCACCCTCCGGGTAGAAGGTATGTGCTCAAGACTGTTGGATAGTTTTTTCTTCTCTCTTTAAACATTTTAAGGGCAGCTAGGTGAGTGTAGACCTTGGAGTCAGGAGGACCTGAGTTCAAATTCAACCTCGATACTAACTAGCTGTGTGACCCTGGGCAAGTCACTTAACCCTGATTGCCTCACAAAAAATAAAAATAAATAAAAATAATGTTTTACTGACGCCTTTTGTTTTGACTCTGCACTCTGATATACTCCATCTACCCCTGCCTCCTCACTCCCACTGGACTTCCCTTTGTAAACAAAGAAAAACAGTTTTGCTCCACTCTGGTTATTTGTTCCAGCATGTTTGTTTGTTTTTAATCAGGAAGGGAAATGAGAGGAGGGAGAAGAGCTAGTGATAAGGTTACACACACATGCAAAAGCAAGAATGAAAAGATTGTCACTGAAGCATTTTCAATGCTCAGAAGAGAACTGAAGGAGGTTTAGTGGATAGTTTTGAAAGTAACATGTTAATTTATTATATATTAAAAAACAAGCTGAACTTATTAGGGATTTGCATTTTTCCCTGTCATCCTTTGTCTATTCTAATTTGCATATGGAAATTTGGGAGAATATTCATTAAATTCAGAAGATTTTTTTAGAAAAAGACAGTTACATAAAACCAACTGACATAGCAGTTGAGTCCAGCAGTGATACAGGTAAGCCTCTTTACCAAGAGGAAGGATATGTAATCTAAATATGAAAGATCATATGAGAAAAAAATGTATTTTTCCTCCCTCCCCTCCATCTACTTCTCCTCCAAAACCAGAAAACCCTTGTAACCAACATGCATAGTAAGGAAAACAAATTCCTACATTGACCATATCCAAAAATGTCCGTTCTGAGCTTTGAATCTATCAGCTCTGTCAGGAGGTAGGTGGCCTACTTCATTCCTGGTCTTCTGGACTCATAGCCAATCACTGTACCAGCCAGTGTGTTTAAGTCATTCAAAGTTGACTGTTTTTACAGTGGTATTGTTATCATACAAATGGTTCTTCTGGTTCTGTTTATATCACTGCTTATCAGTTCATAAAAGTCTTCCCTTTTTGTCATACACATGTATGTCATACATATACGTATGTGTATATATCCTTGACTTCCATTATTAGCATATATGTGTGTGCATATATCCCTGATGTCATATATATTATATAGTATATATATATATATATATATATATATATATATATAAACATATGCACACATATATGTGTGTTATGTGTATGTCATTTCTTATGGCACAATAGTATTCCATTATAGTCACATACTCTATAATTTACTCAGCCATTCTCCAAATGATGGCTGCCTTCTAGTTTCTAGTTCTCCATTACAAAAAGAGCTACTATAAATATCTTTATACTTAGGAGTTTTTCTCTGATCTTTTTGGAGAATTTCTAGGTCAAAGGGTATGTGGAGTTTAGTAACTCTGGGAGCACATTTCCTATGACATTCTTCTAGAACAGGAATCCTTTCCTTCCAGCCTCCCTAGTAGTTTATATTCTTAGGTTTATGGAACATTGAACTACTAGCTTCAGTTGTTTCTGGGTCTTGTTTATCTAGTTTTCCCTTGTTTCTCTTTATAGAGGTTATGCCTCTGGCATAAAGCATTTTCTCTCTCTGATGGCCTGACTGAGTGGAGGTAGGATTCAGGGAGAGGATTCAGACCTTGCTCGAGCTTTGTTTTATTGAGTTTCTTCCCCTAATGGCAATTCCCATTTTCATAATGTTTTAAAGTTCACAAAGTGCTGTCTTTATAAGGCAGCCTATGAGGCAGCACAAGATTTCTTCCCCCATTTTACAGATGAGGAAGCTCAGACTTAGAGACATTAAATGACTTGCCCAGGGTCACCCAGCTACATAAATGTCTGAGGCAAGATTTATACTCAGTTCTTCTTGACTCCAGGTCCAGGGTTCTATCCACTGTATCACTTTGCTGCTACTTTTATGGGCCCAAATTCCCTTGCCTGTAAAATGAAGGGGTTGATGGGAAATAAGATATACAGGCAATGAGGTATAGAAATCCATCTTGCCCTGCAAGAAAGTAAAGAGTAAGGAGGTAAGGGGGAGATATAAGAGAAGGCAGACTGGGGGAAGGGGAGAAATGTATCAGTATGCTTGCCATCTTGAGGTGGGGGTCAGAGAGAAATGGGAAGAAATTTGGAACTCAAAAATCTTGTGGATGTGGATGTTGGAAACTGAAATAAGTAAATTTTGAAAAATAAAAAAAAAAAAAACTAGGGGGTTGAATAGATGATCCCCAAAGGCTTCCAACTCCTATGATCCTCTGAATGAATTATTCTCTGAGATCCTCTTCCTGGGTACTAGTGGGTGTAGAAGAATCAGGGAGCAAGTAAGGGGAGAAAAATGGAATTGAGTCCCCTTAGAATTTCATTTTGTCTTCTCATTTCCCAGAAAAGCCCAACCGCTTCACCAAGGAGCTGACAGATGTGAAGGGTGAGGAGAAAGGTACAGCAGTATTTGAGTGTGAGACAGAGAAGCCAGCAGCAACTGTGACGTGGCGGAAGGGTATTGCAGAGCTCCGGGCCACCAAGAAGCATGTGCCCAGCCAGGCAGGCACAGCCCTGAAACTCACCATCTCCACCCTGCAGAAAGGAGACAGTGACACCTATGTCTGTGACATTGGGGATGCCCAGTCCCAGGCTCAACTTGTGGTGCAAGGTGAGAACCGAACCGTAGGGAAACACGCTGCTTGTTGCCCAGAGGCCCTTCAAGAGATAGCCTCTTTTCCAGAACAGATTCAGGAAAATCCTTGGGTCACTCACATTATACCCTGGGCTTTACTATGTCTTTCACACACAAAAATATATACATATATACACACAGACATATATGTGCATATATACATGCATATATAACACACATAAGTGTGTATACATATACACAGACATCTGAGGCCATGGGTCTTGTCATAGGCACACACATGTATCTGTACATACCCACATACATGTGTACACATGTATAGATAGGTATATATAATACAAGCACACATACACGCAGACATCTGGGGCTATAGGACTCATTAATTATGAGATATGTGTATGTATCCATGTAGGTATGTGTATGTACACACAGACACACATATACACATAACACACATATATGCATATATATACCTATAAATTCACACATATATGATAATGGAAGTCAAGGACATATGCACATACATATACATGTGTGTATACACACATATAGGAATCTGAGACCATGGATCTTAGCTGCTCACATTTGCACATATATGTACATGTATACATATATGTGTTTACATATATATACATACTTATATATACATACACACATACATACATGTATAGGCACCTGAAGTCATGGGTCTTGTTACAGGCTCATATGCACATAGTTGTTTATATACGTGTGTGCGTGTGTGTGTATATGTGTGTGTGTGTGTGTGTGTGTAAAATTACAAAGCAATGAATCCTCTTAGATATTACAGTTGGGACAAAGGACTTCAGTTATCACAGGATTTGGAAGTGGAAGGGACCTGAGAGATTACCTTGCCCAACTTTACTTTGCATATGAGAAAACAGGGGCTCTGAAAAAGTGGAGAAGTAGTCCGAGATCCCCTAAGTAGTGAATGGAAGGCCTGGGACAGTGAATAAATCTATATATATATTTGGATGATGCAGAACCATAGATTCTTAGAGTTGGAAGAGACCTCCAAGGATTTTTGAGTAGTTTGTTCTTCTCCCTCACTTCTATTATCATCATCTTGTCCACCTTGGAGGTGGCCCTAGTGGCCTTTCTTTGCTGCTCCTCTTACCCTCAACACAGCTGAAAGAAAATCCTTCTTTTGGGAAAATGACAAATATTGGAGAAGATATGGGAAAATTGAAACACTAATGCATTGTTGGTGGAGTTGTGAACTGATCCAACCATTCTGGAGAGCAATTTGGAACTATGCCCAAAGGGCTTACCCTTTGATCAAGCAATACCACTACTAGGTCTATATCCCAAAGAGATCATAAAAAAGGGAAAAGGACCGACATGTACAAAAATATTTATAGCAGCTCTTTTTGTGGTGGCCAAGAATTGGCGATTGTGGGGATGCCCATTATTAGGAAATGGCTAAACAAGTTGTGGAATATGATTGTAATGGAATGCTATTTGTTCTATAAGAAATGATGAGCAGGCAGATTTCAGAAAACTCTGGAACGACTTACATGAACTGATTCTAACTGAAATGGACAGAACCAGGAGGACATTATACACATTAATAGCAACTCTGTGTCATGATCAGCTATGAGAGATTTAGCTTTTCTCAGCAATGCAACGATCCAAGACGATTCCAAAAAGCTCCTGATGGAAAATGCTGTCCACATCCAGAAAAAGAGTTATGGAGTCTGAATGCAGAGCAAAGCATACTGTTTTCACTTTTTTTTTCATGGTTTTTCCCTTTCATTCTGATTCTTCTTTCACAGCATGACTAATGTGGAAATATGTTTAACATGATTGTACATGTATTACCTAAAAAGAAAAAAGAAAATCCTCCTTTTGGGCCTTAGTGCTCCTCACACTGTCCTTATAGACCAGCTGCTGTCTACCTGTAGGGATTCACGCAGAGACAAATGATCATTTATCACTAGCTAATATTAGTAAGGTTTATTAAATCACAGATAAAAAAAAAACCCTCTGAAAACCTTGGGGCACAGTTACAATTTTCTTCACTACTGCTGATTAAAGGCCTTTATGAGGGAAGAGAGAATTTGATAAGTTAAAAAAACTGAAAGGATAGTATCTAAGAACAGAAATTAGATTTCTGAACCTTGATTTAAAATATACAGCCCTTGGGGGTATGCTTAGAATGTAGACAAGTATGTATCTGTGCACTCCAGACTGCATCTCTCATAGAATCCTCCTCAAGGTTCACCTTCTCCAGGAAGTCTTGTGTGTATCCTACCTGAATCAGGCTGGTTAGAGAAGGTCACAGGCTGGAAAGCCTGCACCTCATGTATCCTGCCATCCACCGCCCATACCCCAGTAATAGTGCCGATGGCCCCACCAGGCCACTTTGGCATAGCAGAAACAGTACTCGACTTGTGTAGTCTGAATACTTGGGTTCAGATCCCAGATGTGGGATTGCAGCCATTTCATTTCACTTCCTGAAACTGTCTTCTCATCTATAAAGTGGGAATATTACCTCCTACCTATGTCAAAGGGCTACTTTATAAAATTTAAACAAAATAGAAATTATTTATTGTTGTTATTATAATGATTATCATCTTCATTATTTTTTTAGGACAAAAAGTCCTCATCACTGAGGACCTGGAAGATGTGGAAGTTTCAGAAGGATCCTCAGCCACATTTCGATGCCGGATCTCGCCTGCTGACTACAGTCCTGTTCAATGGTTTCTGGATAAGACCCCGCTCCACACAAATGAACTCAATGATATTGAGGTGCAGCCGGGGGGCTATCACAAGCTGACTGTGAAACAGCTTGCCGTCAAAGACTCGGGTACAATCCACTTTGAGGCAGGTGACCAGAGGACATCTGCTGCCCTGAGAGTCACAGGTAGGTCATCCTTGGGGACTGACCCTGGTGTGTGCTGTGAACCATTGCTTCTCAGTGGATACTCCATGTCTTCCTTCCCTGACATCAGATAGCTCTGAGCTGTATCTCCATATGAGGGTCAGGCTGCTCCGAGACTGGCATTCTTTTTTTTTTTATATATATACCTAGAATATGCCATTCCTGGGAATAGATTATGTTGATTTCCTTTTTTCAGGACCAACCTAGACCAGTATGGGGAAGCTCATCACCCGTAACCTGGCCATTTAGTGATTTTTTGACCATGGGAACCCATGAAATAAGTCAAGTCAACAAAGCATTAATTACACGTGTAAGGCACTGTGTTAAACACTAAGGATACAAAGAAAGACAGAAGTAGTCTTCGCCATGGGAACTCACAGTCTAAGGGAGGAGGAGGTGTGCAGACAACAACATAAAAACAAGCTATAGAAAGGTTAAATTGGAGATAATCTCAAAGGGAAGGCATTATCATTGAGGGTGATAAGAAAGCCTTGTAGAAGGTGGGGTCTTAGTTGAGACCTGAAGGAAGCTAAGGAAGTCCGAATGGTCCTCAGCATGGTGACAGCAGCAGAGAAGGGGGCAGAGGAGGTAAAGAATCACATAGTTTTTAGGCTATTTGTAAAGTTCAACTTTGCTGTTGGTACTCTGTACGTGGGCTCATTGTACTCTGGCCAACGAGTAGAAACTATGCTGGAGGAATAATCTCTGTGCCAGAAGATAACATGGTGCCATAGAAAGGGCACTCCGCTCCTCCACTGAATTTGGGGCTAAGGGAACTGAATTCAAAGACTAGCTCTCCCACTTAATGTTTGTGTAAGTAGTGATCTGGGCAAGCCACCTCGCCTCTATGAGCAGCTAGGCAGCACCATAGTACACAGAGCTCTGGGCCTGGAGTCATGAAGATCTGAGTTCAAATCCAGCCTCAGACACTTAACTGGCTGTGTGACGTAGACCTTCATGAGGGAAGAGAGAATTTGATAAGTGAAAAAATTGACTGAAAGGATAGTATCTGAGAACAGAAATTTGATTTCTGGACCTTGACAGAACCTCTGTTTGCCTCTGTAAAAGGGGGATAATAACCTCCCAAGGTGGTGGTGAGGATCCAAGGAGATGATTTTTATAAAATGCTTTGTGATTAATGCTACCTGTTATTAGCCTTAGTTTCATCTGTTATTTGAGAAGGATGATGTCTGAGGTCCTTTTCAGCTCTAGATCTGAGATCCCTATTATCCCAGAATCAAGTCAGTCTTGACATACTCATTATTACAAAGGCAGAAGACTAAATTGTAGCCAAAATGGAAGGATGGTAAACAGGTTTTCCCTGGAGAGACAATTAAAGAGTTGGAGGAGTTGGTGCTATTGTATGTGCAAAGGTAACGAGCAATATCATTTCCTGAGATATCTGGTCATTTGCTATTGCACTGCTCGTGATAAGAATGTGCAAAAAGACCACCTTGAAAATAATTGCAGTTTTTGTGCTGACATTTATTATAGAAAATGAAAAAGGGGAGAAATCCTATGAAGTATTTGATAGATTAAATTGGATTTTTCAGTGTTTTAACTCCATTGGCATATACATGTCAACAAATTGAATAAACATGTTCTTTCATGCTTGCTGACTTTAACATGGACAGAGTTAAGAACTGTGAAAAGTGTGCTGGAAAATATGATTCAGGGCTAAGGAATGAGAGAGGCTGGTCACTGCACAGAAGTCTCACACCTGTAGATCATGAATACCTTCTTACAGAAGAAATGAAAGGTGTTGGACATGACAGGCACTGAATAACATCATAAAAATGAAGTTAATTCTATTTTAAAATATAGGAAATGCATTACTGCTGATGGAGGAGCCATTCTTGAACCATCTCTGTACAGTAAGTTAAAGCAAAGATGAAAATTAATACAAAATGAGAAAAAGACATGGCATGTAATTGAAACAACTCCAACTTGACCTATTTAGACAGATTACTGCTGTTGAAAATGAGAAATGGATGAAGGAAAGACTTCTGACACCAATTATAGAAGTTCACACAGAAGTTTAATGGATATGTCAATTTTCATAATAAACTAAAGGAACCTAAAAACCAACTTAATCATGGCCAAATCATGATTTGCTTGCTAAATAGAGAGATGGAGTGGCTAGTGGTGATACTAGTTTAGGATAAAAACTTGTTTATAAAATCTTATGAAGAAAGTTTGCGGAAGATTATGAGCAACGTTACCTCATAAAGCAATAAAAATTAGTGGAGAGAAAAAGCAGTTTAAAAAAATGTCGGGGGAAGGGGGCGGCTGGGTGGTACAGTGAATAGAGAACTGGCCCTGGAGTCAGGCCCCTGAGTTCAAATGTGACCTCAGACACTTAACACTTATTAGCCGTGTAACCTTAACCCCAATTACCCTGCCTCAAAAAAAAAAATCTCAGTGAGAGACCTAACTAGCCAAAGGTATTTAAGGATGAAAATGGAAGAACAAGAGAGGAGATGGAAAAGATCTAGATGTGGGGTCAAGAAGATCTGAGTTTAAATCCCACTGTAGGCATTTATTAGCTGTGTGATACTGGACAAGCCACTTTAATCTTTCCTAGCCTCAGTTTTCCCATCTGTAAAATGGGAAATTTGAGGATAAAAATGAGATATTTGTAGAGTGCTTTACAAACATTAAAATGCTCTATAAATGCTAGCTGGTGGGAGAGAGTCTTTCTGGATCTCTCCAATTGTTCATGCTCTCTCCTTCATCAAATTATCTTTTGTTTCCTTACCTATGTATCAGTAGTAAGCCCACCCCCCAGGTCCCAGACAGTAGAAAGTAAAAACTCCTTCAGGCTAGCTACAGTCTTATTTAAGCCTCACCAAGTGCCCCCCTAGCATATGGAATTCATTTAACCAGCCTTTGATGAATTGACTCTGTGGGCCCTGAGGGGGTCTTTATGTTTTCACAGTTGTGACTATCTCACTAAGAGAAGTCTAAGTTAGAATGATGATGGGGGTGATAGTAAATCGTGCTCTCTGCTGTGCTTAAGATAAGGCACTGGACACTTTTGGGGAAGATTTCTAACCCAAAGGTTAAAATGAAAACAATGTGGGCACTTAGCAGTGATCACCGGGTGTCTGGAAGATTCTCTGTTGTGGGACACTTTCTTCCCCAAAGATGACTTCTGATGATCAGCAGAGTTACTGTTACAGTGTTTACAATCAGTTCACAAAAGGCTGGCTTACCTCCCTACCCTCACCAAAGGGGAAATGTGACGAGACAGCCTCTTTTGGTCATTTCTACAAGATGACCTTGAATATTCATTTTAACCTGATTTGACCCAAGGAGTGAGAGTAAACTGAGGTGTGCTCTGGACCACTCCCACCCCAACTAAGGACGAGCCCTGCCCAAGGAGAAGGAAGTGTTCAACTACTCCAGTATTTTTACCAAGAAAACTCCATATGGGGTCACAAAGAGTCAGGCAGGACTGCAACAACTGAACAGCAACTATAACCTTCCCAAGGTGTATGGACAGGCTCAGTCTGCCATCAGGGTGAAGGACTCAGTCTATAAGCAGGCCAAAGCTCCTGGGGTCTATGATCTGGGTTAGGGTTTAATCTAGGACCTGGGTGAATTTTGGAAACTGAAGGGTTGTTTTGTTTTTTTTTTTTAGCATGTGACACTGACTAGTCCAGACCAGGGACTGAATGTATGTTGTTGACCTCAATATCACTGTTCTAAGATGTTCTCCATAGACACTTCCCCCAGCTGTTTCATCCTATTGTCTCACTAACCCTGTGGGGTGATCTACAAATAGGGAAATCCAGGCACAGAAATGAGCAGGAACTTTCCCAAGGACATCTAGGGACTAAGGGGTTGAGGTAGGATTAGCTCTATGTCTTCAATTCCATGACCTCCCTGAAGATCAGAAGCCACATATGGTCCAGTTATTATAAGATGTTTCCTCCCTTTTCTTCACAGAGAAACCCTCTGAATTTTCCCGAGAGCTTACTGATGCTACAGTTACTACAGGGGAGACTCTGACCCTCTGCTGTGAGACCACAATCCCAGACAGCCCAGTGCGCTGGTCCAAGGATGGGAAGGCCCTACGACCCTCAGCCAAGTACCAAATTAGCCGTGAAGGCTGTGAAGCCCAGCTGGTTATCACCAGTGTCAGAGAACCAGATGGTGGGCGCTATGAGTGTGAATTTGGCAAGGCTCGGACCAGCTCTATTGTCAGGATTGAAGGTGAGGTTCCCATGGGGCCAACAGGGGCTCAGGAAAGCATGGGCCTGGTAGACTGATCAGTCTATTCATCAAGGTCTCAGCTAAGTAGATAGTCACTTCCTCTGGTTCAAAGACCCCAGTCATTTATAGATAACAGCTCTCAGTTATCTATCTACACTGCCTTTAATCAATGACATGGATGAAGTTATAATGTAGAGAAACAGGATGTGTGAAGTCTAAAGGCCTGAGTATGAATCCCAGCTCTGCTATTAATCCCTTTGTGGACTTGTACATCAAAGTTAAGTCACTTAACCTTTGTGGGCCTCAATGTCTATGAAGTGAAAGGGCTGGACCTGAGGATCTCTGTAGCTCCATACAGCTCTCAGTCCCTGGAACCTATGATCTCATTCCATCTGTCTCTCTTAATTCTTTCTTCTTTGGTCCCTCCCTGCCTAAATCCTTTCTCCTTTGCCCACGAACAGGGTCTCTCCTAGCTTCAAAAACCCTACTTCTGACTCTGCTACCTTCCTCACTTTATAAACTTATCTTTTGCTGTGTAAACTCTGGATGAGTCAAACCTGACTGTTTTCAGCCTCAGTTTTCTCACTTTAAAATGGCTATAATAATAACACCTACCTCTCAGGCATGTGAAGATTGAATGAGATGATAGACAGGGTGTCTCAAAAGCTAGCTAAAATCTCCTCTAAGATTTTTGAGACACATTGTTTTTATGGCACTTTGCAAACTTTAAAGCTATATTATCCCTTACTATCATCCCTCTCCTCATTGTCATTATTATTTCCCATTCACATTCTCTCCACTTTGTCATTTATTTGGAGCCAAAAGGCTTGGGTTCAAATCCTGCCTCTGTCATGCACTACTCATGAGACCCTGGGCAAGTCACTTAGCCTCTCTGAGTCTGCAGTATTAAGAAGTTGAAATGTACGACTCCTAAGATCCCTTCCAACTCTAAGTCTTGCAAATACCTGTTCTCTTCTCCACCTCCTTGCACTCTAGCTCTGTCTCTACACCTGCGCTGAGGCACACTTTCTAACATCATCGACTTCCTAATTGCCCAATCCAGCAACTTTTTTTTTCAGTCCTCATTCTCTCTGACCACGTTGCTGCATTGTCTTTGTTCGCTGTCCCTTGCTTCCAGATACTCCCTCCTTCCATGGCACCATTCTCTTCAGTTTCTCATCCTACCTCTGAGAAAATTTCTTCTAGGTCTCCCTTACAGCTCCTTTTCCCCCAGTGCCCTGGGGAAATGAGTGTGTCTTGCAAGACACTGACTTCAGCCTTCTCTGCAGCCGCTCAAGGTTCCCTGTGCTGGGCAATCATCTTTGAATAGCCAGTCTTTTAATACTGTGATTGGTGTCTTTCACTTTCCCATGTATAGCATTTAGCAGGTTTAATTAGGTCACGTCTTCAGTACTTTGGAATATACCCCGATCCCATAACCCACAACATTTTTTTTTACTCATTTCCCCATGCCTTCTCTTGCCCTTCACTGTGAGCCCACCTCATAACCTGCCACAAGCTTCCCCTCAGCCACGTCTTATAGACTGACAGACAATAGGAGCTAGAAGGCACCTCAGACATTATCTAGTTAGACCTCTTCATTATGAAGATGAAGAAATAGGCTCAGAGAGGGGATATAACTTACCCGGGGGTCGCCCAGCAAAGCATGGGCAGCATCAAGACTAGGACTTGTTATTTTTATTTATTTCTTTGTTTTTTTAGTGTTCTTGCCCCTACACTGGGCCATCACTTGCTGATTGAATAAGATCTTGGGGGGGGGGGAGGGAAGTGCAGCTGGATAGATCCCAGACCCCTTGTTGGAGGATTGACTCAGAGAAATAGGAGCCCCTTTTCTTTCTTTTTCTCTTTTCTTTAAAAAAAAAATTTAAAATAAGTTTATTAAGGAATATTCATAAGAAAGTAACAACTTTTGACTTGGGTCTTTGTGCCTTATAATGAAGATGATGTAAAAACGTGTAGGTGTGCGCGTCTTGTCTAGTTATGTCTGCTTTGCTGGAATAAACTAGTCTTTTTCTCTCTTCTTTTTACAAATGCCATGTGGAAACCAGTGGCAGCTTTTACTTTCTCCACTTTAATTAGCTGTCAGTCTTTGAATTCAGCATCATTTGATGCAAAAGTCGACGCGTTGTTATGGAACGCCTTAGTCTTTAGAGAGCCTTTAAACTGGTCTCTTGTTGCTGCCTGGCTGAACTGAGACGGAAGCTGCAGCTTGTCGAAGGGAATTGGGATTGAAGGGCCAGCGGGGGAGTGATCTGATTGAGCTCATGAGACTTTCCCAAATGTTGTGTTTCCATTTAATTGACAGGCTGTGGCTTAAGAAAAAAGTTTCACTTTTCCTAATATCCAACTTTGAAACTGCTGGGAATTTTCAGGTTTTCATGGATGCCATTCTAGCTCTGCCGCGGCTTCTTTAAGCTTATTCTCTAGAAACCTGGGCATGGGACTCGGGCCCCTTTCCCTCGGACTTCGGAGCCCTTTTCCCAAAAGGAGCGGAGGTTCTCCTAGTTCTAGGGATCTCCAGAGTTTTGTCCTAGGCTAGGCTAGTCCAGCATATATTTCAGGGATCCACCCGGCTAAAGCCAAAAGCGACGGCCCCCTGGGCGATATGATGCATAAAGGGACCCTGCTCTGTGCAGCCTTTCCTGGGGGTCGAAGGGATGGACATAGAGTAACAGGAGAAGTCATTCCAAATGAGAAAAATGGTGTAAGCACAGTAGTGGTGGTGAGGAAACACAAGGCGTGTTTGAGGGACGGTGAATAAGTAGACAAAGCACTGAGGAGCTAGGAGCTGTCCTTCCTCTCTCGGTTCTGATGTCTCCCTTCCCTGTTGTTCCCTTCGACCCCAGCTGCACCAATCTACTTCAAAGAGGGACTTAAGGCCTTAGAAGTCTCGGAGGGAGGAGCCACCACCCTGCGCTGTGTGCTCTCTGCTGTGGCTGCCCCCGTGGAGTGGCGCAAGGCCAGCGAGGTGATTCGGCCGAGCAACAAGTACCACGTCCGGCAGGAGGGGGCCACTCTCGAGCTGATTGTCCGGGACCTGGAACCTCAGGACAGTGGGGAGTATTCCTGTGTCTTCAAGGACCAGAAGACCACAGCCACCTTGACTGTCAAGGGTAACATTTCTTCAATTAGTTTCCTTGGAGGCACTGATCCAAGAGCAAGGGTGCTCTCTCTCTCTCTCTCTCTCTCTCTCTCTCTCTCTCTCTTTCTCTCTCTCTCTCTCTCTCTTTCTCTCCTACCTCTCTTCTCCTCTTCCTTCCGCAAACATTTATTAAACACCTATTGTATACAGAACACTCTGCTCAGCCCTGAGGCTGTTCCAAAATAGGTATTATTCCTGCTCTCATGAGTCCAGAAGAGTGACACAGACATAAGTAACTGTAATATACAATGCTCTAATGAGGCAGCTTGCTGCTGTGATAGATAGTTCAGGACTTGGAATCAGTAAGACTTGGGTTTAAATCCTGCCTCAGACACCAGCTGTGTTTAGTGACTAAGCAAGTCACTAAACCTTCTTCAGGTTCCTTATCTATTAAATGGGGATAATGACAGTACCCATGTCACAGGATAGTTATGAGAATCAAATGTGATTGATTGCACATGTAAAGCACTTTGCAAACTTCAAAGCACTGTGTATATAAATGTTACTAACTATTATGGGCCTCCTGGCCAGTGCAGGGAGGAACTTCCCCTTGTGGAAGGAAGAGCTGGGTGCCTGAGGAACCTCTGGTTCTCTCAGTGTATATTGGAAGAGCTGACATCTTTGCACCAGCGTTAGCTTAGTATGAACCAAAAATATGAGTGGCTGACAGAGGCCTTATGTCCAGATCGTGGGAGACAATCATCTTTCTGTCCTCTGCTCCAGTCAGAGAACTGCCTGTAGGATATTTAAAGGGGATATTGACAACCAGAGCATGTCCAAAGGAGGTTGACTGGGATGGTGAGGGGTCTGGAAGTTATGTCATGAAAATCCAATCAAGGAACTGAACAGAAGGCTTGGTGGGTAGGGTGGGTCGTGATCCATGTCTTCAAATGTCTGGGAAAGTTGTCATTTGGGAAAGAGCAGATTTGTTCTGTGTTGCTCTGGAGGCTTGAACTTAGACTTTTGGGAGGGAGGATTTTCTAACAGAACTGTTCCACTATGGAATGGTCTGTATCAATAGAAGCACCGTTCTAAAACAGAAGGGACCTCAAAGATCTTTTAATCCAACCCCCTTATTTTACAAATGAGGAGAGTTAGGTTACAGGATTTACCCAAGATTACATAGAAACCTTATGGGGCTGGGAGCCTCCTGGACCATGTGTCATATGCCAGAGTGGGAATAGGGGTTTTTGCATTGAGGCACAGTGGATAGAGCGGTGAACTTAGAGTCAGGAAGACCTCAATTCAAATTTTGCCGCAGATACTGACTAGCTAAGTGACTCTGGACAAGTCACTTAACTTCTGTCTGTCTTAGTCCTATCTTAGAACTGCTGTGAGGATCAAATGAGATAACCTATGTAGAGAAACAACATACATATGAAATGTTAGGAGAATAACATATATAAAGCACAACATATATAAACCTCAAGGTACTATACAAATGCTAATTATTATGGTTTTTGTTGTTATCATTATTATAATTAGGGACAAAGGTTGGACCAGGTAACCTCTAAGATGCCTTCTAAGTCTAAGAAAATGAACATTGATAGGAGGATAGGCAGTGAAGTCAGATTAATCTACAGACATTTCCTAAGTGCTTGCTCTATGTGGGGTGCTATGCTTGGCATTCCAATACAAAGGCCTGTATGACCTAGGTCATGTTCTCCAGGAGCCCAGAATCTAAGGCAGGGGAGGACATCTACATCAATGCCCTTGGTACACCAGGGAATGAGACAAGTGCAAAGGAGAGGACCAGGCAAAGTGCCAATAGATTTGAGGAGGGAGAGATCATTTCTAGCTGGGGATATTATGCTGCAAGGGAAGATTCCCTTCCTGGCCAGTGACTCTTGGACTCTCGATGTGAATGCCTGATAGATGGTTACAGCAGGTGGCACCTCGTTCAATAAAACAGTTAATAATTAAAGGGGTGCTCGCAAGTGAAACAGATTTGTATTTGGCAGTAGTTGCTGGTGGAGGACACAGCAATAATCTGAGTTATTGTGAAAAGTCACACGTGGAGGCCCCAAGCAAGTTATCCTTCATTTCCACCAAGAACCAAGTAAAAGGAAACAAGGTTACGTGATAGCAAGATGAAATTCAGTTAGACATCGGCATGAGCTTCTTTGTCCTCCAAGGAATTCATCACTAGAAAAACTGGCCTAAGGGAATTGTGAAGCCTCTTTTTTTTTTTAAACAGAGGAACAAAGCATTGTCCAAATTTCAGTCAATGTCCTGAGACAGTGGGAAGTTTTGCCAGCTCTCTGCCTCTTGACTGTACTGGACGTGAATACTTCCCAAGTGGCTCATTTCCCTTTCCTGTGGTCTGTCTATAAAACTCAAATATCCCTGGAATCTTTCCTCACTTAACACAGTGCCTGCCATGTTGTAGATGATTAATAAATGCTTATTGACTGGCTAACTGATTGCATTGAATTGGCACACTGAATATTGTTTCATCTGTCATTAGTGTGATGAGTTCAACTTTGGATTCCATGAGGTGAGGATGATCTACACAGGTCACCAGAAAGACAGTCTTATTAATTGCTGATAGTTTTTTCCCCAAAAAAACTGATTTGCTTCCTCATGTCCACCAAGCTCAAAGGCTGAAAAAATCATTCCTATAATCGTCAGCTCTTCAGATGTTGGATGTAGTGTTGAGACTTGTTGGTCCTATCAGTCATATTTGAGCATGTGCAAAAGGATTTTTTACTGCTTGCATTGTCCAAACCCAAGAATACAAGTTTTCCAGATTTTTTGAGTAGTCCAAAGAACTGCAGAACACTGGTGAAGCCGTTATAGATCCACTCAAAAATGAATGACATCGTCTTGGCCCAATCACTACCTGACTGAGGCTTCTGGGCAGTTGCTCCAGAGGTGGCATCTCCGAGCCTCCCTCTCCATCACTGAGGCCAACACAACAGCAGCATCAACCACTTGTTGGAAATACACGGAGCCTCTTTCCATGAAAACCTTTAGAAAGGTTTGAGACAACAGTATGCTTGGGGTAGTCTGGGGGCTCTCTCTCCATCCAGGAAGCAAGTGATGAGGCATACTCCTCTGAATCATGATTCTGTGACTGACGGTTTCTGTGACTGTGCAGCCCTTAGCATGGAGACCACCAGGCAGGGTTAGTAAGTTCTACCTTTCTGCTTTCTGTGCCCTCTTCTCCTTCCCAGGATCTCTTCTACCAGCTGCCCCAACACACAGGACCCTCCATCTACCTTAGGCCTTCCCTTACCTTGGAGGAAAGAAACTGTTAAAACTCAATCTCTCCGAGGTGAGGGGGATTCAGTGTACCCATGCTACTTTGAGTTTTTAAAGAAGGGCCTTAATCTGGATCAGGAATGAAGTTATAATAGTAAAATTTCAGGAAAGTAAATTCAATTCAATGCATTTATTAAGTGCCTGGTGTTTGCAAGGCACTGGGAAAATGAAGACCGAAATCCCTGTATTCCAGGAGCTCACAGGGATATAGCATACATACAAAAAAGTGGGCACAAGGTAATTTGAGGAAGAAAGCACTAACCAGGGGTAACAAGGAAGGTTTCTCGAAAGACCAGATATCTGAGTTGGCTTTGAAGGATGATAAAGAGTCAAAGAGATGGGTCATAGATTGAGAGTCTAAAGAAAGCTCAGGGATCATCTCCAATCCCCTCATTTTACAGAAGAGGAACCTGAAACTCAAAGAGAATAGGTGATTTGCTCAGTTCTACCCAGTATAAGGGAAGCTAGGGGGCACAGTGGATAGAGCCCTGGGCTTAGAATCAGGAAGACATCTCCCTGACTTCAAATCTGGCCTCAGACATTTGTTAGCTTGTGACCTTGGGCAGGTCACTTAACCCTATTTGCCTCAGTTCCTCATCTATAAAATCAGCTGGAGAAGGAAATGGCAAACCACTCCAGCATATCCCAAATGGGGACATAAAGAGTCAGATGTTACTGAAAATGATTGAATAACAACAACACAGGTAGTAAGCATCAGAGGAGGAATTTGAACCCTTCTCTTATGACTCTAGTCAGGAGTCTTTCCACTCTACGCCTCTGCCTCTTTAGATGAAGAGGGCATATGTGCCAGGTGTGGAGGAAGTCCTATTGCAAATGCATAGTGGTGAGAGAAGTAAGGACAAGATTAAGGAAAAGCCATTGTTCTATTCTCCTTGAACAGAGAATTGTGAAGAAGATCATTTGAGATGAGGTTTGAATGCCAGGATCAGGAGGTGGTAATTTAATCTGCAGGCAATGGGGAACCATTGAATGTTCTTGAGCAAAGGAGTGACATTGTCAGATTGGTGTATTAGAAGGATTACTTTGGGCATCATTTTTAACAGGTGTTCTTAACCTTTTTTTAAAAATCATGATCCCCTCTGGCAGTCTGGTGAGGCTAGGGTGCCCTTTTCCAGAATAATGTTTTAATTTGTAATAATGTAATAATAATAATGTAATAATTTGTAATATAAACTGTGTAGGGTTACAAAGGAAATAGTCATCAAAATATTTAATGAGTTCATGGACCTTGGGCTAAGAACCCCTAATATATAGGATGTACTGGAGAAAGTAGAGATGGGTTGTTGAGAGACCTATTAGGAGACTATTATAATAGTCTAAACCTACTGTACCATATGTTAACTCCTTGCTTTCTATTGTTATCTAGCTTAGACAACCCATTCATTCCTTCATTTATTCATTCTCAACAAAACTAACTATGAGCATTGGAAGAATTCACTGTTTCCCCTTTTGAGCCATCCTGTGAGCCCAGGTCCAGAAAATGGCAGGAGAGGACAGTCCTGAGCTTCTGAACCCTCCATTTTGCCAAGGAGAGCCAGTAGCTGCTGTCCCTGGCTTTCTCTACTGCACCATATCCTGCCAACATAAGAATCCACTGTCTCTAGCACCATACTGCTTTACTACCATGGGCAAGCTCAAGGGACTGCCCAGTCTCTGTCTTGGCTTCTGGCACTGTCATGGTAATTAGTAGGACTCCCATGTACCCTTTCTTGACATAATGACTTGTGCCATAAAACCAGAAAGTATTTAGGGCACTTGTTGAAGTGTTTATCCTGGAGAATAGATTTGAGGAGATGGTAGCTGACTTCATATGGAAGAAGCTGTCCCTAAGGAGTAGAATAAGGAATAATTCAGGTTACAGAAAGGCATTCTGGTTTGATATAAGGAAGAACTTCCTGATAATTACTGCTGGCTCAGAGAACCAAGAGATGAAAACCCAGGATAAAACACTACAGATGCTTCAGTTATAGGGTCTTCTAGCTTCAACTGCTTTCTCCACTGCCCTTATTATAACTACACTCTTTCTTGATCCAAGACACATCAGTCTCTTTCCCATTTTATGGTTTCCCTAAATTTTCCGTGGAAGTCATTTGGTCAGCCAACATTTATTAAGCACTCACAAAGAGGCAAACACAGTCCTTTTGCCCTTGAGGAGCTTACTGTCTAAAAGGAGAGACAACAAGTGGAAATGTTGCTGCTGCAATTGACGATTACTCCCTTGGGCTGTTTGTGGAAGCCTTGGGGCAAGAACATAGGAAAGAAATCATTGCATGTAGTATAAGGTATTGGCTATATGTACCCTCTTCTGTCTTCATACTCTATAACACCCCAGTCTCTGTACAGTATTGACAGTACCCAGACTTCTAACCCTATTCTACCAGCTTCAACTTCATCCCACACTCAGAACATTCCCCATCTTCCATGAATCACTGCTCTTCCCCCACGTAGCTTGATTTCACCCTCCATCGTCCACTCCCAAGACCCCCCCAGCATCATCCCATTTCTTCTGAATCCTCTAGGACTCATGCTATAATGGGAAATGATATTTGTCTAGGGACCTAGTTTTGAATTACAGTTATGCTTTCTACTAACATAGCTGTGGGCAAGCCACTCAACCCCTCCAGGACTCAGGTGTCTCTTCTGCATAGTGAAGGAGCTGGACTGTAAAATGCCTTCTGGTTCTAAATCCAATGATCTAGTCCTCTTTCCCTTTCCCCTGCCTCTCCCATTTCAGCTCTAGGTGTTCCTCTTCACCTGTGTGTGACCCTCTTCATCTCTGGCTATCTCAGGTCTGGGTGACCCACTTTATTTCTAGGTAAGCTCTGGCTATGCTTTCCCCTGTCTTACTATGTCATGGCATATCCCTTTGCAGGGCTTCATCTTCCCTGGCTATTTTCATTAATCCTTCTGTCACCAGCTGCAGCTTTGATCTTCTCTGTCATATTGCACTAGAAGCACCAGCAATATCTTTGTGTAACATTTATTAAGTATTGGGCACAATGGTTAATTGGGCAGAAAAGTGAGACAAGCAGGGTCTTTGTTCATGGGGATCCACTCTTCTGCTTGCTCTCTCCTACTGTTTCCCCCTGCATTCATCACACATTTCTTCACCTGTCTTTCTTCTCTTTCTTCTGAATAGCGGTTGTCTTTCTTTGCCAAGGAAATGAGCCCTTCTTATAATAATAATAGCTTCCATTCATTTACAAAGCATTTTCCTTCCAATTGTTGCTTTCAGACATAGAGAATATAAATATTATTATCTCCATGTCATAGAGGATAAAACCAAGGGTCAGAGAGTATCACACTGGAAATAGCATGGAGCATCTGGAACTTGGCTGTGCAAGCTCATAATTTTATTTTATTTTTTTAATGAAACAACAAACATTTATTAAGTGCCAGCTATGTGCTAGGCATTCTGTTAGGCATGAAGGATAGATAAAAAAATAAGATTGTTCCTATCCTCAAGGATAAGCTCATAATTTTAGAGCTGGAAAAGACCAGTCCAACCCTCTCATCCAGGGAGATTTCTTCTGCCTTGGGATGTGCTTCTTACCCTAAGCTCCAAGGGTTTCTATAGCTGGCAGGGAACAGAGGAGGGCAAGGGGAGGGTGGAGAGTGATATACAGCCCTCAGGGAAATCAGAGATCAGTATGGAACCAGTGGAGATCAGAATCAAAGGCAGTCAGAGGGAAAGGCAGTGTGTACTGGCACCATCCCCATCCCTCCAATAGTAAACCTCTCCCTAGTTCTCCCAGACCCTATCCTTCTCTGCCTTTCCTTTCCACTGTGCCCTTGAGAACCCTCCTCTATTGTTAAACTCTCCTTCATCCTAATCTTTTCCATTCACATTCTGTTTGTCTTCTGGGACTCATTGAAACCTCGCCTCCAACTGTTCCTTCTCACATCTTCCAACACCTAGGGCCAAGAGGAGTTGACATTCTCCTCACTTTGCACAACTACTTTGGGACATCTTTTCTGCCATCATTCCTCATGAACTACCTCTCCTCTACAGTACACTCCATCCTGTCCAGGTCCTTGTTGCTAACACTGATGTACCTCCAGGTCACTCTGCCTCCTCCTCACTTGGTTTAGTGTCATGGTCATCTTCTCCATCCCAAGCCCTGCTTCCTTTAAACAATTTGACTTCACAGGTCCTCAACATCCCCAACTCTTATGACTTCTTTATGCAGTCTACCTCAATCATGTACCCATGTCACACCTTAGACTCCAATCTTCATTCTACTCACCTGAATTTCCCTGAGGTGTTAGAGTACTTAGCTATGGCTTTTAGTTATAGGCAGTAAATAGTAGTGGTAGGATTCAAACCTAGGGCCCTTGACTCCAAAGCCACCAATACACTATATTTTCATCACTGCTAATGAAACTATAGGTTCTTCACCAAAGGCAATGATTTCACCTCTTATAGATCTTAAGTTCATAAAGCCTGGGAAAATATCTTGGCTATAACAGATATTCAGTAAGTATTTATGAAATGAGTGATGACCATTAATGGAAGAAAGAGCACTGGGCTTGTGGAGTCAGAGGAGACCTAGGCTAACGTCCCGGCTCTTCTGTATCTTGACTTTGGGCAAGTCACTTTCTAGTCTGGGACTCACTTTCCATCTTTGTAAAAATGAAAGAATTGGACTAGATGATATCTAAGGTCTCTTCAATCCCCGACACTCTATTAAGTTCTAAGGTCTCTGATATTCTATTTTCTACAATGCCTTATAGCTCTGATGTTCTAGGTGCTATGTTCTAGGGTTCCTTCTATCTTGGACATTATGTCATTCTTTGACTTTTCCATCCATCATTCCAGCCAGTTTTTTCCCAAGGCATGAAATCAGATGATCTGAGTCTTTCCTCCATTCTCTGGTCCTGTGGAGGTGTCTGAGAGCAGGGGAATGGTCTAAAGCAGGGGTTCTGAGGTCTAAGCCTGTTGGATTTTCAAAATTGGTAATTATACTTCAATATAATTAGTTTCCCTTGTAATCCTATATATTTTGTTTTATATATTTAAAATATTAGTTTGAGAAGGGGCTGAAAATTTTTTCCAGAGCACCATGAAGCCCATGACACAAAAAAGGTTAGATAACCCAGATCTAGATGTAGTGGAGTAGAAGGAAGTGCTTGAAGAATTAAGGGATATCTTGAAACCCCCAAATGCCCCTACTCCAACCGCCTCTCCGTTAGTTGACTCTTTTACCTTCTCTGAGAACTTGTATGCAATCTTTGTGAGGCTTATTAGCAGATATTTTATAAAACTTCAAGTTTGGATCCACAGACTAAAATAAACCCTAAGTGAATCAGGATTCTAATTTTTACTTAATTAAAACTAAAATAAATAATACAATTGTCTCAGTTATGGAGAAAAGGAACATTTTATCAACCAAGCAACAGAGGAACCCATTGGGGACAAAATCAACCAGACTGATTTATGAAGATAAAATGATTTTGGACAATAAAAACAATATCTCCAAAATTAAAAGAAAAGAAGCAGTTTCAGGAAAATATGTGTAGCAAATATATCAGCTAAAGGCCTGCTGTCCAAAATATACAAGGAATGGATATGGATTTATAAGTCTGATGTTATGCACTCTTCAATGGAACAATGGCCCAATGAGTGAAGGATACGATCAGATAATTTACAAAGGACAAACTACAAAAACTTTTTGATACCCTAGTAATAATCAGAGAAGTGCAAATCAAGACAACCTTACACTAGCGACAAAATGGCAAGAGATAACCTTGAGTTCTTGCAGACTATGTCCACAGAGCATAACCTCTGGCTACTTCTTTTTGTTGAAATGGCTTGGGGTTCTGGCCATAGTCTGAGTCTACTTTCTGAGGACCAGCTTATGAAGAAGCCCGTCACCAGTGGACTGGCCACTTGGGTGTTGAATTCTTTAGCTGTAACAATGCAGGAAACATGGAAAAAACGAAAATTGATCCTCAGTCCTATGCCTGTCCCCATCTCTGCTCCTGCCGTGTTGATGGAAGGAGAGTATGTTAATACTCAAACGGTTTTTAGATTGTTTGTAAACTTTAACTTAGCTGTCAGGACACTAAATGTATGGATAACATCATAAGAATGAAATTTATTATATTTAATAGATAGGAGGCAACTCAGTACTGATGTAAGAGTCATTCTTGAATCCACTATCTGTACACTCGGACCACCAGCTTGTTAGAGCAAAGATAGAAATTGGGATTAAGGTATAAGAAAGAATAAAAAGATTAAAAAGATAAGGCATGCAATTAAATAAATCTGAACTATTTAAATAAATTATTCATAATGAAATATGGCATGTGTTGCAATGGAGATGAGAGACTTAAGCAAATACACTCCCATTCCAAGTTCAAAAATATCAACTTATGAAGAGAAGGAGGGGAAAGAAGGAAGGATGAAGGAGGAGGGAGGACTCATTTCCATAGCTAAATTTTACAAAGCACTTAACAAATATTATCTCATTTATCTTCATAATAGTCCTGGGAGAAAAGTGTCTGTGTAAAGAAATGTTTGAAATCTTCAAATATTATAATACTTCATATTAAAATTAAACTATTTAATATTTAAATCAAAAAAAAATATCAACTTATGAACTGTGGGATAGCATCTGCTTAAGTCTTTCATCTCCAGAACAACACAGGAGCTACAGGAAAATGGGATAAGAGAAAAAGGAAGAACATGTTACTCCATTTATAGTATTTCATACAAAAGTTTAACTGATGTAAGTCACTTGCCTCAATGAAGAGACCCAAAAAGCTTTTTTTTAAAAAAGCATGTTAGTAGCAAGTTGTTAGATTCAAGGTACAAAAAGAACATTTTTTGAACATGACCAATGTAGGAATTTGTCTTGCTTGAATATTCATATTTGTTACAAGGGTTTTCTTTTTCTTTTTTTTTTTTTCCAATGGAGAGTAGAGAGGTGGGTGGGAAAGAAAATAAATTTTTTCTCAATGAAGAAATAAAATTACACTTTAAAAAAGTAGGAAAAAACCACATATTTGACTTGCTTGCCAAGAGTTTGTATGTGATAGCTAAGGGCAATCTCAGTTTAGAACTAAAGCTCCTTTATAAAATCTTACAGAGAAGGATGGCAGAAAATTATGAGCATTCTTACTTCAAAAACAGAGAGAAACAATAGAAGGTAAAAATCAGCTTAAACAAAGTTTCACAAGAGACCTTGCCAAGCAAAAGCATCTCAAGCATATTTAAGGATGAAATTGGAAAAACTACAAACAGAAAAAAAATGTAAAAGATCTTTATAACAAACTCTTTTCACCATCAAAGTATCATGAATTCATGGAGTTAATTCTAAGAGCTGAAGAGATACTAATAATGGTTAATATTTACTTAGTGCTTTAAGGTTTGCAAAAGCATTTCGTATATATTATCTCATTTAATCCCCACAACAACCTGGGAGGTAGATGCTCAGGCCTGATCCTCAATGTTTAGTATCAAATGCTCTCTAAATGTATAATTATATGGCAAATTTCCACACAACTAAAAGATGAAAGTAAAATTCAACGTTCAACTCATTTGGATTCCACTGGGGTTTTTTTGAAGGATATTGGTTTGGATACTTGTCTGGGTGTTAGATGATTAGCTTGCTGTTTTCTGTTTGTATTCACTTGCTCAGTGTTTGGTACATCGTAAAAGTACTAAAATAAATGCTTTTTCATTTATCCATTCACTCATCCATCCATCCATCTACCCCATCCATTCATTCATAGTGAATGCAAGGAATGTTAAAACTTCCAAGGCTACTACAGATACTTCTAGATAAAAGGGGCATGTTTCTTCAGTTTTGAAAAGTTCTCGAGCCTCTGCAAGCCTTTTTCAGGCTAATACAAGTCCCGGGATTTATGTTAGGTTTACAGGACAAGTATTTGACAGCAATGCCATTTGAGACTGGATTGTTCTCGTTTATATGGAGGAAATGTCGTGTTTCTAATGCTACTCCTTGTGAGTAAAAGTCTATGTTTTAAATGTTCTTGTTGATTTAAGAGAGCTAATTGGCCAGGGTACACAATTCTAACCTCAGGGACATTCTTTTCTAAGTGCTAATTGGCCAGGCCACATGGGTAAGCTCGTGGACAGTTTTTCCCTGTCCATGGTAGATTTGGAGGTGGGGGGGGGGGGGGGGACAACAGGGCCTTGTCACACATTCAGTGACCTGAGATGTAGGTACTTGTTATTTGTAAAGAAGCCTGCGGTGACTCATTCTTGTTAAAACCAAAAACAAACAAGGAAAAAAACCTCAAGGATGATATGTAGTCAAAGTGGCAACTATCATAGCATAGGAAGTATGCTCAGAATGGGTTCTAACAATTATCCTGAGAATAACCTTGAAAGAAGCTACTGTTATCTTCACATAGGACTGAAGACTTTTGTAAAAATTGTAAGAAAAAAAACTGTTGAACTTTTGGTATGGAAACTTATGAAGTTACAAGTAGCTGTGCTTGAAAGGAAACCATTAACCCATAATAAACAGGTGAAAAAGACTTCCAATAAATCATACCTAGTGCAAATGTTTCTTCTGCTTTGGAAAGGAGACTCCTGAAATGGGGACTGCATTTGAAGTTTTGGTGGGTGATCATTGATAATGATATAAAGAATTATACTCCGTAACATTGTTATTCTTCATAAACTAACAGAGGACAAATCCGCATGCTACAGCTACAAATCCCCCAGTATCCTTTAAAAATGCACAGATAAACTGTACTCCAGAAAATCATCACAGCTAAGACTATTGCTATAACTACTCAGACATAAAGTTAATCCAAACATCTCTCAGAACAGGGTATTTAATAGATGCTGCCATACAAAGCATTCATAACCTCCAAATGACATGATTAGAAAAGCTTTCAAAATATAAAGACCTAGAAGAATTAATCAACATCATATAGAAACAAGAAGTACAATATCATTCCTGTCATCTGGTCACTACTAGAATGGTCTAGAAGATGAGCCTGCATCCAAATGCTTTTTACTAAACTATGAAAATCTTATAATTTATCCACCAGTACAATAATTTGACAAATACCAAACATGAAGGAATTATAGCAGGATAGTGACTTGTTCCAGGGCTATTTCTATCTAGTTCCACTGCATAAAAAGATGAGAAGAATGAAGTAATGGTAATAATAGCTTAATTACCATTTAGCCTCATGTCTACAGATAGAAATTATACCATGGCCCCTTAGATTGTAAAGAGGGTCACATCAGTCGAAATTAGGCACTGGCTAATGAAAACCAGCTGCTGAGAACACAAGTGGACTGGACTTTAGGATCACCATCCTGATTGTACACATAGAGGAGAAAAAAAATGATGCTAAAAGGAGAATGAAGATGGGGAAAGTTTCATGGATCACAGATCACAGATCGCTGCAGAGATCTGTGGCCACCTGAGAGACCATCCAGTCTGGCTGCCTCATTTTATAGTTAAAAAAAACCTGGGGTTAAGTGACTTGTCCAAAGTCACGCAGGTAGTAAAATGGCAGAGATGGAATTTGGACTTGGGAACTCTAAATGCAGAGGTCGTGATCTTCCTGGTATAAACCATGTACTGCTGGATTGGACCAAGTAAACTGGGCATTTTGCTCATATACTTGGACATGAAGACATCACAAAGTCCTGTGTTTCCTTGTTACCTTTTGTCTAGAAGATCAGAGGATGGCAAATGGAATCACTGACCTTAGAATATGGAGAGAAATAGATCAGTGGAAAATAAATTTTTACATGAGCTATCTCTAATAAAAGTCTGATTCCCAAGATATATAGGAAATTGATACAAATATAAGAGACCAAGAGTCATTTATAAATAAGTTTTCAAAAGAATTGTAAATTATCAACAACCACATGAAAGGTTGCTTCAGATCACTAATAATAAGCAAAAATTTGAATTATGACAACTTGTATGTTTCACCACAAACCAAGCAAGTTGGCAAAGATGATAAAAGACAAAAATGGTCAATGTTGGAAGAACTGCGGAAATACTAATATACTATTGGTGAAGTTTCCAAGTGGTTCAGTTGACCTAGAAACCATTCAAAATTATGTAAGAAAGTCACTTAAAGGCACATAGTGAGAAGTCACTCTTTGACCCACTACTAGGTGTCTATCCCAAGAAGGTCAAAAATAGGAAGAAAAGTCATATACATGACAAAAGTTCGTAGTAGTACTTTTTATGGCAACAACAACAAACAACACAACCCTAAATAAACAGAGTGGATACCCAGTGATGAGCAAATTGTGATATATGACATAAGTAAATATTACTGTGCTATAAAAAATGACAAATACAAAAATTTCAGAAAAACATGGGAACAGTTAGATAAATTGATGAAGAATGAATGAAGCAGGACTAGAAGAAGAATATTCACAATAACCACAATAATGTGAATAAGAAGAATACTGAAAGGAAGTTGAATTCTGAGTAATTATGATGTCCAATCTTGGGGAAGCAGATAATAAAATACGTCTACTTTTTCTTGGTAGAGAAGTAAGGGAGCTATTGTGCAGAATGTTAAGTACACTTTCAGACATGGTCACAGTATCAGCTTTGCTTAACTATTTTTCTTGTTTACAAGGTTCAATGAAAGGTGAGGAAGGATATATCTAAAAACAACTGCGATGTAAAAACAAAATATGGCAACTACACTTTTTAAAAAGAAATAATGACTTTCTGCAATAGAGAAGTAGTCAAAAGATATGAAGAGGAAGTTCTCAAGAGAAGAAATCCAAACAATTAGCAACTATATAAAAATGCTTCATATCAAGCATAATAAAAGAAATGTTAGTTAAATCAACTTTGAATTTCCACCTCACAACAGATGGGCAGCTGTTGGTGGGGCTGTTGGAGGATAGATGCACCGATGCACTGTTTGCAGAGCTGTGAATTAGTAGTGTACCCCAAAAGTCACTGAATTGTTCATATCCTTGACCCAGAGATACCACTAGTAGGTATATTTCCCAAAAAGACCTAAGATGAAGAGAAAAGATCCATTTCTACAAAAATATTTATGGCAATACTTTTAAAAGAAATTCCATCAAAGCATCAGGAGCAAAGTAGATGCTCATCAATGGCCAAAATATGTTATATTAATATAATATAATATTATTGTGCTATAAGAATGACAAAAGGTACAGATGAAAAGAAGTCAGAAAACACGTATGAACTGATGCACAATGAAGTGAACAGAATCAAGACAACTATTTGTACAGTGATGACAACATTGAAAGGAAAACGATTTTGAAAAACATAATTCTTATTATTAGTGCAATAACCAATCACAGTCTCTGAAGACTGATGATGAAACATGACTCCCATCTCTTGGAAGAGACATGATGGACTGAGGTGCAGAATGAGACATACATTTTCAGGCCAATAGGACACAGATTAATTTTTTTTACTGTACTTAAGAGAGGACTTCTATTGGGGAGGTGGGAAGGAGTTGGAGGAATTTTGGGGAGGTAGTAATAACAATAAAAAAGAATAAAGAAAAAATAATCAATAAACATTTAAAATACACAGAAAATAATAGAAGATAGTTCATAAGGGGACACAGTCATGGAGGACAATGTTGGTAGTCTCATGTTAAATTGAATACATATGAGAAAAACAGGATGTATATAATAGATCAATGGTTTTATTACAATCCTCTTTTTTTCTGGTTTTCTTTGTGTATGGAGATGTTCAATTTTGTTGATGATTTTCTAATTCACAATAAAAATATTTTAATGTGGTGATTATTAAATTTAAGGTAAATCTTTGTTCCATTTATATGTGTATCATTAATGGGTGTCACCCACACATCTTTTGAAAAAAGTGTATTATGAACCTATTTTAAGCTGTTTATATTTTTGTTTGTAAAAACAATTTCATTTAAATAGTTTGCATCTCAAAATAAAGAAAAGGAAGAGAGGGAAAAAGAAAGGAAGAAAAGAAGAAAGAAGACAGAGGAAGAAGACAAAGAAGGAAGAAAAACAAGAAGAAAGAAGTGGCAACCATTCAAAGGATGATCATATGTGTTTATAGATGGGGATGGATACGCAGATAGGCTATTGTCTGGCTGGTCAGAGGCTGAAACACCTCCTGAATAGGTTCTGGCAAAATCACAAGTGTGTTACAAACTGAACATAGGAGTCACTTAATAAATGCTTATTAGAATTTATTTCTTTATTCTCAACCCATCTTTTGACCCCTTGCTAATATCAGGGTTCAAGCTAGGTGGTCTCTGTTCCCATCTGCATAACTGACCAAGTGGTTGCCAAGAAGTTAGTATTAGTATGGTGCTCTGAGTGTGTCCCTCTCCATTTTCCTTCCCTCAGAACTCCCTGTAAGGTTCCTAATTGAACTTCAAAGTACAGAGTCCACAGAAGGAACCACAGCCATGTTGCAGTGTGAGCTGAGCAAGGCAGCTCCTGTGGAGTGGAAGAAAGGTTTGAAGAGACTCCGAGCCAGTGACAGATACAACCTGAGGCAGGATGGGACTGTGTGTGAACTGGTGATTCATAGCCTTGATGTGGATGACACTGGAGACTATACCTGTATATGTGGAGAGGAGAAGACCACAGCGACCTTGACAGTGAAGGGTAAAAACCACATGTTGGAAAATAAGCTTGTAGTTTGTTTTTTCTACTCAATGTTACTCTGTCACCTGGACAGTTCTATTCATGACTTCATCTTTCCATGCCATCCCATGTGTGTGTCTATGGGTTGCTTCTCTGTTTCCCATATGGTCTCTACCTACCCCCTCTCCCAGGTGCTTTGTGAATCTTCATCAGGCTGATCCATGAGAAGGTCTCATTTGTAACTCATTCTCAAGCTCCATCTGTTGCAACGTTCTGTGTTTCCCCTCCACTGAATCCCTGTCCAGCTACCTGACACCCTTTCCCCAACCACCTTATGTTCTCTGTGTCTGTCTGATCATTTCTTAGCCCTGCCTGCCCAGTTCTTGGAAGGACTGAAGAACACAGAAGCTACAGAAGGGGCCATGGCCATGCTGAGATGTGAGTTGAGTAAGGTGGCTCCTGTGGAGTGGAGAAAGGGTCTAAAGAGGCTCCGAGCCAGTGACAGATACAGCCTGAAGCAGGAAGGGGCTGTGTGTGAGCTGGTGATCCATAATCTGGATGTGGATGATTCAGGAGACTACACTTGTGTGAGTGGAGAAGCAACAACCACGGCAACCTTGACAGTGAAGGGTAAAGACAATGTGTGTGGGGAAATGGTCATGGATTTTGTTTTCTGCTAAGGGTCGCCTTGTCACCTAGTCCACTCTGTGTGCACCTGTCTCATGTTGCTGTTTCCATGTGTGTCATTCTGGGCTGTTTCCTGACTGTCTTCCAAGCTGCTCGGTGACTCTAAAGCAGGCTGCCACAGAAGAGGAAATGATCTGTGCCCATCCCCAAATTGTTGCTTCCAGTTCCCATCCTCTGGCTTTATGGTTTTCCTTTGATTCCTGGGTCAAACCATCTCCCAGCATTTTATGGTGTTTTATGTCTGTTTGACCCTCATTGTCAAACACAGAGAGTGTCTGTGGAGCATGGCCGCCACAGAAAGGTCCAGAGCCTCCCTCTTCTGTGAGTGTACTGAGTGATGTGTTCCCATGGCATGGAGGAAGGGATAGAGGCTTAGAGTCCGTGACACGCAAAGTCTGAGTCAGGATGGGGGCTCCATGTGAGCCAGTGAGCTCCATGGATGACAAAAGACTATACATATGTTGTGAGGAAAGGGCCATGGTGACCCTGGTTGTAATGGGTATATGAACATGGGATTTCCCACTCTTCTCCATTGTCTCCTAATTCTGCTTTATCTGTTTTTCTCCTCCCCACCATTAACCAGAAGGCTGTGGCTCTTCTTGGCTTTCCCTGCTTGTGTATGAAACTTTACCTTCCTTTGTTCAGCACTCTAGAGTTCAGTATCTGGTGGTGTGAGTTAATTAAGGTATCTGTTTTCCTGGTTTCCTTTCCATCTCTGGCTTCCCTCTGGTCCTGGTTGATGGGTCTGTTCTCATCTAGGTGACCAGAGAATAAAGGCTGAGGAGTCTTGAGTTCCCCAGGATGGGCTGGTCTGAGGGCAATCTCTCTTCATCTTCTCTTTCCCAGCCCTACCTGCCAGGTTCATTGAAGGACTACAGAGCATGGAAGCCAAAGAAGGGACCTCATATGCAATGTATTGTAGACTAAGCAAGATGGCACCAGTGGAGTGGAGGAAGGGGTTGAAGAGGCTCCGAGCCAGTGACAGATACAGCCTGAGGCAGGATGGGGCTGTATGTGAGCTGGTGATCCTTAACCTTAATGTCAATGATGCAGGAGACTACACTTGTGTGTGTGGGGAGGAAAAGACCACAGCGACCTTGACCGTGAAGGGTAAAGACCATTTGTGAGGAAAATAACACATGACTTGGTTTTCTGTCCTGTATTGCCTTCTCAGAAAGCCCTCCCCTTACCGTGGTCTCTGTGCTGTCTCCTTCACATGGCTCTCCTTTCCTATCTCCCTGTCAATCTGTGACTCCTTTCCCAGGATGACCCAAGACTGATTCTCAGCATACTTCCTCCAGCTTCCTTCATATCCAGCCATCTCCCACCTTCCCAAGAGTTTCATGTTCTCCATGTCTGTCTGACTGTTTCTCAGTCCTGTCTCTCTAATGTATGGGAAATTGCAGAGATCACAAAATGGGCCACCTAGTGTTGTAAACTGACTGAGTCAGCCTCTGTAAGGTGGAGTGAAGGAAGGATCTGCAGGAGCCAGCCACAGCTACAACTTGAAAAATGAGGGTTGCTGAGGGATAGGGGCTAAATAATCAGGTAGACTCTGCTGTTTGAAGAGCTAGACCCAAAGAGCAGTGATTCATGAAGCCTTGAGGGGTCTATAGTGGAGTGCCCCAGAGATCTGTCCTTGGTCCCCTGTTGTTCATCATTTTTTGTCAATGACTTGAATGAAGCAGAAATGATTTGCCTATCATATGTATAGATCACATGAAGCTAGGAGAGGAAAATGACACAGTAGAAGATTAAGTGAAGATCCATGTAGTTCTAAAAAAGCAAACGTGATATCTGGATCCAATAAGATGAAATTGAATGGAGATGTGTAAAGTTCTACAGTTGGGTTCAAAAATTCAAATATTTGAGTACAGGAAGGAGGAAGCAAAGAGAGGAAACAGTTCATTTAAGAAACAAAAGCAAAAACCACAACCCTCAGGGTGTCAGTGGACTTCAAGCTTAATACAATCAGCAGTATGACACAGGATGCAAAAAAACTAATGCAATTTTAGACTGCATTAATAGAAGCATAGAATTCAAAAGAGAATAAAGATAGCTCCAGCCAGCCCCTGCCATTTGCAGTTCTTGTCCCACCTTATAGGGTATATTGTGTTCAGCTCTGGGCACCAATGTTGGGAAGGACGGTGACAAGCAGGAGCATTAGTAGGGTGATCAGAATGAGGATAGGGCTAGAGGCCATGTCATACATAGGAGGGTGACTTGTAGTTAAGGAGGAAATGATCTCTGCTTTCAAATAGTCGAGGAGCATGTAAGAGCTATGCAAAATTGGAATGTGCTGCTTGGGGAGGTAGTGAGCTCAAGAAAACACTGAATTGGGGGAGCTAGGTAGCACAGTGGATAGATAGAGACTGGTCCTGGCATCAGGAGGATCTGAGTTTGAATCCAGATTCAGACACTTACTAGCTATGTGACCTGGGCAAGTCACTTGAGCCCAATTCCCTCCCCAAAAAAGTGAAGAAAAAAGATACTGGGTCCCTATTTGTCAGGGATATCATAAAGGATACAGAGATGCCCTTGGACAGCCCTTCCAATTCTAAGAGTCTATGATAGTGGGAGGCACTGTGTGAATCAGTGTTCCATAGGGTAGACACGATTGACTCTGGAAATTGACACGTGTGAGAAAGAGAGAGAGGATGATGGTGACTTTGTGAAGTTCATCCAGAAAATGGTACCCTCAATCCTGCTTCTCCTTTGCTGCCTCTTAGCTGTTTTATCTGACTCCCTCCTGTCTGTTAACCACACGGTGGTCACTTGGGGTCAGCTCCCCTCCCTTTCATCTGATTTCTCACCTGTCTCTATGGAGCATGCCTTCATATGCCTGCCGTGATTGGTGGTATTAGTTGGTGTGTTCCATTCGTTCCTATCTGCTCTCTTGCTCCCTTGTGGTGTCATGGTCCCAGCTGTTTGGTCTGTTCCTGCCCTACAGGCCAGCCCAGCCAATGCTGAAATTTCCCTGGCTGGGCGGCTCTCAGGTGGGCTCTCTCCCCTCTTCCCCTCTTCAGCCCTGCCTACTCAGTTCATCAAGAGTCTGGGAAGTACGGAAGCAGCTGAAGGGGCCATGGCTACATTGCGCTGTGAGCTGAGCAAGGCAGCCCCTGTGGAGTGGAGGAAGGGGCCAGAGAAGCTCCCAGCCAGTGACAGATACAGCCTGAGGCAGAATGGGGCTGTGTGTGAGCTGGTGATCCGCAGACTGGACATGGACGATGCTGGAGACTACACCTGTGTGTGCGGAAAGGAGAAGACCACAGCAAATCTGAACGTCAGGGGTAAAAATGACCTGTGGGGAGATCAGCACCTAATTAGGTTTTCTATCCCTTATTGTCTCATCACCCACCCTGTTCCTTTTGTAGTGCTTTTTTGTTTCTTCTTTCCCTGTTCTAATTTTTCTGTTATCTCATTCCTGCTTGTGTCTTTTTCTCAGTCTCAGCCTTCTCCATCTTCCCCTCCTTTATGTTTCTGTCCACCTACTTCCATAGTCCAGAGCATCTCATGTACTCTATCTCTGCCCAGTAACTATTCTTTAACTCTGCTATATAAATTTATGGGAGTACTGCAGAATATGGAGGCCCCAGAAGTGGTCACTACCACACTGCACCATGAACTGAGCAAAGTACTTCCCAAAGAATGGAGGAAGATTCTGGAGACACGCAGGGTCAGTGACATATAGTACCTGAGGCGAGACAGGGTGAGACATAGGCCAGGTGATGAACTAATCAGGTACATTTGTACCTCTTTGAATGACTGAGACCGAAGAATCGTTAATAATGAATAGAAGTCACCTTATAGAAAGGTCTCTGTAGATGTCCCTTATCCTTGTGGTGTTTCCCATTTTTATCAACGACTTGGATGGTCATGCTTACCAGATTTCAAATGACATGAAGCTAGAAGAGGTAGATAATATGTTTGGTGACCGAGTCAGAATCCAAACAATTCTCAGTGGGCTGAAAAGTCTTCCACTTGGGTTCAAAAAGTTAATTGCAAAAGTACAGAAAACTAGAGACAAGGCCATACTGTGTTTGATATGGAAAAAGGTCCTGAAAAGTGTTAATCAATGGCATGTTCAACATGAGTCAGCAGTAGGACATGGCAGCCAGAGAAGATGATGCAGTCTTAGGCTACACCAAAAAGAGCCGAGAGTCCAGAACAAAGGATGCGATGGTTCTGCCGTTGTCACATCTGGAGTATGATATTTGGTGCTCAGGGAAGCCTTCGAGGAAATACATCGACAAAGCGGAGGGCATCCACAGTAAAGAGAGTGGGGATACTGGAGTCTAGGCTGTACAAGGAGCAGATGAAAAATCTAAGGATGGTTTATCTTGGTGAAGAGAAGATTAGAAGGATGAGGGAAAACACAATAGGAAATTTCAAGTATTTGGAGACATGACATGTGGCTGAAAGCTTAAACTTGCTCTGATTGTCCACAGAGGGCATTGGCAGGGAAAGCTGAAGGGAAGAATATACCCCCTTTATATAATGCATAGGAAGCCAGGTGGTACAGTGGATGAATTTGACTAGGGGTCAGAAAGACTTGAATGCCTCACACCTTTACTAGTTGTGTGATTCTGGGCAGTTTCAACCTCAGTGTTCTCATCTGTAAAATGGGAATAACAAAGCATCTACCTCAAAGGGTTGTTGTGAAGGCTAAATGAGATAATATACAGAAAGTGCTTTGCAAACTTTAAGGTCCTATATAAATGTTAGCCATTATTTATCTTTCATACCAAATGAGCTGTATGTAAAGCATTTTGCAACCTTTAAAGTACATTGAAAATGCTAGTTGTTATTATTATTAATTTTATTATTATAGTGGAACAGCTTCCTAATGGTTAGAGTTGTGTCAAAGTGGAATGGGCTGGCTCACGTAATCAGGAATGCTCAGTTACTGGAAATCTTCCAGAAAAGTCTTGATAGTCACTTTCTCAAGGATCTGGTCGACAGAGGACAGAGGACAGAGGACAGAGACACAGGGGACTAGATGACCACTGAAATCCTATTCAGCATTGATTCTTTGATGCTAGAGCTAAGCTGGTGATTCATGGGCTGAGCATTTGTGACTCTGGAGACTGCCTGTATATGTGGAGAAGAGAAGACAGTGGGGGTGCTGATTATAAAAAGTTTCTTGAATATAGCACTTCTAATTTTCTTCCCTTTTCTCTCTGTCACCTCCCTTGCTTGTTACATCCTTAAGTACATTGTCTGGTGCCATGAGTTGAATGTGCATATAGATTCCCAGTGTCATTCTCATTGAGGGCTGCCCTCTCCTACCACCACCCTAAACAGGCCATTTCTGTCTTGGGGGGGCTACAAGATAAATGAAGAGAAATCATGGGATTTCCCTGAATGTGCAGCTCTGAGGCAACTCCTTTCCATTTTTCCTTCCTAAGCTGTGCCGCCTCGGTTCACAAAAGGCCTAAAGATCATGGAGGCCACAGAAGGGTCCATGGTCACCCTGAGGTGTGAACTGAGCAAGGCAGCCCCTGTGGAGTGGAGGAAGGGGCCAGAGAAGCTCCAAGCCAGTGACAGATACAGCCTGAGGCAGGATGGGGCTGTGTGTGAGATGGTGATCCACAGGCTGGACATGGATGATGCTGGAGACTACACCTGTGTGTGTGGAGAGGAGAAGACCAAGGCGACCTTGACTGTCAAGGGTAAAGACCATGTGTGGGAAAATCAGCCTGTGGTTTGGTGGTCCTTCTGCTGCCTTGTCATTGACCTCAACCCTTCCGTTATTATAGACTCCCTTCCTGGCTGTGTGTGTTTCTCATGTCTTTCTAGTCCTATTTTTGGCTTTTTTTTTTTTTAAACAGCCCAGTAGGCTGCTCTCAAAAGGAAATGTCTATGTCCCATTCCCAGAATGCTAAGCCTAGTACCCAACCTCTCTACCTTTGCATCTTCCCCTTTTGTTGTCTTTGTTCACTTGCTTATTGCCCTCTGAGAATTCTCATGCTTTCTATGTATGTCTGCCCATTTCTCAGCCCTTCCTGCCCAGTTCACACAGGTTCTGGGTGCTGTGGAAGCCATAGAAGGAGGTAAAGCCACCCTAAGGTGTAAACTGAGCAAGGCAGCCCCTGTGGAGTGGAGGAAGGGGCCAGAGAAGCTCCAAGCCAGTGACAGATACCACCCAAGGCAGGATGGGGCTGTGTGTGAGCTGGTGATCCAAAGACTGCACATGGATGATGCTGGAGACTACACCTGTGTGTGTGGAGAGGAGAAGACCAAGGCGACCTTGACTGTTAAGGGTAAAGATGATGTGGGGGAAAATTACCTCATCATTTGGTTGTCTGTCCAGCATTACCATGTTGTGAGTTTCAGCCATCTGTGATATCTCCTTTTGATGTCTGCTCCCTTCTTTGGTCCTACTCCTACCTCCTATGTGACTCCTCAGCCTGTTTGACCAAGAGAAGGCTCCATCCATAACTCAGTCCCATTTCTTATTCTCTCCGTTTTTCTGTTTTCTGCTTCATTGAGTCTACATCTAGCAACCCTCTGATCTACAGGGAGTCTCATATTTCTATGTATGTCTGACCCTTTCTCAGCCCTGCCTGCCAAGTTCACAAAAATTCTACAGAAGACTGAGGCCACAGAAGGGTCCATGGTCACCCTACACTGTGAGCTGAGCAAAGCAGCCCCTGTGGAGTGGAAGAAAGGGCCAGAGAAGCTCCAAGCCAGTGACAGATACAGCCTGAGGCAGGATGGGGCTGTGTGTGAGCTGGTGATCCAAAGACTGCACATGGATGATGCTGGAGACTACACCTGTGTGTGTGGAGAGGAGAAGACCAAGGCGACCTTGACTGTCAAGGGTAAAGATGATGTGGGGGAAAATCACCACGTTTTTGATAGTCTGTCCAGCATTGCATTGTACTGAATTCAGGCCATCTGTGATGTTTCATTCCTACATCTTCTCTCTTTTTCGGTTCTATCACCCTGCTCCTCTGTGACACCTCATCCTGCTAGACCAAGAGAAAGCTCCATCCATAACTTATTTCCATTTCCTAAGCTCCCCATCTTTCTGTTTTCCCATTCATTGAGTCTACATTTAGCCAGTCTCTCACCTACAGAGAGTCTCATATTTTCTATGTCTGTCTAACCCTTTCTCAGCCCTGCCTGCCAAGTTCACCAAAGTTCTACAGAAGACTGAGGCCACAGAAGGGTCCATAGTCACCCTACACTGTGAGCTAAGCAAAGCAGCCCCTGTGGAGTGGAGAAAGGGGCCAGAGAAGCTCCAAGCCAGTGACAGATACAGCCTGAGGCAGGATGGGGCTATGTGTGAGCTGGTGATCCACAGGCTGGACACGGATGATGCTGGAGACTACACTTGTGTGTGTGGAGAGGAGAAGACCAAGGCGACCTTGATTGTCAAGGGTAAAGACCATCACCTCATCATTTGGTTGTCTGTCCAGCATTGCCTTGTCCTGAGTTCAGGCTATCTGTGATGTTCTCTTCCTATGTCTGTTCTGTTCTTTTACCCTGTCTCCTAGCTGCTATGTGACATCTCAGCCACCTGGTGCAATAGAAGATATCTTCTACAATTCATTCTCATTTTTCATTCTCCCCATATTTCTGTTTTCCCTTCTACTGAGTCCATGTGTGACCACCTCCTTCCTTCCAGTGAGTCTCATGTTCTCTCTGTCTGTCTAACCCTTTCTCAGCCCTGCCTGCCAAGTTCACAAAAGTTCTGCAGAAGACTGAGGCCACTGAAGGATCCATAGTCACCCTATGCTGTGAGCTGAGCAAGGCAGCCCCTGTGGAGTGGAGGAAGGGGCCAGAGAAGCTCCAAGCCAGTGACAGATACAGCCTGAGGCAAGATGGGGCTGTGTGTGAGCTGGTGATCCAAAGACTCCACATGGATGACGCTGGAGACTACACCTGTGTGTGTGGAGAGGAGAAGACCAAGACAACCTTGACTGTCAAGGGTAAAGAGGATATGTGGGGAAATCACTTCCTTGTTTGGCTGTCTGTCCTCATCTTTCCGTATTCTGTTACCTACCAAAGCCATATTGTGGTCTGTCTTCATCTCACACTATTTCTGTGTTGCTTCTGCCTTTTTTTCCTAACCATTCTGTGATCTCTCAGCAGGCTTACTCATGAGATGATCAGTGACACAGTCCCAATTGTCTTATTCTCCCCTCTTTTATTGTCCTGTCCAGCCATATCCATGTCTTGTTACAGTTTCTTCCTCCTTGACTCTCTGGAGTGTCTTGGGTTATCTGTGTCTGTCTCACAATCCATTAGCCCTGCGTGTCAGAGCCAGGATACCAAGAGTGGGCTACACCATTAAAGTCAGCTTCAGTGGTCTTAAAGATTATTTAAAATTTAAATGTGAGCTTTTATACCTCAGAAATCTATGATTGTTCCAATTCTGAGTTTGTTTATTATTTCATGTATTATCTAGAATTAAGAAAGTGCTATTATTGGAGATTAAACTTACAAGCATGTCATATACATTCCCCTCCCTACCCCCAACATTCTCCACCCAGAGCCTGGTTGTTAAACATTTACCAACACACCCTTGTATTGCTCCATAAACATGTCTTAAGCTGAGCAGAAGTGATGTAGAAGCCTTAGGGAATGAAGTCGTCCGCAAACAGGAGGCCTGGTGACTATAGGATAATTGAGGATGATGGTGATAATGATGGTGGTGGTGGTGATGACGATGATGATGATGATGATGATGATGATACTTGGCATTTCCACAGTAATTTATGATATGCAAAGTGCTTTCTATCCATTATCTCATTTGATGGAGACCTCAGAAGGGGCTGCACTGTGTATTAAAGTCAGAATCCTGTCTTCATCTGTCCAAATTCCAGAACCTCAGGGCTGGAAGGAGTCACTGAAGCCGTTGACTTTCATTTATGCCCAAACAAGGATCCCCTCTATGATAGTCTCAACAAGTAGTCATACAGCTTCTGCTTGAAGACTTTTGGTGACCCTTTCTCAAGGCAGCCACTTCTACTTTGGAACAGCTCTAATTGTAGGAACATTCTTTCCTTGCAACATCTGGGGGTTGGGAAGTTAGAGGCTGGAGAAGCCACCCACAATGCTGAGGAAATGTTAAAATAATGAAGAATAGGTTAGAATAATGTGTTAGAATAATGTTAGAATAATGAAGGGGTCTTAGATCTCTAAAAGCCTTTCCCACTCTGAATCTGTGATTTCTTGTGATCCTGGCTTAGTGTTAACCTGGCGACATCTAAAATGGAGAACTACAGGAGTTTGAATTTATTTAGCCTTATACTATTCGTAATTTTTTTTTGTTCATAATTTTTTATCAGTAACTTAAATAAAATCGTAGAAGTATGTCCATTGTGTTTGCAGATGGAATGAAGGTGGGTAAAATAAAAAGACATATAGTAAGAGTCCAAATAATTCTTGACAATCAGAATGATGGGTAAATCTATCAAAATGAATTTTAACAGAGTCCAATCTCATAAAGTCCATGGGTCCAAAAATTCAATTGCATGAACACAGGATGGTTGAGATGATGGTGATGAAGATATGTTCAGTCATTTTCAGTCATATCCAAGTCTTTGTGACCCCAGTGGAGTTTTCTTAGTAAAGATACTAGAATGGTTTGCCGTTTGCTTTTCTAGCTCATTTTCCAGAGGACAAACTGTGGCAAACATGGTTAAGTGACTTGTCCAGGGTCACACAGCTAGTAGGTGTTTGAGGCTGGATTTGAACTCAGCAAACTGAGTCTTCCTGACTTACGGCCTAGCATCCTATTTACTGCACCACCTAGCTCCCCTGAATGAGACAGGGATGTACAATAATTCGTATGAAAAAGCTGTGCCCCTGTCAGGTCATATATGGAGTATTCTGATGAGTTCTGATGGAAAGGTCACTTTTTAGGAAGGATACTTACGAGTAGAGTGATTAAGATGATGACAGAACTGGAGGCCATGTCATAGGAGGATAATTATAGAATTTAAGAATGTTTTGGGGCAACTAGGTGATGTGATAGATAGCCTGCCAGACCTGGAGTCAGTAAGACTCCTCTTCCTGAGTTCAAATCCAGCTTCAGACACTTACTAGCTGTGTGACCCTGAGCAAGTCACTTAACGCTGTTTGTCTCAGTTTCCTCATCTGGAGAAGAAAATAGCAAATTACTGCAATATCTTTGCTAAGAAAACCCCCAAATGTGCCACAAAGATTTAGATATGACTGAAAAATGACTAAACAACCACAAAAGGAATTTTTAACTTAGAGAAGGAAAAAGTTAACAAGAAATGACCTCTGCCTTAAAGTATTTGAAGAGCATGTGGAAGAGGGACTACCTTTGTTGTTTGGTCTCATTGGGCAGAGCTATAACTGGTGAGGGAAGTTTCGAAGAGAGGTTTCGGTTCAGTGTGAAGTAAAACATGGGAACAGCAGAGCTGTATGAAAGTGGAAGAGGATGCCTTGGGAGGTAGTGAGCTCTCCATCACTGGAATTCATCATACAGGGGCTAGATGACCATTTGTCAGGGATATTATGGAGGATACAAAGATGAACGAGATGGCCTTGGAGGCCCCTTCCAACTCTGAGAGTTTGTAATAGGGTAAGGCTCTGTGTGAGTTGGCAATCTACAGAGTGGACGTGGTTGACTTTAGAGATTGACATGTGTGAGAAGGGAAGACCACAGGGATACTGACTGTGAAAAGTACCTTGAATGTGAGACATCTTGCTTGTTTCTTCCATACTATCTCTTAACTGGTTTTTTCCAGTCCTATTAACCAGAAGGTAATACTAAGGTTGATTTACCCTGATTCTGTCATCCACCTCCTCCTTCTAATGTAGCATACCCTCAGGTAGTAACTCATGATATGAGGTGGATTATTCAGCATGTTCCATGGTCCTCCATCTCTGGCCCCCTTGTGCTGTTGGAGTTCCAACTGGTTGGCTGGTTTGGTCCCAACCAGGTGCCATAGAGTAAATGTTGAGAAAATTCAAATTCCCCGGGATGAGCAATCCTGAGGAAGGATTCTTTGCATCTCTCCTTTCTCAGCTTTGCCTGTCCAATTCACAAAAGGTCTGTGGAGCATAGAGGCTAATGAAGGGGCCATGGCCACATTGCGCTGTGAGCTGAGCAAGGCAGCCCCTGTGGAGTGGAGGAAGGGGCCAGAGAAGCTCCAGCCAGTGACAGATACAGCTTGAGGCAGGATGGGGTTGTATGTGAGCTGGTGATCCACAGACTGGACATGGATGATGCTGGGGACTACATTTGTATGTGTAGAGAGGAGAAAACCAAGGCAACCCTGAGGATGTGGGGAAAAATCACCTCCTCGTTTGACTGTCTGTCCAGCATCGCCTTGTCCTGAGTTCAGACCATCTATAATGTTTCATTCCTAGATCTTCTCTCTTTTTCGGTTCTATCACCCTGCTCCTCTGTTACTCCTCAGGCTGCTAGACCAAGAGAAGGCTCCATCCATAATTCATTCTCATTTCCTAGTCTCTCCATATTTCTGTTTTCCCATTCATTGAGTCTACATCTAGCCACTCTATGACCTACAGAGTCTCATGTTTTCTATGTATGTCTGATCCTTTCTCAGCCCTGCCTGCCAAGTTCACAAAAGTTCTACGGAAGACTGAGGCCACTGAAGGGTCTGTGGTCACCTTATGCTGTGAGCTGAGCAAAACAGCCCCTGTGGAGTGGAGGAAGGGGCTAGAGAAGCTCCAAGCCAGTGACAGATACAGCCTGAGGCAGGATGGGGCTGTGTGTGAGTTGGTGGTCCAAAGACTGCACATGGATGATGCTGGAGACTACACCTGTGTGTGTGGAGAGGAGAAAACCAAGGCGACCTTGACTGTCAAGGGTAAAGAGGATATGTGGGGAAATCACCTCATTGTTTTGTTGTCTGTCCAGCATTGCCTTGTCCTGAGTTCAGGCCATCTATGATGTCTCATTCCAATATATTCTCTCTTTTTTGGTTCCATCACCCTGTTCCTTCATATCTCCTCAGCCTGCTCGACCAAGAGAAGGCTTCATCCAGAACTCATTTCCATTTCCTAATACTCCATCTTTATGTTTTCCCATTCATTGAGTCTACACCTAGCCACTCTCTGACCTACAAGGAGTCTCATGTTTTCTATGTCTGTCTAACCCTTTCTCAGCCCTGCCTGCCAAGTTCACAAAAGTTCTACAGAAGACTGAGGCCACTGAAGGATCCATGGTCACCCTACGCTGTGAGCTGAGCAAGGCAGCCCCTGTGGAGTGGAGGAAGGGGCCAGAGAAGCTCCAAGCCAGTGACAGATACAGCCCGAGGCAGGATGGGGCTATGTGTGAGCTGGTGATCCACAGGGTGGACATGGATGATGCTGGAGACTACACCTGTGTGTGTGGAGAGGAGAAGACCAAGGCGACCTTGACTGTCAAGGGTAAAGAGGATGTGGGGGGAAATCACTTCACTGTTTGGTTGTCTGTCCTTTTCGATGCCTTGTTGCTCATTCCAACCTTTCCATTCCCATGGACTCTCTCTTGCAGTGTGTTGGGGTCTTTTTTGGTCATGTTTCTTTAGTATTATTTTTCAGCTGCTCTTGTGTCAACCTAACAGGTAGTTCTCAGAAGGAAATATGCTTGTCTAAATCTCAGTCCTGTACCCAGTTCCTACTCTCTCTGCTTTTCTGTTTTCCTTTTTGTTGTCTCTGTTCACCTGCTCATTACTCTCTGAGGAATCTCATGCTTTCTGTGTGTCTGTCCAGCCCTTCCTGCCCAGTTCACACAGGTCCTGGGAGTTGTGGAAGCCACAGAAGGGGATAAAGCCACCCTGAGGTGTGAGCTGAGCAAGGCAGCCCCTGTGGAGTGGAGGAAGGGGCCAGAGAGGCTCCAAGCCAGTGACAGATACAGCTGGAGGCAGGATGGGGCTGTGTGTGAGCTGGTGATCCACAGGGTGGACATGGATGATGCTGGAGACTACACCTGTGTGTGTGGAGAGGAGAAGACCAAGGCGACCTTGACTGTCAAGGGTAAAGAGGATGTGGGGGGAAATGAGCCTGTGGCTTCATTTCATTGTTACTTTGTCCTCCCGTCTAGTGTCTTCCATAATCCCATGTTCTCCCGACCATCACTTCCCTCGCCTTCTCCATGTAGGTCTCTGTATGTTGTCTCCTTCCTATGTTCCCTTTGTTTTATTTACTCTCCACCTCTTGTACCTTTGCCACGCAAGGCTGACCCAAGAGAAGACCCCAGGTCAATGACATTTCCTGTTCCCATCCTCTCCAGCTTTTAGCAATCCTGTCTCTGGCAAGGCTTGTGTTCTCTATGTCTTGTCATCTCTGGTCTTGTCTCATGGCCCACCCCATATATGTCATTGAATGCCTTGCAGTCTCCATCCCCGACTCACTGTGCTATCGCTTTCTTGTGTTTCCAGTGACCAAGAGTTAGGCAGGTCTGCATTTCTTTCCTTGCCGCTATTCCCCATTGCTTGGTCCCCAGATATTCCCTTTGTGTTTTCCATTCAAATGTGGCTCTTGGCCACTTGCCCCCTGACTTCAGAGGAGGCTCACGGTATCCACATCTGTCTGACCATTTCCCAGCCCTCCCCAGCGTGTTCACAGAAGAACTCCACATCACAGAAGCCACAGAAGGGACCACTGCCACACTGCACTGTCAACTGAGCAAAGCAGCCCCTGTAGAGTGGAGAAAGGGGTCACAGATGCTTCAAGGCAATGACAGATACAGCCTGAGTCAGGATGGGGCTGTGTGTGAACTGGTGATCCACAGGCTGGACATGGATGATGCTGGAGACTATACATGTGTGTGCGGAAAGGAGAGAACCACAGCGACTCTGATTGTGAAGGGTACATAGAAATACGCTAGGGTATGGTGGAAAGATCCTTTGCCTTAAGTTGAGTTCAGAAAACCTGGGTTCAGATCCTGATCACTTCTTTGATATGTGACCTTTAGTAAATCTCTGGGCCTCAGTTTTCTCATCTGAAGAATGGGAATAATTGTACTGTGACCTCAGTTGGATGTTGTGAAGGCAGTGTTTTTTCAAGAAAATGTCCTAGAAATGTTTGTTACTGTTACCAAACAAGTTCCAGTGTTCTGCTCAGATGTATGTATCAGATTAGCTCTTGACTGAATAGGAAGCTTTGGGCAGCAGAGGATGATGGCAGTCCCAGACAGGACTTATTCAGGTGGAGATAAGGGCCAGGATCATCCACATCAGCATTCTATCCTCTGTGCCACATAGCTACCCTCCTTTTCAACTCTATGACCCAATGAATTCTACACCTCCTCTCCCCCTCCCCAATTTTACAGAAAAGGAAACTCAAGCCCAGAGAGAAGTGACTGGACCAAGGTCACTAGGTGAATAGGGTCTGGGCTAAAGCCTTCAGTTGTCTCTCTAGACCTCAGTGGAATAAATTTCTTTCTTTCACTCTGCCATTTTGGCTCTGCCCCCCTGGAATAAATTTCCTTTTCTGAGGGTGTGAGATACACTGATCATTCTACCCTGCTCCTCCTACCTGCAGCTCAGACAGTGGTGTTCCGGAAGCCCCTGAAGAGCCAACAGGCTGAGGAGGGTGGGACAGCTACCCTTCGGTGTGAACTCTCTAAGCCTGAAGCCCCAGTGATCTGGAGCAAAGGTGGCCTGGAGATTCAGGCTGACGAGAGGATCCAGTTACTCCAGAGGGGCTCTATCGCTGAGCTGCTGATCAATCCCCTGCAGCTGGAGGACACAGGTGACTATAGTTGTGACTGTGGCGACCAGACCACCAGCGCCACCCTGACCGTCAAAGGTGAGTATGGCCAGCGGGCTATGGCAGAGAGAGAGCGTGAGGGCAGGAGACAATCAGTCCTAGCCCCCTAGACCCTGTTCTGTGCACCTGGGATGAGAAGGAGGGTGACCTGGAGGAAGGAAGGGATGGGAGCCCCATTGTATACAAGTACTTGTACTGGGGAGAGGTGGCAGCCCCCAGGTCAAGTTAAATCAAGTTAGCAAGCATTTATTATATTATTAAGCCTACTTTGTACTAGGCACTGTGCTAAGTCCTGAGAATACAAAGAAAAGCAAAAACCAGTCCCTGTTTTCCAGGAACTCACAGTCTAATGGGGGAGAAAACAGACAAACAACTATGTATCAGCAAGATTTTTTTAAAATGGAGAACGCTTCTCAGAGGGAAGGTGCTAGCTTTAAGAAGGATTAGGAAAGGCTTCCTGCAGAAAGTAGGACATGAGCTGAAACTTGAAGGAAAGCAGGATGCAAAATCCCGGATGCAGAGATGAAGAGGGAGAGATTCCCAGGTGTGGGATACAGCCAGAGGAAATGCCTGGAGTCAGGAGATTGAGCCTTGTATATAGGAACATCAAGATCAGTGTCACTGCATCTCGGAGTTTGGGGGAGGGAGAGTAAGGGGTAAGAAGATTCTAAAGGTAGGAAGGGGTTCAGTCTTAGGGAGCCTGTCTTGAGAGGGGAGAAAGGACTTATGTGGAGGAGGATGAGTTACCTACAGAGGAAAGTAGATAAGTGTATAGATACGTGCATCCCTTAGAGAGAACAGTTACAGGAATTCCAAAGACAACTCATCAATCCATTCCATTTCAATCAAATCAATTCAGCAAGTATTTATATAGTGTCTACAGTGATGAGAATATGGTACTGTCAAAGGATTTACACTCTTTGATATCCAGTTAAACCAAGAAAACTTCCTCGATGAGAAAGAATTATTTAGGACCAGATTAACTGGTAGTAGATCAATCGGTCCAGTTGATCAGTAGGTATTTATTAAATTCTTAGTACCAGCACTGTCCGAAGTATTAGGAATACAAGAAATGCAAAAAAAAAAAAACAACCTCCTGACCTCAAGGAGCTTACATTCTAATAAATGTGAATCATTTATTTTCTAGTAGATGATTTGGGAGGTGAAAGGAGGGTTGAGACTTTGGTAGAATGAGGGCTCTGTGGCATGTTTGGTGAGGGAAGGTTTCCAGAGCTCCAGAGAAGATGGCTAATGGGATCCACAGCACTGTGGGTACCAGCTGGAAAGATTCTGGGATCATGAGGGTAGCCCTTCTTTCTGAGCCCCTGGAAGAGCAATTCCCAGTCTTGGTATCATCCCCTTCACCTTTGTAGCCCTTCCTGTGCTGTTCCATAAGAAGCTGCGGGCCCAGGATGGGGAAGTGGGCTCCACCATTCGGCTGCACTGTGAGCTCAGCAAGAAGGACGCAAGTGTGGAGTGGAGAAAGGGAGCAGTACAGCTGTTCCCCTGTGCCAAATATGAGATGGTGGTCAAGGGGACCATGGCCGAGCTTCTCATCCATGATGCTGAGCAGGAAGACACGGGTGACTACACTTGTGATACGGGGGACCAGCAGACCACTGCTACCCTCACGGTGAATGGTGAGCATGATAGCTCTTTGGTATCTTCTCCTTCCTTCTCCCTCAGATCCACATGTCTCTTTAATCCTCATCACTAACTTATGCCTTCCTTATTCTCACCCCTGAGACATACTTCTCTATACTCGTTGCTTGTCCAAGCCTTTGGAATTGGAGATAAGGATAGGGTTTTCCATGGCCCCATCTTCATCACTACTTCCAATTCATGTCCCTCCATCCTATCTATACCTATAGGAGTGGGTCTACCAGTCTACTCACCCCTCCAATAAAATCAGCCCAAATCACTTTTCTTAGAAGGTCTTTCTCAAAGAACCCTACTCACCTTCAAAAACCTTATCCTCAGTACTAGAAGACAAGTTATACCACAGACATGCTTCCATTTCCAAAATGGAGCTTTCCTCAATGTTTTGAATAAATCACAGAATTCTAGTAATCACAGAATACCAAGGCTAGAAAGGACCCATATTAGCAGCCCCATAATCCAGATCCCTTATTTTACAGGGGAAGGAAAAGAAACTTAATGTAACTTGCCCAGTACTAGTACAAGGGAGAGAAAATCAAATTTGATCAAATAAAATCCTGCCTTCCCATTGATTTATATGCTAATTTTGGAGCTATTTGAATGACTATTTCTCAAGTAAAGTGCAGTACAGAAGCACTGAGTACGTAATAGTCTCAGTCCTGAATGGCACCTAACACAGTGGGGAGATATAGGACCACCAACCACACCATAGAAATAGAAGGCAAGACCCTTGCCCTCAAGAGGCCTACAATCTAACTGGAATACAAAGTAAATTGATAAGACTCAACCTGCTATCAAGTTACAAAGCAACAACATGAACCATAAAGCAGAGTCTAAGATCCTTCCACCACCATCTTCCTCTGGTGCCTTGATGTGGCATGGAGTGGACCTTGGGCTCTGGAAGACTGTGCCATCAGGTTCTAGAATTCAGACCTGGCCCAAAGGTGGACTGCTTCTGCTGTCTAAGGACCAGCCTAATTATGTGTGGAGGGACTTGTCTCCCCTCCAGAGGGTTGGCCAGTGGGGAAAGAACTTAGTCTGGTTGTAGCAACTAATTGAGAACCATCTACTAAGGTATGGAGGGATTGTGCTTAATGTCACTAATAGGAAACACCCACATTGTCAAGATTATGAATCCTTAGACTCGTAGTATACAATCCAAGCCCCTTGGTACTTGATAGAGGTAAACTAAAGGAATGATCACATAGGAATGGAGTCAATCCAGAAGACTCCCTGGAGGACGTGAGTTCTAGATGAACTCTTGATGGAAGTAAGGGGCATGGTATTTCAGGTGGGAGGTTGTGGGGGTGAGTTAACAAGTTATTTGCAAGAAGAAGAATGACAGGTAAAAGGGGAGAAGCCAGTACAAGGTAAAGGTAAGACAGCAGTTGGCAGAGGAACCTTGAAAGGCCAGGCTGGGAAATTTTAGTTTGATCCAATGGGTGACTGGGATCACTATACGGCCTTGAGTAGCCTCTGTCTTACAACTCCTAAGTCCCCCTCCCTCTATGCCTTACCCCACAGCCCCCAAGCCCAAGTTCAAGACCCGTCTGCATAGTGAGGAGCTGGAAGAAGGTAGTACAGCCCGACTGCACTGTGAGCTGAGTGTGGCCCAGGCCACAGTCGAGTGGAGGAAGGAGGGCGAGCTGCTCCGGCCTGGCTCCAAGTATGAGATGAGGAAGGAAGGCAGTGTCTGTGAGCTTCTGATACACGGCCTGGAGGCCAAGGACACTGGCGAGTATGCCTGTGTGGCTGGTGATCAGAAGACCTTGGCTACCGTCAAGGTGAAAGGTAAACCTACTTCTTCTAGGAGTGACCTAGAAAAGTACTCTGAAGTACCATCAATCAAAGAAGGTCAGAGCTGGAAAGGACCTGAGGACAGGGAAGGGCAGGGTAGAAGGAACCTGAGGGCACAGAATGTTAGAGCCAGGTGGGACCTTAAAATGTCAGAACTGGAAAGGACATTAGAACATAGAATGTCAGAGCTGGAAGAGACCAGAGAACAGAGAATGTTAGCTATAGAAGGGACCAGAGAACAGAGAATTTTTCCAGCTACCACCACTACCATTTTACAAAAGAAGAAACAGGTTTTACCTCTATCCAGCAGCTGAGTAGGGCTCTGACTCCAGATCCTCTGACTCTCAGTGAAATTCTCTTTCCACCACACTGTGCTGTCTCTTTAGTCAGCCATGTCACCAAACAGTTATTTATGGAGTCCCTGCTATATGGTGTAGTGAATAGGCTGCTTTGGCCTGGAGCGGAGAAGACCTGAGTTTAAATCCTGCCTCAGACACTTACTGGCTGTGTGACCCTGGGCAAGTCAGTTAACATCTGTTTGGCTCAGTTTCCTGAGCCAAATGTGGCTGATAATAGCACCTACCTCCCAGGACTGTTGTGAGAATTAAATGAGCTATTAATTATAAAGTACTTAGCGCAGTGCCTGGCGGGCTGTAGTAGGTGCCCAATAAAGGCTTCTGCTCTGTGTCCTGCCCTAATAAGGCACAATGGGGAATGATTGCATAATAAAGATGATAGTAATTTCCATTTCTATAACACATTTCTACTCACAGAACTTACCTCACCACTCTGTGTGGGAGTTGCCATAAATGTTTCAAAGATGGAGGAATGACTTGCCCACGGTCACACAAGCTGGGGCTAGAACCCAAGTCTCCTGTCCCTAGCTCTCCAAACTGCTCCACATAAGTCCAAAAAGGCCTGAGTCTTTTCCTCTGAGTAACTTTTTAGCTGGTGAGGCAAGATGTAGACACAAAAGACAATTAGGAGAAACCAAGTGGTAGGTGTGGGGCATGATTTGTAATATATATTTACGAACCTTCTCCTGCCTCCTGTGACCACAGAGAAACAGAGCCAGGATAAGGCATGGGAGTGGTCCAGGAAAGTTTTGAAAATTGTGTTATGTCCTTCAAGTGTCCCAGTTCATTGGAGGCTTCACCCTAACACATGTGTCATGATGGGACCAATGACAATACCTGTAAAGGGGGACCTTCTTTTCTGAAAGTCCCATGAAAGAGTGTCTCTTATTGCTCCTTGCTGTGTTCTGTGCAATCCTGGCTAGGTCTGCCATTATGGAAACCAGAAGGAAACTCCCACATTCTAGCTGCTGTGCTTGAAAGAGCTTCTTTTCCCTTCTGATCTTTGGTCTCTCCCTGTCAACTGGCTCCTTCCCTATAGTCTTCAAATATGCCCCAGTCTCCTCTATCCTTAAAAAACTTACTTGGCTTCACTTTCTTCCAAATTAGAGTCTCATATATTTCTTTCCTTTCATAGTCTAACTCCTGGAAAAGCCATCTACACTCACTGCCTCTACTTCCTCTCCTCTCCCTTTCTTCTCAACTCTCCAGTTAGGCTTCTGACCTCATCATTCAACTGAAATTGTTCACTCCAAAGCCACCAATGATCTCTTACTTGCCAAATCCCATGACCTTTCTTCCTTCCTCATCTTTCCTGACCTGACTAGAGCCTCTGATACTAGTGACCACATTCTCCTGGATGTTGTCCCTTTTCTGGGTTTTTGTGATAGCTAGCTCTCTTTCTCTCCCCTCCCCCCTCTTTTTCTTTCTTTCTTCTTTCCTCCTCTTCCTCCTCCTCTTCTCCTCCTCCTCTCTTTGTCTCTTCTCTCCTTCTCTTCCTGCTCCTCCTCCTCCTCCTCCTCTTCTTCTTCTTCTTCTTCTTCTTCTTCTTCTTCTTCTTCTTCTTTTCTCTCTCTCTCTCTCTCTCTCTCTTTCTCTCTTTCTCTCTCTCCCCTCTCTTGGTGATAGAGTGATCACTTACCATCTCTAGGCAGAACACTCCCAGATTGCCATATTCAGCCCTAGTCTCATGAACTTCAGTTCCACATCACTAACCACTATAGGCACCTCAAATTCACAACATATCTAGATCAGAAATCATTACCTTCCTACCCTCACCCCCAATCTGCCCCTTTTCCTAACTTCTTGTTTTTCTCAAACCCCCTCAGTGACCTTCCCATCCTTCTAATCACCTAGGTTCATGACCTCAGAGTGATCCTAGATTCTTCAGTCCCCTTCACCCTCATATCCAATCAGTTGCCAAGTCTTGTCAAATCAAACTCCATAACATCTTTGACACTGATCTCTTTCTCTCCACTCACATGGCCTGATCACCTCTCTCCAATATGATTGCATCTGCCTCTTATTAGTTTCTCTGCCTCAAATCTCTCCCCTTTCTAATCCATCCTCCACATGGCTTCCAAAGTGATTTTACTAAAAAACAGATCTGATGATGTCACTTCACATTAGTGGGCTTCAGCATCCATTTTTAAGAACCTTCCATCTCTCTTGGACTGACTGCTCTGTGGAATTTTAAGTCATAGTACTCTAAGGGTCTTTTTTCTAAATACTTTCAAGTCCATTCTCCCCAAATTAATATTTCATTAATGTTTCAACTAATGCCTAGATTTCTTTTTCCTATCCAATCTCCTCACCCGGGAGTTCCCTGTGCCAGTGACATCATAAATACAGTCCCTGCATAGCCATATTCCCATGATGATTTTCATCCCATCAAGCATTAAGGACATCTGTAAGGTCTAATTTGCCCCTTTATGTTAAAAACTTCTTGGTCACCTCATTTCTTACCCATACGTTGTATATTTATGTTAGGGATCTGAGACCATGAGTTGTATCTCTGACTTCTTGGGTACTGTCTCTTGTAAACAAATTGCCTTTTTCTGCTGCTATATTTCTCCTTCTGTGGTACCGGTTCCTCTCTATGGTGTCTGTTTGTGCTTATCATGTGTGCAGTTTTCTCCTTCTCCTTCCCCTTTCATTTTCAACGACCATTCTCATCACACAGTAACTGATTAAAATCTGCTGCTTATTGACTGTGTGACCTTGGACAAGTCCTTTACTTATTCTGAGTCTGTTTCATTGTCTATACCATGAAAGAATTGGACTAGATAATCTTCAAGGAAGATTTCTGGCCCTTATGAAATATACTCCATTCCCTGGCCATTCCTACATTTTAAGCCATGGTCTAGAAATCTAAATCTTATTGTCAGGTACCATTTCCTTAACCAGCTTTTCACTTCCAAAAACCACTTTTCATTTCAGAAATAACAGTAACTGAAAACACCATAAGTGCCCTAAGACATTTATTTTCTTAACCAAGAGTTTAAAGCGTCTAAAATGCCCAGTAATTTCTTCTAGTTGGAATCATTGATCTCCAAATGAATTTCCAGGGGAGGAAAGAGCTCATCAGATTTTCTATAGAAGCCAGACTTCAAATCTGGTGCTACCTCCACACACAGATGTGGCCATGAGCAATGAGGAATTCACAAGGGCACAAGTCATCAGTATCTTCCTTGAGGACATTCACTGTATTTACCAGTCTTCTGTGCAATTTTTTTATTTCCTCCAGCTTCATTCAGCAGGATAAGAGTAGGAGCAAAGGATTTGGATAGTGGGAATAATCCATGGTTGGGGCTTGTCAAGGCATGACCTATGATGGGTCAAAGGATTCAAGAGTAAAGGATAGCATAGAATAGAATGGACTCACCAAGAAGTCAATATTAGGAAGAAGGGAGAGGGTAGCCAGGGGAGTGGGGAGTGTTCTCAGATAGTACTAAGGGGAAAAAACTAAGCACAGGAGTTAGTAAAATTTCTTTGGAATTAAGGGCTGTACTCATGAATATTCATTAATCACCTGAGCCACCTTGATTTGCATATCCTCCTTCCCACTTGTGGGTTGAAGGAGCTAGATCAAAGGTGGAGATGCTAGAGTAGATGGAGGGAGACTCTCAGTGACTTTCCCATCCCCATCCCCCTTTTGCATTTGTCCCAGAACCTGAAGTGACCATCATCAAAGGACTGACAGACAAGGAGGTATTCGCCGATGAGGACGTTGAGTTCTGCTGTGAGGTATCCAGGGAGCAGGCAGGGAATGTGGAGTGGAAGCTGCAGGGCCTGGCCTTGCAGACCAATGAGATGAACGAGATCTCCATTGTGGGAGGCCGGATGCACACACTGAAGCTGAGGAACGTCACACCAGAGGACACGGGCACCATCTCCTTCTCTGTGGGCCAGCATACATCAACGGCGGAGCTCATTGTCAAAGGTGACTGGGTTGGATGGGAGAAACCAGAATATAGGGGAACAGAAACTTGCAACAGTGGAGTCAGTGGGTCAGCTGGGATGTTGAAATATTCCCAATCAATCAACAGATATTCCCTGAGAATCTACCATATGTCTAGAACTCTGCTATGTACTAGCCATGGAAAGGACTCAATTCAACACAATATTATTAAGCATCTACTTGGTACAGAATATTGTGCTATTTTGCTGGAAGAGATGTAAGGTTCAGATTCACTACAGTGCAATAAGCATTTATTAAGTGCCTACTGTATATGCAAGACCTTTTTCTGGGAATTGTTGATAACAAGGATATTTTAAGATATAAACTCTGCCTTGGAGGAGTTTATATTCTAATAATAGTGGAAATTTAACACTTCTCAAGTGAGTAAACCATGATGGGGCAAAAGAGAAGTGTAGACATGGTACCCTAGGAAACTGAAGAAGGAGAGATCACTTTTAGCTGAAGTTTGGGGGAATGGGTGGGATAAGGGATCAGGAAAAACTCTGTGGAAAAGGTAGCTCCTAAGCTGGACCTTGATGGAAGAAGATTTAAATGTGTGGAGATGTGGCAAGAGGGGCGCTCTAGTCATGGGGGACAACCCCCATAAACGTGCTGTGCTAGAGCTGGAGCCTATTGTTAAATTTTCAGTGTGACTATTTACACCTCAGAAATTGGCAAATACTACAAACCAACGCTTGATTGATTGTTTCATTGATTATCTAGACTTGAGAAAGCTGTGGAGAAAATGTCAGAAAAGCAGATTAAACTGAAAAATGTGTTGTGCACACATGCCTTGTCCCACCCCCACCACCAAGCTGGTTGTTAAATGTTTACCAGCACACCTCTGCATGCAAGTGTAACACCTGAGTAGGTTATACTCCAGTGGAGGAGGGAGGACAGAACTCCATATCTATCTGGATAAGTCACCGTTTCTCTGAGCTTCAGTTACTTCATCTCTAAAATAGTGAAAATATAACTGTGCTACCTATCTCAGGGCTGTGATGAGGAAAGTATTTTAAAAGCCCTATAGTACTAATGCAAATATGAGGTATATATGGGGAAAGATTCCAGTCCTAACTTGGATGCAACCTGCTCTGTGAAGAACTTTCCCCTTTCTCACAGGAAGCAAGGAGTTTCAGTGGCTGGAACACTGGACCCGGAGTCAAGAAGATCTGAGTTCAAATCTTGCCTCAGACACTTACTAGCTGTGTGACCTTGGGCAAGTCACTTCTCTTATAAGCCTCAGCTTCCTCATTTGTAAAATGGGGATAATAATAGCACCTACCTCCCAAGATTGTGGGGATCAAGTGATATAATCTTTGTAAAGCCCCTTACAATTCTTAAAGCACTATGTACGTAACTGGGCAGCTAGGTGGTGCAGTGGAGAGAGTGCTGGGCCTGGAGTCAGGAAGATTTGAATTCTAATGCTGGCTCAGATACTTCACTAGCTGTGTGACCCTGGGCAAGTCACTTAACCCTGTCTGCCTCCGTTTCCTCATTTGTAAAGTGAGCCAGAGAAGGAAAGAGCAAACTACTATCCTTGCCAGGAAAATCCCAAACGGGGTCAGGAAGAATTGGACGTGACTGAAACAATTGAACGACAAAAACACCGTATAAACATTGGCTGAAAATGGTCTCCTCCCAAATTTCTAGCACTTTGCCTGGACCCCTCCTTTATACTTATCTCACTCTCCCTTAATTCATAGTCAATAAACATGTATTAAGCACCCATTATATTCCAAGCACTGGTGCTTGGGTGTGTCTTTACTCTCGCTTAGATTGTCAGCTCCGTGAAAACAGGGTCTGTATCAAATCAGCCTTAGTATATCCTGGGTCCTAGCATCTATCTTTGCATTTAGTAGGTGCTTAATAAATGTCTGTTGAATGAAAATGTTCATTGGGTTGGATAGAAGGGGTGGAATCTTCTGCCTAAGAATAGTTTAGTGATAACAATGTGCCCAGGGAAAGTTGTTTGTCCTTCATTCTCTAAGAGGACCATGACACCAGGAAGGTGATGCCATGGCATACAAGTGAATTGGATTTAAGTGAGGCAGGGCTGTGCAGTCACCAGCCTCACTTTTTCCTCTGGAGCCTTCTGAGTCCAGTAGCCAGATATAGATTGGGATGACTGGAGATGTCCCTGGATGCAGTGGGAGACTGGCCTCTTTAAGTTAAGGTCTTTCCCAGGTCTTAGTTTAACTGAGGCAATACTCATTTGGTGATAAAGGCTAGGTAAGAAATGAGGCAAAGAATGGCCTCTTTTACCTATTAAAAAAAAAAAAATTAATCTGGGAGGAGAAGACCCTCAGGGTTTCTGACCAGAACAGAAACAATTGCTATTTACACTCACTCTGAGCCATCAAGGCCCAAACAATGACCAAAGGTGAGCAGAGGAGAGAGCAACTGAATCACAAGATCAGGAAAATCCCTAGACTTGATGTCTAAAGACCCAGGTTCAAATTATAGCACTGCCACTTCCTAGCTATGTGACCTGGGTAAGTCTCGACCTCTCTCTAGACCTCAGTTACAGACTCCATCTGTAAAATGGTAGACTGAAAGGGATTGGGGAGGAGGAATGGACTAGATGTCCTCTAAGACACTCAAGGGACCCAAACTCCATGAATTATGCTCCTAAGGCTCCCCATTATTCATGTCCTTTGTCCTTGCTCCTAGTCCCACCTCCTGCTTTCTCAGAAAAGCTGCAGAACACGGAGGCCAAGGAAGCCTCCTCAGTCACACTCCGCTGTGTGCTGGCCTCTGATGGGGCCCAGGTGGAATGGAGGAAGGGTGGGGAGAAGATCACCCCCAGTGCCAAGTATGAGCTCCAGCAGGAGGGCACCGTCCACACCTTGAGAATCCACCACCTCACTGTGGATGATGAGGGCGAATACACATGTGAAAGCGGAAAGGAGAAGACAGCAGCAGTTTTGACCGTTCAAGGTAGGAGAAGGCAGCGGGGACAAGGGACCTCTGAGACAAAAAGTGGGGAGAGGCGAAGCTTACGCTGCTCTGTGGGTTCCTCATTTTCTATACTTGGCTTGGCATGCTGCCCTTCCCTTTAGATTGTAAGCTCCTTGAGAGCAGGGACTGTCTTTTGCCTCTTTGTATCCCTAGCACTGAACACGGTGCCTGCCACACAGCAGGCACTATATTTATGTTGATTGATGGACTGACTGAGTAGGCCTGGCAAGACTTCCATGTAAGGCTAGACATAGAGAAGAGCCTACCCCAAGCAGAAGAATCATAACGTGCTGCAAATATTTACAAAGCACTTAGCATTTCCCAAAGCACGTGTACATCCATTCTTTTTTTTTTAATGAGCATTTATCAAGTGTCTACTCTGTGGGGGGCTCAGCATTAAGTGCTTTACAAATCTTATCTTATTTGATTCTCTCAATAATCCTGGAACATGATTTCCATTTGACAGCAGAGAAAATGGAGCCGCTGGTAGTTGTGTTTCACTCAGTCACACAGTAACTGATTAAAATCTGTTGCTTATTGACTGTGTGACCTTGGACAAGTCCTTTACTTATTCTGAGTCTGTTTCTTTGTCTGTACCATGAAAGAATTGGACTAGATAACCTTCAAGGTACCCCCCCAGCTCAAATATATTATGATTATATGATTCTATAGCCCCAGAATCATTTGTAGGATGTGGGAGGCAGTCAGTCTTCGGGGATAAAGCAGAGCCTAAGCTATAGGTGTCCCCAGGAATGCTATGGAGTCGGTGTGTGCTGGTGTCTGGGTCACTCGGATCCTGTCCCCTCCCTGCTCTAGCTCTTTCTGCAGCCAGAGTGCCTTGTCCTTGTTCCAGCTCTGACCCCTCCTGAGTGTGACCCAATATGTCTGTCTGCTGTGTTCCCAGCTTCCCCAGCCCTCTTCAAGCGTGAGCTCCAGCCCCAAGTGGCTCCAGAAGGAGCTGTGGCCATTCTGCAGGCCGAGCTCACCAAACCTGATGCGCCAGTCTTCTGGAAACGGGGTTCTGTCCGACTTCAGCCCAGCGCCAAGTACGAGATGAGGCAGGATGGGGTGGTGGTGGAGCTGGTCATCCGAAACCTACAAGCCTCAGACGCTGGCAGCTATACCTGCGACTCCAAGGACCAGCAGACAACCACCACTCTGAGCATCACAGGTGACCAGGGAGTGATCTCCCCGCCCCATTGCCCATGCCTCCCATACTCTAGGGACCCTTTCTCTTCTCTATACCTCCCTGACCCCTACCACCAAGGGATCCAAATCTGCCTTTGATAGGACGTGTTTAAACTAGAACCTTTAAATTTTCCAAGGTCAGAGATCTCAGAAAATCACCTCATCATGGAATGTCAGGCTTATAAGGAAGCTGAGAGATCTCTTTTTCCAGTGGAAGATACTGAGGACCAAAGATATCTGTGACTTGTCCAAGGTCACACAGCTATTAAGTCAGAGTCAGGCTCAAAACCCAAGCTGACTCTAAATCCACTGGTTCTAACTTCCCAACTGCGTTTGTCTTTTTTTTGTGTGTTAGAATGAATTATTGTTCTTTTTCCCTCTAGGATCTTCAAAAACCGGTAAGCAATGCAGATTCAATAGGTTGTCATAGTATGGCTTTTAATTCAATCAGTTAACGATGTTGGCTTGGCCTTAGGACTAGATTGGGAGCCATGGGAGCACTGAAGCCGTCAGGAGGTGGGGGTCAAAGTTCCATTTCCACCATGTAGCAGTGTGACCTTGGGCAAGTCATTTTGAGGTTTTATTATCCCCTCATCCATGAAATGAGAAGGGTTAGAATGAGAAAGGGTTGGTCTCTAAGGTATATGTCTCCTCTGGCTCAATCTATGAGTCCGTGAAATTACATGAAAAGGAAACTTGGGCCCTCACCAAAGGAAACTTGGGCCCTCACCTTGGAGAGTCTGATGGGAAGCACCTAATCCCTGACCTTAGGGAGTGAGTTCTCACGGCTTCCTTCCCAGCCTTAATCAGCTGATGTCTCCCTCTTTGTGACCCCCCTCCCCAGCGCCTGAGATCAGCATTGTCGAGTCCCTTCAGGATGTGAAGCTGTGTGAGGGGGAGGATGCCAGGTTTGTGTGCCGGCTGTCCAAGGCCCCAGGGCAGGAGGTCCAGTGGCGCCTGGGTGGTGTGCCCCTCCAGTCCAATGAGATGAATGAGATCACCGTGGAGCGCGGCACCCTCCATATTCTCACTCTGCGCAAGGTGACCATAGAGGATGCCGGCATTGTCAGCTTTCACGTGGGGACCAGCAGCTCAGAAGCCCAACTGTGTGTCACAGGTCAGCCACCTTCACTCATCCATGTGGGAGCTCTAGGCAGGCCTCCTAGAACACCCTAGGCCATTAGGCACTAGTTCCCCCTCTTGGAAAAACATAATGAAAAGAGCCCTGGAATGGAGAAGCTGAGTTCCAGTCCTACTTCTGCTGCCTGCTGCTTGGGTCAGCTTGAATATGTTGGGCCTCAGTTTCCTCCTGTGGAAATTATGTATCATATGACCTCCTTCTGGGTTCTGTCTGAGATCTCCTGTATCTCATCTCACAGTACCCCTCCTCTGGGTGCCATTGCCAGTCTCTCCATCTGCCCTTTCCAGGGAGCCCTTCCCTTCTCCCCTCCATGCCCACATACCACTGTGAAGACCCACTTAAACTCTGCTTCAGTTTCCTCATCTATGAAATGAGGGGGTGGAACTTAATGACCTCTGTGGCTCCTGTTAGATCAAAATCTTATGATCCTCTGATATTGAAATTAATATTATGGGGCGGCTAGGTGGCACAGTGAATAGAGCACTGGCCCTGGAGTCAGGAGGACCTGAGTTCAAATCCAGCCTCAGACACTTAACACTTACTAGCCGTGTGACCTTGGGCAGGTCACTTAACCCCAACTGCCCTGCCTTCCCCCTCCAAGAAGCAAAAAAAAGAAAGAAATTAATATTACTATGAGTAACAATAATTCTGGCAATAAAGCTCTTTCTGTAATTATGATAAGAATAATATATTTATATAGCGATCAAATTACCCTCTTAGGTAGTATTTTTTTATTTTATTTTCACCCTCATTTTATTTATTATTTTTTTATATTTATATTTACCCTCATTTTAAAGATTCAGAAACTGAGGTTTAGTAACTTATCTAGGGCTGTGTAGTGGCAACCATGCTGGCACACCTAGGATGGCTTCTAGCACAGGTTCTTAGATCTGCTTTACCTAGGAAAGATAGATGTTTAAGGGGTCAACAATCTTTTTTTAAATCACATTCACTAGTTCAAGGGAAAAGTCTGTACCCTGAACTTTAGAGAAAATACAGAGAAAAATATAAGCAGAGAAATAAAGACCAACAGACAGGGCTCTGCCTGAATCAAAGCAATATTGTGATACACTTTACTTACATCCCTGGGTCAAGAGAACCTTTACATCTGAGAAATCAACCAGGGAATCATAAGATCCTTCTCATTAGTGAGCCCCCAAAGCAAAATACCAACTCAGAGTGTATATATACACTTCTCAGAGCCAGAAGGCATCACAACCCTGGTGACTCAGTGCCTAATTAGAAATTAGCAAAAGGTGTGAAAGCCTTCCTACAAGCAAGTCTCCCCTAAACAAGCTTCCCTTAATGGGCTCCACCTGAGACCTATTAATGGGTGGGGAAGACCTTATATCCCATTAACACTACAAGTTACACAAAAATTAAGTCAGAATTAGGACTGGAACTCAGGTCTCAGGACTATACATCCAGTGCTCTTGGTCTCGGGACTACACATCCAGCGTTCTTCCCAATGTACCATAACAGCAGTAAAAGTTGACATGCTTTAAGGTTGATAAAGTACTTTACACATGTTATCTCCTTTGAGCTTTACAACCACCCTGGGAGTACATAATATAGGCAGTATTTTTTAGAGGAGGAAAACAAACTCCAGTGGTTTAGCTGGCCTGCCCATGGACATCAAGTGTCAGAGGCAGAATTCAAAGCCAGATCTTTCCTACCTTGGGCTGCAAGGTGCTCCTGTGTAATATAGGTGAAAGGATGGATGGGTGAATGATGGTGCCAGTGACTGGAGAGGAGTGAGTCCCTGGTCTAATCCCAGTGGATTGAAATTCTCAGATATATCATGGAAAGGAAAAGGCTGGGATTCATCGATCTAACCCTCATTAAAGTTGTTTGTGTTTTAAATAAATGTAAATTGAATTGATCTGAACTGGAAATACCCCACCCCCCCAGCAGCTCCTTCTGTATACTTCCAAGAAGAACTCCAGGATGTCACTTCAACAGAGCAAGGCACAGCCACCCTGCACTGTGAAATTTCCACTCCTGGCACCCCTGTGGAATGGAGGAAAGGAGGGCAGGTCCTGAAGGCCAGTGCCAAGTATGAAATTCGCCAGGTGGGCACCCGGGCTGAGCTTATCATCCACACCTTGGAGGCAGAAGACACTGGCACCTATACCTGCATCGTGGGAGACAAGCAGAGCTCGGCCACTGTCTCTGTACAAGGTTAAATAGGGGTTCGGGGGGAGGGGAGGGCAGGGTCGCAAGCTCAGAATTCTTAGATAGATGGTTATTTCTGAGGGTGCCTTGTCCTACAGTGGCCGAATGAACCTCTTTAATGCTTATCTCAGGGATCTGAGTTCCCAGAAACGTCCTGAGAAGATAACATGATTCCACTGAGACTACTTAAATATGTAACAGATGTCATACTTGGTCTAGCCTGAGAGTTTGCCTGTTTGGGGGCTCCTAAGTAACATTTTGTAGGAGCATGTGGTTATCTTCCAAGTTGTTAATCTTAAAAGATACATCATTAATTTTAGGGGACAGACTTTCTGTGCTTGTGTTTTTGGGTAGAGGATGGATGTGAAATAAGTGTAGATGAGGGGGAATTGGTGTATTTAATTTTGTTTGAACTTTCAATGAGCTGTAGACAAAATCTCATATCAAGGTCTTTTTATAAAGTTGAGTCACCATGAATCTGGGATTTGTGTTGGTAAGTAATTCAGTTCAGTTCAGCAAAGTACCTACTATGTGCCTGATGCTAGGAAAGATACAAAGTCTAAAAAAAAATGGCACAGTCCCTGCTATCAAGAACTTTGGACCCTACTAGGGAGATATATACGTACAAACCAGTAAGATAAGAAGAGAGAGCATCATGGGGCCACAGGTGAGACACAAAGTGCTCCAGGAGAACCATGTGGCCAGAGAGGTTCAAGGAGAGAGATAAGCCTCAGTGGGTAAGAAGAAGCAAAGTGGTAATTAGACCTAATTAGATCACTAGACTTCTGATTTTAGGGGATTGAAGATAAACGGATTTCTGTACCATTTGCTTTTCATTTGGATGTGGTCAGGAATGTACTCATTTCTAACGAAAGTCAGCTGACAGAATAGACAAAAAAGGCAGCTAGCTACCTGGTGCAGCGGTTAGAATTCTGTGCCTGGAGTCAGGAAGACCTGAGTTCAAATTTGGCCTCAGCTGTGTGACCTTGGACGAGTCACTTAACCTCAGTTTTCTCAGCTATAAAATGGGGATAATAATAGCATCTATTTTACAGGGTTGTTGTGAGGATCAAAAAAGATAATGATTATAAAGTGTTTAGTGTGATGCCCGGCACACAGTAGGCATTTTATTAGTTATTATTATACTGTCATCCTGTCTCTGTTGGAAAAGTAGGACATTTGCCAAAAATATATATTTAAGTCTCACTCATGAGTCCTAGGAGACTGTGCTCTCAGCCCAGGGAACAAATATGTCAGTAAGGTGTTTGCCACTGCAGTTAGCCACAAGAGCGCGCACAGTAAAAAGACTAGGGCAGCAGTTCTCAACCTATGAGTTGTGTTCAATTTGTAACAATGAAAATACATCCTGCATATCAGATATTTACATTATGATTCATAACAGTAGCAAAATTACAGTTGTGAAGTAGCAACGAAAATAATTTTATGATTGGGGGTCACCACAACATGAGGAACTGTATTAAAGGGTCGCGGCATTAGGAAGGTTGAGACCCACTGGACTAGGGTCTGAGAATCTTCCTTCAAAGCCCGTGTGGAGGGCAAGGAGGATTAGAAGTGGTCTGCAGGGAGTTTGCTTTGCTTGTGGTCCTGCCAATACCAGCCAAGACTCAGAACTTGTGTCTTCATATCATCTCTGTCCTAGGAGAGGAAATAGAAGGGCTGGAGAGGTGTCTCCTCATTCTCCAGGTTATCAGGTAGATGGATGGGACCCCCAAAAGAGCGGGAATTGCTTCAGAGAATAAGAAGAAGCTAACAAACATGAAGGGGCAGAAATGATTGTCAGTGGTCTCTCAGCGACAGCAGAGAGTAGATGTCTCCTGAGCCTGGGAAAGGGCCAACGCCCCCATTTTTTACAAATGGAAGAAAACAGAGTCCTCAGTGTATGGCACCTGACTTCTATTCTGGCAGAGCTCTAGAGCACATCATTAGAGGAACAGTTTGTGAGCATGCAGGAAGAAAGAAATGATTGTTGAAAAACCAATGCAATATAAAATTTTTGATTAAGAGATTTGCTTAGTTACTTGGATACCTTTACAGGGAGATGAGCCTTTGTTTGGGACTTTGATTGTATTTGCCTATGAAAGGTATGGGTGGGAGTCAAAAGATCTGGGTTCAAATTCTGCACCTGACATTTATTAACTGTGGGACCTTGGAGAAGTCATGAAACCAAGGCCGTAGTTTCTTCACCTATAAAATAAGAGGGCTGAGTCAGATGACTTCTGAAATTCCTTCTAGTTCTAAAACCATAAGGGGGAGCATAAGCCCTAGAAGATTAGAGATCTGTTTATATAACAAACTTTAAGTTAATTTCTTTCCCTTTTTTTTTGTTGTTTAGTGGTGTCTGACTTTTCATGACCCTGTAGACCATATAGCACATCAATACTGTCCATGGGATTTTTTTTGGCAAAGATGCTGGAATGGTTTGCCATTTTCTTCTCCAATAGATAAAGGCAAACAGGTTAAGTGATTTATCCAGGGTCACACATCCAGTAAGTGTCTGAGGCTGGATTTGAACTCAGGTGTTCCTGACTCCAGGCCCAACTCTCTGTCCAAATCACGGAATACTGTCAAAAGGCCAGAAGCCCATATAGGTGTCTGGCAGTGAAAAGTGGGACCCACAAGAATTTTTGTGGATAGCCCTACTGGCCAACTCAAGTTTATTTCACTTCTGAGAGAAGTCAGAATTACTGGATGGTCCTATGGAAGATTTTAGGACCCCAAGGAAAGTAGAATTCAAAAGAAATGAAAGGGAAGGGTATTGGTTGGTCATGGACTGTTTTAAGTGCTTCATGTATTTCCTGAATTATTTATGGATTTCTGTAAACCCTTTGAAATGGTTTTGCATTTTCTATGAGGTGAATAATAGCTGACTTGTACACAATATGTACATTGTTACCTTGAATTCTTGCATAGAATCTGAGAATCCTTTTGTGAATACCTAGACTAGAGGTATATTCAGAGGTTTTCCCAGAGAAAACTTGAGACAAGGACATAATGAGCCAAAGAGATGTTAATGTTTGGATTTATTCCCAAGATCAAACCTAGTCTGTATAAGCCAGGGCAGGAGCCGGTGTGCCATAGGTTATATGTAAAATGAAGAGTTTGGAAAGAGGTGATTTCTAGAACATTCCCTACCAATTCTTGATCCTATGAGCCTTCAAAATAACAAAAGCTTGGACACTGGTCTAAACCAATTCCAAGTTAGATATTTTGAACAAATGTTCATTGAAATGAACTGAACTAGAAATTCCCTCCAGCAGCAGCACCTGTACACTTCCAAGAAGAACTCCAGGATGTCACTTCGACAGAGAAAGGCACAGCTATCCTACACTGTAAAATTTCTACACCTGGCACCCCTGTGGAATGGAGGAAAGGAGGTCAGGTCCTGAAGGCCAGTGCCAAGTATGAGATCCGCCAGGTGGGTACCCAGGCTGAGCTCATCATCCACACCTTGGAAGCAGAAGATGTTGGCGCCTACACCTGCATCGTAGGAGACAAGCAGAGCACGGCCAGTGTCTCCATACAAGGTTAGACTGGGGTGGTAAGAGGTGGGGGTTGGAGAGGGAAGAAAAGCAGTGTCATAAGTTCATTGTTCTTGGATGGATGTGATATCTGAGGGCACACTGTCCTATAGTGGCCTAGGCAGGTAACATGATTCTGTTAGCATTATTTAAGGACATAACAAATGTCACACTTGTGCTTGACCAGTGGTCTACCTGAGATTTTGCTTCAGCTCAAGCCGCTAAGGAACATTTTGTGGGAGAATGTTGTTGCCTTCCAAGTTGTCAACCTCCAAAGATACATTATGAACTTTAACAGAAAGAATCTCTGAGTCCATCGTGTCTAGTGGGTGGAGGGTACATATGAGGTTAGTGAATAGCTGAGGAGAATGCAGCGAATTTGTTTAGAGACTTTCCATAAACTATAGACAACGTTCCTTATCAAGGCCTTTAAAAAAACTGTTGGCATGGAGTAGTATGTCTTCATAAGGAGATCAATTCAATATAACATGTTTTCTAAGAGCCCACTGGAGATTTAAAATAATGAAAATTAATATATCCTCTGACTTCAGGGAGTTTACAGTCTACCAGGAAATAGGGCTAGGAAGAGTATAACATGAAAAAAAAAGTTTTTGATACAAGCGATGATGTATGAAGCCAAAGGTAAGAGCCATCCAAAGTGTTCCACAAAAATCTAAGGAAGGAGAGGTCAGTGTTCATTGGGGGCAGATCAGAGAAGGCCTCATAAAGAGACAGAGCCTGAGCTGGGCCTTTAAGGAAGAGGAGAATTTCAGCAACTGGAGATTATCTTTTTTGGTTTTTTTTTGCTTTTTGGAGGGCAATTGGGACTTGCCCAAGGTCACATGGCTAGTTTTTTTGTGTTATGTGTCTGAGGCCAAATTTGAACTCAGGTCCTCCTGACTCCAGAGCCAGTGCTCTACTCACTGCACCACCTAGCCGTCCTCAGAGATTATCTTGTAAGGAATACATTGCAGGTGGTGGTTAAGAGACCACTCTCTTCCCAATGATATGATAAGGTAAGTGGTATATGTATTTTTATCCCCATTTTATGGATGAGAAAACTGAGGCTTAGGGAAGAGAAATGATTTTTCTAGGGCCGTTTTGCTTATAAATGTCAGAGCCAGGACAGAAACATAGATCTTCTGATTCTAAGGTTCTTCCCACTATACCATGAGTTATCTATCCATCTACAGCAAGGTTTCTTCATCTGGGGTCCACAGGTCCCAAAGGGGTCCTCTGTGTATTTCCTGAATTGTTTATAGATATTGGTAAGTTCTTTTACATTCTTTTGCATTTTTTTGAGGTAAAGGAAAGGCTGTTTTGAATCCAGTATATATGCTGTTGCCCTAAGAGGGCTGTGAATAGTCAAGTCAAGGCAATGTGGATTTATTAAGTGATTCCAATATGCCAGACTCTATGCTAAGTGGGATACATATAAGCAGAAAGACCACTCCTTCCTTCAGGGAACTTACATTCCAATTCAGGAATATAACACCTAAAGGGGCTTTGAAACTTGGAGTCAATTTCAGAAAGTCCGAAAACTTAAAAAAAAAGTTATTTTAATAATTGTAATTCATTCTATCTAGTTTCTTTCATAAGTCCATATATTTTATTTTATGCATTTAATAAGATTTTCTGAGAATAGGTCCATAGGCTTTATCAGATTGCCAGAAGGGCCCATAACACACACAAAAAAGAGTAAGAACTCCTGCTCTAGAGACAGATCTTAATATCTTTTTAAATGTTGAGGAAAGGGCACACATTCAAATCACTGCTTTCATGTGTTACTAAACTCTTCTGGGTAATGAAATGCCAGCCCAGAGAGGATAGACTGCAGCCTCAAGAGGCTCATTAAGCTGGCAGACTCAATTCAATTTCAGAAAGTCCGAAAACTGTCTTCAGGCATTTTGATTAGAAAATAATGATAATAATCCAAGGTAATGTTTCTAAGACCTTTGGTGGTTGACTTATATTCTACTGGCTACCATTTTTCTCTGTCAGCACAGATAATCCACTTCTGCAGTTTGTATACCAATATCAATGAAATCCTTTGATTCTTCAAACCTTTCAGTGCTCTTTATGGGCATGATCTCATTTGATCTTCACTTTCCAGTCCTGTGAAAGACGTAGTGTAGGAGTTATCTTCTTCATTTTAGAGATGGGAAAACTGAGGCCCAGAGAGGGGAAATAGCCTCTCTAAAGTCAAAGCAAACGGCAGAATCAGGATTTAATCATACAACTCCAGAGTCTTTCTAGTCTACCCAGAAAAAAAAAGGTTGAAGCCTCGAGGGGGATATGGTGAGCCCTTTCGGATAGAAGACAAGGGCAGACTTGTATGGGATTGATCCAGATGGCAGAACTTCAGCCAGTGGTTGGAAGTTACAGGGAGGTAGATTTGGGTTCACTGTGAGGAAGCGCTTACAATGGGACCATAATGGGACCAACCGCTTTTAAGGGAGTTAAGTCCTCTGCATGAGGACTTATTCACGTGTTTATAATGCTTTAAGTTTGAAGAAACATTTTCTTCACTTTAAGTCTTTGAAGTAGGAAGACACTGCAAGCATTATCATCCCTCCTTTATAGACAATAGCAACAGTAACAGCAGACAGCATTTATATAGAAATGTCTCTGAAAGAACAGAGGTGAAGTTAGCTGCCTACAATCACAGTCAATATTTGAGGCTGGATTTGAACCCAAACCCCCTAACTTTAGGTCAGTTCCCTTCCCTTGGCACTGCACTGATGTTGAAGGCATTCTGGTACTGGGGGTGAGGAGGAGGCAGGGCAACCAGATCGCCTGTAATTTCCTTTCCAGCTTGGAGAATCAGAGAATTCAACACATCGATTTTGTAGCTTGTCTGTTGGAGCCTTCTAACTCCAGTGTACCATCCCCCAGCCGCTGCAACTAGAAGCATGTGTGGGATGGGTGGGTGGGTGTGCATCTCATGGCAAGCTAGGGCAGCTTAACACTGACCCGAGCAAAATAAGTTTAGCCACAAATTGGACGCCCAAATACTTCTTTCTAGAGTGAGTATCCGAGACAAATGTGAGTGCTTTTGGGATATCCCCGGTTTGGGGGTAATCCAGTAGGTACTGGTTGAATAAATGAATGAATGAATGAATGCATTCATGAATCACTTCAATGAGCATTTATTAAGGGCCTAGTATTGGTATGGCATCACTAAGACCCTGCAAACACAGACAAAAATAAAATAATTCTTGCCTTTAGGGTATTAGCAGACCACTGAAAAAACACATTTTCTCCTGGCTACTATTACTGTCTATTAACACAGGTAATAAACATTTGACCACATACATAATTTTATACAAATATTGATGAAACCCTTTGACTCTTCAAACCTTTCAATGCCCCCAAGTAAAGCCTGTGAAAAGATGCTGATTGTCAAACCCCGGATGTTTATAGTCCTATTACCCCTTTGTTCATTCATCCATCCATCTGTTCATTCATTCATTCCACCTGCATTTACTGAATGCCTACTGTGTGAAAGGTCATGTGCCAGGTGCCAGCCCATGCTCGCCTCTGTTCTCACTCTGTCACACAGAAGAGGAATTTCGACTAGTGCGCGGTTTACAGAATGTCGACGTCTTTGTGGGCGAGACAGCAACCTTCTCCTGTGAGCTGTCTGCCAGGGGCATCGGCGGGGCCCGCTGGTGGCTGGATGGGACCCTGCTCCAGGACGGTCCCTTCAGTTCAATCTCAGTGCGCAGCGGGACAGTCCACACTTTGACGCTCAGGGACCTGGGGCCCCAGGACTCAGGGACCATCACCTTCCGGGCAGGGTCCCTCGTGTCCTCAGCTAAATTGTTAATCAAAGGTATTTTGGCTTTGGAGGGCGATCCCCCCAATCTGCCTCCATCCCCTGAGTGGCCTTCATGCTGGTGCTTCTGCGTCAGGTCATTGTAAGAACTCCCTTTCCCACCAACCACCTGCATACACCTCTTATGGGCTGCGTTCTCTATCTTAGGGAGACCTGGATGGAACTTTGCCTTCGAAACACAGTGGGACAATACAAATGATACCTAGTGTGTATATAGCTCTCTAGAGTTCACAAAGTACTTTATATTTAATGTTTCATTCAATCTTCCTAACAGTCCTGGAAGGGAGATACTCTCACTATCCCCATTTTACAAATAAAGAAACTTGGGCTGAGAAAAGTGAGATCAGATCAAACACTTAGCAGGCGTCTAAGGCAGGATTTGAATTCAGTTCTTCCTGACTCCGAGCCCAACACTGTGCTTTCTAGATGCTTTCCTCCTTATTATTTCACTCTTTCCCCCTCTTCTCAGTTGCCCTGAAGCAGAGGAGGAAGGGTATGTTGCTTTGGTTCAGTGGGAAAAAACACTGGGTTTGAAGTCAGAAGGCCCAGGTTCAAAATCCCACCTAAGTATCTACATGACTTTGGGCACATCCCTTAGACCTGTCAAGCCCCAGTTCCTTTATTTAGAAAATTAGTGTTGGACTAGATGCCTTCTAAGGTCCCTTCCCACTCAGAGGCTACATATGTATCTTACCCAGTGAGGGAGGGCTAAGGTGGGGTGAGAGGAAGGAGATGTCACCCTTAAGGTAAGGGTCCTTGCTCTCCTAACTAGAAAATGCCATTGATGTTGCCTCACCTCCTCTTCTCCCAAATCAATACCTTTCCTATTCCTTCCACATGTCCCAAGTTGGATTCCCATCAAGTGTTACAGTCTGTCTGGTCAGGGTAACTGCTCCTAATTAGCTTCCAGGTCTTTTGAGCACCAGTAAAGGCACAGGGAGCACTTTGCCTGGGTCTCTTGGGGCAGGCTTCAGGGAAAAGTCATGACCTCTTCCACCAATGGCAATGCTTCCCTGATGGGCAGGAGCCAGAGACCATGTTAGATGCTGACTTCACTGTCTTTGACTTGTCCTGTTCTCACTCAGTGTTCAGCATAAGAACACGCCGTGTTATATACTCAAGGAGACAGAAGGCAGATTATGGATGCAACCTGCCCTCAAGGAGGTTATGTTCTAATTAGAGATATTAGATAGACACACCTCCAGGATATGCATGTGAAAAAGCCAGAGTTCCTTTATTTGTTCATTTAATAGCTATCCATTTAGTACCTGTTATGTACAGAATACAGTGGTTACCAGTGGGAGGGACACAAGGATCCGTGGGGGCCATCTCTGCTCTGTGGAGCCTATGACTAGCAAGTGGGTTATGATATCTGTATAAATATGCGATGCTGTACAGTACTGTTGTTTGCCTTTTCTACTTTACTCTGAAGTTTACAAAGTGTTTTCCTTATAACACTTTTATGATGTTGGTAGTATATGTTATATTTTATAAATGAGGAAACAGAGGTAAAATGACTCGTCCAAGGTCACATCCCTAGTAAGTGGCAGAACTCACACTCATGTCCCTGTTTTCTGACTATAAATCCAGTGACCTAAAGGCACAAAACCCAAGAGCTATAGTTTTACTGGGATGGGTACTCCCTTCTCTGGCAAAGATTGCAACCTACCCCTACCCCAATTTAATAGTTCGTCTTAATTGTTTACTGTAGCAAAACCAGGAACAAAATACACACACACACACACACACACACACATGCACACACACTCACAGAAATAATCCATCCTCTGGTGGTCATTCTTGTGGTGATAAACCTCCCTCAGCTTTGATATGGTGATCTTTGGACAACATTTCCCCAGTCAAAACCCACATCAAACAAAAAAACACCTGAGGCACACGTGCGTGTGCATGCACATGAATAATCTATCCTCTAGTGGTCGGAGGAAGCCAGGCCCATACCCAAAGCCTTTCCAGCTTGATAGGGTCAGCTGGGGTGTGTGCTGCACTTGCCTCACCATTGAGAAGCTAGAGTCATCTTTACACCTTAGTGAGAAATTGAAGATATTAGCAAAGGTGCAATAACGCCCTGATAAATTTAATGTGGACCATCCCATGATCAGAAGGATGAAGGGCAGTTTGACTTAAATGTGGTGTAATGTTGGTGGTGTACTCTAGAGGGCACTGCAGAGCTGCTGTCTCAGACAAGAGGTCGTCCACTGCCCTGTCTTTGGTCAGTTGGTCTTTGATCAGTTTCATCAATGACTGACTCTTCCCCATCTGTGTGAATCCATCACCTGAGTGCTGTACCAACTTTTAGGAAGACTCTTCCCCTATGAACTTGGCCTTCCCAGGAATCATACAGGCAAAACCCAACTCTTGGGATAGAAATATGATTCTGAAAGGGACAAGGTTCCACAAGGTTAATCCTGACTCACATGAATGAAGATGGGCTTCAGTCTCCCAATGCTGCAGACACGAAGGTGCCTGGGAAACATAGTCCTGCATAAGTTTCTTTAGAGGAATCCGCCAGTCTTCATAGACACAGATGACCCTGTGAGATTGGAACAAGGAACTAGAACAGAGTACCAACACCAGCTGGATCCTCACCTGCTACTGCCTTTTATCATAGAATCCTGGGATCATGAGAGCCTCCATTTTGGAGCTGGGATGAGCTGTAGCAGACATCTAATCCCAGAATGTCAGGGTTGGAAGGACCTAGTCCAGCCTCATGCATGAGCAAGTCCCCAGCAAGAGATCATCTAACTTTTAAATTAGTACCAGGGTATGGCTTTCAATCCTAAGTACTCTGGCTCCAATTCCAGTATTATTTTCACTATGTCACACAATCTCTACAGTCTAAACTTTTATTCTTCCAGTTTCTACATACTTGGGCAAGGACAGTTTGTCTATGACTTTCCTTTTTAAAAAAAGTATCCAGAACTGAACATGTTTAACCAGATAGAGTAGAGCAAAACTACCCCCTCCCACTTTCTGACTACTCTGCTTTTCTTAATGTCATCTAAATAGCATTAGCTTTTTGGGGTCTCATGTTACACTTGATCCAAATTGAGTTTGTGGTTCACCAAACACCCCAGATCTTTTCCCACAGGAATTGTTTTCTAACTACAAGTTGATTTTTTGAAGTCCCAAGTCTAATTTTTTGCTTTTTCCCCTATTCAGTGACTTACTATTCTAATCGGATGAGGATATGGGAAGGGGGAATGCTTATTCTGTTAGTCACCATGTTTGCTACCTTTCCCAGCTTTGTTTCTGCTACAAATTTATTTTTCTCCTGAAAAGTTGACAAGCATGTTATGTATGCCTTCATTAATGATGCTGGTAAAAACATTGAACACCATAAGACCAAAAACTGATCCCTAGGCCATTTCCCTAGAGACCTTCTTCCAGGTTGACATGAAATCATTAAGTGCTCTTCTTTGGGTCCAACCACTCAACCAAGTATAACCCACTTAACTATACCGTCATCTAGTCCACATTTCTCCATCTCGTCCACAAAGTAGGATACGGGACTGTGGCAAATGTTTTATTGGCATCTAAGGTACGCTAAATCTTTGTATCCCTCTGTTCTACCAGTCTAATCAACCTGACATAGAAGGGAATGGATTTAGTTGTGCATGACCCATCATCAGTGAAGCTTTTTAGGTTTTTAGTGATCGCTGCTTCCTTTTCTAAGTGCTCACATGCCATCCCTTTGATAATGTTTTCTAGATTTTAATCAGAAATTGAAATCAAGTTCATTGGGCTATAGTTAGCAGATTCCACTCTGTTCCCTTTTGGGAGGACATTTATTTTTCTTTACCCCTGTGATGCCTCCTTTGTTTACAGTCTCTCAACGATCCCTGACAGTAGCTCAGCAGGGACCTCTGTAAATTCATTGAATGCCCCAGGTGTGAATAATTTAAATCTACCTAATAGCAGCTAGATGCTCTCTGTCTTAGATTTCTATTCCCGCCCAGAAATGTTTGTTCTACTCGGATGGAGCAAAGTACGGTAAAATAATTCATTATGTGGCACTGATTATAAATACCATAGGAATTATGAGATAAGGGAGATCACTGTGATCTGGGATGGTTAGAGAAGGCTTCCTGGTGAAAGCAAGACTGGAGCTGAACATTAAAGAATTGGTAGGATTTAGATAAATGGGAAGACAGAGAGAATGGGAGTAAATACAAGAATATATAATACACACATAGTTAAAGACTGGACCTCAGATTGCATTTGTTTAAGGAACTCCCAGGTGAGGAAACTCCTGCCAATTCAGGTTGGCACCCTCTCTACAGCATATAGTTTTAGAGAGTTGCTTAGAGCATTGAGAAGTTAAGTGACTTGACCAGGGTCACACGGTCCTGCCTTTTGAGGCCAACTGCCTCACAAGCCATAGTAGTCAGAAAATAAACTGCATTTCCCACCTAAATCTGGCTTGAATAAAACCTGAATGGTGTCTATAATCAGTATCATTTTTCAATAAACATCTAGATTTTTTTCTTTTCAAATAATAATAATAATAACTCATGTCTCTAGCACTTGACTTTTTATTTAAATGCATTCCTTACAACTAATCTAAAAGAAAGGTAAAGCAAACATTATCATCTCCATTTTCTAGAAAAAAGGAAAGAAGGCTTGGCTTGCCCAAGGTAAAACAGCTTTTAAGTAGAATAACTAGGACTCTAATTTAGGTCTCCTGACTGTAAACCTACTGCTCAAATTGTGATCTATATTTGGGGATTGTACATATTCAGACCAATAGAATATAAACACACACATATACAAAGCTAATTCATTGGAAGAGGACTTTCCATATACCTTTCTGTACAGAAGTCTGAAAGTGGCCCACTGTAAGGTCAAATACACGGGCTCTTGGCTGAATGGGCAGAAAATGTCCTACAAAGTTGGCATTAATAGGAGACTTGCCGGGCATTTGCTTAAAAACACCCAGGGCTTGGTGCATGAGGTTGGTTACCTCTAAGCCTTAGAACCTAAGAGATTCCTTATCTGTATAACTTAAGCTAGGTGTGCTGCCTACACCTTAGAAGCAGATCATGGTGGTGCAGTGTTGGCTTTGGGATGTCCCAAGTGAAGTAGTCACACGCTGTCTGAGTGGGTGGTGCTGAGTTGTCAGATAGAGAATGATTATTCAACCCTCTACCCAAATAATCCTGATGGCAAGAGACCGTCATCCTCCAACAACTCCTTTGGATATAAGCATATCATCCCGTTCTTCATTTCACTTCAATTTAAGACACATTTAAGTGTCTACTAGTTACAAAGTTCTATGCCGATCAGTGGAGGAGAAACAAAGTTAGAGAAATCACAGTTGCCGTGGTCATTCTGCTTACAGTCTAGTAAGCCCCATATGTTTGCCTGTGCCCTGGCCTGCAGAGATGGACCCAGAGTCTGTTTTCAGATCTCTTTAGGCTGGAAGAGTTTGTCTGGCCTTAAGTATGCACTGACCCAACCTCTTTAGTCATGGCATCCCAGCATTTAGGCTCCCTCGGTTCAAGGAACACAGTACCTTCTCTCAGAAGAATACCCTATGTCATGCCCTGTGCCATGGCCCAGAGTGCCAGAGAAAGCACACACAAAGGAGAGGTAAAAAAGCTAGAAAATGCTGAAGGCTGGTGCCTGATTTCCATCAGTCCTATCCTGATATCTTTCCAACTTGGGACACATAGGCTGTTTGGGCAGACCAGACAACCCATCTGATGCATCCAGCTCTGCAAAGAAAGCATGGGACAGTTGGCTGCTTTCATCTGGGGACCATGAAGAGCAGCCCTCCAGGATCCTCCCCTTAGCCTCCATCCCCTGGCAATTAGCTGAGGAGCTTGTATGGTATTTCATCTTGTTGGCAGCAGTGATGGATGCAGGGAAACGGAATAAACAAGCTCTGGATCCCTGCAGGGAGTAATTAACTGTAGGACAAGAGCAGCAATAGGCCTTTGACATTATCTAGGAGCTGAAATTATTCTGCAGCTACAAAATTTAGGACAGTGCAGGTGTAACGATGATCATTGGAACAAACTACAGGAACACGGAAGCTGCTGCAATCAATCACAGTAGTCCTGAAGGAATCACTCGATTCCTTTCCTTCTGTCATTCCTGTGTCTGGGGTTGGGAACCTGTGGCCTCGAGACCACGTGTGGCCCCGAGACCACGTGTGGCCCTTTGAATCCAAACTTCATAAAACAAATCCCCTCAGTAACAGGATTTGTTCTGTAAAACTTAGATTCAGTCAAAAGGCTGCACTCAAGGACCTAGAAGGCCACATATGGCCTCAAGACAGCCGGTTCCCCACTCCTGCTCTAGGCCATCCAGACAGACTGTATGTAGTTCTGTCTCAAATAAAGAATTTCCGTTTTCTTCTGAGAGTCCTTGTTGGAATTGGTCACTCTATGATCACAGCAAAGCTGGAGCAGAATGCGTATTGGTGTAAGATGAAGAATGAGACAACTGGAAAATATCAGAATTTACTGGGGAAGCCATCTTTCAAAACATGCCATGTTCTTAATGATATCCCTAAGATATGTAAGATTTTATTGGACACTTGTGCCCAGTATCCTGCAAGAGGGAGTATATTTGGGTTGACTTTTCCTGGAGAACTGGGAAGAGTCTTGTGTAGAGGGAATTGGTCAATTATATCCCCCATATCTAGAGATCTCGTGGGCCCCTCCCCTAGTCCAGAAGGCTATTGGCACCTCCTCACATCTTTAGTAACTGCCCACATGCACGCTTAGAGCTTGCAGCTAGCTCACCCTGCCACTAAACTCACTAACCTTGGCTAGGCACAGGGCTCCCTATCCTTTACGTGTATGGAAGGGGGGAGAGAGGTGGCTACCCCACCCCACTAATGCATGTCCTCCTGACATATTGGCCGACAGATCCCACCGTTGAAGTGGTCAGTGCCATGAAGGACCTGACCGTCGAGGAGAACAGCATGGCTGAATTCGTATGCCAGTATTCCCGGCCTGTACAGGCCACGTGGAAGATCAATGAGCAGGAGGTCTGTGTGGACGGGCAGCGCGTCATTGTTGAGCAGGATTGGAATGTAGCCAAGCTAACCATTAAACCTGCCCTCCCACGTGACAGCGGCGTCTATTCTTGTGAAGCGGGGGGCACGCGCGTGGTGGCTCTGCTTGACGTCCAAGGTGAGGCATGCCTGCAGGCTGGTCAGGCAGAAAGCCCACCACAGGGCAGGAGGGAGGAATGAGGACAAGGCTGACCAGACCCTGGCTGAGTTTAGAGCCCAAGATTCCCTCAGCTCTGCTACTGGCTAGTTATGTGACCTGGAGCAAGTTATTTAACATCTATAAGGCTCAGTTTAAAGTGAAGGGGTTGAACTAGATGACTTTTTTTCAGCTCTAAAATCTTATATTCCTGTAGCTTTGGCATGGTTTAGTTTGGAGCACCTGCTGTTTTAACTATATATATGGCAATGGTAAAATCAAAGAGCAGATAACTCCTTGAACTGAATGCTTCCACAGGCAGAGAGTTCTGGAATAGATACTGGGGAGAAACAGAAAAGGGGAAGAGACATAATTGCTGTGGTCAGAGGGCCCCCAGCAAAGCATCTGCACTTTTGGGGTACCCCATGTCTGATGGTGGAGATGCACAATCTCCTGGTCTGAGTGTGGCCATGTGGTTGTCTGCTAATTCAGCAAACATTCATTATGCACCTGCTGTATGTCTCATGCTGGGCTAGGCCCTGGGAATACAAAGAAAGAAGCAAAACAATCCCTACCTTACAGGAGTTCCCCTTTTACTGGGGTGGAGGGTGGGGAATTCAGTATATACACAGATAAACAAGTGCAAAATATTCAAAGTAAATATGGAGCAAATTCGTGGGGAAACAACTGGGAGGAATCCGGAGAAGACTCAGAGGGAGTGTTTGAGCAGAGCCTTGACAGAAGCTTGGGATTGTCAGAGCTGAAGACAAGGAGGTGGGAGGGGAGATGGAATGTTCCATAGGAAGAACAGTCAAGGCCAGTCTGACTGAAACATGGAATATGGAAAGAGGAGAAATGTTCAGTAAGCCTAGAAAGAGAGGCTGGAATTGATTGTAACGGGCTTTGACTACCAAATAGGAGTTTGTATTAGATCCTAGAAGCAATAGAGACTGGAGTTTTTTGAACAGGGGAATGACATGGTCAGACTTGTATTTAAGGAATATCAGTCCTCTGACTGTGGGGTGGATGTATGGGTCAGAGGAGAGACTTCAGATGGGCAGACCAGTTAGGAGGCCACTGCCCTAGTGGTTCAGGCAAACCATAAGAGCCTGAACTTGGGTGGTGGCCTTGTGAGTGGAGAGAAATGTGAGAGATGTTAAAGAGGTACAATTGAGAACACATGGCAACTGAAAGATGAGAAAGGGGGAGTGAAGAGTCTGAGGCTGCAGATCGAGGTGAATGAAAGAATGGTGATGCCCTCAACAGAAAGAGGGACTCGGGTGCTCCCCACCTGAAGATGAGGTTATGGCCCTTGTCCGTAGGCGGCCGTTAGTCTGAGAAAGTAATACAAGAGAGAGACAGGGAGGAGAATGATGTAAAATACTTCAAAGAGGACAAAAAAACTTTAAAGCAAAAAACTTTTTTATAAAACCAGCAAATGCTACAAATTGTTTTTACATGTAATTGGTGGGGAAGGAATAAAATATTCTTCTCTTTAAAAAAGAAGGCCAATCCCCCCCACAAATGTGGGTTACCGTAACAAAAGCTGTGTCCTTAAGCACCGAGTCACCACCCCGGTGGAGAACTTTGAAGTCATTTAATCCAACCTCCTTATTTTCCAGATGAGGAAATTAAGGCCTTGAGAGGTTCAAAATCTAATAATTTTTTTCTTCTGTAGCACTTGGCTCCCACCTTAGCCTTTATCCAAGTCGTTGATGAAAACTTTCAACAGCTCAGGACCAAGGACACTCCTGGGGGCACTCCCCTGGATCTCTAGGCCAGATCTCTCCCTCTAAGTTGACCTCTAGCTTTGAAATGACTTTTCCAGTCATTCAAAGAGTTCTAATTCCACCTAACTGTATCGTGATCTAGTCCATATCTTTCCATTTTGGTTTTTGACATGTCAAAAGCTTTGCTAAGCTCTTGGTAAACTTTGATTACAGCCTTTCACAAAAGGACAATAATAATGACTTCATTCCTCTAATGCTTTAAGGGTCAGGACTTTCCTTATGAGAGCCTTTTAAGGGAGGTTGTGTGAGCATTGCTATCCCCAGTTTATAGGTTAGGAAACTGAGGTTCAGAGAGGGGTAGATGAATTGTCCAACATCACACAGGAGTGGGTGGCAGAGTCAGAGCTTGAGTCCTTTGATCCTACATCCATTGGGTTCCACAGACCCCAAATCCTCCTTGGTCATCAGGGCTAAGAGCACTTGATTAAGGAAGGCTTCCTAGAGGTAGTGACTTTGAGCAGGGTTTGGGAAGGGAATAGAGAAGGACTTATGGCGAGGGAACAGGAAAGTCTGACAAAACAGGAAAGACATAGCAACAAAGTGGCCAAATTAAGGGGCTAAATTGTTATGAAAATTTGGGAAACTAGAATGATGGTTTTCAAGACATCAGTCAATCGATCAACAAGTATTTATTGGGCACTTTCCTCAAGCCAAGCAGCATGCTATGCAGTAGGGATACAAAAACAAAAAGAATGTAGTTCCAGCCCTCAAGGAGCTTACATTCTCTCACGGGAGACATTGCATACATATAGAAATATATACAGAGCAAATACAAAATGAATACAGAACAGGGAGGACGTTAGTCATTAGGAAGAATAAGCAAATGCTTCATAGCGAAGGTGATGTTTGAACTGTCTTGAAGGAAGCTAGGGATTCTGGGGAAGGAGAACATCCGAGGAGTGAGGGGGAGCCAGTGCAAAGGAGGTGGAGAGCCAGGTGTGAAGCACAGCAGGCCATTTTGGCTAGACCATGGCGTATGGGAAGAATAAAGAATATAACTGGAAACATCGGGTTGGTTGAACTCCATTGTAAAAGGCTTCAAAATCCAAGCAGAAGAGTTGGTATTTTCTTCTCATGTCAATGAGGAGCCACATGGAGGGGGTCTTGTGACCAGACCTTTTTTTAAGAAAAATGATTTCAGTTGCTCTGTGGAGGATGGATTGGAATGGGGAGAGGCTTGAGGTAGGAAAACCAAATGGGAGAATTTTGAAATAGACCAGGCAAGAGGCAATGAAGGCCTGGGCTAAGTGGGTAGCTATGCTAGCAGTGAAAAGCTAAAGATAATACCAAGATTGGGAATGTAGAAGACTGGAAGAAGGGTGGTAACCTGGACAGAGATAGGGGAGTTTGGAAGAGGGGTGGGTTTGGGGAGAAAGATGAGTTCTGTTTTGGAGAAGTTGAGTTTGAAATGCCAGCTCTTCGGGGCGGCTAGGTGGCACAGTGAATACAGCACTGGCCCTGGAGTCAGGAGGACCTGAATTCAAATGTGGCCTCTACTAGCCACGTGACTTTGGGCAAGTCACTTAACCCCAATTGCCCTTCCCTCTTCCCTCCAAAAAGCAAAAAAAAAAAAAAAAAATGCCAGCTCTTGGCATAGTACTTGACACATGGTAGGTGCTTAATAAATATTTATTGATTGATCCGGTTTGGAATGTCTAATGGACAGTTGGTGAGGTGGGACTTCACGAGAGATAAACCTGTGGTCTGGAAGGAGTCCCTGAATGCCCAAAGGAATGGATTATTTATCCCACATTAGCAAGCACCCAGGGGGCTTCTGGGGCAAGTAGAGATGCATTTTTGTCCTTATCTATCTATAAAACGTCTCATGCCCTTATGTAGAAAGCAAGGATTCACATATCTGTAGGACTTAAAGTTTAATGAAGTGTTTTCCTCACAACAGCCCAAAAAAAGGGAGGTGGCACTAGGATTATCATCCCCATTTTATGGATTAGGAAATAGAAGCTCAAGGAGATTTGATCTTAGGTCTCATGGCTGGTACGTAGCAGAGCTGGGACTTTCACCCATGTCCCCTGTTCTCCAAGAGCAGTTCACTTTCCACTATAGACCTCGCTCTCTCTCTCCAACATTCATCTCAAAGGCTTCTCAGCCCCTTGAAACTAAACATGACCTAAAAATTGCCAACAACTGCCCTCAGTCTCTCTCAGCTAAGTGTGAGCTGAATTGTTCTCATCCCTTCTGACTTAGACCTGGGAAGCCATAAAAAACTATCAACTTCAACTATCCCCGAAACTTCAATTTCCCTGATCTGTAAAATGAAGCTAAACGCTTCATTTTAGCTAGACCCAGAATTGAGTCACATGATGGAGTCAATGTGGTTCACTCAATTCTCACAATTCCCTGAAGACCAAAGTGTCGTTGAAGTCTGAGAGTGAGAAGGCTTCCTGGAAGAGGTGGCATTTTAGTTGGGCTTTCAAAGAATGCTAGAAGGGCATTTAAAGCACTGGAAACAGAAGGGTCAGTGAATCACCAGGTTTAGCCAGAGTATAGAATATATGGAAGCACATGGTATTAACCAAAGTTAGAAAAATAAAGTGACATTTACTTGCAAAGTTCCTTGAATACCAGGCAAAAGAGTCTAAACTTTATTTGGTAGGCAACTGAGAACCACAGAAGGATTTTGAGCATAGGAGTGACAGCACTAACTTTACGTATATGGAAAATTAATCAATTCTTGCTAAAAATTTGTCACTGGAATAGCTTTATTTAATAAGTCACCACATCCTGTTCTGTGAGACCATTATAGATGGGTGAAGAGGATAGGGAGGGCATTTTCTAGGAACCTAAAGACTTTAGAAAGCAAACATCAAAACAGGAGTTAGGGGGTGGCTAGGTGGCACAGTGAATAGAGCACCTGGAGTCAGGAGGACTTGAGTTCAAATCCGACCTCAGACACTTGACACACTAGCTGTGTGACTTTGGGCAAGTCACTTAAGCCCAATTGCCCTCCAAAAAGCAAAAAAACAAAAACAAAAAAAAACAGGAGTTAGGAACTCAGGGGTAAAGCCAACTGGGCAGGCAGCAAGGTCTTCAGGCCACAGGAAGATGAGTATGGTAGCCCTGGGCTGTTAAGCTCTCAGCTGACTTATAAGGCTCTCAACCTAGCCCCTCACCCAAAATTATAAAACAACAACAACACAACCTTTCATTATTTTCATTAAAAGAATATTGATTGTATAAATATTGAAGTTTTACATGTGTATATGTATACATATTTATACACATAGAGAGATAAATGGAGGGAGGACCCATAGTAATGAAATATCACAAATGCAACAAAATGTCAAAAGGTATATCCTATTATTAAGAGGAAGGAGGGAGGAAGAATACAGAGGAAAAACTTAAATGAGAAAAGAAAAATGGACAATAGGAGATAAAGAAAAAAGAAGTCAGTGGGGGAACCAGAAAATGAAGGAGGAAGAGCCCGGGGGAGCCCGGCCTGTTTTCACCTGGACCGGACTCTAGGGGCCTTACAGTCTACGTCATGCTGCTGAAATTGCCCACGAATAGCAGCCCAGCCCTGCCTCCTCCATTCTCTCCCTGAGCTGACCACTCAAAACACAAGGTTATTTTGTAAAAAAAGAGCTCCTGATAATGAAATAAAGGCAGCCCAGATGGAGAAGGGGAAAGTGAGGTGTCTGTTGCATCAGAGGACTGGGATTTGAATCCTGACTTTGTTACCGTGTGCATGATCCTCAGCAAATGAGTTTCCTTCTCTGCACATCCATTTTCTCCTCTTGAAAAGGAGAGGGATGAAGGAAATGAACCAGGTCGAAATCCTGCCATAGCCGCTAACTACCTGTATGACTTCTCATCTGTAGAATGGGCTCATTCTGTGTCTAGTTGCACGAGATGTCCTCTCATCAGGATCACTTTCAGCTCCAAACGTGTGATCCCATAATCTCTAGGCTCCTTTCTAATTTTAAAACTTTAGGATTTTTGGAAGAATTTGTTTATTTAACAAACATTTGTTAAGCACCTGTGATGAATAATGGGCAACCAGGCAGCATAGCCACCAGGAAGACTCATCTTCCTGAGTTCAAATCCGACCTCAGACACTTACTAGCTGTGTGATCCTGGGCAAACCCTGTTTGCCTCAGTCTCCTTATCTTTAAAATGAGCTGGAGAAGGAAATGGAAAATCATCTTATCATCTTTGCCAAGAAAATCCCCAAAGAAGATGCCACTGAAATGACTGAACATGATGCATATTAATTTTTATACTTATGATAATAATGATGATAACTGGCATTTATATAGTGTCTGCTTCGTCTAAGTTTCCCTTTAGCTAAACCAGGATCACTAACTGTCTCCTGACCATGTGCTGTTTCCTATTTACGTGCCTTCCTAACCCCTACCCTCCCCCCATCAAGGTAGGAGGGCATTCCAGCCAGGCCTGGGAGGTGGAGGGAGAAGGCATATAAGTGAGGGATTTATGTAAGAACAAGTAATGAGAGGTATAGCTAAGGACAGATGTATTGAGAGTCTCAGCTAGGGTGGTGGTGGTTGTGAGGATGGGAAGAAAGAGAATTGACAAGACCTAGTAACTGATTGGATTTTAAGAGTAGGAAAGAATCAAAGACAGTTCTCTAGTTCTATGCATGGTAGACTGGAAGAATGGTGATGCCCAGAAGATGGATAAAGAAAGTGAAGTTTGTGTTGACTATATTGATCTGGAAGTTCCAGTGGGATGTTCAGTAGAGATGTCTAATAGGCAATTGTAAATGCCAATCTGGAATTTGGGGGAGAGGTCAGAAATGGTGATGCAGGTTTGGGAGTCATTTGCATGGAGACAAGAATTGAAGTTAGAGGAATGGACAAGCTCACTCAGGCAAAGAGTTAAAAAAGAGAAGATACACACACACACACACACACACACACACACACACACACATACACACACAGAGGGGTTTTTGGTTGGCTCTTGACATGCCTTATCTCTTCTGTTGCTGTTTCTTCTTTAAGGGTAAGGGAAATCCCATAACAGGATTGCTTTGGGTACACAGTAAGGAACAGGATAGGGACAGAGACTGGCCATGTGATTTCACTGATATGGGGAATTCCCAGGTGAGGAAACTCCCTCTCCCAGTGCAGGTTAAGCCTTCTCTGCAATTTATCTTAGTCTTGTTGACTTTGAGGCCGATTCTCTATCCATTACTCCATGTGATAAAGCACTGTGTAAATCCTAAAATGCTCTCTATGTGTCAGCTGTCATGACTATCACTACTCTTGTTGTTATTACCCACTTACTGAACAAGCCTGAGACAACCATCATCAGAATCCTTTGTCTGATGGTGACAGTCCCTTTGGACTCCACCTCAGCCACTCCTGCAGCTCCCACAAAACAAGACCAGTGTCATTTCCCAGAGCCCACTCTTCCAAGGAGACTCAACTCACAACGCTTGCTGAATTGATCGGAGCCCCCAAGGAATGCCATAAATTTGGTGCTCTGACTCTGTGGAGTATTCTCTGACCGTTCTAAATCACCAACACTGTTCTTGCAAAAACTCCTGTTCTATGCCCCACATATAAACTCTGCTCCCTTCTGGGTATAATTCCCACAGGTTTTCATTAGATATCAATATTCCATACATCTGTATGCTACTGGTCTTGCCTTAAGCCACCCTGGGATGTTACTGACCTGTCCCTGATGGCTTTGCTGTTGCTTACAATTATATCACCAACGAATTGATACAAGCCAGCTTCAATCAGCTAGACATCCTGTGGACAGAGACAAAGCAAACTGACAGATCTTGAGTGTCAAAAGGACCCATTACCTACTAGGATGATGGACCTAATAATTGAAGACATGGAAAATGTCTTTTAGCCTCAGACACTTAACACAAAAAACTACTGTGTGACCTTGGGCAAGTCACTTAACCCCAATTGCCCTGCCCTCCCCCCTCCAAAAAAAAAAAGCAAAAAAACTCCAATGTCTTTTAATCCCAGCTCTGCCAGTTACTATGCGGTCACTTTGGCTCATCTGTAAAACTGGGGGTTAGATGAGGTGACCACTAAGGTTCTTTCCATCTCTAAATCCTGTGATGATAAGCCATCCTTTGGTTTCTAAAATAAATTTCCTAAAAGCCATAAACACACCACTTCACACATGTAGAGTTAAACATTTTTAATTCCACAAGAAAGCAAACTTTATTTTAATTAAATTTATATTTTTCAATTAACAAGCATATATTTTTGTTTCCTTCCAGCTGCTCCACCCCTGGGGAGAAAAAGAAACCCCTCCTGTAACAGATATACATAGTCAAGCAAAACAAACCCCCATACCAAGTTCAGAAATGTAATGTCATTGTGTAGATTGGGTCTATCTCCTTTCTGTTAGGAGGTGGATAACATTCTTCAAAACTGATGCTTTAGAATTGTGGTTTAGAATCCAAATTTGAAATTGTTTAGAGATTCAAATAAACATTTATTAAGTGCCTTGAATGTACAAAAAACTGTCCTAGGAGCTAGGGGAGATATAAAGTTTAGATAATACCCAGTTTTAAAAACTTCGTGGAGGTCAGTCTAGTAGGAGAATGTGACATAATCTAATACATTTTATAATCAATAGTACATGATCAGTGCATCAGAAAGGATCAGACAGAGTGCTGTGTGAGGCCCAGGGTGAATCTGTTGGAATCAAAGAATGTTTCCAGGAAGCGATGGCATCCAACAAAAGGCGGGAGGGGGGGGGAAGCATGCTGGCTGAAAGGTACAGTGGGAATGAAGACACAGAGACAGCAAAGAGTGAGATGTTAGCAGTAGCTAGTGGGTATCCAGTCTGGCTAGACAGTAGAGGAGTGGAGGAGTGTTGTATGTGATGAAGCTGAAAAGGGAAAATAGCACAAGATCGTGAAGGAATTTCAATGCCAGGCTGAGAAGTGTGAACCTGGCTCAGTCAGCAGTAGGCAGCCAGTGAAAAGTTTTGAGCAGAGAGAGGGTATAACTATATCCATGCACGAGGAAGATAAGTCTGGCAGCCGTAGGGACCGTCTAGGAAATTCTCTCTGGTGAGGGATAAAAACAAGTTCTCTTTGTATGAGTGCCGGAATAGTGTGATGAGAGACACTGGCCTTTTGAAATAAAATGCATCTGCATTTTGTCAGTTCACACTCATTACCTCAGTGGTTTCCTAATGGGCCCCATCAGCTGTCCCAGGCTTTACCTCGTCCTTCCCACACTATTCCTTCTTAAAGCATCTCTGACCGTCTCTCTCCCTTCCTTGAAAGCCTAGCGTGGCCTCTTGTCACCACCTGGATCAAACCCAGGCTCCTCACTGTGGCATCAAAGGCAAGCCCCCTACTCTGCCCTTTAGCCCCAACTCCTGGCCTGCATTGGCGCTGTGGTTCAATGGACTGTTTAATCTAATACAGACTTAAAGCCTGGCTATATGACCAGGAGCCCTTTAACCTCTCTCTGCCTCAGTTTCCTCAGCTATAAAATTGGGATTGTAATACCAGCTATGTGTCAGGGTTGTTGTGAGGACCAAATGAGAAAATATGTATAAAAACACTTAGCACAATGACTGGTACACGTTGTTATCCAGTTGTTTTTCAGTTGTGTCTGACTCTTCATGACCCTATTTGGGGTTTTCTTGCAGTAGTTTGCCATTTCCTTCTCCAGTTTGGCAAACAGAGTTAAGGGACTTGCCCAGGATCACACAGCTAGTAAACATCTGAGGTCAGATTTGAACTTGGGTCTTCCTGACTCCAGGTCTGGCACTCTAGCCACTGCAGCACCCAGCCATCCTGCCTGGCACATAGTAGGTATTAAATAAATGGTAGTGATTATGGTGATGAGGATGAGGATGATGATGCCTGTGCACTGTGTCTAAGGCACCCCATTGAGTAGCAGGCTAGATGCAAAATTAAAAACGGACACAGATTCCATGAGGTGACAGAGGACTTGGGGCCTCACAGTCTCACAGTCAGTCCTGCTTTGTTCCTCAAGCAGCACAGTGGAAATGGCCCTGGGTTTCTATTCCAGTTCTGCCATAAATAAAAATCAAAGAATTCCAGCATGGGAAGGGACCTTGGTGACTTTCAGTTCATACTTGAACAAGAACCTTCCCTACAATCTACTTAGTAAGCAGTTTACTAGCCTTGACTTAAAGGCTTCCAGTGAGGGGGACCCACTACCCTCCCCCCCAAAGCAGCCCCTTCAATCACAGGAGACAGCTCTGCTAGGAAAATTCTCCTGCCATGAGGCCTCAATTTGCCTCATTTCTCTATCCCCCTTTAAGAATCACCAAGCACTTTGTTCCCAACAGCCCTGTGAAATTGGTGTGGTAGCATGGCAACGTAATAAGGCTTCTAGGCTCGGAGTCCAAAGACCGGGCTTCACCTTCCAACTCTGTGACTCTCTAAGAGATGCTGTGGTGCAATATAAAGAAAGACCACTGGTGTGGGGGTCAGAAGATCTGTGTTTGAGTCCTGACTGCTGTTTTCATTGTTACCTTGGATAAGTCCCTTAAATCTCTCAACAACTAATTCAATTCAAATATTTATTAAATGGGTACATCATACAAGGAAGGCACTGTGCTGGGCAACAGAGGCACAAAGACAAAAGGCTTCAGGTAGCTTATACTCTAGCCTGTCTCCTCATTCAGGAAGATTAATCTTTCTAAAACAACACAGTCACTCCTCAAACTAGATGATGTCTGACATTCCTTGTAGCTATAATCTTGAGCTTCTCCTCATTGGTACTCAGTTTTCTGTTCTATAAAATTCTGTCTTGTTTGAATGAGATAGCATTTCTAAATTTTATTACAGGTCTGTGATTCTCATGTGAACATCATTATCCCAACTTTAAGATGTTTCAAAACTGAGGTTTAGCATTTAAGTAATTTGTTCTGGTTCACACAGTAGGTGACCCAAACCCAGGACTCCTGACTTAAGGTCTGGTGTCCCGTCACTACCTTTTCTTGTATTTCTCGGAGGCACTGGGCAAAAGGCAGGCATTCAGTAAATGCCTACTGTGCTCACTTTTTACCAAAGTTGGTAGGTAGAAGGGTCACACGTAACCCTTCCTATTTCACAGGTACCTTCTGTTTTGGAGCCCTGAGGTGTAGATTAGTTAACTTAGAGCCTTAAAATATGGAAGGTATAGCCTGGAATAGTGGAAAGAATCTTGGAGACCTCTGCTGCCTCTGTGACATTGGGCAGATGACTTAATCTCTCAATAAATCCAATTCAGCAAGTATTCATTAAGTTCTTACTTCCTACAAACTAGAGGTGCTGAAGCTATAAAGACAAAAAGGCAAACCTCCTCTGCCCTCAGGGAACCTACATTCTAAATTCAGTCTCCTCAGTCAGTGGATCAATAAGCATTTATTAAGGTTGTAGTTGAGTTGTAGGGGTTGGGAATACAAAGATGAAAAGGAATCAGTCCCTGACCTTGAGAAGCTTGCATTCTAACAGGAGAAACAACATCCATAAAAGGGGGATAATGCCTTCATACCCTACCTCTCAGGGTTGTCGTTAGGAAGCAGCTTTGTAAATCTTAAATCTCTGTGGAAGTAGGAGTTGTCATTACTGTTAGATTGGGATGTCTGACACCACCAGTGAGCCAGGTTGGAACTCAGCATTTGGCCAATTGTGTCTCCTTCACCTTAGCCAAGAACACCATTGTCCGTGGGCTGGAGAATGTGGAGGCAGTGGAAGGAGGAGAAGCCCTATTTGAATGCCATCTGGCCAAGCCAGAGATTGCCAATCACAGCTGGCTGATGGATGATGTGCCAGTAAGAACCTCAGAAAACATTGAGATGGTTTACTTTGAGAATGGCCGGAGGCACTTGCTTCTGCTGAAGAATCTGACTCCCCAGGACAGCTGCCAAGTGACCTTCCTGGCCAATGATATGGTCACGTCTGCTTTTCTGACTGTCAAAGGTATTGATGATTGTTGGGGGTTGGTGGTGGTGAAGGGAAGTGAAGAAGATGGGGGATAATGGTTGGGCCTTTAGATTGGTTTAGGGGTAGAAGAGAGGGGGCCTATAGAATGAATTATTCTAAAAGAAGTAGAGTGACAGAGATACAGCCAGTCCTGGTGTGGGGGAAAGACAGGAAGATAAAAGCATTTCAAATACGCAGGAAAATACCATCCTGGTTCCATTTCCCAGATTGGATTGGGGATCCTAATGCCATGAAAAAGTCACGAGTGATTTCATCTGGATCACAATATATACGATCTTGGCTTTTTGGAGAAGTTGTAATTGGTTTATGGAAAAAGATAGTTTGGGTGGTCCATGCACCAAGTCAATGCTACCAATCCACCTGGGGGAAAACTTCAGATGATAGAGACACAGAAACTCCCAATACAGACACACCAGCTGGACACACAGATGCACCCAATACAAACACATCTACAGGCCTAATACCAATATTCATGCACCACCAATTGGTGCAGACATACCTAATCCAAAAAATACGCATCAATTAGCTTCACAGACAGATTCTATTACAACACAAACATATACAATCTGGCCTCATAGACACTCCCTCCCAGTAAACATACCCTAGCTGGCCATACAGACATATCCAATCACAGTCCAGGCACACCAGGTCCCCAGAGCCCTTTAGACCATTTATATCAATAAATCTTTGTTCCATATCCTCACCCAGCTATCGCCATATACCTGGGTCTATACTGAGAGTGTCTTAGTGTAAAAGAAATGGAATTCTTGTCAGTGGCCAAACAGGTTGTGAGGCAACTTCCCTCTAATAGCCACAAATTCTTGAATCTTCATTGAATTGGGCTAGGTTCTTTCCCAAGCCCAGGACTGCCTTCTAATTAGAAGAGAAATACCCTTAGGACCCAAAATATACACATGTGCAGAGACCTCCTCTCTGCCCAGCTGTCTCACCTGAGCTCTGAAGTTCTGCATGGTGTCTTAGAGTTGAGTATAAACCAGTTCTGCTTATGCCAGGAACATTTAAAAGCATGTTTTCACCCTAGGCTGGCGCCTGGAATTCCTGGAGTCTTTGCTGGATGTGAAGGTCAAGGTTGGTGCCAAAGCCACCTTTGGCTGTATGCTCAGTGAGACAGTCCCTGTCGACGAGGTGACCTGGTACATTAATGGCACCGAAATTCAGCCAGATGAGGATTGGATGATACAAGCTGATGGCAGTCGCCACATTTTGCTCCTCAGGAATGCCCAGCCCCACCATGCTGGGGAGGTGACCTTTGCGGCCAGAGATGCTGTTGCCTCAGCCAAGCTGTCTGTGATCAGTAAGTGGGAAAAAGAAGAATCTGGGGAGAATGCAGCCATATCATAGTAATGAACATAACAAGACCATAGAATCTCAAAATTGGAAGACAGCTCAAAGTCGCCTCATCCAACCTGTATCTGAGCAATAATCTTCTCTATGGTATCCCCAACCAGTGGGCCTACCCCCTTTCCTTAGAGATTTCTACAGACAGAGAACTCAGTAGTTACCCAGGCAGCACATTTAATTCACAGTCATAGAGGCTTAGAGCTAGAATGGGCATCAGAGGACCTTGAATTTAGGACCCACTTGGATTAGGATCCCTTTCCACACTATCTTAGAAATCCATTGTACTATGACAAGTGGTTGATCATTCGGCCTCTGTGCTTGTAGATCTCCAGGGACAGGGCATTTACTCCTTCCTAAGGTAATATATTTCATGTCTCTGGGGCTGAGAATCTACTCTAAGCCCTGGTATCTGCTATGAGCTAATTGAAAGGTTGAAAACCCTAGAGATCACTCGTCTTTTATCAGTAGTTGAATACATGGAGGTTTTCCTAATGAAGATTTAATAGATTCTTGGGGAGATTGAACTAAATTACTTTCCAGCTCCCTTCCAACCAAGGGAATCCATATTTTTATAATAACAGACTATATGATCCAAAAATCCCTATGTGTGTGGATAGCAGGGATTTTTCTTTATAATAATGGCAAAGTACATAGGCTCATGGCTATTAAAAATGTGTATTTTTTGTGATAATATAAAGCCAGCTTAATCAACTTTATTCATGGCCAGGTATACAGTTACAAGTCTAGTATTACTTGCAAATTAAGTCCTATCAAGCTAGAGAATCAAAGAATATTAGAACTGAGAGGTACCATACAACATAGAATGAAGAATGTGAGAAATGGAAGAAACATTAGACTGTGAAATGTTAAAACTGAAACAGACATCAGGACATAGAAAATGGACTTTTTGAGTTGCCAGTGTGGTTTTAGAGATCATTTTGACCAAAAGTGCTTAACTTTTTTGTGTGTGTCACGAACCCCTTAGGCAATGTCTGGTGAAGCTTATGCACCTCTTCTCAGAATCACATTTTTTACATGTATATAATTAAATATGTAGGGTTATAAAGGTAACCAACTATATTGAAATGCAGTTATCAAAAAAAATTTTAACACAAGTTCATGAATCCCAGGTTAAGAATCTTAGAACTATAGGGGTGGCTAGGTGGTGCAGTGAGTACAGCACTGGCCCTGGCGTCAGGAGGACCTGAGTTCAAATCTGGCCTCAGACACTTGACACACTTACTAGCTGTGTGACTTTGGGCAAGTCACTTAACCCTAATTGTCCTCCAAAAAGCAAAAAAAAAAAAAAAATCCTAGAACTAGACCAACTCCCTCATTTTACAGGTAAGGACACCAAGGCCAAGAGAGGGAATGTCTTGTCCAATGTCAAGCTGCTAGTAAGTGACAGAGACAGATTAATGAGAATCCCAACATTTCATGGACTAAACTGTTCTTGACAACTATAGGATTTATTAACTCAAAATTTATCTAATTTCTAAGTCCAAGTTTCCATAAATGAATAGCAGTCGTCAGCTTCGATTTCGATCAGTCAGTCAATGAGCATTAATTAAGTGCCTTAAATGAGATAATATTTGGAAAGTGTTTAACATAATTCCTGGTACATAGTAGGTACTTAATAAATGCTTATTTCCTTCTTTCTTTCCTTCCTTTTGTTTTTCTTTGGACCTTCCTTTCTTTCTCTTTCTTTTTCTTTCTTTCTCTTTCTTTTTTCCTTCCTTTCTTCCTTCTTTCCTTCCTTCCTTCCTTTCTTTTTTCCTCCCTTCCTTCTTTCCTTCTTTCCTTCCTTCCTTTTCTGCCCCAGGCATGAAATAAAAAGAATTTTCCCAGAAACACACGGATTATCAGAGCTATAACTAACAGTTTTTGTGTTTGATGCAAGCAGCACAAAAGGCCCCCTTCAAATCAATTTTGTAATTTATTATGTGAAAATATGAGTATTTAAGACAAATTCCTTTGAATGGGAGAAGAGACACTAGGATACAAGGCTTGGGGGAGAGGGGAGAGCAGGGATAGAGACCCTGGGAAAATAGTCCCACGTGAGAGGACCCTAAGTGAAGTCTCTGGGTTGGGAGAAGGGAGTATACCAAATGCTAGTTTGCTATTTTAACTAATAATTCTTGCTAATTAGATTCTAAGTTCAGTCATTTCTATGATACTGAGAGGGCAGCTTCTACCAAAACATAAATGTAACAAATTTTTAAATTGCATAGTCATTATTAAAAATTTTACGACCATTTTATTTTCAGAGCAAAACCCTGATTGCCCAACCTTAGTTATGGCTTTGCCAAACATTGCTCAGAATTTGGCCATGGGGTCAGAAATCTGTCCTATTAGTTTACGTGGCTGGCTCATTTTGTTTTTTAAAAAGGTGGGAGGGGGTAGTTAAAAATCATAGGTAGGTCCCATTTTTTCCAAGGTCAGGCTGGCCTTATTTGACCTGTTGGCTCTCTGTTGGATACCTTGACATCCAGGTCTTAAGATTTTGTGATTCTGAGATTCAGTCTGTGATAGCAAATAGAAGTCAAGAGACTTCATTGTATTAATTCAGACTTATCATTAATAAGCAATATGACCTTGGGAAAGTCATTGCCCTTTTCTAGGCCTTGGTTTCCTTCTCTGTCCTCCAGAATCAGTACTGACCTCAGGTAAAACAAGTTGGTGCCTCCACACCTCCTCTTTCAGAGGCTGTTCGTGGCACAGTGGATAGAACTGTGGGTTTAGAAATCAGGAAGACCTGAGTTCAAATCTCACCTAAGACAGTTATTGGTGTCTGGGTGACCCTGGACAAGCCACTTGACCAATGTCTGCCTCAGTTTCCTCAACTATAAAATAGCACCTACCTCACAGGATTGTTGTGAGGATCGAGTGAGATAATCTTTGTAAAGTGTTTAGCACACAGTCAGCAGTATATAAATGCTTATTCCCTTTCAGTTCCCCTCCCCTCACAGCCTCCCACCACATCTGTGCCCGTCCTGCAGTGGAATGCCTGTCGAAACAGTATCTCCGCCAGATTTCTGAGTTATCAGTTTTCTTTCCTTAAAATGTCTCTCCAGTCTCCAGAATAATGGCTTAATAGTGAAGAAATGTTTATATCCTATTTTGTGACTTTGGAAACCCTTGATATGTATCGTCACAACTCTGTGAAGTAGCTCTAATTATCATCCTCATACAGATGAAGAAGATGAGGCCCAGGAAATAGAATGAATGAGTTACCCCAAATCAAATCACTGAGTGGCAGAGTGGGGACTTGAACCCACATCTTCTGATTCCAGAGCCATGGCCTTTTTGTAGGGACTTGCTGTAGGGCTACTAGGTAGCACAGTGGATAGAGTGCCAGTCCTGGAGTTAAGGAAACTCCTCTTTGTGAGTTCAGATCTGGCCTCAGACACTTAATAGCTGTGTGACCCTGGGCAAATCACTTAACTCTGTTTGCCTCAGTTTCCTCATCTGTAAAATGAGCTGGAGAAGGAAATTGCAAACCACTCTAGTATTTTGCCAAGAAAATCCCAAATGAGATAATGAAGAGTCAGACAAGAAAACAACCCAACATCCTATCAAAAGATTCTGCTCTGAACTTCCCTAAGATCCCTGCATGCCTAGCCCTGCAGATGACCCACCTTACACACTCTTCTCTGTCACCTCCAGGTCTCCCTGACCCTCCTGAAGATGCCGAGGTTGTAAAACAGAGTGGCTGCTCGGTGACCTTGTCGTGGGCAGCCCCAGGGAGTGATGGTGGTGCTGGCCTGCTTGGGTACAGGGTGGAAATGAAGACAGCAGCAGGTGAATGGCAGTCATGCCACAAAGACCTGGTGCCAGGCACCGAGTGCGTGGTGAGCAACCTGGTGCCCGGGGAGCCCTACCGCTTCCGCATTGCAGCCGTGGGCCAGGTGGGCACAGGAGAGCCCGTGCACCTGCCTCAGACAGTGAGGCTTGGTGAGTGACCTGCACCTGCCTTCTGTCCCTCTTCTTCCCCGTCCTCCTCATCTTTTCTCCTCTCTGTCCTCCTGTGTGCCTTCTCTCCTCCTCCTCCTCCTTCTTCTTTCTCCTCTTCTTTACACCAGTTTTGTTTTTGTTTAGTTGTTTTTCAGTCGTATCCAGCTCTTTGTGACCCCATTTGGGATTTTCTTGGCACAGATGGAGTGGTTTGCTATTTCCTTCTCTGGCTCATTTTACAAATAAGGAAACTGAGGCAAACAGGGTTCAGTGACTTTCCCAGGGTCACACAGCTAGCAAGTGTCTGAGGCCAGATTTGAACTCAGGAAGAAGAGTCTTCCTGACCCCAGATCCAGCACTCTATTAAATCCCAGCTCCGTTCCAGTTTAAATCCCACATACTTGCAATGTAAACCTTCCATAAAATGGAAAGAACAATAATTCCTTACCTTCCTGAATGGACAATAATTCCTTGATGCTCCTCCCAGTCTTAGTCTTTGGGGTCTTTATTAGAAGAATTTGGTTTCTGGACAATCTGTTTCCTCCCTTCACACAGCCAAGATTCTAAAATATTTCCTGGTTTCTGCTTTGGGGCATGTTGAGAAGACACTGGTTATCTTGCTTTCCTGACTTATTCTTGGTGCCGTAGTCAGAATGCTAATGTTCCTCTCCTTTGCACCCAACCAACCAGTCATCTAACCTATAATTGATCAGACCCTGCCTTGGGTTCAGCAAGGAAGAAGTCTTAGGAGCTAGAGTTTTGAAGAAGAGACTGAGAGGGTACTTGATCCCCACACTCAGCCCTTCTCTTGGAGGGAAGGCATGTTTTCCCTCAGTACAATGGAGAGGCTGAGTGATTTCATGGAAATAGCAAATGGGTTTGGAGTTAGGAGACTCCCAGGACTGCCACCACCTGCTTCCAATACCTTTGTGACTTTAGGCAGGTCATCCCCTTCTCTGAGACTTATTTTACCCCTTTACAAAATCAGAGGGTTGGTCTAGACAATCTCTAAAGCCCCATACAATTCTAAATCCTATGTTCCCATAACCATCCACAACCTTTGCCCTCAGGTCAGTCTTAAGAAAATATACAGATGAAAGAACAATGGCATCTGGGGCACATTCAGCTAGTAGAGGAAAGCCCAAATGCCAGAAACTGTTATGTTGGGAGAGGGAACAGCCTGTCCTCCAAAGATAATATAACCTCCCCACTTCACCTTGGTAAGGTAAAAGATAAGAAATGGGAACCCGGTGGGAATAGTCTGGAGAGTGGTCTCACTATCCAGTGGTATGGGCCGAAGAAGGACAGAAATGCCACAGACAGGGAAGTATTTCTCAATCCATGTGTGCCCCAGACACTTAATAGGCCACTCCTCTTGAGACTTATTCTTCACCATATTTCAGTGAGCTAGGTGAAAACCCAGACTATCTCAACTGTTTCATAGATGGGAAAACCAGTGTCCGTTTAGTACTGACTGAGAGCTGAGGGCTCCCCACATGACACAGGGACTCCCCTAGGAGCATTGTCCATAGTGTCAATGCCATAGATTATATGTCTCCTTGCAGAGCCTGTGGAGGCAGTCGCCTCAACCTCTGTAAGCAAGTTGGTTGTGGTCGGGGAGGAAGCTCGCCTGGAGTGTGAGATGGCAGGTGAGATCCAGGAGGTGACCTGGAGGAGAGGAAATGAAGTGATCCAGCCTGGTGGCCGCTATGAGCTCATCTCCAAAGGCAAGAAGCAAACACTGGTGATCCATGGCTTCCAACCCGATGACCAAGGCTCCTACACCTGCAGCTCCACTAGCGGCAAAGCCTCTGCTGCTGCATCTTTCGAAGGTATTTCTGGGGGTAGGGGTAGAGTGTGGGGCCAAGGGGGTGGGAAAGGGCAACAAAAGCAGGTTGAACATTACAGAAGCATGCAAGAAGTTTACCAAGTCATTCATTTGTGCATTCAGGCATTTGCTAATTCTACTCATTCATTCATTTGATTATACATGTATTCATGTATTCTTTCATGTATTAATTCATTCATTTGTTCATTTATTCATTTATGAGTTCATTCATTCACATTCCCTCAGCGGGTTTCTGTTAAATTAATAGCACCAAATTCCCAGGGTTGTCATGAGGCTCAAATGAGATAATATTCATAAAGTGCTTAGGACAATGCCTGGCATATAGCAAGTGCTTAATCAATTCTTGTTTCCTTCCTTCCTCCCCACCATGTGCAGAACACTATGATAGGGGCTGGGGAGTATACAGAGAAGTCAGCATGGTCCCCACTTTCATTGGGATCATGGTCCAGTAGAGTAGATAAGACATGAACAAAAATTACGGTGATGCAGGGAATACATCAAAAGACAAAGCAGGAAGGAATCAATTCTGTTTGAGGAGGACCAGAGAAAGGTTTATGGATAGGTGATGCCTGAGTTGGAGGGCAGTCCCCGTGAGCTTTATTGCCTAGACTTGGGGCATGATATCCAAAGACCTAATCACTAGTCTCACCTCTCCCACTCACTTGAACAAGTCATTTCCCTCTCTGTGAATCAGTTTTATTCATCTGTAACATGAGGTGACTAATCCTTGCCCAACACACTCCACATTAATCTTCACCCTTTGTCTTGAGGTAGACATGAGTCTATGATTAATGGTCCTATTCTACAGATGGAAGAGATAAATATCACAGAACAAAAATAACTTGCCTAATGTCTTACAGTGAGTCAGCAGGAGAATTGGGATTGAAAACCAATTTTCCTGCCTCTCAGCCCATGGATCTTCCCATTGTATCAAACTAGCTCTGTGTCCTTTGTCCTCCATGGATGTCCTTCAGGTCCAGTCCCTATGCTTCTTGTGGTCAGTCTGCCCTCTACCATGGGTGGTGGAAGAACATGCGCTCTTGAGTCAGAGGAAACAGATTCAAATTTTTTATTTGTGAGATGTTATAGCCAAAGAATTCCTTACCAAATGATCAACCAAATTCATGACGATGTGTCTGTCCATTCTTAGCTAGGCTGTTCCTGGAATAGCAAAATCAGCCTATCGTTAGGATGATACTTGATGCCTTGTCTAATGAAGTAGATCTTTCCAAAAATTATGCTCTTCCTGCATTGCTTTTGAGAAGCTAGGATTGCCTCCATAATCCATCAATCAACAAGCATTTCTTAAGTGCTTACTCTGTACCAGGCACTGGTGATAAAAATGGAAAAGTGAGACAAGTTTCTGCCACTAAGAAATTTAATGTTTGTAAGGGATGGAATGCCACAGATTACCTTTTTTTTTTTTCCAGAACAAAACCTCACTTAAGTTTATTTCAGATGTAACAGCAATGTCATGTTAAAATGGACAGGTTAACAGATTACACAACCTAATGTGGAGATTCATAGATAAGTAAAATACACAGGATGCACAAGACAAATACTCAGTAACTAGAGAGACTAATGGCAGGGAAAGTCAAGAAAGGCCTCTTGAAGGGGCTGACGCTTGAGCTGAGGCATGAAGAGAGTTTGGAGCTCAAAGGAAAGCGAGAGTAATTCTGGACATGAGCGTGAGTGTCTTCAGAGGCACAAAGGAGGAGATGAAATCTACTGTGCAGGGAACAGCAAGTTGTCAGGTTTGGCTGGAATGAAGGATCTATGAAGAAGAATGGAGTGTAATCAGTAAGCCTGGAACGCAAGGCTGGAACTAGATGGTGGGGAGTTTTAAATGCCAAATGAAGGAGGTTATAATTTAACTTAAAAGCGATGGGGAGCCACCAAAGCTTCCTGAGTAGGGGAATGATGTGGTCAGACATGGAATATCAGTCAGACAGGTTTGTGGGGGTGAGATATAAAAGAGGAGAGATGATGAAGGGAGACCAATTAGGAAGCTATTTCAGCAGTTCAAGCTGGAGGTGATGAGGTCCTGGACTAAGGTGGTTGTGCTGAGAGTAGAGAAGGGAGCAGTTCTAAGACATGCTGAAAAAGGTAGAATTGACAAAACTTGGCAACTGGTTTCTTATAAAAGGTGAGTGGGAATGATAATGGTGTTCTTTCAATACATTCAATTTGAAAAAGCTTTGTTGAGTATGTAAAATCTACAACGGATTGTGTTGGGTATTATGAGAGACCAAAAGAAAAATCAAACATGATCCACTGGTAGCACAATTTGGGTAGTTTCCTGAACCAAGGAACTGTATTGATTGTGGACACATGACCTCACGTGCAGGGACACATTTACTGAGATCTTCCTTCTGATTAACTCCTCCCTCTCTGCTTACTCCCCACAGTGGCAGTATCCCAGGCCCCAGAGGCAGAGGCCTTGCTTGATGGCCTTGCCCAGCCCAGCCTGCCCCCTGAGGCAGCCCAGGAGGGTGACTTGCACCTGCTGTGGGAGGCTATTGCCAAAAAACGTCGCATGAGCCGGGAGCCCACTTTGGACTCAATCAGCGAGCTGCCTGAGGAAGATGAACGGCTGCACAGGCTACGGAGAGAAGTTGAGGAAGCTGTCCAGGACTTTTCTGAAGGCTACTCTACTCCCGATGAGCTGGCCCGCACTGGCGAGGCTGACCTGTCACACACCAGTTCTGATGACGAGTCCCGGGCTGGCACTCCATCCCTTGTCAGCTACCTCAAGAAGGCAGGAAAGCCTGGGAGCAAAGCCAAGGCCCCTGGGGCTGCCACTGCAAGCAAGCTCAGGAAACCATGGGAGGAGGCAGAGGCTGAGCCCATGGCCACCCCTAAGCCACCTGGAGACCTGACTGCTGAGATTTTGGAAGACCCCTCCATGGATAAGGCTGCTATAAAAATACAGGCAGCTTTCAAGGGCTATAAGGTGAGAAAAGAGATGAAGCAACATGAGGGTCCCAGCTTCCGGGATACTTTCAAAGACATTGTGGTGGAAGCAGGAGGCTCCCTGCACCTAGAGTGTGTGGCTGTCAGCAAGACAGACATGAGGACGTGCTGGCTTAAGGATGGTGTAGAGTTGACAGATGGACGGCACTACCACATCGACAGCTATGGGGATGGCACCTGCTCCCTGCTGGTCACTGGCCTTGAGGCCAACGATGCTGGCTGCTATACCTGCCAGGTGACCAACAAGTTTGGCCGCGTCTCCCACAGTGCCCAGGTGACAGTAACGGGGGCTGCAGTGACCAGCGGAGCCGAGAGTGAAACTGAGAGCTCCTCCGGCAGTGAGGTGGATGATGCTTTCCGCCAGGCTGCCCGGAGACTACACCGCCTCTTCCGGACCAAGGCTGCTGCAGAAGTATCTGATGAGGAGCTATTCTTCAGTGCTGAGGAGGGCAGTGTGGAACTGGAGGAGCCCAGTGACCGGCAAACCTACCGTGAAGATGATCGCTATATCTATATTCGGTTTGAGACTGCCAGTGAGGCCCGCCAGGCAACCACTCGCTTCCAAGAGATGTTTGCAGCCCTGGGCATCCTGGTGGAAATCAACATCCTGGAGCAAGGGCCCCATAAGGTGGAGATGCGCATCATGAAGGTGGCACAAGCCCCAGCTGGCCAGCTTGCCTACCCTGCGGCCCCCAAGGAGCACCCTTCAATGCCATTGACCTCTGACACAGGTAGGTAACTGGAGAAGGCCCCTGCTCCATAGTGGCGACAGGTGGTGTTTGCTATTCCCTCTCCTCTCTAACAAAGCTGACCCAATAACTGGCCCAGATCAATATTCTCTCCAGTGTTTCCCAGATCCTGCCCAGACAAGGAGAGTTCTGCCCATCAGGACTGGTCCAGAAGGCTGGGGTGGCTACCATGCTAGCTTGGAATTCTGGACTCATCAAGGCCATGAAACTTAATTCTTCCTTGGACAAAGGACCTTGCAGCCGCCGTCATGCTAAGGAGATCTGTTCTTTCATTCTGTCCTCAGGGCCTCAGAGCCTTAACAGGATAAGCTACAGTGTCCTCTCTCCTGATTTTCAGCCCTTTCTACCATCCTACCTCACTTAGCACTTAATTTGCCATATTTTAATACACTTATCAATTGTTGTCCTTCATTCTCGAAGAGGACCAAAATGATATCACTATGCTAGAGTCAAGTTTCAATGTGTCCAGCTATGGCTGATCAGACCAATATGAGCTCAGAATGCTCTACCACAGGTTGGGCACAAATAGTCTGTATGAACATTTGGAGTGGATTCTCCAAATTTGCACATCCTGCATTTCCATTGAGCTATTTCAATTCTGCTTTGTTCATGGAGCATAGCACCATCTCTGATGTGGGCACGCCATGCTGAGCAGTCCTGAATCAGTGTCTCCCAGGTCACACAATCAATTCCAAAGTTCTTGAGAGAGACCTTGAGAGTGTCCTTGTATCACTTCTTCTGACCACCATGTGAATGCTTGCCTTGTGTGAGTTCTCCATAAAACAGTCTTTTTGGCCAACATTTTGCATTCAACCAATGTGGCCAGCCCATCAGAGCTACACTCTCTGAAGCACAGACTGAATGCTTGGCAGTTTAGTTTGGGAAAAGACCTCAGTGTCTGGTACCTGATCTTGCTAGGTGATCTTCAGAATCTTCCTAAGACAATTCAAATGCACTTATAAAATGGTGTTGTATACTTATATTCTATTACAGTATATGTTTCATCCCCAACTAGAACGTGAGTTCCAAGAAGTCAGGGACTTTGTCTCATCTTAAGATACCTAGCATAGTGCTCTGCATACAGCAAATGCTTAATAAACATTTGTTGCATTGAACTAAAATCCAACTGACCTTGTTGGGATGGAGGGAGAGGTCATGGGAATCATATCCATCTTCTCCTCTGCCTCAGCTCCTGTTTTCCTGACGGAGCTACAGAACCAAGAGGTACAGGACGGCTACCCGGTGAGCTTTGACTGTGTGGTGGCTGGCCATCCAGCACCCAGCGTGCGCTGGTTCAAAGATGGAAAGGTTCTGGAAGAGGATGATCACTATATGATCAATGAGGACCAGCAAGGTGGTCACCAGCTGATCATCACCGCTGTGGTACCTGCTGACATGGGCGTCTACCGCTGCCTGGCCGAGAACAGCATGGGCGTCTCTTCTACCAAGGCTGAGCTCCGTGTGGACTGTGAGTCATTGATCAGAGGGCTGGGTGAGGAGGGTGGCCAGGAGAGAGAGCGTAAAATGGTATCAGGACACAGCAAGTTAGAGGTGGAAGAAGAGAAAGCAGCGGGTTGGAGGGAAATGCTCCAGGACAAAGTAAGACTATTAGGAAGATGGCTTGTCTCCTCTGTTAATCATTAAGTAAAGGCCTCATATGATTTAGAGCCGGAAGAAGCCTTGAGGACTTTCAAGACCAATTTTCATCATTTAATAGGTGAGGGAAGTGACTTGCCCACAGTCACTTAGGTAGTAATTAATGAAGTCATTATGAAAACCCAGTGCTCTCACCACTATAATTCTCCCAGTCAATTCAACTCAGCTATTTGTTTAAATGCTTACTTTGTACTTGAAAATACAAAGACATGAACATTCACAGTTCCTAATATCAAGATCTAATTTTCTCCTGAGGAGATATAATATATCAATGTTATGTCAATACTTAAATATGTAAAATGTAAATATATAAATACTGTCTGTTCCACATAGTATAAATATATGTATATACATAGTACATATAATGTAGAGTAATACATATACATATCATATCATAGAAGTATAAAGTAATTTGAGCCTAGTAGGGCAATAAAAAATGAAAGGAAGGAGTCGTGTATAGGAGGTAGCCCCTGAACTGGGCAGTGAGGGAACCCAGATATTCTAAAAGGTCATGTGCTTGAAAGAGCACATTCCAGACATGGGAGACGGGACTGCCCCTGGAAGCTGAAATGTCATCAGAAACAATAGGTAGGGTCGTTTTACTGGAATAGAAAGGTCATGAAAGGGAGTAATAGGAAACAAGACAAGAGAGGTAGATGAGGGCCTTTAAATGGCAGGCTGAGGAGTTTTTATTTGGACCCATTACAATTGTTTGAGTGGAGGACTGGCCTGATCAGAGTTATGTTGTAGGAAAGTCGGTTTGGCAGCAGTGTGAAGGGTGGATTGGAGAAGGAGGGAGATTGGAAGCAAGGAAACTAGGAGACTGTTGTCCATGTGAGAAGTGATGACAGTCTGAATTAGATGGAGGCAGTATGAATTGAGAGAAGGGGCTGCATAGTGCTACTTGACCTGACATTCAAGGCTCTTCATAATCAGGCCCCTACCCTACCATTGCAAGCTTATCTCACATCTTTCCTACACACACACTCTTTACTTTAGTCTAAATGAACTTCTCATAGATTCCCAAACAAGTCCTGTGTTCTTCTACCTCTGTGCCTGTACTATGATGTGTCCTATGCCTGAAATAAATTCCCCACCTCCACCTTTTGGATTTCTTGCCATCCTTTACAGCCCAACTAAAATGCTCCCTCCTCCAGAAAGCCTTATTTGATCTCTCATTTGGTAACTGCCTTTTCCCTTGGACCTCATGTAACACTGGGTAACTCTCTAATGCATTTATCAAATAATATTTCATTCAATTAAAGAAATATTTAATAAACTTTATTATGTTTAGGGCACTCTTTGCACTGGTGTCTAGGAGTGATACAACATTTATACAAGTTTTTACATTCAAGAAGTGTCTACTAAGGTATTCGTCACGAGAAGAGATGACTATGATACATAATAGCACATGATAAGTGGATTAGATGCAAAATACTGTGTGAAACGGAAGGAGAGGACAGTTATTCCTAAGTAGGAATTCAGGGAAGACTTCCAAGGTGGCATTGGAGGAGGGCTTTCAAGGCTGAATGGTAATTCGATAAATGAAGAGAAAGAAAGGGGGAGGAAGACATTCTAGTCTAGGAATAGGGAGCTGAAGTGGGAATGTAAAAGGGATTAAAAGCAGCCCAGTTTGTCATGTAGAATGTATGGAGGGGAGTAGTGTGCAATATAGCAGTAGCCTTGCAAAGAACTACCAGCCTGGATTCTAGGGTCTTGTAACAAGTGTGAGGGAGAAAGATGGGCCACAATGTAGCTGTTCTTGTACCCTTTTTCAATCCTGTGAACTGAATGACCTCAGGAGAGAATTGGGGAAAACAAGCTTTTGGTGACCTTGCATACTGGGCTGATTTCCCAAGATTTCCCAAAAACCTAAAAGGATTGGCTAAGATCTAGATAGACAAAATGGCACTAATCTGTGTGCCTGGCTCTTACCCAGGGCTCTCTTTCACTTCTTTCTACCAGTGACAAGCACGGACTATGACACAGCAGCTGATGCTACAGAGACTTCTTCCTATTTCAGTGCTCAGGGCTACCTGTCCAGGTAATAAAGAGCTAACTTTTATCCAAGGAGCATGGGGCTGTTGGGATGATGGTATAGACACCTATAGAGCCAGAAGGCTAGATAATTAGAGCTTTGGGTGCTCCTATAGTAAATTATGATGACAAGGAGAAAGGAAGTAGAAGGGAAAGAAGAGGAGGAAGGAGAGGAGGAGGAAATTCTACCATTTTAGTTTTATAGACTGATGGACTGTCAGAGCTGAAAGAGGCCTTGGAACAGAGAACACAAAGAAGAAGGAAGAAGAGGATTTTGGATTTGCTCTCAACTTTCCATTAGTTATACCCATTATTAGGGTCCTAGAGATTTGGAATGATATAGCAGAGGAGAATGAAAAAGTATTCAGAGAGCAAAGGGTATAATCTGGAATATCATCCTCTCATCTAGTCCTAGCTTTATTTGTCTGCCCCAAATATGACCTTGGAGGTGCCATTGACTTCATTCATTCATTCATTCATTCATTCATTTGTATTTTCATGCATTCATGATACCAGTAATGCTGGTACTTCCTCCACTGCCCAAAAAATCACAGTTCACCACCACCTCCTTGTGCCGTGAAGTTCTTATGCAATTTTTCCCATTAGTTCTCCACAGGCAGAAGAGGAGAGTCTTTCTAATGGACTGGAGGTCTCTCTTGGGTTCTTTTAATTTATCCTAGGTACCAGTGCCACATTCAGGGCCACAGAAGATCAGTGTACCCCTTAGTGGCTAATGGGCTGGTGATGGGTTTCTTTCTACTTATCTAGGCTGGCTCTCAGGCAACAGACTATCAGTCATCAGAAACACATTCATAGCTTTTCCATCTTGGTAGAACCTGTTCTGCCTGCCCAGCCTTTGGGAAACCAGTGTTACCTCCATGCCTCAATGACCCGTCAGAGGATTTATTCATTTATTTAACAAATATATGTCTCAGGGTCTGTTAAGTGATAGACAAGAACTTATCCCTGGCTATTTGGCAAAAGCCCCACAAGTTTCTCCACTTCATTCTTATCATCCCCTCCCCAGCCATGACCACCCTAGCCATTCCCTCCTCAGAACCCTTACTTGAACCCAATTTTCTGTTTCCTTTCCTCCTGGGTTGGGGTGGGAGGCACTTCTATGGATTGCTTTCTGTGACCCCTGCTTATAAATCACCCATCAGCCGGGAACAGGAAGGTACAGAGTCAACTTCAGAGGAAGGGCAACTGCCCCAAATCCTGGAAGAGCTCCAGGACATCAAGGTGGCCCCCGGTGCCCGGCTGGCTAAATTCCATCTCAAGGTGAAAGGTAAGACTGGGGTCTCCATGGTAGGGGATGGTAAGAGAAGTTTTATCTACCCAGAGACTCCCAGAAAGGGGTCAAGTGTGGAAGGAAACTCTAGGACTCTGGCTTTCTGCTTTTGATAGATTGATTTTGACCCTCTCCAGCCTTCCAGGTCAGACACAGCAGATGGCCCTGGTCATCCTCTCATGTGAACTAAATGCAAGGCCAGCTTGATTTGTAGGTGAAGTGAGGAACTGCTTCCTGGGGAGATGCAAATGGGGACAGAGAGACCTTCCCTACCCCCAAAATCTTGCTCTGGCTTACTCTGCCCTAAAATGCTACCATTTCCATTTTGTAGACTATCTGAGCCAAAAGGAACCTAGAACACAGAATGTCACAGCTGAGGGGGACATTAGAGCTCATTTACTCCAGTACATTGATTTTTACAGATGAAGGGACTGGAATATAGAGAAGAGAAATGACTTGTCCATGGTCTGACATGTCCGGAGCCTACTCTCTCATTTCAGGGTACCCAGTGCCCCGCCTCTACTGGTTCAAGGATGGACAACCCTTAGCCACCTCCTCCCGGATTCTAAAGACTGATAAGAAGACAGTTCACACTCTGGAAGTCCTCAATGTCACAAAGGAAGATGCTGGGGAGTATTCTGCCTATATCAGGAATGCTGCCGGCTCTGCCTACTCCTCTGCCCGACTGCTGGTCCAAGGTAAGCCAGCCAGCCCTGGTGCTTTAACGCCACCTGCATGGGGCCTTTGGCCTGGCAGGCTGCTGTCACTGCTTGTCTTCTTAGAAGGGAACACACACGCATACATATGTGTGTGTATGTGAAGTCTTTAGCGTGGCAGAAGACCAAAAAGGGGCTGATGTCTGTCAGCAGAATTCAGCTACTAACAAATTCACTAGCAAGAGCCCTGTTTGGCAGTCTGGATGCCTAAGTGTCCCTTGACCATACTTGGAGCTCTTATTCAGTTATTCAGTTGTGTCCAATTCTTCATGACCCAGGAGACCATAGCACACCAGGCCCTTTTATCCTCTGCCATCTCCTGAAGTCTGTCCAAGCTCACATTCAGTGCTTACTGTCCATGGGGTTTTCTTGGCAAAGATACTAGAGTGGTTTGCCATTTCATTCTCCAGTGGATCACCTTTCATCAGAACTCTCCACTATGACCTGCCCATCTTGGGTAACCCTGCATGGTATAACTCATGGTTTCGTTTAACTACACCAGCCCCTCTGCCACAGCAAAGCACTGATCCATGGGGGAGGGGTGGGGTCACAAAACCATGCTACTTCTCATTCATCACTGTATCCCGCCTGCAAAAATAAAGGGAGTAGGGGCCATCTGGGAAATATACGTTCTTGACCGCATTTCTTCTTCTATGTTATTATCAAGGTCCCAGTGAACCAGAAAAGAAGATAGATTCAGGTAAGAAGAAAATCCAATGGGCAAAGAAGATAATAGATTTCATTCCACAAGCATTTATTAAGCATCTGCTGTTTGCAGAGCCCTGTGTGATGCATTAAGAAGGGTATAAAATTTAAAAACAAAGTCCCTGCCCTGAGGACATCCTATATCTAGCAGAGAGGAAAGAGCAACACAAATAGGGATAGGAATAAAGAGACAGACAGAGCTAAGGATAGGGATGGGGATAAGGAGAGGGCTCGAGATAAGGATGGGAAGGGGAGAAGGTCAACCCAACACGCTGAAGGCCTTCTTGTATTTCTCTTAATATTTCATGGCTCTCAGTGTGGTGTATGGGCCATCCATCTGTTACCCCTCACTCTCCATACCTGTCTACCTTAATGCTGTCTTTCATGCCACTTCCCAGGCATCCCATCTTGAGTTGCATGAAGATCAGCATACTTACACCCATCAAACATCTTTTCATTGCTCTTTAAATAATCTGCCCCCCACACAAACACACACAGTACAGGGAATAATGAAAGACAAAAATATAAGTAAGCAAGCACTAAGTCAATGGTGTTTCAGACTAGAAGTACAGACTAGGAGTTTAGTAGAGGGGAAGATTAACTAACTGGGCAGAACTTCACAAAAGGGACTTTATCTGAGCCTTCTAAGACAGGGCGAGTGGCAGCTATAAAATTAGCTTCTGGATTTGAGAAACAAACATTGTCATTGCTGCTGAAGCTTGGAAGAAGGGATGTGGGCTGGAGCAGTCAGGGAAGGCTTCAAGGAGGAGGTGGAGCCAGACAAGGAAAAGTGAAACCATTCCATACTATTCATTGATCTTTTTCTTAGAAGCTTGACCTTTCCAACTGCTGTTTTTCTTTCCAGATTTTCATGAACAACTTGTACCTCCAAGGTTCCTGGAAAGATTTACCAATAAGAAAGTGAAGAAGGGCTCCAGCATCACCCTCTCAGTGAAAGTTGAAGGTAAAGAAACAAGATGAAATCCCATTTCTCTAGCACCGTACAACTTATATCTGCTTGCCTTCCAGAGCTTTGTGGAGTAGATAGTGCATTGTCTTTATTTTACAGCTGAGGAAACCGAGTCTCAGAGAGGTCACGTGACTTTTCCAAGGTCACCCAGATAGTAATTGACCTCATCCTTGTGATCAAAGTTCAGGAGGAGCCTGGGTAACTAGGACCCTAGGGCACTGCATGGTGTGTACTTTAGTCCAAAGCCATCCTGGCTTTCTTTTTGGGGAATCATTTCTGTTTGTTTATGTTATCCCTAAAACATGGTGCCCAGAATTGAATGCAGTACTCCCCCTGGGGTCTTACTAAGGGCATAGGACAGAAGAACCATCCTTGTGCCTCAGTTTCCCCATCTGTAAAAGGAAGGTACTGATACCTGCACAGAGCCTTTGTGAAGAAAGCTTTTTGTAAATCATGAAGAACCATTTGGTTCACACAGCATGGTATTTATTCATTCATTCAGTAGATATCTATTAAGCATCAGTTGTGTTCATCTCTAAGGAAGGCGCAAGTTTATAAGAGGTTACTCCTACCCTCAGGGAGCCCACAGTCTGGCAGAAGGATAAAGCATGACTGCAAAGAGTTGTAATACATAGTATTTCAGGATACATAAGTATTCTAGAGAGATGCAAAGTGCTATACATTCCTATCCTGTCTGCCTCTAGGGATATGTGTTTTCTTTCTATCTCTCTCCTCTGCTGTGCTCTGATGCCTCATCATGGCATGAAAGTGACCTTGGATTGTGAAGAGCTCTGCTAGGAACCTGCAAGGTCTGGTGGGGTCTGCGATGACTGGCATTTGTTATTAGGTGGCTCTTCTGTGCCAGATGCTGTGCTAAGCAATGGAGACACAAAGAAAAATAAAACACAGTCCCTGCTCTCAAGGAGCTCACTGCCTAATAGGGAAAGCAACATGCAAACAACTATGTCCAAGCAAGACACATAGAGGTTAAATTGAAGATAATCAGCAGAGGGGGCAGTAGCATTAAGGGTGATCGGGAAAGGCTTCTTGCAGAAGGCAGGACTTAAGCTGGGAGCTGAAGAAAGCCAGGGAAGCTAGGAAGCCTCCCAAGCTCTAAAGGCTCTCCAGTATGAGCTGAGGCATGGATTGTGTGTCTGTTATGTGAGGACCAGCCTACTGATGTCCAGGCAAGTTCATCGCCAGATTGACCATCAAGGGTAAGGGTTCTACCGAGTGCTTTCTTCCAAGAAGTAGCACTAAGTACTCTTCTTCCCATTTTATGGAGAAGATAGAAGACCAGAAATAGCAATGGCATGCCTAGGATCCCTATTTGTGTTGCTCTTTCCACCTAGGATGTCTCCCCAGAGTTATTCTAACAGAGCCAGTGAGTGTTGGAACCAGGTCTTCTGTCTCCAGATCTCTTACCACTATATCCCATATGCACATAATAGGCACTCAGAAAGGCAGCATGGTGCTGTAGGGAGAGATCTAAATTCAAATCCAGCCTCAAGTACTAGCTGTGTGACCATGAACAAGGCACATTACCTATTGTCTTTGGTTTTACTTATTTGTAAAATAAGAATGATAATGTCTGCACAACCTGCTTCATGGAGTGTTGTGAAAACTAGCTTTTGTAAATCTTAAATTGATATAGAAATGTGAGTTATTACTGTTAATTGAGCTGACTACAAAATGTATAAACTATCTGGGGACTGATCTTGCAAAGCACACAAGAGACCTGTATAGATTCAATTACAAAGTGCTTTGAAGATATCTTCTTTGAGCCTGATGATAACTCTTTAAGTCAGACAAGGACAGAAATTGTTATCTTTGTTTTATGGGTAAGGAAACTGAAGCACAAAAGGATCGAGTTACTTGCCCAAAGTCACACAGAACCAGGATTTGAACCCAGGTCCTGAGTGTTCTATCCATGACAGCACATGCTCCTTAAAGAAATAAAGAACAACTTAAATAGATTACCACACTACCTGCATTTACTATGCCTATAGCTGGAGGAATATTCAGTGTTCATGCCTGGACTGTGCCAATATAATAAAAATGACATTGCCAAAATTAATGTATAGTTTTAATGCTATACCAAATTATCAAAGGGATGTTATATAGAACTCAATAAAATAATAAGAAGATTTACTTGAGATTGATTTGAGTTGTTTTGATGACAGGGGAGTTATTTTTTCACATGTGCCTCCCACAGGGCAGCCACCTTCAACAGTGAACTGGCTAAAGGAAGAAGCCAATGAAGATGTCCTTTGGATCCGAACTGACACTCCAGGATACAAGATCGCCAGCTCCAACCTTCAGCACAGCCTCATCCTCCTGGACATAAAGAAGCAACATGAGGGTTCCTACACATGCATTGCCACTAATAGGGCTGGACAGTCCATCTGCTCTGCTACCCTGAAAGTCACAGATGGTGAGTCCCAGCCCCCTGGAGAGTGGAGAGAAGTTGGTTTCTTAGCCAGCTCAGTTAGCCAGGGTCAGAAACAGCAGATTTGGGGCCATAATTCGAGAGCTGAGAGAAGAGGCAGATGTTCCCAAGTGAAGCCTTAAAGGGCAGGAGAACAAGAGAGTAGGTTGTAATGGAAGACTAGCATCACAGCCCCAAACCAATAGAATAATGCGATGTCATGGATAGAAGACTCAGTTTGGAGTCAGAGGACCTGGGTTCAAATTCTGGCTGGTAACTCAGTCCTTTCATGCCTCAGTGTCTTCATCTATAAAACAAAGATAACAATCTCTGCCCTTGCCTGACTTACAGAATTACCATCAAGATCAAAGGAGATGTCTTCAAAGTACTTTGTGAACTATAAAGCCTTACAAAATAACACCTAGTGTTATTATCAAGACAGGAAGTGAAAGTGGGTGTCCCATCCCTAGCTTGTTCATGTGGGATCTCACTGCCCTGAAAATGATGCCTCAGAAAGGGGTTCTACTCCATGGCTGGCCTAAGACCAAAGTAGTTCCTCATTCTGAGAAAGGAAGAGGAGAAACATGTTGATGTTCTTGTCTCATTGTTTCCCCTTATGCCCTCCCACAAGGCCACTTTATTTAGAGGAGCAAACTGGACTGCCACCCTAGCATGGTGGACTGCCTTCCTTCTAAGAAAAGAATGCACGTGTGTGACCCCATCAATGTAGTCAAGTTGTACATGAATGTGATGCTCATGTAAGCAGGTCGCTACTCAGCCTTCCTCAATGGGAGAGTTTATGATCGACTGTGAGCTGAATATGAACCAGAAGCACAACGTAGGTGCCAACACACCAGACATGATCTTAGATCATCTGAAGAGAGGTTATTATCCAACATAAGAGAGATGACAGTGCCGTTGCCCTCTGGACATGCTCTGTCTAGGGTGCTGTGTCCAATTCTGGGAGTCACATTTTGGAAGAACATTGATAAGCTAGAGTGTGTTGTGAAGAGGGTGACCAAGATGGCCTCACCCTCTGCAGAACAGGAGGGGACTGGAAGTCCTGGCCCGGCAAGATGCTAGAAGCAGCTGGGTGATGCAGAGAATAGAGCTCTGACCTGAGAGTCTGAAGATCTGAGCTCAGATTTGGCCTGCAGTAGAAGAAGAAGTGATGAAGGTGATTTGGGATCATAAAGAAGGCCAGAAGGGGCAGCTACGTGGCTCAGTGAATAGAGCCTGGCCCTGGAGTCAGGAGTACCTGAGTTCAAATCCAGCTTCAGACACTTAACACTTACTAGCCATGTGACCTTGGGCAAGTCACTTAACCCCAATTGCCCTACAAAAAGCAAAAAAAGAAAAATAGAAAAAAAAAAAAAGAAGGCCAGAGATCAGTTTGGGGAGAGAAAAATTGGGAGGACTTGAGGGGAATTGAATGGCTTGTACCAGGGGAAGAAAAGGGTTAGAGCCAAAGATTGAGAGCACAAACACAAGACCTGGAAGAGGAAAGGGAACAGGACATAAAGAGGAGGAGTAGGGGTTAGAGGAAAAGGCGAAGATCCTGAGGAAAAGGAGAAGCTGAAGGAAATGAGGACTCCTGCCAAAGGAGTGATATGAAGAAACTAAGACTTAGGAGGGCATGACTGTTCCCTCCAAGCACCTGCGGGGTAGCATGTGTAATAGGAAGTAGGTCTCTTCCTCTTAACCCAAGAGGAGAGAACCTGGAGCAATCAGTGAGTGGAAATAGCAGGGAGGCAGATTTCAGCTTCACAGAATGAAGGTCTTCTTGACAGCCAGAGCTGCCCCAAAGTGACCTGGGATGCCTCAGATGGCAGTGAAGTCCCTCTCACTAGGGGAAACCTTTTGTAAGAGTATTGTAGAGGGTATTTCTGCTCAGGTATTAGTGGGAGCAGATAGGCTTTGAAGTCTCTTCTGTCTCCAAAATTCTATGTAGAATTGTAGAAAATACCCAGAAAGAGTGTGGCCTTTCCCTTGTCTGGCTGTGGGCCCCGAGGTCGGCTTGGCCAAGTTCCCCTCACTGTATTTAGGTCTCCGCTTCCGCACTGATGGCAACAGCACCTTCTGATCTCCTTACAGCTCCAGACGCAGATGGGGCGGCTAAAGGGCAGAAGAAGGTCAAGGAAGCCCTCATTGCAGACCTGCTGCAGGGGTGAGTCATAGCCTGTCTTCCTGACAGGGGACCAGGCTAGTGTTAGGGATGGCTCACCCCCTGGGGAAACATGACGAGGAATCTGTCTTCCACTTGCTTGTCTAAACTGTGACCAGAGGGCGGATGATCCTTCAGCAAATCCTTTAACCTCTCTAGGCCTCAACTTCCCGGTCTGTAAAGCAGCTAGGTGACCCACTGGAGAGAATACTGGGCCTGGAGTCAGGAAGAAATGATTTAAAATCCTGCCTCAGATACTTACTGGCTGTGTGACCCTGGGAAAGTCACTTAACCTCTGTCTGCCTTAGTTTCCTCAGTTATAGAATGAGGATGATAATAATACTAATTACCTCCTCGGGTTGTTGTGAGGATCAAATGAAGTGGTACTTATAAAAGTGCCCAGACGGTGCCCAGGACATGGTAGGAGCTTAATCAATGCTTGTTTCCTTGCTTCCTATAAAATGAGAGAACTTCACAATATAACATAGGATATTTATACACACAGATATATTATTTATTCACATATGTGCCTATATATAGCTATAATCCTAAGACAGGGAGACTATAACATGCATGTGTATATAGTTCTTGTGCATGCACATGTGTAATGATATGTGCTGTATTGTGTACATTACATACTACATACATGAGTATTGTGCATGTATATTACAATTCATGTGTAGAAATAGTACTGTCTAGTGAGATGAGCACTGGAAGCATTTTAGTATGCTGGAGCTGGCACAGACAGGTTTTCAAAAGCCAATTGTTGGGGAGCGGCTAGGTGATGCAGTGAATAGAGCACTGGCCCTGGAGTCAGGAGGTCCTGAGTTCAAATCCGGCTTCAGACACTTAACACACTTACTAGCTGTGTGACCTTGGGCAAGTCACTGAAGCCTAATTGCCCTGCCTTTGCCCCTCCAAAAAGCAAAAAAAAAAAAAAAAAAGAAGAGTCAATTGTTAAATTTTCAGTGAAATAATTTACATCTTAGAAATTGGCAGATGCTACAAATAAGGACCTGATTGATTTTTTTTGTTGACTTGTCTAGACTTAAGAAAGAGATGGAGAAAATATTACAATACATTAGTCCTGCTATGCCACTAACTAACTTTGTGTCCTTTAGCAAATTACGTTCCTTATCTAGCCCTTAATTTTCTCATTTATAAAATGAGTGGTTGGATTTAAAAGTGTCTAAACCCCTTCTGGCTCTGACAGTCTGTATTATAAGATCTCTTCCGGCCGCCCTTCCATCTCTGGCATCCTCTGCTCTGAAAGGCCCTCCCAGCTCTGACATTCTCTGTTCCTTCTACCTGCTCCCTGGGTCCCTTCTACCTTTAAACAATCTGTATTCTATTGCCCCTCGCATCCAAGGTTCCTTCCAGTTCTGACATTGTAAGAACCTTTCTGGCTCTAATATTCCACATTCAAAGATCCTTCCTGGCCCTAACGTTCTAGGGTTCCTTGACTTTTATTGGGTGGGAGAATTGGAGGGAATTAGAAGGTTATAAAGTGCATAAATGTGCCTTCAACTGGTAGAATTGAATGTGATGAGGTTTCTGATTTTCTAGTCCCTGGTTTTTGCTCACTGCCCTTTATTCTTACAGAGTTGGAGCCGGCTCAGTCCAAACATCAGAAAGCACAGCCTTTAATGAGGCTGACCGACCAAAGAAAGGTAGGAGGAGCAGTTGGCATCTTTGACCTGGGCTTAGTGGTAGTTTCCCATCAACAGTCCCTCAACAAGTAATACCAATTATTATTAATAATAATTAACACTTATATAGAACTTCAAGTGTGCCAAGTGCTTTGTGTATATTATGCCATTTCTTGAGCACTTGCTATAATTATATATTAAGAACAATTCAGTCTATAAGTGTCTGCTCTTTGCTGGGCACTGTGCTGAGAACTATGAATGTGAAGAGGAAAAACAGCAGTTCTTGGGAGCTGACAATTTAGTTGGATGGGGGAGGGGGAAAGGACATGATGTGTGAAAGTGATGCTTCAAGGTAGAATATGGTTGGAAAAGAGTGATCTAGACAAAATCAAAGAGTTGGGAGACAGCATGAGGGAAAACTCAATAGAGAGATAGCTCCTAAGCTGAGTTTGAAGGATGAGAAAGACTTTGGCAGAGATGAGGCTTTGCACGTGGTCACTTAATAAATGCTTGTTGAACTAAATTGAGTTCCAGGCATCTGGAGAATGCCATCATCCAGACCATCATCAAATCCAGTAACATTCAGCAGACATCCACTAATCACTCACAGTCTGCTAGACTTTTTAGGAAGATACAAAGCTCTAATAAGACACAGTGGAGTTCACAATCTAGTAGGCACAGATTCAGGGCAGAGCAAGGCTTTGTATTATACATTGAGTATAAATACACTGATGTTATTATTACCAATAAATTGGGAAGCATATCTTGGAAATGAAATGGCCAAACAGTCCAGTATCTTTCCCAAGAAAACAGTGTGGATATTGGTGGTGCACTCTGATCCATGGGATCGTGTGTAGAAACAATCCCTGTCCTCAAGGAACTTCCAGTCTAGTTGTATAGCTCGGACATATATGTAAAAAGTGGTAAAGAATGAGATGAGATAGCATGTAGTATGGGTCACATGTGTGGTACAGATGTTGGGGACTGCAGGTTCTGAGAGGAGGGAAAGATGTCCACGGACTGGGGAAATCGGGGCAGACTCTATAGAAGAAATGGTACCTCAGGTTGGCCTTGGAGACTGAGAAGAATGTAGAGGAGTGAAGACGAGGGAAGGGCATCTGTGGGAGGAGGTTATGGAAAAGGACCAGAGAATTTGGGCTGAAATAGAAGAAGAAAAGATGAAGGTGATTGAGGATCACAAAGAGGGCCAGAGATTGATTTGGGGAGGAAAAATTGGGAGGACTGGAGAAGTCGAATGGCTTGAGCCAAAGGAGGAAAAAGGCTAGAGCTAAAGACTGAGAATTTGAACACAAGATCTGAAGGAAGAAAAGAACATAAACAGGTGGTGAAGAGGAGAAGTAGGGGTAGTAAGAAAAGATGGAGAACCTGACGGAAAGGAGAAATTGGGGAAAGAAGACTCCTGCCTAGGAAGAAGGAGGGCTCAGAGGAGAAGGATTCATGAAGATCATTGGCTAAGGAATGTGGGTAAGACAGGGGAGACCCAAGTGAGGGAAGGATAAGTGGGGATGATGTCAGGAGAGTGGCAGCTCCAGAAGTGAAGAACTTATGTAACTGGCTCCAAAGGTTCTCCAAGGGGGCTACTAACAAGAAACGTAAGGATCAAGGAGCTCACTTCTAGCATGTCAGGAAGGAAAGAAGAATTCATCATGGACCGGCACTGAGCATAGGATGTTGGTATTTCTGTCACAGCCTGAGGGATCCCTCATAGAATAGAACATAAAGAGGTTCAAGAAGCACTTCTTCACTCTCCAGGCTATCAGGAAGAATATGCCTTTTAAAAAAAAAAGTAGGGGCAGCTAGGTGGCACAGTGAATGGAGCACCTGCCCTAAAGTCAGGAGAACCTGAGTTCAAATCTGACCTCAGACACTTGACACTAGCTGTGTGACCTTGGGCAGGTCACTTAATCCCAATTGCCTGGCTTCCTCCCACAAAAAAAAGTTTAAAAAAAAAAAAGTAAATAAGGGTAATAAGGTGAAAACAAAGAAAAGTCTTCTGAAGAGACAGAAGGGATTTCCCCTGTATCATGATGTTGGAGGGGCAAAGACTGTCACCTAGAGGAGTATGGGGATTCTTCAACTAAGAATCATATTTGAGGCTCTTCCCAAAGAGCAGGGAGCTGTATACTCTGGACAGGAAGCCACCAAAATTTCCTAAGGAATGATGCTGTGGGGCCATGGGATCTATCTGGTGCACTGGAGCTGGCTCAAACAGGCTTTCAAGAGTCAATGGTTAAATTTTCAGTGAGATAATTTACGCCTCAGAAATCGGAAAATGCTACAAATCAAGACCTGATTTATTTTTTTGTTGACTGTCTAGACTTAAGAAAGAGATGGAGAAAATGTTAACAACACAGATTAAATTTAGAGGTATATAGTACATACATTTTTTTTCTGGATGTCTGGTTGTTAAACATTTACCAGCATACCACCGGATATCTTCTACTAAGGACCAGAGAAGAAAGAAATAATAATAATGATAACAACCAACATACGTGTGTGTGCATGTGTATGTGTGTGTGTGTGTATGCTCACACACAGAATACAGCACTTAAAATACATATCTTCTTGATCCTCACAAGAAACCTGTGAGGCAAATACCATAGTTTTTATTAGCCCCATTTAACAGAGGAAGAAACTGAGGCTAAGAGAGATCATGCTCCCACAACTAGTTAAGTGTCTGAGGTGGAATTCAAGCCAAAGTTGTAGGGGGAATTATAAATTGGACTCGATGGCCATTGAGATCTCTTCCAGTCCTCAAATTCTACAACTGATTTTGTTGAACTCAGGTCTTCTTGGCACCAGATCCATCTTTCTATTCATTATACCATTCTGACCTCTTTGCCGTTGGTGACTTACTTCTGAAGGAAACCGAGGCATCTATTTGTGGATAACAGTAACAATAGTAGTTAATAACAACAGTAAAGAGGCCTTCTGTCTTCCTGGGATGTCCAAGATGTGACCGAGAACCTCCCAAGACTTGTTCAAGTAAACATCGACTAGACATTCCTGGTGATTCACATGGGCCCAAATAATAGTGCCAGAAAGAATCTATCTAGTAGGTATTGCCAATGATTATGGAGTCTTGGATGAGAAGGTGAAGACCTTGGGGCATAGATGATGTTTTCATCATTGCTGCTGATTGAAGAGAAGGGATTCAGAAGAAGGCACATTTGTGAAACACTGATTATGAACATGGTATCTGAGAATGGGATTTGGATTTCTGGATCATTCCCTAAAACATAGGAATTACAGAACCCTGTCTAGGCTCTGAATGGAGTATAAACAATGAGAGCTGGTTATAACATATCTTCCTAGAGTCTTGCAAATTTAAGCAAAGATCTTAAAAAGGAGGGAAAACCACCCATGTATGTCCACCAAATGGGATATAAGTTCGTTGTGATCATTTTGGTTCTTTTTATTCCCAATATCTGGCACAGTGCTTGGAATATATTTGGTGCTTAATGAATGTTTATGGATTGATTGATTAGAAGAGTAATAGTAGAAATATCTAAAGGTTCATAAGAAACAAAATCCAAGAAAAGAATAAATAATAAAATATAGGGCCTCAAGTATCTATAAAATGTACAAAGAACAAGTAACAAGCAAGAGAACCTGGAAATCTCAAAGAAGGCAAATTAGACCTTTTACATAATTTCCCAAATGAGAGAAACTTTACGGGACTTGAAACCTGTGGCTAGAATATGACTCTGGGAGAACAAAAATATTTTATTCAAAAGAAACAGTATGTGGATGAATGAATGAATGAATGAGTAATCATATTTTAAAAAAAAAACAAAACACTTTATTACATACCAAGAGCTAGGAATACAAATTACAAAAGTGAGACAGTCCTTCCCCTCAAGGAGCTCACATCCTAATAAAAGGAGACAGCATGTGGTGGTCGGATAGGGCAGAGTATTTTGGACTGGAAGTTAGAGGAATGATTATTAGAACAGGACAGTTTGGTGCCATGCTCTTTCAAGAGGCAATGGTCCTGCTTATTTGATGAGAGCTTTTAGAGGAAAAGTCAGGAAGGAGGGGGTCAGGATATATGCCATAGCAGAAGAGAAGATGACCAGGGTGAAAATGAGGCTACGTGATCCTCACAGAGTTCAGAGCTGAAGACCTTGGGTCCTCTAGAGTGTGATCTCTAGAGGTTTGGTTTGAAGGGTGGAGTAGCAGCAAGGACAGAAAACATCCAGGGAAAAGATGAGGATGCTTGGTCTCAGGAAGACCAGAACCAAGCTTAAGTAAAAGGAAGGTTTGGGGGAGGGGGATAGATTAGCATTATAACTAATTAAGAAGCATTAAGAAGATACACTTATCTGAAGAAATCTTGGAACAAGAAGGGCTTAGCGTTCGAGAATATGTAGATGAAAATAAATAAAGGGAGAAACAGAACTGATATGGTTATCAGGATATATTATAGACTACTTTGGACAGAAACAGGAAACAGATTACAAGGCTACCTCAAAAAGAACCGTGTTTCCCCTCACTGGAGGTCTCCAAGCAAAGGCTGAATGGCTATTTGCCAAGTATGTTATACATAGATTCTTATTCAGGTCTAAATTAGGCTGTATGGCCCTTGAGGTCCTTTCCAACTTCACTGATTCTATAAAATACATCTTGTGTTAATTGAACAGTGAATAGATTAGATTAGTATGACTGAGTCAGAGGAAAGCAGTAGGAAGTATCAATGATAGCTAGGGTCCTGGTATCACAGATTAGGAGCTAGAAGAAGGCCATCCAGTTGAACTCCTGCTGAGGATTTAGAGAGATTAAATGTTTTTGCTTCAGGGTATATAGGTAATAAGTAGCAGAACCAGGATTTGGACTGAACCTCTCTCACTCTAAATCCAACACTCTTTCCGCTCCACCAGGAGGCCCTTTGCTAAATCACTTTAAGGTTTAAAGCACTCTGCCCATAACTACTCTGTGAATGCAAGCATTCACACTTTAGAGATGAGGACATAGAGAAGTCAAAAGTCTTTCTCAGTGTTACACAGATAGTAAATGTCAGAGCAGGACTCAAACCCAGGATTGTTGACTCCTGTCATTATCCTACTATACCATGCATGCTACCTCTCTTTGTAGGCAATGGGGAACTTGGGAGGGAATGGTCTTCAAGCAGAGACTGGGTGATCAGTTGTTGGACATGTTATCATGAGGATAACATTAAAGGAGATTCTGCTGCTGAGGTCTCTTCTAATGCTTTAAAAGAAAAAAAATCCTGTGATTCTATGACTTATATGTAGCCTGAGAAACATTATTCTGTCTGCTCTGATATCTCCATGTTTTTGCTCCCTCAGGAGAACCCTCAGAAACTGATGAAGGCCGAGGTCACATTTCCCTTGCTGACGTTGGAACTGAAGAATTCCTCCAGAAGCTGACATCCCAGATTACTGAGATGGTGTCTGCCAAGATCACTCAGGGTGAGCAAAGCGGACATCTTCTGCATGAGGCCACTGCTCAAAGCTGGCCCTCTGACTGATTTCCTAGGAAATAAGAATAAGACCTGATGCTTATAGACCTGCTTTTCATTTACTGAAATGGGACCCACAGGTGGTGGGATTGGAGAAAATAGTAGAAGCAATGTATATTTCCCTCCTCCTTCCCCACCAGGATTAGGCAGAGTTGCCATCTCCCTCATAAATAGCCAGTCATCCAAAGTTAATTGATCGTTTGTGCTTATTAGCAAGTTCATCTTGTCTAGTCCCTGATTATCTCTTGTGCCAATAGTTCCTAACAATGAGTCCTCTTATATTTGACCTTGGAGTCCATCATTATATATTGCCAGAAGCACTTCTGATTTCTACAACTTGTAAACTCTCTCCACTAACATACCTAAGCAACCTGTCCATGACTTATACTCTTAGAGTTACCTGATTTGCTCATAATCACACTTCTAAGCTAATTGTTATGGTCGGAATTTGGATCAATGTTTTCCTGATTCCAACACTCTACTTATTACCGTGCTTCCTCTCTCAAAGTACATTATATTAATTTTTTCCTCATAACAGAGTTAACTTTTTATTTTTATTATCATTATTATTATTATTATTATTATTATTATTATTATTACTGTTCTCTGATATTTTGAGGGATCTAGGTATTCCCTTCAGTTGTACAAATTACTACTCATTCATCCTGTGCAATACTGGTTCATTTCTTCCTCTAAGTCCTCCTTAAAGAATTCATCTCCCAGCCTAGAGACCTGTCTCTAGCTCTTCTGACATGAGAATATCAAGGACTTGTGATTTTGAAGGTGTAGCAGCCACTTTCATGAATTCAGATCATAACGCATATAACTTATAGTCCTGAGAGCTAAGATTCAGACAAGTTGTGATTTGCCGGTGACCACACGCCTCTTAAATCCATGTCTTCCCACGCCAAATCCACCATTCTGTTTGGTTTTCCAAGCCTCTCAGATTTGTCAATATTTCATTTCATTTGTCAATATTCAATATATCACTGCAATACTTGTTCTGCTGTTTTCTTTCTCATGATTTGGCCAACCCAGTACTCCTTCCAGTCATCCTTGGCTCTGATTTTGTCTTTTAAATCACTTCTTGCATCAAATCATCGTTTCGATATCAATACTTGACATACATGGACCTAATAACACAGCATCTAAATGCCCAAAGAAAAATTAATTCAATTAGAGGGAAAATAGATAATAAAATTATAAGAATGTTGAATCTTAATGAATTAATTTCAGACCTAAACAAATATGACCAAAAAATTAAGGAAGAAAGAAGTATAGAACTCTAGAAAAATTAGAGGCGGTGGATTTCTGGTGATTAATGAATGGGAATAGAAAATAATTTACGTACTTTTCAGTTGTACATGGCAGGTTTTTTTTTTTTAAATGACCATATACTGGGGGATAAAGACATCACCAAAAACGTAGAGAATTCATACAAGTCATCGTTGGTAGTGTGATGTATCTTGCTTACCTCTCCCACCCTGGTGGGGAGCTCTCCCTTACCCTTTAGATTACATACAATTTTTATTCTTATGAAACCCTGGTGTTCCTTTCTTCATATCCAGATAAGTATCAGTGGGAGAATGGTGTTGGACAGATAGGTTTTTCTGACAGGGAACAACTTAAAAACACAATTTCTCAAATGAGAGAACAACTATAATGATAACTACTATTTCTATAGCATTTTAAGATTTAAAAAGCCCTTCTGTCACAACAACATTGTGAAGGGAGATGATATGTCTGATTATCTCTATTCTACAGATGATGAGACTAACAACCAGAGAAGTTAAAAGGCCCAGTGTCATCTAGCTAGCAAATGTCAACCAGCTGGGAACTGAATCCAGGTCTCTTGATTACAAGCCCTAGGGATTGATTCATTCTTTTATTGTATATGTTTCCCCAGGTACTTGCCACAGTTCTTGGAACATATTTGTTTGATTGACTTATTACATCATATTTCACCCTTGCCCTCACCACACCTCCCCCAAAAAATACTGCTTCTGCAAATGCAATAGGCCTGGGTCTTTGCCTGAAGAAGGAGGGAGAAGGAAGGAAGGAACAAAGGATTTTTGAAGTGTTCATTATGTGTCAGGCAATGTACTAGAGATACAGATACAAGAAAAAAAAAATACAGTCCCCTTCCTTCAAAAAGCTTACATTCTAATGGGGAAGACTATAATATACAAAGGGGAGATGAAAAGCAGAGGGGGAAGAAATGAAGGTATCTAGTTCAAGGGCATGGTCTTGAAGTCCAATAGCCAGGAACAGGGCTGTGAGGATAACAAAGGTCTTTCCAAAAAAAAAAAAAAAAAAAAAAAAGATATCCCAGGAGGAACTTGCCCATGGCAGAAGGTTGTGGATAGACTTTACAGAAGGATATTCCAGGTTTAAAAGCTACAGGGAAGGGACACTGAGCAACCTTGAAGAGTGCCACCTTCCATTACTCTCTGCACCTTATAGTGACCCATTCCTTCTCTGTGCCTTGTTTCAGCCACTCTCCGAGTCCCTGGAGGGGAGAGTGATGATGAATCCAAGACCCCTTCCCCATCTCCCCGGCATGGTCGGTCCCGTCCTTCCTCCAGTGTCCAGGAGTCCTCCTCTGAGTCAGAAGATGGTGATGCCAGAGGGGAGGTAAGTCATCTTTGGTGTGACCAGGTGGTTTGCCCTAGGCCAGTCAGTTTAAAACTGTTTTTGTCTTTTAATGGGACCCTCCGCTCTAGTTAATACCACTCCTCATAAAGCTCACCTGAGCTCCTTTGAACACTGGCACTGGACTGGGACAGCAGCAAGAAGTCTAGGTCTTATGAAACCTCAGTCACATTAGAATTAGGACCATCAGATGTAGCCCTGGAAGGTATCGTAGAACTCATCTTGTCCAAAAGTTTCACTTTACAGAGGAGAAACTGAGGCTCAAAGACGGCAATAGACGTGATCATGGTCAAGTGACTTGTTAAGTGGCAGAACCAAGATGAAATCCCAGGTCTCCTGGCTGCTGGGTCCACCATTTCCCGTTATCAAAGCTGATAGAGTATTAGAATGTCAGCACAGTGAGGGGCCCTAGAACATAGAGCAGCTGCCAGAGAACATGGAATACCAGCATTGGAAGGGACCACAGAGTTCTAGGCCCACCCACGTGATGATGATGATGATGATGGTGACAATGACAACAGCTGCTAATTCTTATTTGAACCTATGATCTCATTCTGGTCTCACAACAATGTTGTGAGGCAGGCCCTTCGAGGATCATCATATCCATTTTGTAGTTCAAGAAACTGATGCCCAGGCGGAGCTAAGATGGCGGAGAGTAAGCAGTAACCTGAACAAGTTCCCAAAGAATTTCGTCCTTGGGAACTAAAAAGTCAATTTGAGCGGATTTAAAAGTGACAGAGCCTATTGTGAGACGGAGAGTGACAGA